>CM053580.1:66735585-66824489 GCA_028627135.1 Pseudochirops cupreus | reverse complement strand
GGCAGCTCCAACAGGCTCTCAGCAGTCTTTCTCTCAGCAATTCAGGCTCCACGATACTGGATACTGCTCTCCCAAAAGTCCTTCTGGCCTTCTCTCTGCTTGGACCTCTCTCCCAATTCACAGCTCCTCCCAGTTCAGCCCTCTCTCTTCACATCAACAAGTCCATCCGACAAATGGGATTCACAAGCTCTGGGTTTTAACACTCAACCCAAAAACCAAGCCAATACAGGGGCCTCTCCAAATTCTATTATCATTACAGGAGCCTAATTTTAACAACTTATTAAGGTGTGATTAAGCTCTAGGATAGCAATTCTGTTTTATTTTTAAATTAAAAATTAAATTTTATTTTTATTTTAAGTTCCAAATTCTCTCTGATTTTTCCTTTCCTCTCTCTTATTCATTGAGAAGATATGAAAAGCTATATCTGACTCTTTGGGACCCTATTTTGCATTTTCTTGGCAAAGATACTGGAGTAATTTGCCATTTTCTTCTCCAGCTTACTTTACAGATGAGGAAATGAGGCAATGAGGCAAACAGGGTCAAGTGACTTCTCCAGGGTCGCTTATCTAGTAAGTGTCTGAGATCAGATTTGAATTCATTTGGATTTGAATTTGAATCAGACCAAGCAAGAAGTGAGAATACCAAATGATTGGGGGGAGGGGCTTGGGAATCAAGTACAACATTATACTGGGGGGGAAGAGTTGATCGAGAAATTTCAAATTCAATTTGAATTCATGAGGATGAGTCTTCCTGATTCCAACAGTGCTCTATCCACTGTGCCACCTAGGTGTCCAAGAAAAGAATAACCCATTATAAATATGTTTAGATATTCAAAACAAATTCCTCCATTAATCATGTTTAGGACAGTAATTGTGAAATTGTTATCTGGGACCTCCTGCCCTCTTAGGGTGGTCATAAGATCCAAATTATATTTATAATAATACTAAGATATTTTAATTTCAAATATGATAGAAATTGTTAGATATAACCCATATAAACAAAAGCTCTTTGGGGAAGGGGCCTCAATAATTTTTAAGAATATAAAGAGGATCCTGAGACCAAAAAGTTTGAGAACTATTGCTCTAGAATATTGATATATATGAAACAAATTTTATAGCAAACTTGATTGAGAAACCCAAATTCATTGATTTATGTATTGGGAGAAATACATAATATAGCTGGTATCTGTTGTTTGTGGTCCAGCTCATTTACTGCAATTTGGACAGAGTGCTCTTTTTCTGGTGGGCAAGTACATTCAGGAAACCTAATTATAGATCAGTAATTTTACTGGTGGACAAAAATTAGAAAAGAGAAAATGGGTATGGACAAAGAGCACATTTGCTTCAATCTGTTGTTTAGTCATTTATTGCGACCCCATGGACCATACTGTCTATGGAGTTTTCTTGGCAAAGATCGTGGAGTTGTTTGCCCTTTCCTTCTGGATCAATCTCTTGCCATTTGAGGGCACTTCTTTAATGCTTGGATTCTGTGATGTCCTTGGGGTGGATACTTCCTCCAACAGTGCACCCTGTAACCCAGTCATACCTTTTGTCTCTGTTGGTGAATTTTTGTTTAGGCTTATGATATGAAGCACAATGAGCAGGTTCATCTTCAAATCTCCAAAGTGCTTATGAAAGACCCAGAAAGATTATAAATGTTGTAAAGGCCTAATGTCCCAGAAGACTTTGGTATAGATCTGCATCTGAGTAGGCAAAGATTATCTCAGAATCATATCTCCCAGAAAATTTTGCAGCTTAACTGATAATATTTCTGGGAGGGAGTTTTGACGTGAATCTTACAAAGAAGAGAGGTAGAGGGAAGAAAAAAATGGGAATTAAAAAGTGAGTAGCACATCATGACTGGCTGGGACTTTTGGAGACTCCAGTTTTTCTTCCTTCTGCTGAGGCTGAACTTCCGGTATGGATGTAATAGCCCTGCTGCAATGCTGGGAGATCTCATTGCTCCTGTTGATGTCTGGCTAATGGTTTTTGTTCTCTGAATTCTTTGAGATCATGGATGGGTCATACTTCCCAAGTCAGAAGAGAGGAAAGCAAGTTCCCATATCAAGATACATTAACTTCAAAGATTTTTTTCCCCCTAGTTAGCTGTATGGGATCTATTTGTGTGAAAACTTTTAAATTTTATGCAATCAAAATTTCCTATTTTATATTCTGAGATTCTTTTTATTGCTTGTTTGGTCATAAACCCCCGCCCTGTCCCCCACTATCCACAGATCTGAAAGGCAATTTCTTCCTTATTCCTCTAATTTGTTTATGTGATCTTTTATATCTAGGTCACATGTCAATTTTGAGCTTATCTTGGTATCTGGTGTATGGTGCTGATTTAAACCTAGTTTCTGTCAGACTTCTGTTCAGTTTTCCTAGCAATTCTTCTCAAATAGTAAGCCCTTACTACTATAGATAGGCTCTCTGGGGTCACAAATATTAGTCTGTTAGGCTCATTGGTATGTTGTATATCTAGTTGGTTCCACTGATTGATCCCTCTATTTTTTAAACAATACTAAATTGTTTTTTAATAACAATTGCTTTGCAGTATAGTTTGAGATTTGGCACAGTTAGGCCCTCTGACTTCACACTTCCCTCCCCCCCCCCATTATTTCCCTTGAGATTTGACCTCTAGTTCCTTCAGATGAATTTTATTATTAATTTTTTCCTCGTTCTATAAAGCAATCCTTTAGTATACATACGAAAATGTTCATACAGCTCTTTTTTGTAGGGGAAAAGAACTAGAAACTAAGGGGTTGATCATCAATTGGGGTTTGGCTGAAAAAACAATAGTTTGTATATTATATATTTTTTTTTCAGAAGGAAAAGGGGAGTGAGGAGGGAGGAAAAAAAATCCTCAAAAATGTTTAAAAAATGTAATGAACAAAAAAAGTAATAGTAATTTTCTAATGATGATCATTTTTTTTTTTGTAATGACAGGCAAATTGTTATTCCAACATTTTCCAGTTTCCCTAGCTTGATTTTCTGGGCTGGGCCCTACAACTAGGTTTGGGTCTTAGGGGTTGGGAGGAGAGAAGATGGTTTACAATAAGGGCACAGGAGTTCAGAGTATTGGCTGATAAAGTGTTTTCTTTTCATTGCAATGCTTGCTATTTAAAGTAAATCATTCTTATCTCTTATTATGATATGAATTCTAAGTGATTTGTTAATAAGATCTAAGAGGAAATGAAGGTTTCCTGTGAGTGAGGGCAGAGCCAAGGAGAGTATGTTGAATCTGAGAATAACAGGAAAAGGGAAATTGCCAAAAAATTCCCAGAATATATTTTACACATTCTACATGTATATACATACATGTGCACATAGGTTCTAAGTGTAAAAAAAAAATCCAGTATACTTCCCCTGTAATGTTAGGAAGTTATCAGCACAATAGAAGGGGCCAGGGTAAAACAATTATGTAGATTTGTGACATTTGTAATATTGAAAACATTAAGGTTACTTTATGTAATAAGTTGTGTGTTTTAGCATCCAAGCCAACTGATATCTTTCTCTTTCTCTCCCTCTCCCTGTCTCTGTCTCTGTCTCTCTGTGTCTCTCTCCTCTCTCTCTCTCTCTGCCTTTTATCTCTATGACTCTTTCTGTCTCTGTCTCTCTCTCGTCTGTCTCTGTGTCTCATCTCTTTCTCTCCCCCCCAACCCCTTCCCGTATCTCTTAGCTGAAGAGTTCCTGCATAGACACCCTAGACTGTAGTTTGCCTTTATCTGGAGATAGATTCTGGTTCAGATCAGTTGGATATCAAGGCCGGATACTACACAGGCCAGTGATCATTTCACCGAGCTGTTGGGAAACTGAGTTTTATAATTGTCTCCTGGTTACTGGAAACTTTTGCCATTACAACATCACGTCATGATATGTTACAATTTCCAAGATTACAAGTCACTTCACATTAGTTACATTTTATGGTGATATTATTGTTTCCTGACCTAGAGGGAACCACCTCATTCTGGTAAGTATTTCCAAATCAAAGTGTATTGTGGGTTCCTTAGTTAACTTAGCCCATCCATTTGTATCAATTTACTTTAATACTCCTATAGAATCCTACTCACCAATGAACACTAAACCTAGGATTCACTTAATCAAAAGGAGGCAGAATCCCTCTAAATTAGAGAATTCAGGTGGCTGGATTTTTCAGGGGTTCTGGAAATAAGAAGAAGGTTTTGTTTTCTGGGTCCCCAGGACACATTCCAGATGAGTGAAGAGAAGGAAAAAGAAGCTGGAAACTCACTTAAGGTTGCCTGTTACTTATTATTGTCTTTTTTCCTTATAAAACTTCACAAAAGTTCTTATCTTTCAAGGTCTTGAGATTATGGGCTTCCTACAATGGCTAGATCGATTTCATTTTTAGAACCCATATTGAAATACCTTGGGTATTGAGGATGAGCCAACAAAGATACCACCATACTCACTACTAACAGATTAAATGAAACTATTCAGTGGGCAAAAGATACAAGGCAAGAACATGGATGTGCAACATCTGCTACATGTTCATCTCTGGCCCTGGGAATCCTGAAGTCTGAGATATGTGGCAACACTGATATCATTAGGGTATTCACCAACCAAGGGAATGCCAAGAACCACTTAGGACCAAGTGAACTAGTTGAGGTAACCCAAAGGGTGACTAGCTAAGGGGACCCAAGTTGTAGGCTTTTTATATGATTAGTGATACGACTTAGCAAAAAAAAGAAAGAAAAAGAAAAATCATATATCCTACATTAATCCGCTCAAAGCATCAAAGAATGACCTAGTGTGGTTTAAGTACTTCAGCATGACCACTTTTGGGTAAGGAGCAAAATATGTCAAGTTAGAAGAAAGGAATTTGTCATAATCTAGTTAGATTATTTGGATATAATGTTAATTCAATATAAAATCTTCCCCACCCATTAATAGGGCTCACATGAAGCCCATTGAGGGCAGCTTGCTTAGAGGAAGATTGCTTGTAGGAAGGCTTTCACACCTTTTATTAATTTCTAATTAGGCACTGAGTCACAAGGGTTGTGATGTCCTCTGGCTCTAAAAAGGGTATATATACTCTTAGGGTAGCATTTTGCTTTGGGGCTCACTCATTGGAAGAGTGTTCTTGTGATTTGACCAGCTGAGACTCTGGGTAGCTGTTAAGGAGTCCCCCAGCTTTGAAAAACCCAGATATTGGTACTTCTCTCTCTGGTAACTATGTATGTATTGCCTTGGTCAGACAATTGGATCTGTATGTTGATCTGTGCTAATTTCTCAGACAGCTAGAAGCCCTCTCTATTGGTTTTTATTTCTTTGCTTGTATTTTTTCTACATTCTTTGTTTGGATTTTTTCTGAAGTTCAGGGTACAGATTTCCCCCCTGAACTAATGAATGTAATTTAAAAAGATTGTTGACCTCTTGAACAGTTATCTTTCCTGTAAAGCAGATCTAAGAACCTGTGCTAGCAGCCATGCTGGGTATACCAGTGTGGTTGCTGCTACATTGGAGGAACACCCAAGCTATCGAAGCACAGAAAGAAACAATTCCAAGGATAGAAGGCACCCGAATAATCCCCTGTCACAAAACAGGGACAGTCTTTTGAAAGCAAGGTTCATAGACCTTGGCAGCCTATGCTAGGTCTTCTAGATAACTATCATATCTCATTCTCCTCTGGAACATAGCTTAGTAGACACTCTGTTCCATCATGATTGGTTCATTCTCTTCTTTTCTGGGTCCTATATTACCTTACCTTCTCTTTAGTTGCCACTACAAGTTAGACAGGGATAGGGAACCTGTGACCTCGAGGCCACATGTGACCTTCTAGGTCCTCAGGTGTGGCCTTTTGACTGAGTCCAAGTTTTACAGAACAAATCCCTTTATTAAGCAGATTTGTTCTGTGAAGTTTGGATTCAGTAAAAAGGCTGCACTTGAGGACCGTGAAGGCCACACGTAGCCTCCACGTCACAGGTTCTCCATCCCTGTGTTTGAAATACCTAAAACATAAGCAGTTTCTCTGGTATGTGGATGTGTGGCTGGTGGGTCATGTGTGATCCCATCAATACAGCTCTTGGCAATGTAAGTCTCAACTCTTCTATACCTGACTATCCTGTGTAACTTTTGTCCATGCCCTCCCCAAAGGGCATAATAAGTTCTATCCAATGTGCTGGGGTTCTTCTTTATGTTTTGTTGATAATAAAAGGGTACCAATGATGTGTATCGACTATTATCCCTTGTTTGCACTATTTGACTGCCTCATCTTCTGGATAATTTTAAAAAAATGATAGCATGGGATAACTGGTAGAGAATTGGCTTTGAAGCCAAAAAAAAGCTGGGTTTAAATCCTGAATCTGACACATATTGTCTGTGTGACCCTAGGGAATTCATTGAACTTCTAAATACCCCAGGCAAATCTAGAAACTATAAATTATTGAGAATGTGTGACCTCCATTGATAGAAGGAAATTTCTCCTCTAGGAGTTCCCTATACCACTGAAATCACAGGTCTAGTCTTTGTCCCTCTCCTTTGCATGACTCCTCCTTCATAATTCTTGATTTGTATGTGTTTTTGTCATCTGATTCTCCATTGCTCTTTGAGTGACCAACAACTTCAAGTCTTCAGAGACTTAAGTATTCCCTTACTACTAGCCATGCAACATAGCTAGAAGAAGACTGATGTTAAAATGTTGGGTCTTTGCTTCTGGAATATGTTTGGAGTCCTTAAAAGAACTCGACATTTTCCCAAAGGCAATTCCACCCACTGTCCTTGTTATGTTCAATTCTGAGCCTAGCTCATTATTCATTTGCAGTATATGATCTCCATAAGTTGTCCATTCAGTTGCATATCATAGTCTGGACAACTGGCATTCTTCATCCACTTCATTTCCCCTATTTGGAGAGATAGGCCAAATTCTTTTAAGTCATTACTAATTTCATTTAGGAGGTTTTATGATGGGCTAATATTTAATGAAATCTGCACAATGTCTGCTAACAAATGGAAACATTTGGAAGACCATCATTTATAATGAATCCCTCTTCAACTTAGCAGCCACACTGGGGTTCTCCATGATAGTGTCAATCAGTTTTGGCAAGCGTTGGTCTTAATAATCCGTGTATCATTGAATAAGGCTCTTTCTCTTCTATTTCTCAAGAATTCTTGTAAAATTTTTCCATATACTGCAGAGATACCTTGTTAGAAGAAAATCTCAAAGGTAATGTTTTGACTTTTTAAAATGCCCTTTTCTTTTAGTCAACAAATACAATAAAATATACTGGAAGATTTTATATTTTCTAGATGTAGTCTACTATGGAATATTGCTTGCAATACCCTACTTGTCCCATTATCAGTTCACATCCTCAACTGTCTTTTCTGAGTCCTATAGATAGCCTTGCTATTTGATTACAAATTATAGTCCTGGAGAGTTCTTAGAACAGATCCCTCTTCTTTCATCAAGGATGCTTTCAACATGTGTGAAATTTTTATGTAGTCATACCGTTAAATAACAAATGAATAAATAAATGAAAACAGCTAACATCAATACAGCACTTACTATGTGCCTGACACTGTGCTAATTATTGATGCCCTTTTGGTCATCTTTCGGGGGACAATGTTAAGATTCAAGATTTTTCCACACCTTTGATTTCTTCCACTCCTTTAGGTACTTTATGCACTGATCCCTCAATGCCCTCAAAATTATATCACCTCCAGGACATACTTCCTTCACATGGTCTTCTAGTTTGCTTCCTTTTCCTATTTTTACTTTCTTTTATTCTATTTCCTCTAAATTGTACACACCATATAGTTTTCTTATTATATTCTTTGAGTTTCATATTAATTTTGGGCTTTGTTCTAAAAAGTCTGTGGCCTGACCATCTAGAGACAGTTTATTCAGGAGTGGTTTCCACATGAATAATGAGTCATTTCCTGTCCATTTCCTGTCCATTATCTTTTATGATGTTATTTGGTGTTCACCATGTCCAGGACTTTCCAAATCTTTTCTCGAAGAAAGTATTCATGATATATAGGTGTAAAACTTCACTACAATCTATAAATTCTCGGCCTCATTCATTCCTTACTCTTGGACCATATTTTCCAACATATTTTTTGCACTTTCCCCCCAGACCCATCTACCTTTCCTTTGAAGTCATTGAATATAAGAATAGAGGTTTTTAAAAATTAGGATAAACTTAGCAAGTTTTTCTTTTCTTTTTTTAAAATAGAGATGTTATACTTCTTCTTTCTTTATTAGAAGATATTGACATGTAAGCTACAAAAATTTTCATGGATCCTTTTGTAAATTCTTACCTTGAATAGAGCAGTTAGGTGGCACAGTGGATAGAATACTAGCCTGGGAGTCAAGAGAACCTAAATTCAAATGTAGCCTCAGACACTTAATAGCTGTGTGACCCTAGGCAAGTCACTTAACTCTGCCTCAGTTTATCATTTGTAAAATGAGCTGGAGAAGGAAAATGGCAAACCACTCCAATATCTTTGCCAGAAAAGCCCAAAGGGGTGATGAAGAGTCGGATATGACAGAAATGGCTGAACAATAAATCCTTAATATCACAGTATGGGATGACTCATTGTCCTGTGACGATGTTTCTTGAAATTCAATGGAACAATAATAATATAACTAAAATTCAATGACTTAAGTTACCTTTGTATGCAAGATAAAACCAACTCTACCAACTCCTTTATCTGACTCTCCAAGGAAAACCAGCAAGCCATGCTTCAATTGAGCTACAACTTTTCACCTGTTTCATTTGTAGGGAATGTCAAGATTGATATAGTTTGTTTTTTTCCAGTAGTATATCATTGGACAAGAATCTCACATTTCAGTACAAACAGATAAGATAATGTTTATGTCACTCAAAAAATTGTGATTCCCAGAATCCTCTGCTCCATTTTCTGCCCTCCTGCAACCATTGATGTAAAAGTCAGACCCAACAGCAATGAGGATCATTTTCTATTTTTCTCTACTTTATGCCAATACCAAAAAAACCATCACTAAATGACCATGAGTTGATGACATGTTTAGCTAAATTGATTTTTAGAAGTCTGTTGCTGGGACAGTACTTAAAGCATCTCCTATACAGTGGAACTGCCAGAGTTTTCATTCCTTTTGCATAGTCTTCCTTCCCCTCATAGGGCAAGATCCTTGCATAGTCAGGTTCATCTCTATGCTACAATGAGGCATTGGAGTAGACCTTGGTAGAGAAATATAAATTTAATTAAATGAACTACTATGATTTGAGTTTTTTCTCTAGCTCTAACCAAGTGTTTCAAATTTTATAACAGGGGCATTTTATTTGTTGGAGGCAATCAGGGTTAAATGACTTGTCCAGGGTCATAGAGCTAGTAAGGGTCTAAAGCTGGATTTGAACTCAGATCCTCCTGATTCCAGGGTGGGTGCTCTATCCGTTGTACCACATAATTGCCCCTCGGTGATTATTTATTTATATGAAACATTTTTTGGAGGAGGTGTTGTAATTGACTTGATACTCACCTGCCTCTGTTCAAACATCTCTGTTCAGTAATAACTAAATGGATTGTTCCACTAAATAAAAGGAAGTTTATTTGTATCACAGTGAAAATAAAACAAAACATAGGATTTGGACTCAAAGTGTATGATTTTGAGTTCCAACTCTGTTTACTACCTGTATAGTGCTTCTCAGTGTGGTCAGGGATCCCTGGGGGTCCCCAAGACCCTTTCAATGGGTTTGTGAGGTCAAAGCTCTTTTCATAGTAATGCTGAAATGTTTTAATTTTCGATATAGTAAACATCAATAGAAATAGTTCACACAAATAAAAGCTCTTTGGGGCCCTCAGTTTTGAAGAATATAAAGACCAAACATTTTAAACATCTACTGGGATAGATGTTTAAAGTCCCTTCCAGCTGCAAGTCATATGAGCTTATGAAAATTTCAATCTTTACTTAGCAGGAGAGATTTCTCTCAGTGTCTTCCAGTATTGTTGTTAGTAACCAAGTGCTTGATAGTATTTAGCAGGTTATGCCTATACTGACCATTTTGTTCACAACCTAATGACTCATTTATTTATTGTAATTTATTTTTGTTTATTTTTGGTTTACCTCATTCATTTCCATGAGATTTTGATTTACAAATTTTCTCCCCGTCTTTCCCCTACTCACCACCCCAAAGCAGCGATCCCACTGTATACTCCTGCCCCCAATCTGCTCTCTCCTATATCCTCCCCCACGACCCCTCTTACTTTGTGGTAGAGCGAGACGAATCTCTCTACCCCAGGACCTGTATATTTCCCTCCTTCCTATTCCACCCCCCACTTGTTTGACTCATTTATTTAAATCCCAGAATCCCAGAGTTCAAATTTACTTATAACCTTTCACCTATCCATAATGTGATTCAAATTATCCAGAGATAATCCATAATTCCTTGGATTCTCTACGTTACATGAGCACAAAATTCAGTTCACTTATAAGACAGATCTATCTTGAATCCTATCCAGAGGGGTTTATTATTACAAATGACAGAGAGATCCTATTAGAACATTGTCTTATTTATAGGTAAAAGTTTTTTTTTCTATAGAGTTTGATGGAACAAAATTGCTTCCTAATACATGAATTTCATTTAAATGGAATCCCATCACTATAACACACATAGGGAAATATCCTTTATAAGTACAACTGTTTGCATCTCTTAGACTATATGTTGTCTAACTTTATGGTAATGGAGAGTTTTCACAGTGGGAGTTTCCCTGCATGAGACAATTACAGGTCTGGCCTCCCCCCAATATAGATAAGATAGATTTATGCACATAGACAATTCCAATCTCAATGCTTACCGTTTAACTTCAGAAAATCACGGATTTAACTTTTTAATAGTTTGAAATCAAGGCAGAAATAGCCAGGGCAAATAAAAGAAGAGAAAGCCAAGATGGGAAGGTTCCTCTTATTAATGGTAAAAAGGGGAAAAAGTCTTCTCTCTGAATTTGCACACAATTCTGCAATCATTATGAAAGTGGAAGTAGCATTTCGGTTCAGCCAACAATGCAATTTAGGGAACTTCAACAATTTAAAAACTGATAACTAATTGGCCAACTCTAAGAACATATATTTCATGCCAGATTCCCCCCCAGCATATAGATATGTCAGAATGAAGATAAATATATATGTACGTACACTTGTATCTATATGTATACATTATGACGCACAGGTATGTAGACCTGTATATACATATCACATATACTTTGATTCATTTTAATGACCCTAACTGCTTTTCTGCTCTGCCATGTTGTATGACTTGTGTATGTGTACACACACAGAGTAAGATAATACACACATAATAGTATGCACAGACGTATTTTTTGTAAGGAAATAGCACTCACATATTATGCATCCATATACATATGTAGAGTGTATATAGATGTACATCTGCATTGGCTTGTATGATGCCCAGTATTTCCCAAACCTTGCTTTTCACCAAGCATTGCTCTGCACAAAGCACTCTCCGGGTCCACGCGGAAACCACATGGTCTTTCTACATCATTTAAAAACTCTCAGGCAAGCTGCCTACTGCAACATGGCTCACATTCTCACTCTCTAACTCCCATCTATTGCTCGTAACAAATCCATCCAGGAGAAATCACTCCCTTTCAATCAGTCTGGGCATCGGATTTTTAAAAAATATAAAACCTACAGACCCTCCCCCTCTACCATTCAGGATCAGAAAGGGGAAAAAGAGAGAGGGTAGGGGTGGTCGGTGGCGTAGCTGCAAGTGCTTCCATCCTGGGGGAGACTGGGAACAGAGCCAAAGACAGCCTTCCTTACAGGACAGGTCTTAGCAGCGCCTCCTCCTTTGTTCTTTCTCCCAGTGATGCTGCGTCTACTTTTCTATTCTGCAGCCCGGTCCGCCTGTGGGAATTTTGCTGGTTTGCCTTAAAACAAACAAACAAACAACTAAGTTGGGATTCTTTTCCTTTTCTGTTCCATTTCGTTCCCCTACCCTATAGAGCCCGTAGTCCCGATACCTACCACCACCCTCTCCCCCGCCCCCGCCTCCAGCTCCTTCCCTGGGAGATGCGGGGGCAGGGGTGGGACTGGTCGGAACGAAAGGCTCGCTCGCTAGGTAGCCTAGCCTAGACCTACACTGCCCTGGCGTCTTGGGGTTCGCGCCACCATTTTTCTGCTTAAAATGGCCAATAGATACGAGACTTATCCTCCTCTCTCCCGGCCCATTCCAGGGATGCGGAAGGATGGGGCTCCCTGGGGGCTGGGCCCCTCTTTGGACCTCTAGTAGTCTGGGCCGTTGTTCCCCCTCACCCGGGGAAGAGGAAGGTGGATTGCAAAAGCGAAACTTAGGCAAAGCAGCGACCCCCTCTCCAGCGCAGGCATTTTGGGGGCTCCCAGCTCCCACGGCCGGCCTGGTTTTGCATTCCACTCCAGACCACCCGAACTCCAGCCTGTATGTGTGTGTATGTGTGCGTTGCCCTGCTTCACAGATTCACCGTGTGTCCCACTCCCGCCCTATCCCTCTCTCTCCCTCTCACAGGCCTCCACACGGCCGGCCGGGCTCTGGCCCCTTATATAGCTCTCTAAAAATAGCTCGCCTTACACCGCCTTGTAAGGCAGAAGGGAGATCAGGCTTGCTCCAATCCCCAGACCCCTTGGCTGCCAAGCTCCGCCCCAGGTCCCATCTCTCTGCCCCCGATTGGTCCTCAGTGACTTCATGAGCCCCCCCCTCCGTTTACCTTACATGGTCACACGTTGCCTTAATGGACGCTTTCTTCCAAGATCCCACGACTGCGCGGAGAGGAGTGAGGAGGGAGGGAGATTGGGGAGGGGGAAGAGGAGCAGCAGCAGGAGGAGGAGGAGGAGGAGGAGGGGAAAGAAAGGGAGGGGGGGGAGGACTACAAACTAGCAGGGATGGGGTGGGGGGTGGGGAGGGAAGGGGGGGGAAGCGATCGCGAGAAAAAAAAAATGCAACCTCCCAAAATAAAGAGCAAAGATTGCATTAGGAGCGAACAGCAATGCAGAAATAGATGGCAGCTTCGTGTCAGTGAGTTTGCATCCCCCTTCCTGGTCCACGAGCTGGAGTGATTAGAGCCCTGGAAGGGAATTATTGCATTTACTACAGTGGAGAAGTACCCCTTTCCTGGCAGCCGTTTCCACTGTACATGTTGGATGCCTCTCTCCATCCTCTTTCGCTCTCTCTTCTCTCATCTCCTCTCTCCCTTTCTCCTCCGCATTGATTTTTTTTTAAGTGTGACTGAAACGAAACAAACCAAACCAAAAGGGACCCTGGATTTATGCCTTTTTTGGGGGGTGAGACAAACAAACAAATAGACAAACAAACAAAACTGTGGAAGGGGGAGGGTTTCTCCTCCTGCTTTGCCCAGCAGCAGCAGCAGCAGCATGGACGTGTTGGCTAGTTATAGTATATTCCAGGAGCTGCAACTTGTCCACGACACCGGCTACTTCTCAGCTTTGCCATCCCTGGAGGAGAACTGGCAGCAGGTGAATGATTTAAATTACTTGTGTAAATCTTGTAGCGGCGAGACGCTGGGGCTGCGTTGGTGCGGGCTTTGGGGTTTTTAAGGTGGTTTTTTTCTGTTTTTATGTGTATGTGTATGTGTGTTTGTTGTTTAAAATGTTTCCTGAAACATACATACTCTAACCTTACCCCCCTTTCCCCCTCCCCCTCTCCCCACCCCCCATTTGCCAAACCGAGCAGTCCGGTCAGAGCTGTCTGTATTCAATCATAAACACACATCCTTACGCTCGCAGTCTTGCAGACCGTTCCGTTGTAGAGATCCGCTTAACTTCTCGGTTTAGAGTTGGGATGGTTGATTTGATAGCGATATGTCTGTAGAAATATGTGCATGTATTGGATTATAGATATTACTTATCCCTGCTTAGTAACTTAAGTCAGGTTGATCGCTTTCAGCTGATTTTGACAACTGGCAGGTGGTAGAAAAGGGATCGGAGAGGGTATTTTCAGCTAATTAGTACGTGTCCATAAAACAAACAATAAAAAGCTTCATTCGGGGGTATTGAAAGGGTGGGCAAAGAAAGAGCTGAGGACCAGTAACAAAACACACTAAGCAATATCTAGGAGTGGGGCATGAAAGTGCATTTGTTTTAGAATTATAATGTATTTTCAGCTTCCGCCCCCATGGAGTCATGCCTCTAGAAGAGAAGGGGAAAAAAAAAGAAAAAAATCTAGTCCCCTTCAGCTACTGTTTGTTGTTCTCATTCCTGAGAACCCTTTGGTTCGTGCTGGCAGCCACACACCGCTTAGAAAGGGGTGTGGTGTGTTTTTGTGTGTTTTATTTTATCTTATTTAAAATAGGAGCCTTGAGAATAATGTGATGCCTGAGGAGACCACGCATCCAGGTTTTCAGGTGGTCTGGAGGAGGGAGAAGTGGGCTTGATTTCTAGTCTTCATTAGACCAATACAGTGCTGCAATACAATCTACTTCTGTGAGAGTAGATAAAGAAACAGGCAGTAGAACCTGTGGGTAGCTAAAAATCATGGTTCTGCCGGGCTCCAGCCCTTCAGAGGTGGGAGGGGTGGGGAAGCACCCTTCAGGGAGGGCTGTGATCCTGGCTAAATTTGTACTATTTTTCCCAAGATGTGGGTGAGCAGAGGTCAGTAAATCCAAGGAGAAGAGCCACATTTTTTCCTGTTGACAATATTAACTTGTAGTCCCTTCTCAAGAACCCAGTTTGCCATTGGTAATAGACGTGAGAGGAACAGCATGTGGCTGCCAGGGTAACTTCGATGCCCTATGACAGCAGCTTGTTAAGACTAATGAACTGCTGGATTTCCTCTTTGCAGAGACACAGAGCAGTATTTGCCAGCATTAAGCTGATGTGTAAGTTACTTCTCTGCTAAGTGAGCTTTTTGCACAAGGAGCATGTATAGGGGTGATGGCAACACCAATTCTCTTTTATTGTACCATTGTTACCTAGCTGAGCCATGATTAGACAGTGGGAGCTTTCCTCAAGGTTCTGGCCTCCCTTCTCTCCATGTGTATAAATATACACACACATATGCAAGCCAGTGTGACTGTTCTGTCAGATACATTTGATTTTACCTCTCTGACAGTAATGAATATGTTTTCACACATTATTAGGGTTTCATTTATAACTGGCTGTCATAGGACATTTATTAAATGCATTTTTCTCCCTCTGTCATTAATAATACCTGGGTTTGAAAATGTTCGTCTCCCTCCCCATTTTCTTTTCTCTAATTTTCCAGCAGGCTAATTAAATTGAAAAGCATAATATAATTTCACAATAAAAAAAAAGGAAACCTTTTTTTGCCACCAGGCTAGTAGTGTTGAATCAGTTGTATATTAACCACAGTCTAGACAAGTTCAAAGGAAAGCAATCTTGATCTACCTAGCATGTCTAAAGGCTGACTCTATATAGGATTTGTTGGTACAGTCCTATGGAAGGAAAGTGAGTTTTATTTGTTACCGCATTGTATGATGATTAATCATGCAACTTTGTTGTATTTGAGGTTTTCATAGTAATAAGGTTGGAGCCCAAGGCAGTTTCTGAGTAAAGCTTGTTCCCTTTACCCTTAGTGTAGCTAGCAGCCTTGGAGTGTGTGAAAACAAACAAACCAAACATACTTGGCTTGATTGTGTGATGAAAAGTATCAGGTCCATTGTTCCTCATAGACACTCCTTCCCTCCCCCTCCTCCTCCTCCCCACCAGTGTCTCTTAATTGGTTTTCTGATAAGAGGAAGCAGACTCTCCTCTAGATTTGGTACAAACCCTACACCCCTAACTTTTTTTTACCTCTTTGTCAAGGCACTGTGATCACATGGTTGGAAGCTAGAGTTAGATTTGACTTGTGGGAGAGTCCTAATAATAAACAAAACATCACTTCCAGTAGGATTTCAGTTTTATCCCCTGTAGGTGTAACTAAGTCATGTAAATGTGACTGTAACCATTAAGGGGTACTTATATTATTAATTTACATATATATTTCATTTTAAGGTTTTCACAGTTTTTTGTTCTGTATTATTATGCGCATTTTATAGATTTTACTTATATATTACATTTGAAGGGTTATAGAGTTTATGTTTCCTCTATTATTATGCCTATTACAAATGGACTAACTCAGGTTGTTAGAAGCTAAAGCAACACTGGTACAGGATTTGAACACAGGTCTCTAGATGCCAGGTCCAGCACTATCCACTAGGCAATATTGCCTTTCACAAGAAGATATAACCTCAAACCTGTTTTGCTTTTAGTACTGCCTCTTCTGCCTTATTGCTTTTTAATGGAATATAATATACAAAGGGCAGTTGCATGTAACTGTTGGGCCCAGATAACCATTCAGGTTTTGAAATTTTCAATAGTGATTGCTCAGGACAGCTGGAAGGTATTGCTAAACACTGAGAGCAGCACCGCTACTCTTCACCCCCATCCTCCAAAGCCCTTTGAAAAAAATAAGAGAAAAGAAAAACTCTTTTGCCATCTTCTGCAAGGAACCCTGGGCAAGAGGAAGCTTCCCTGGGACATTCCTGTTCTTTAGAGGATAAAATGGAGGTAATTATTAGATGATATTCTCACTCAGATATCAAGAAAGGTAACTAGCCTTAAAGAGAACCTGAACCAAAGGACAACCAAAGAATCTGATTTAGTTTTAAGAGAAACTGTGGGTTAGATGTTCATGCCCAGGATATCTGTACATTTAAGGATTAAAGCTGGACTCTCTTTACCTCTACACTTTGTTTCATGCTGATAATACGGGGTAATTTTTCTGCTTAATCTTTAGTGAATCTGGTATTAACATCAATGGTGGACATGCACAGCATCCAGGATGAGAATTTTGATGCTGGTTTTTCAGGCAAGGGAATCTGTTACCTTTTCATTCAGGGACCCAAACTGAGAAAACACTACCTATTGACTTTCCTATAATTTCAAACAAAAATGAATCTCCCACTTTAGCTATTATCCATTCCTGGGCTCAGCACATTTAGAACGGTGGCCCAAGTAACAGCCTCTCTTTCCATCATATAACAGTAAATTATACTGTGCTCATGTGGTCTATTATTTTGTGGAATTTAGCTGACACACAACTCTTAAGGTCCCCAAAGTAGACTTCTGAAAACTTGCAAGAAAATTTCTAATAATTCTCTGAAAAAGCAGAGGAAAGGCAAAGGTAGGAAGAATGCTTGTGTGGTTTTGAGGGTACTGTTTCCATTTTTTGGAAAGGAGACAGCTATATCCCAGCCCTTCCCTCTTAGTAGGGATGTGACTTTTCTAGACCTAGCATCTACTTCCAAGATGAAAACTGACTTGTAGCTTTAGCTAATGGGTATACTTCTTTTGGAGTTTTTTTTTTCAATGTTGAAAATTCGAACACTATGATTTATCCATGGTCTGTCTGTATTGTTTCATTGTGGAAGTAAAAGCAGAGGAGAGGGCATAATGATGTTCTGTGAGCCCTCTTTGAAACCAGTTTTGCTTCATGCCATCAGGAACATGGCATGTTTACTTGAAAACCATTTTGAAATTCTGTTAGTTTTTAATGCTGATTCATAATTGGCACATAGGGTCAGTTTCAGGCCTCTTTTCTGCTTGGAGAAAATTTTCCACTGCTACTGGAAACAAATAAATAAATCAAAGCATTCCTTTCCCCTTCCCCCATGCCTCATTGTTTTAGACTAATGGCATACTTGGCCCCCGTAAGAACTAAAGCATCCTAATAATATTGCAGTTTCATCTTGGTTCCAGCCACCCTGAAACACTTTTTAGAAGGGCCTCTGGTACAAGGTGTCTCTAGGGGACAACCTACAGAAATGGTTGCCTTCCAAGAACAGTCTGTGAGAAAGAGATCGGATTTGGCCTTTGAGCCATGCTTCTTCTTATCCTACACAGCAAGGAAAACTAAAAGCCAAGTGCTATCACAAAAAGGAAGACAAGGCAAACTCAAGTCTCCCCATCCTCAATTTTGTCTCAGTACCCAATTTGCAAAAAAAAAAAATCTTTTTATGAATTATAATTTCTTGGCAACAGCATTGGCTGGGTGAATTTGTAGACACAAAGGAGCCTTGCAAACCACACTGAAAGCATAAAATATCTGGTGCTTGTTTTGTGTGTGATTCGTGTGGTCTTTAGCTACAGTAAATGTATTTCTTCATTTGAAGCAGGGTGGCTATATCTTTTTAAAAATTAGAAATATCTCACTTACCTAGATTTTTCTTTTTAAAGATATAAATATAGGTTAGTGGTGAGAGCCCTTGGTCATAGAATAGAATTCAATATTTGGTCTTTATATAAATTACTAGATGTATCAACATTCTCTTTTTTTAGAGGTAATCTGTGATATCAGAGGGTCTCTACTATTGTTCAGTCTAGATTTCCCTATTGGTGTTTTATAATGAGGTGAACTATTTGCTTTAAAGATGTTATGGTAACCAAACTTTTGGGGGAGGAATGAGAAGGGTTATTAGGTTACTAAGAAAAGTGTATATGGAAGAAAATTCTCATTCTCCGTAATATAGAAACATCGCTCTCATCTTTATTGTCAAGAGAAAGAAGATACCATCCTTTTGATGTTTTGTTTGTTTTTCATCCTAGAAGAGAGGGTGACATTGGCGTTCCATCCATTTAAAAGACAGAGCAGAAGATGTAGTGTGACAGTCTTACTTTGAAATGATTTATTTGTGTATGTCAGGGGCCTTAGGCATTCAAGTATGAGATTATTATTATTATTGCTGTTGTTAGCATTATCTGTTCCCTGCTTGGACCATATCTTTGAACCAAAGGGAACTTTTACCTTTCATTTGGAATTGGGACAGTCTAAGAGAGGGTGATAATAGGGCTTTTAGCAGTATCTCTGTCTTCTATATCTCCAGATACCTTCCTACCCAGAGAATTGAATTGTCACTCCATATTTTAAGCTCTCTGTATACCTGGGAAGTGGTCATTACTGAATCCTCCTTCAATCTCCCTCCACTGTCAACTTATATCTACTGCTGGAGAGAGAAGAGTTCATTCTGTTCTGTTCAGTCCAAATTGGTACATACTGACATCTTTAACTGCCCCTATAGCAAAGAGTGGTTGCTAAATGACCCCTACCTCTTTAATTTTGCCCATTAAGGACAATCTCCCTCTCCCTCTCCCTCTCTCTCTCTTTCTCTCTCTCAGTAACTTTTTGTTTTAGGGTTTACTACTCTGATGCAAACCCTGTTTCTGTGGTATGGTTATAATTTTGTTCATTGTACTCCAGTGTGTGTGTGTGTGTGTGTGTGTGTGTGTGTGTGTGTGTGTGTGTGTGTGTGTGTGTGTGTGTGTGTGTAGATAGGTAGATCTGCGGTTTGCTGAAAAGTTAGGACAGCTCCCCATCTTAAGTAGCTCTGGATGGGGGTGGAGATTTATTTCATCTCTATACACCGCTTTTCTTCCAGAATTCTTCAGAGCCTTTGCTTCAATTAAGCTGGTAGAGCTGTTTTAAACAGGAAGAGTGATTCCAAGTTAGGATACAGGGATGAAGAGACTATGAACCTCTTATATTCTATAACTATTAAACTTATGTTAGATTTGAGGAGGGAATACGGTTGCTATAGCTAATCTTTTTTCATCTTGCTGCATTCACACATATTGTCATTAGGATAGATGTTCATCCTTTAAAACACACATACTCACTTCAGAAGAATTCCTTGTTAACTTTACAACATTGCTCTTCTTAAGAGTCACACTCAGGGTAGAAATTCATTGCTAATGTAAGCTTTTTAATCAAGGGATGTGTGATCCAGTGCTCTTGTTTCCTGTTTAGGGACCTGCTTATTCACAGGATTGCCTTCATAGAATATAGGTCCTTCTTGCTTTTTCCTCTGTGTGTGTGTGTGTGTGTGTGTGTGTGTGTGTGTGTCCCTAAAAACTTTACCGAGTCAGAGATTTTCATTTATTTAGCTCTCTGAATGACAAGTCACATTGTATGGATGCTATAGCTTCTGGTCAATGATAAACATTGGTGTCTTGATCCACTATCAACATCTTGTCAAACTTGAATGCAAATGTGGTTTTTATGGTGGTAACCTTGCCTATTTGATGTGATAAAGGTATCTTTTACTACTTGTTTAAAAATATTCTTGCTTTACATTGAAATCAGGGAATCTTTAAGGCTAGTATTTGACACCCACTGATTATTGAACATAAACTCTTCCACCTGCAGTATACCTGATGTCTAGCTATGGGTACAAACTGTTACAACTTTGTCAAGTCTGCAACAGATTAGCTGTGGGGCATTGCAGGTACAATTTCATCTAATAGGCACCTTTCAACGTCCTCTCAAAACAGTTAAAGCTACTAAGGGTGTTACGAATATCCAGTATGGATTTGTACGTAGTATAATCTCCCCGGCCACACTGGACCAGGCAATAGCCCCCTCTCAGAAGTGGTTAGAGCTGGCTATTTGCCTGCCATCTGTCACTAAATATACAGAGTTTGTCAAAGATCCATCCCTGGGTAACATATTGAGAGTCAAGTCCTTACACATACAGGCCTGGTTTGGAAGCCAAAGGTAGGAGATTCAGTAGAATTTTGAATTTGGAAGGGACCTTAATGATCATACCATCTAGCCACTTCATTTGCCAGAGGAAGAAACTGAGACCCAGAGAGAGGCACTACCTTGGTCAAGGTCATGTAGCTAATTAGTGGAAGAATGAGATTGAGAAGCCGGGTGTTCCCAGTTCCCAGATCAGGGGTCTACTCTTACATGGAACGTGATTCAGAATTGCTCTTAATTATTCATATTCCTTTTATTTTTCACTAAAGGGAGGTGATTTCTTTACTGTTTAATATACAAGATGCAAAAATTCTTGGGGATTAGTTATATAATTTTTAAAAAATTTAATGTTACCTGGAAGGTCTAGAACAGTAAGTAACCACTACCATATGAGTAATGTGGAATTGTGTATGGGGGAGAAATACTTGGAGAGGTAGGTGTGAGAGAATTTGGGTTGGGGATGGTTCTGGATAGAAGATAGAGCTGGTGTTTCATATAGAAAGCTTCAAACCAGAAAATTCTTTGTCTTTGACCTGCTTCCAGCAGAGCTTGCAGCTCTAATGGAAATCCACGTGCCAGTTCATGAAAACCTTTTGTGAAGTGTTTCTAAACTCTTGAGTAGGTTGGAGGAGCAGCAAGGCATGTTTAAATGTTTAAGATGGAGGGGGAAAGGGAACCTCACTCCCACCCCCACCCCCCAACTCCACTCCACTCCACTCCAACAACCAACAAAGAAGAGAAAGCTTCAGTTCTCTTTGTTAATAAGATGGCTTTAGGGTCTGGAAATGATGCAGTATTGGTTCACCTAGTCATTCATCCCTTGGGAAAAGAGCGATTAGTTTCTTGGGTTTAGGTGAAGGAGCATTCACCAGTCCCTATCCCTTCTGCCTCTCCCCCAGACTCCCTCAGGTCAATATGAAGATGCAAAGAAATCCTGACAGTGAGATTTAGTCCAAATGTGTTAAGGAGTGAAAAGCATTAGATGAACATTTTTGTAGATGCCCACTCCATACAAGGGATCTTTAGGAGTAAGGGGGCTTCTGAAGGATCAAAGGACCCAGAGCTTAGCCCCTTGGTTAGAGGGGAACTACTCAAGCAGTATTCAAATATTTTTATTTTGTTCTCACTGGAAGAGTTCAAGGCAGACTTCTTTGTCTCCTATTTCATAATAAGGGTGCCCAGAGGTTTGCTTAACCTGGTCAGATTCCATTTCTGGTACCTGGGTGTTGTTCAGCATTGCATTCCTCTCCTGACTTGGTTCAAATATTTCATTCTTTGGGCACTCAGCCCCAGTTTTTCACTTTCCCAAGACTGCTTTGAGGTTTTAAAGTGATGGACTTCTATACAGATATTTGTCAGATGATGGCTGATCCTGGTCTCTGTATTCCTATAAGCTGTACTCATTCGAAGCAGGCTGAGCTTAAGGTAGCTGTCCTAATATAAAGAATACAAAACCACTGAGAGGGATTTAAAATAGGGCTATTTCCAGATACAGTAGGGTAAAGAAAGTATTTGGAATGGTCCTTCCTCCTTCTCTCTCTCCTTTTTTCTTAACTTTTCTTAACAGTTGCTGGTTATCCAAATTTGTAGGATCATCGATTTATAGAAGGAAGAAACATTGGAGAACATCTAATCCAACTCCTTCATTTTACAGTTGAGGAAACTGAGGCCCAGAGAGGTTAACTGATTTATCCAAGGCCACAAAAGTAGTAAGTGGCAAAGCCAAGTCTGAGCTCCAAATTGTATATTCTTTGTCTCCCTCTCTCTATGTATCTCTGTGTCTGCCTCCCCTTCTCTGTTATTCTCTCTTTTTCTCCATCTTTTTCTCTCTTTCCATTTCTCTTAATCTCTTTCTCTCTTCACCCCCCCCCCATAATAGAATTTTTTTTTCTAGGTGGGTTGGCAAGGGAGAATCATGAGGGAAGTGAAGTGCTTAGAATTAAATAATGCTTTTTGGGAAGTTCATGAGAGCAAAAGAAATTGCAATTATCTATGGCTAAATTACCCTACTAAGTATGTATCTTCACCAGTGACCTCTACTGCAACTACAGGGAACCTTCACTCACTTTTCTGACCCCTTGTTAGTGGGGATTAAATAGAGAGTGGTCTTGGTATTGGCACGTAGCGTGAGGGATGGGTAATTCTGCTGGCATGGAAGTGAGTAGAAGCAGAGACTTTTATTAATCTTTTGAAGCCCTGCCTTTTTGTTTGTCATTTTAAATCCTATTTACAGGCCATAGTCACTGCCAATATTGTAGACTCCTAAATGGAATTTATCTGAGTAATTGCAGTCATGGTATAACTGACTAATACTAGATTATGGAATTTGCTTTCTTAGGTTGGAAAGATAATAAGGGTTTATATTTATGTAGCACTTTACTGCTTAGAAAACACTTCCCTCCCAACAACCCAATTTTTATTATCTCCCATTTTAAAGATACAAAAACTGAGGTTTCTGAAGATTGTTACTTTGCCAGTAACAAGTGTCAAAATCAAAAATTGAACTCTGGTCCTCCAGATTCCAGATGCTGTGTTTTTTCCGCTATATTAGACTGTCTCTACATATCTAACTCTTTAAGAATGCATATGAACTCCAGGGCAAGATCAGCCTGCTAGCTCAAAAGCTTTGTTTTTGTTTGTTACTATGAGGGAATATTAAACATTCTTAGCGTGCCCTTCTCCTGAAGGGCTCAGAAAGCTTTACTCAGTTCCTGTTCATTAACACGTCTTCCCTGTAATTAGAGAGGAGGCAGGAATTCCAGTGTTAACCTTTCACAGGTAAAGAAATTGAGACAGAGGAGGATTAAATGGTTTTAATAAGGTTAGATAGCAAATTATAGGCAGATCTGGCCCAATATCAGAATTCAGCCTCCCAGTCTAATTTTCTTTCCATGTAGGGTTTATGTTCCATTGTTTAGTTGCACAGTGTGTGTGTGTGTGTGTCCCTGATAAAGAGGCAGAGAATTAGTTCAACACAGTGTCTGGAGTACTAGACTTGGAATCAGAAAACCTGGATTCAGATCTTGTCTCTGATACTGACTAGCTGTGTAGCTACGGCCAGAACAGATCATATATCTAGTGCTGGAAGGGACTAGACATCTAGTTCTACCACTAGGTACCATCTAGTCTAACCACTTAACTTCTCTGGGCCTCGCTCTCTTTTTTTGTAAAATGAGCAGTGTCTGAACTACCTACTTGACAGGGTTGTTCTGAGTCTCAAATGTGATAATATATATACAACATTTTGCCTACTTTAAAACACCATATATTTTGGTTATTCACGTATTATTATCGTTACCACCCAACTTCCATGCTTCATCACAAGATGAAAATGACTGTGGGTTCTTGCTGGTTATGTCAGTAGGGTCCAAGCTGTGATAGGGTCTTACTAGCTGGAAAACTTTCAAACACAGGCTTCATGATGACCTTTCATGTGAGGCCAAACTTGAAAAGAAAATCTCCCCCAGAAGGTTGATTGCCTGACAATGAACTTTTTGGCCACGGCAGTTCATGATACCATTGGCTAAGGTGTGTAAAGGGCACCTATATTGGTGAAATTATATCTCTTAAAGCAGATGGCACCATCATTGAAAAATCTCAGAGCCTCTTCTAATCATTATCAGTCCTCATGAGACTAGAGGGGTTTCTGTGACTCCCTGGTAGGGGGGTAGACTGTTGGGGTGGGAGCATGACTTTGTTATTCTTTTCTTTATCACAGTAGGAGAAACTGTGATTAAATAACTTCTCATACTTTTCTTGGGGTTGAGAGGAGAGCAGCGATAGCCTGCTGCCCCTAGAATCTCAGCCTGGGGTTGACATCAGGTGTGGTCTACCGAAGGTCCCCTTCTGTTTCTTTTGAGCTTTGGTGATTACTTACTTTATTTTTCCAGCATGAAAATGATTTTTCTCCCCTTTTTTTTCTCCTTTAGAGCCAGAATTAAGCGTAGATACTATAATGTAGTGCTGGTTACTACACCTGCTATTTCTGCCATACCTGATGACTGAGCTTATATTGGCTTATGAGAGTGAATAAGGTTTTATGAGATCTATAAATATCTTGGATAGGATTTTTATTTCATTTTTCCCCCTTCAAATAAGACATAATGGAAGCACTCACATACACAAGGAATATTCTTTCCATGATAAAATGGGGAGTTCTAGAATTGGCCTCTGAAAAGCAATAATTTGATGTGGTTTTTCATGTTGGGAGTATATGGAGGAGGGGGGAGGGAAGAAATACACACACTGCCATAAAACTAAAAGATGATTTCCAGGTATTTAAGGCTGATCACACCACCTACTGAGAGATTTATTTTATGTTCAGAGATGCCGGCCCTGAAGTTGTACTCATTCCTTAGCTCAGTATGTTTTGTATTTTCATAGCTTTAGAGAAAATAAGAGAAGGAAAATCCCTGTTGCTTCAGGAGGGTTCCATGAAATGTGCTTTCCCTTTCTTTGTCTGCTCTAGTTTCAGACGTCCCAAGAGAGCATGCTCTCATGCTTCCCTTGGATTAACTGACTCCTTCCCTGGGAAGAGTTCTCATGCTAATGCATCTCATGGTTAGCATTCCGCCCCCCCCCCCCAACCCTTCTACCCTGGAATTTAGCATTAAAAAAAATTCAAGCTTATCCCACTTCTCCTACCAGCCACTTCCAGTATTAGGAGGCTTTTGTTCTTTCCTTGTTACTTAGGAAGCCTTATAGTTTGGAGCCCTGGGCTCTTAACCCATACATACATACATACATACATACACACACACACACACACATTTACACACAAACACACACATTTCCCCTCTGCTTTTTCCTCAAAATCTGTGTGATATTTTTAGAGCTTCACCAGCCATGCCTATAAAATAGCAGTAGTACCTCATATATGATACTTACCTTACAATAGTGGTATGAGAATGAATGTTGTTCATCACATTTTCCTAAATTTCTATAAGAAAGGTTCTCTGTAACTCAAAAACTTGAGTTATTTGGTTATTTGGTTATTTGTGAAATTCTGACTTCACTTTCTATTGTCAAATTGAAGCCTAACAATTCCTAATCTTTCCTTATAAATTTGTCTAGACTTTGACACCACATGGGTTCCTTTTGGTTTCAATTCAATTTAACATACCTTTAGTAAGCACATACAAAGACCAAAATGACAATAATCCCTGCCCCCAAGGAACTTCCATTCTGCTTGTTTCTCAGCTTTCACTTTCTTCCACTAAAGGATACCTTGTTTACTTTTTTAAAACTATCTAATTAGATAGGTGAAAGGCAGCTTGGTAGAGGGGGCTAGAAAGCTGATCTGCAAGCCAGAAAGACCTTGGTTCAGGGTCTGACACATACTGGTTGCATGATCTTGAGAAAGTCGTATACTTCACATTGTTCTAGGCAGCTCCCTAAGACTATAAGTTTCAGAGAAGATGTTAACCTGCATTGGTAGAGAGAGTTTCCTCACTTGGAAGTTCCCTATTTGAATGAAATCACAGTCCATAAGTGAGGAGGTAGTATAATAACCCCAGAAATATAGTGAGGACTTTTTACATTGTCCCATTTTGATGTGCGTTTTTTTTTTTTTCCATTTGGTGCTCTGTGTGATTTAATTGAAAGTATGGTCACATACCTCTGATTGTCAGGATGATCTGAGTTCTAATTCTGATTTTGTCACTAATAGAATTCAATAAAAACATGGTAACCACTAACCTTTTCTGTGTAAAACACTCTGTTTGCTAGCTAGTGAAGAAGGCAATAATGAATAGAATGTAGTTTCCTGCCCATGGAGTTTATTACCTAGTTGAGGGAAGGGGAGAGTGTGTGTGAAATGCATGCAGATAACCATAACGAAAAGCAGAATGCTGTGTTGTACAAAGATGCTCCATGCGCACAGAGGAGGGAAGGATTAAAGGTTATTTCTTGTAGGGGTGAATATGAGAAGTCAGGTGTGTCTTCAAAGAAATGGTAGCATCTGAATGATAGGATTTAGATTGTGGTACAATAGAAAGCCTACTTTGGGGTCAGGGAATTTGGGTTCCATCCTGCTTCTGAGGCTTATTCTGTGTGTGACAATAGGAAAGCCCCTTAACCTTGCTACTACTACTACTACCACCTGTAAAAATGAATGGATTGGACTACTTGGCTTTTCAGGTTCCTTCCATTTTAGATCTATGATTATATTTCCCTCTCTGAAACTGAGAAGGACATTTGAGATTCCCAAAGGTGGGAAGGTATGAAAGCACAGGGAATTATCAGTGATGACTGGGTTGTGATTTTGGGGCAAATTATTTAACTTCTGCCAGGCCCCAATTTTCTATCTGTAAAATGAGAGTATTGGACTAAATGATCTTGGAGTTCTTTTTCTAAGTTAGGACCCATTTAATTTATTTTTTGATTTTTTTTTTATCCCATCAGAAGCTCTTGAAGCTGGTTTGATTTCTCCAGTTACCCCTAAGCCTTCATGATTTACTTTCCCTCTTTCTCCTTCTCATTGAATGTCTTTGGGATTCATTTTTATGAAATAATTTCCAAATTGGATCTCACATTTTCCTAGTCATCCAGGCTCTGTTGTAGATCATAGAAATCTGGGATGGAAAAGACCATCTGGTTCATCCCCCTGCCTGGGCTGAGCAGTTGCTCTAATAATGTTCATTCCTTATTGGTGTTTGCAACATTTTCCAATTTGGAATCAGACACTGAGTTTCCTTAGCAGGCAGCCTCTTCTTGGTCATAAGTGGGTGTTAAATGGGACAAGACCTAACAATAATCTCTCTAGTCTATTAGATGTCTCTGCAACTAAAGAGAGGGCCAGTTGTCACTGTTTCTTCTGCCAGATTTTAGACCTTGTGACTGTGTCACTATTTGAGGATATGTGGTAGAGGTGGGTGGGTAAAAGCAACTTCCTTTGTAGTCAAGTATTTGCCCAGATAAAGGATATACCCTCTTCTGGGCTTCCTTCATTTGGTAGAAGAGAACTTTGTGCAGATTTATACTAAGCTCTTTTCCATCTGGACAAATGCTTCATTTTTAGGAGTTATTTTACATGGCTTAGTTCACAGGATAGTATCTTAATGTGGGAAAACTTCAGGAACCTAGAATTACTTTTTTTGAGATTCAAGACACCTGTTTTCAGACTTTTTTCATGATGGTTTTTCTCAAGTTTTATCACCGACGTATTTTGCATTCATTTTCCAATACTTTTATAAGATTTCTATTCTCCATTAGACGTTTTGGGATTTTGTCTGTATTGGCTATCCTTTATACACCATCCCAAACATTTATTAAACATCTTCCTGTACTGTGTATACAATACTGTGCTTGGCACTGGTGAATATATAATGTTTAGATAATATAAGGTCTCTGCCCTCCAGGTGTTTACAGTAGTAGAGAAGGAGGGTGAACATAATATTTATTAGACATACTAGTACATTAGTAAAGCAAAGAATTAGAAAACAAAGTGCTACATGATGTTTGAGGAAGAAGGTGCTTATTGAGTAGATTAAGGAAATCTTGAAGAAGATGGCATTTGAATTGGGCTTTGAAAAATGGGTAGGAATTCAGCAGGGAGGGGGACACCATTTAGACTTACCAGACAGTCATTTTAGGGTCTTTTCATTTTTTTTCCTTTTCAGAAATTAATCACTTAAATATAGTTATTTCCTTTACCTCTTGAGACCCCCCAGGAAAGTTCACTGGACCATTCCTGAAATGTTAACATGATTTGGTCATTCTCAACATATTGGAAATTCTGAACATGTTTTCATTCTCTTATATCAATAACTGTCCTGAGTAATTCTGCCCTCTAACTTGTGAATATATTTTAGAATAAGATTTTTTTATTGATCATTTTATAATATATTAAATCACAAAGTAAAATAAGCAGTTTTCTTTGTAGGAGGAAGGGAAAAAAACCACAGGTCATTTATTTTCATGCACAAATATGTCTCTTTGTTCCATTATTCAGCTATTATATCCTTGGTTCCTTTGTTTCTCTCCCCTTATTCACAAAGGCTAAGGATACAGGATTATAGTATTTAGTGCTAGAAAGAATTTTAGGGATAATCTTGCCCAACCCTATCATTTTGAAGTTGAGGAAACTGAGGCTCATTGAGGTTAAGTGTCATCTTAGATATGGAGATAGAAGAGTCCTTGAAAACACCAAGTCCAAGGTCTTAGGAAATTCCATCTGATTTAAATCTTGACTTTTAAAGCCATTTTCAGACTTCCATGGATTCTACTTCCCATAAATTTTTAATCTCTTGGAATTCTTTCTCCTTACAATTTTTTGTCATTAGATTCATAGGATCCTAGATGTACAATTGGAAAGGACCTTGGGCATCATGTAGTTTGATCCCTTAATTTTACACTTAAGGATGCTAGCTCAGAGTTTCTGAACTTAGTTCTTTCTGGTTCATTTCAATGAAATTGTCACTTGAGTTTAACACAAAAAAATTCAAACTACTTTTTAAAATGGAAGACTTTAATTAAGCTTTCTTTAGATTGTATTTTATTTTTTATGATTTTAAAAATGGCCTTAAAATAACTGGATTTTGGTAAAAATAATCTTTGTAACACTTACTTAGAAGGGATTGATTAGCAAATTTTCTTGATCAAACCCCAATATGACCTACCAGCAGTGGTTTCAAACATAAATTGAAATAAATCCCTTGCAGGGTGTATATTGACTTAGAAAACCACAAATTAACATTTTCTATGTTGCATTTCATTTCCATTTAGTTTATTAAACATTCCCCAATTACATTTTAATTTCGTTCAGGCTGCCCTCTGGAGCTTTCCAGACCCCATATGCTGTGAATTTGACACCTTTGGCCTGTGGTGTCTAAAAATTCACAGTAATAGTAAAGGACCAAGTCTTTTGCTGCTATATATAGTTGCCTTAGTCCTCTGGTGCTCTTTTACCTACAGGGACCACATGAACAGCCTTTGTTTTCTTAATAGAGTATTGTTTGGGAACCCTCCTTCTCCCTGGAATAAGGAGTCCACCAGAACCCTTGAACCCGGGATTGTTAGAGTGACTCCTCTGAAGCTGGTGCTGCTAGAAACACCCTTTCTCTTGCTGGAATGTTGGATGGTGTTTTTGTGCTGCCCAGGAAATCTGCTTTCCTCTGAATGAGACTGGGTCTCAGAAGCTTTCATGGCTCTGATTATGTGATTCCTCTCTTTGGTGCTGCCATCTCTCAGATGGAATGTGTATCTTTGCTTCTTCTAAGGCCAGGGCCACACCATGGGGTCTGGGACATCTCCTGTTCATCTGTGAGCAAGAGCTCATTTCATTCCCACATGCTTCTGCCTCAAGGCAGCCATTAGTATCTCTTGGAGGGGTGACAATTTTTGTTGAATTGAGCTATTCATTTCTGGATGCTGAAGGTTTTATTAGAAAGCATAGGCTATGTAAAAAAAATCACATTTATAGTACTACTACATAGACAAAAAGCCTCAGTTCAGCCATAGGTAGATTAAATTTTGGTTCCCATGTCCATTCATTCCTCTGATTCTCTCTTTGTTTCTGGATCTTGGGAGTGCTTCCAGATCATGACTGGTGTATCAGAGGTAATAGTTAGTGTGCTGTGAACCTAAGTATCAGATATTTGTGAGCCAACAAAATGGAATGGGCTGTTTCTGGCTAAGCACATTTGGGCAAGCCTGGAGTGGGGACCCCAGAAGACTAACTTCCCCTATGTTGGTCTCTAGCACTTCTGCTGAACCATGGTAGTGATAAGTGCTAAAGAAATGGTCAGCCACCCTGAGAAACAACAGCACAACTGGGTTCAGGCACAGTGGCAGATTTTTTGTTTTAAAGTACCTTTCACTGCTCTCTCTGGAAGAGCCTAAACACATACCTCCATATACACACATAGACACACACATGCCCACATATATGCACACACACACACACACACACACACACACACACACACAGGAACCATGCATCATAGAAGGGAACATATATGCCAATCTTTTGCTTATTACTGTTATTATTATTTTTAGCAAATCAACATACCAGAAGAGGTAGCAAGAGAGAAGTAGTAGCAATAATAATTATTAATTCATTCATTTACATAGCATTTTGCCCCTTTATAAGCTCATTGCAAAGTTTTGTGAAGTAGGTGGTGCAAGTATCATTCCCATTTTGCAGATTTCAATCCAATTCAACCATCATTTTTAGCACCTGATGTGTGCTAATAAACCTGCATTGTGCTGGGTACTAGGAATATAAATTTTAAAAAATGAAACCATTCTTGCCCTTAAAAAGCTTCCATTCTACTAGGAAAGTACAATGTGTTGCACAAATGTTTAAGTGAAAAAGTAATTTAAAGGGTAAGAGATTGGGAGAAGTTTGGGCAAACTGAGACCAAAAGAGGTTAAGTGACTTACCTAATGATTATAAGACTACTGAGCAGTGGAACAAGGACTTAAAACCAGGTCTTCACTTAAGATCTATTGTCAGCTGAGGTTTCTTCCAGGAAAAGGTGCAAACATTTGGAGTTAAGCAAAGCATCTGCCTGAATTGCATGGTAATAAGGGGTATGGAAGGAGAAGTCTCTGCTTTGTTTTTAGCTAAAGAGAACAGATCTCAGACCTTCAGTGCTTCGTAGGTTAGTAGTTCAAAGTGAACTTAGAGGTCATTTAGTCCCACTATTTTATTTTACATATGAGGAAACTGAGGCCCAGAAAATTTAAGAGACTTTCTTAAGATCATATAGGTATTGGCAGAACTGGGATTAGAACCTGGGTCCTCCGACTCTATTTCCCTCTACCATAATGCTTATGTAACTTTGAAAAAAATCATATTTTAGAAACTAAGACTTAATTTTAAAAAAATTAGTTTTGGACTTCAAACATTCACTTTTACAAGATTTTGAGTTTTAAATTTCCCTCCCTTTATCCCCCTTCCCCAAATTGACATGCAATGTGATATTGGCTATACATGTACAATCATATTAAACACATTTCCATATTAGTCATGCTGTGAAAGAAGCATCAGAACAAAAGGGGAAAACCATGAGAAAGAAAAAAACAACAAAAAGAAAATAGTCTGCTTCGATCTGCATTCAGACTCCATAGTTCTTCTTCTGGATGTGGATGGCATTTTCCATCATGAATCTTTTGGAATTGACTTAGATCATTGCATTATTCAGAAGAGCTAAGTCTATCAAGGTCGGTCATGGAACAATGTTGCTGTTACTGTGTACAATGTTCTCCTGGTTCTGCACAGGAACTTTAGACAGAAATCCTAAAAGGCTAGAGATAGGAAATGTTTAAAGCCAGGTTTGTTAAAGTTAGTACTTCTCTCTACCTTTTTAGGTTGTGTTACCCTATTTCTGAACGTTCAGCTAAAGCACTAGTTTAGGCCCATGGTGACCTAGTAAATACAGTGCTTGCATATTTCAGGGAAGACCAAAGATGATCTAGCCCCATTACAAAGTTAGTCCACTGTTGCTCCTGCTTCCCTCCTTGCCCTCTTTCTCAAAGCTTCTAGGAGGAAATACTATTATGTTATAAGTTGTTGAGCACCTGGGTCATTTCTGTTTTTGTCTCTCTACTACCCTGCTTACTGGCTTCCGTATAGTAATTTAGGGATTTGTTAGGTTATACCTCTGATTTTATCCTTCAGATGGGAAATTTGGATTTGGGGCAGAGAATATGGCCAAGTCATGGACATATGGGCAAGTCTTGGTTCCCAATTGTGGGGATTGGGGTCATGTATTCGTGCAAGGAATTGCATTACTTTATGTTAGAAAATAATGCCATCTTTCTGTTCCTATCCACGAGAAGTTTGGAAACTTTTTATGTCATGAGGAATGGGATTTTCTGGCACATTTGCATTTATAAAAAGGCCCCTTGTGCATCTCTAGACAGTCATACACTTTGCTGAGCCTTAGTTTTAGTTTTTTCAACCAATCTCACAGAGTGATACAACTAGCGGACACTTGCTGCCATGAGTTGGGTCCCCATTAAATACGTGGCTAACCAGACCTTGCCCCAAAAGATTCACAACTGGTTCTCAAAAGTAAACACATTTTTATTTTAAGAGGACACAAACCATTTTAAAAAAATAACTGTTTAAGAACTGACTTTAAAAGAAGTGATAGCTTTGATCAAGCTTTTAGTTTCCAAGTGCCTTTGGCTGAGTGATGCGCTTTATCACAGCCAATAGCTTTATTTGAAAACTCTGTTTTATTGCTAACAAAAAAGCATACCATAAAAGCACTTCAAGACAGGCCTGAAGTTAAAACCATCACAGACGGCTGCCTTTGGAAGCAGTGGGGGCAAGGGCTGCTGATGTTATTGTCGAACAGATCTTTTCAAAGTGCTTTGTCAACATTAATTAGCTGCTCTCCCTTTCTTGTCTCTTCCCCTCCCCTCCCTCCCCCCAAGTTCCTCTGCTGTGGTTTTTCCCATCTAATCTTCTAGTTCTTCCATTTAAGGCCCTCTTTTCTCCTATCCTTGCCTCAGGGCAAGAGACAGGTGCAGTGGAGAGAGATGTGGATCTGAAGAAGGGAACAGAGAAGTGGAAGTGAAGTGATGGCAAGGGTAATGGTCCATAGAGCTTCCTGTTGTACTGGGGCAAAGGCCCAAAGGGCCTTCCTGTAGTTCATCCTCAGCCTCCCCTACTTCCTTCCCAATTTTTCTCCCAAGACAATTGATGTCCAGTTTATCATTCCTTTCTGTATATTGACTTTAATTTCTGTTAAAATGTTGAGGCCCCTGAGAAGGGGGGGCACTTTAAGATATTATCAGCCTTTTTGTACTAGGTCAGGGTTGGGGAACCTACAACCTCGAGGTCACATATGATCCTCAAGTGTGGCCCTTTAACAGAATCCAAATTTCACAGAACATAGTTTGGATTCAGTCCAAGGGCCTCACTTGAGCACCTAGAGGGCCATATGTGGCCTCGAGGCTGTAGGTTCCCCACCCCTGTACATATATTACCTCAGGTGAAGGATCTATGGCACCATTTTTAATAAAGGGGGAGAGTGAATCACCTTGACTACCTGAGTGGAAGTGGAATTCATTTAATGAAGGAAAAGAAGAGTTGGGAGGTTATGAGTTCTGTAGGCTTTTCCACAAGGACTATGAAGACACCTTTTGTAGCCAACAAACAACGGGAAACACCTTTTTTTGTGTCATGGACTCATTTGGCAGTCTAGTGAAGCTTGTGCATTGAAATGCCAAAGAAATCAATTATATTGAAACACAGTTACCTAAATCATAAAAGTCCCAAGTTCCTAGACCACTTGGAATCTTTGTATTCTTTAGGGGTCCACAGGCATCAGTTAAGAACCCTTTGTATACTAGGAGAGTAGCAAAGAAGAAGAACGAACTGTGTTTCTAAAGTTCTGGGCCCCAGGTGTGCTTGGTAAAACCTGCCTCACAGGGAAGCAAAAATAAGCAGAATGGAAGGACCCAGGCTGGTAAGTTCAGCCAAATGGTACAGGTATTAGGCAGAATCTCTTCTTTCCTAGTACCTTCTGGCAGGGGAGAGAGGGGAATGCTTTAATTCATCAGTGTGGCTAAGGCTGCAGCATCTGTTCACTTCTTTCTGCTTGCTCACTCTGCATTAGACTACTCACTTGTTTTCAAGAGTCAGGAGTCTTTGTCTTGCTGTATGCAGCCCAAATGAATCCTATATCTCCAATCTGGCAAGTATGGAAAACCTTAGGATAAGATCACTAGGTTCAGTATTGAATGGGTTCTGATTTGTCTGTGGTATGGAGAGCGACTTTTGTAGCGAGCCTTACCTATTTACTCCCTTCATCTGTCTTGTCAGACCTTTGGATTTCCTGTCCCTACTTTTTCAGCATTTCCCCAAACCATTCTTAAAATATGAATGGTCTCCTCCTAGTCCTGACAAGCTGCTTCACAGCTCTCCCCAAGTCTTCCTGAAAACCTTCCTCGAAGTCTTTGCTTTGTCATATGAAGGCAGCCTGAAATGGACTTGACATTTCTAGATGCTGAGGATATTTTCAGCTTTTGGCCACCTGTCTTTTTCTTTTGATTACTGACCCAGTGTTCTTGTGCTTTATATCTTTACCTTTCTATCCCTCCAGCTGGAGTCTTAAGCCTGCTGTGCACACAAAAAAAAAGCCAAATGCTGTAATCCAGGTTACAATCTGCCCATTGTTGGTGTTCAGTAGATGTCATTTATGTTAATACTTAAGAAAAAACAACCCCAAATCACAGCATTACTAATAGGATCGTAATAACATCCACCCCCATTTGTGAAGTGAGCACACTGAGGAGACGACGTAGATCCCCTGCTTGATTTTTCCAAGGTCACCCAGAAAGCCAATAGCATGCTCATTTTGACTGAGTTCCATCCTTAAGGCAGCATTTCCTTTCTAATAGAAAACAATATAACCTGACAAAGCTAGTGAAAGCTCATGAAAGCTATGGCCGGTCAGAGGTCATCAATCTTTTCCATGTGTTGTGTTTTGCTGCTGTTGCTTTTTTTTTTTAAATCACAGGGTGTAAACAAGTCCTGTTTTTTACACATGCAAAGTCTGTCCATTGGATTGAGTGTGTAGCAGTTGTCTCTAACTGGCAAGTTTGCACAAGCCCAATAAATAAGTTGAAACTGGGCTAGTTGACCTTTCCTGATTTTTCCTAGTTGTGAGTGCTCTCTGCCTCCTAAAACTGCTGTATTTACTTATTTGGGCACATGTTGTAGTCTTCTAATAGAAGGCAAGCTCCATGAGGGTAGGGTTCTCTTATGTCTTATCTTTGTATCCCCACCACTTCATCTTTCCCATAGAAGCAAGAGTGTGCTGGTAAATATTAAACAACTGGCTCTGTGTGTGTGTGTGTGTGTGTGTGTGTATGTGTGTCTGGACAATGTGTGCATGACACACTTTTAAGTTTAATCTGCATTATTAATATAGTCTCCCTTCTTAAGTCTAGACAATCAACAGAACAATAAACCCAACTGAGATTTGTAGCATTTATTGATTTCCAAGGTGTAAATGTTCATATTGACAATTTAACAATCAGCTCTCTTGAGCCAGTGAAAGCTGGCTCCAGGACAATTTTACATTTGTTGTTGTTTAGTGTTTCTGATGCTTCTTGACCCCATTTTGAGGTTACTGGATACTGGAGTAGTTTGCCATTTCCTTCTCTAGCTCATTTTACAGATGAGGAAACTGAGCAAACAAGGTCAAGCTACTTTCCAAAGGATCACATAGCTAGGAAGTATCTGAAGCCAGATTTGAACTTCCTAACTCTAGGTCCAAAGCTATCTACTGTACCACTTAACCTCCCTCCCCCCCCAAGATAGATACTTATTAAAGATTTCTTGAGTTAGAGTCAAAAATTCTAACTGAATTACTTCATTAAATCAATTGTTGTTTGTAAATAGTGAAATAGGTTTTTGCACTTTTCACAAAAGTCGTCTAAGTAGAGATTGTAAGGGGTTTTAGAATTAATGAATGAATGAAATCACAGGTCAGGTCTAAGCAAAGACTGGAGGACTTACTCATAGAATCATAAATCTAGAGCTTAAGAGACCTTAGTAGTCATGTGATACATTTTACAGATGAGAAAACTGAGGCCCAGATGATTTGCTCAGAATCACTGGTCATATGTTACAGCTTAGACTCAGCTCCTGCGACTCCAAGAGTTGGGAGTCTTTGTCTTGCTGTATGCAGCCCTGTATCTAACGCTGATCCTTTTTCTTTCTTTTTTTTTTTGGAGAGGGGAAGGCAGAGGTCTTGGGGTTAAGTGACTTACCCAAGGTCACGAAGCTAGTAAATGTTAAGTGTCTGAAGTCAAATTTGAACTCAGGTCCTCCTGACTCCAGGGCCGGTGCTCTACTCACTGAGCCATCTAGCCACCCCTGATTCTTAATACTAACCAATGCCTAATGTTGAAAATGTTGTTGTTCATTGTTTTTCCAGTTGTATTCCACTCTTCATGAGGTTTTCTTGGCAAAGATACCAGCGTGGTTTTCCATTTCCTTCCCCAGCTCATTTTATAGATGAAGAAACTGAGGCAAATACAGTTAAGTGACTTGCCCAGGATCACACAGCTAAGAAGTATCTGAGGCTAGATTTGAACTCTGGTCTTCCTCACTTCAGCAGGGCACTCTATCCATTTTATCACCCAGCTCTCCTAATGTTGAGAATAATCCCTGTTGGGGAGGCTAGGTGGCACAGTGAATAGAGCACTGGCCCTGGAGTCAGCAGTACCTGAGTTCAAATCTGGCCTCAGACACTCAACGAGCATACACACACACACACACACACACACACACACACACACACACACACACACACACACAAAACCTAGCCATGTGACCTTGGGCAAGTCACTTAATTCCAATTGCCCTACCTTCCCCCCTCCAAAAAGCAAAACAAAACAAAAAAAAGAATAGTCCCTGTCATTGCTGAGAGCCAGTGAGTGATAAGGCAATTGAGAAGAAAAAAAAAGGAAGTAGCCTTTTTTATATTTTATTGAGAAAACTGACACAGCCTGCTAATTGGTCCTGCCCATGGGTGGTATTTGGTTTATGGTTTATGGTTCCTCCTCCCAGTGGTAAAGGCTAGTAGGGTCACAGGACCTGATACTGTTTGTTTCGTTAGAAAACATATGGTCGGGCACTAATGGGGTTGGAATGGACTGGAAACCCAGATTATCTTGCCAACTGTCAGGGTGAGATGGGAAGGAGCAATGAGGATCTATCTATCTGCTCAGTAGCTTGTCCTTGTTCTTCTGCCCTTGGAAGGGTTGAAAGTCTCCTGCTTTCTTTCTTGCCTTTAGAATTTGTGAGTATTTCATTTTGTTCACATGGAAGAAGAAAAAGGAAGAAACTTTAAACTTTCTACTCCAGAAAAAAAATGCCTGTAGGTCACATTGCCTCTGAGAGTTAGTTTTAAGATTTCAAAAAATTAAAAAAAAAAAGATTTCCTTTCTTTCTCCTAAGGTTAGATCCCCTGATGGGCCAATTTACTCTGAGGTTTCTGGGATTTGGGCTGAGTGGGGAAGAATAGGCCAAAAACCCTTTCCCTGGTCAGAACTTAACTGGTTTGGCTGGCCTGATCTTGGGATCACTGTTGTGGCAACCGGAGGCAGATAATTTTTTGTTTTTGTTTTTCGGAACTGGAGGTTATCAAAGGCTAGTGCTCTCTAGCTAACCAAGCAATTGTCTCTCTGAGCTAACAATTTAATGATGCATAGTTTCCCTCAGAGCCATTTGCAGTGCAAATCTTCCTCCCCTCCCCCATCTCTCCTATCCGCAAAGGCAGAAGAGTGCAACCCTCTTTTATGATATTGCAGAGCTAATAATGATGTCTATTGATTTTTGTGAGCCTCTCCGCCACTGGGGACTTGGGGTGAGGGGGCTGGGCTCCATCCTATCCGTGTGCTTTCTTCAATGCCTTTTGCAGGCCTCCTTTTAGTAAAGAGCACTGGGTGGGGTTTATTTTGTTTTGGTTTGTAGAGGATTTTTAGCGGAGTGCTAGATTTCCGAAGGTCAAGTGTACCTTCACATTTTGTTCCTACTGAGTTAGATCTGCCCTCCCAGCCTCCACAGAGTTGGCCAACTTTCTACCAGGGCAGCAGCCAGATCCAGTTGCTTGACTTGGTGCCCTTGAGAAGAGCCTCAAGGAGCTAGTTAGTGGGTGTTGTTGGCCTGTGGAATGTGGTTATAAACTCGTGCCTACAGGAATGGGTGAGGTTTCCTCTTTGCTTAGAAAGCCAGCAAAACATCAACAGAGAGGTTATGAGTGAGAAAAATATACCCAAGCTCTGAGACCTCTCACTAGCCAAATTCACACTGAGTTTAGTGAGGGACTTAGGTCTTTTAGAAGGTCAAGTCAACAAGCATTTATTAGGCACTCACTGTGTGCACAGGGGTTGTAGACATGTAAACAAAAACAAGTCACTGCCCTCAGCAGCTTGGTCTGGTATAATGCCTGCTCATCATCTTGTTTCTTTTTCCTTCACTTGACCCTTTTAAAATATTTTATTTCTCCTTTTGCTTCTCTTTTCTCTTTACTTTACACCTGTTGGTTACAACTGAGCTAATTTCTTCCATATGGGCAGAAAATAATTTGTTAGTATAGAATTGTGGACATTATTACCACCAACAAAAGGTCACCAAGAGGAGATCAGTGTCTACTTCTTCATATGCTTGTACTTTCTCTATCTACAAAGTCTTCCTGGGAATAACTTATATACCTGACAAGGGTATCCTTGAAGGTATGAGAATAGAACCTGCAGATTTTCACAAATTATGTTCTAGAGCACACCATATCTTTATGGTTGCATAGTTGACTAAAAGGTACAGAGAATAAAGGATTTTGTGGTATTTACTCTCTGACTATTGAAAAAGTAGATTCAGGAGAACAAAATACAGTCTTAACAGCTCTCTTCCAGCAAGATGTCTGTCATGCATATTTAAAATGATACGATTCCCTGATAGATGCATCAAAAAGGATATCTTTTGTCAGCAGCTCTCTAATTGTAACTATCACCCAACCTCTAAAAGGGCAGACCCAGAGTTGCCAGAGGTGCTTGTCGCTGTCCTGGAGGATGTCTAGCTCAGAATCTGAATGGAAGAGAGGTTCCTTGTAAACGGTAAGGTCCTGTAGTTGCTCGGGTTTGCTGGTGACATTGTGCTGGTTGAATTAAGGTCTAGAACTTTGGAGAATCCACTAAATGCCATCAGAAATTACCCCTGAAGAGTTCAGCCCATCTATATACAAAGAAAAAGCCAAGTGGATAAGGAATATCTGGTATTTTTACTTTGATGTAAAGTCATTTGGACAAGTCATTAAGCTGGTCTATTAATATATGTACATACTATACACACATATACATATACACACACTTATGTACATATATATGTGCACATACTGTCAGGATATGTACATTAACCTTTTCATTTTGAGGTTATCTTTGCCAATATGCAGGATGTGAAAGAAAGCATCAGTGTTTTGTTTTATTTTTAATTCATGTTTCTCCTATGAGTGACATAGGGTATAATTTCATACATTGCTACCTGGTTTGCCATTCTTCTTTGGAAAATTGTTCATATCCTTTGATCTTTGGTTCATAGTCATATAGTCTTCATCTATTCCTTCTATATTTATTAAAAACATGTATGTATGTGTGTATATTTATACAGACATACACACACACACTTTTTATTAGGCAAAATCCATCTTTTTTTCAATAATGTTGTTTTTCCTGGTGAGGCTATGTGGCTGAAAATCTTGGAATACCAGAATCTTCAAGGAATCAAAGTCTCAGGTCATCCAGAAGGTAAAGGAGGGATGTGTGACGGACATGAGTAGGCTACAGGATCTTACAAAATCTTACAAATCTTACATGAGCTGCATCTATTATGTGGCACAAAAGATGTCATTAAAGATATGTATGACTAGGAAAGGTGACCTGGTTGTGTAGTCACCAGAGTGAGGGATAATAGCCCACATTGAATTGGAACTCATCTAATGTTTGGATATTGGGGTACCACAGGATAAGCGGGTGCTGATGGGTTGCTGTTTACAATGTCGGAGGAATACTATGCATTTGTGAGATCCTAAATCTAATGAAAAGTTGAAGCAAGCAGTATGGCATCAGGCTTCAACTTTTCTGTACTTAGAAAGAGGGCTTATTGGCAATCCCATTGAGGACTTACTAGACAGTAGCTGCTGGCATTCACAGAGCAGGCTCACAAAGGGGGCCCAGTAATATAGTCAATCTTCTTGACTGTTAACAAGCGTTTATGGAATATCATTTTATGTTTAAGGTGCTGGTAGTTTCCATTCTTTTCTTTAAGTTAATGGTTATTTCACCAGGCTTAGAGTCAAGACCATGGTAATGACTAAGTTGATCTGAGGCAGTATGAAGCAGTGGAAAGAGTGCTGGGTTTGGAGTCAGAAGACCCGGATTCAAATCCTGAGTACTTGAGTTACCTTGGGGAAAGTCATTTCCTTCACATCTCTGCATCACTTTTCCTCTTTTTGTAAAACAAGGAGGCTGGATTACATGGCCTCTGAAGCCTCCTATGTTTGTTAGGGACTGAGGCTTATTTTTTCAGGTTAGTTTCATGTTTGAGCAGATATTGAGGGTGCTTGTGGAAAGGTTCATTCTTCCTTGTCTCTCACATTCCTCTCCAATGGTGTTTTCCCAAGAACTTTTGCCCTTAGAAAAACTATCTTCAGGAATGTCAGCCCAGGGGACCTTATATGATAGCAGTTTACTTGTGAACCATGTGGCTAGTATCAACCACATATTCTAAGCAAAGAAACAGGCACTTGTCCATGATCACAAGGTCAGTCAAGGGCTGGACCACGACAATGCATAATATCCCCCTCAATCATTTTTTTTCTCCTTAAGGCAGATTAAAAAAAAAATATATATAAGCATATTTGAGATAGAAGGGCCTATCCACTACAAGCCTTTCATCCCATTGATTGCCAGGTCATCAAACACAAAGACATTTTCAGTCTAACCTTCAGATTCTCCAATGTATATAGATAGAACTGGGCCAAGTGTCCATTTTGCCCTTAAGCTGATATCCTGTCTTTAGAGGTGGGTTCCTTTCTCTATATGTCTTCTGAGGAAACAAGTAGCCCCTAGAAGCCAGGATTTGCACACAGGAATGAGAAGTTCATATGTAATAACTGAGTTCTGATTGCTGCTGGTCTATTTTCCACTACTTCTGTTTTTCATCCTTCTGAACTTCCTCTTCTGCTGCTGCTACATCTTGCATGACTGGATTCCTTCTCTTTGAGCCATGAAGAGGGATAGGAGATAGAAAATACTGAGATGATCAAAATCGACCAAGAACTACTAGTCCCAAGGGTACATGAAATAGACTTAATGGAGGGTGGTTTAGTCCAACTTTATTTATGTATTTTCTTAAATTAGGAAATGCCTTTTAAAAAGTGTTCCTTAAAGAACACGCGAGCGCGCGTGCACGCACACACACACACACACACACACACACACACACACATTCCTATCTCCATGTATTTTGCTTAAACACAAACAAAAAGGGTCTCTAATAAGTTGTAAATTTGAAGTGTGAATGTGTGTGTGTGTGTGTGTATGTGTGTGTTTTAAAATTTCCATAAGTTACTGGAGCAGCTTTCTGTGGATTATCCTAGTTCCCTTCCTTCTCTGCAGTTATAAGGAAGAGGGAAAGGTAGTTGGGGGTGGCAGAAGTGGACTGCTATCTTGACCACTCATTTCCCCTCTGAAAAAAAGAGGAAGTAGCTAGTGAAAATTTGAGAACTTAACAAAGGGGAGCAAAGCAATGGGTATTTAAAGTAAGACTTTTGTACTTTGCTCCCTTTCCTCTCAACAAATAAAGGCATATACTGAGTGCTAGCTGGCAAATCCAAGGGTAGGGTAGATGTTCTACAGAGGAAATGTGATCTTGTGAAATAGGCTAGAACTTGGGGTCCAGCATTGCATTTTCAGCTCTGATCCCAACTTAGAATAACTGCTTGTGTAAGAGCAGTAGAGAATTAATTGACCTTGGTAGTAGGTAGAGTAGGAGAGTCATTGGTTTGTTGGATTTTTTTTAATACTTTGAGATTCCTGGATGTGGTGAAGGTGGGTTATTAGCAGCTAAAATATTTGTGTGCTGTTCTAGGTTATACTGATGATTTAACTCCATGAACTGTGGTGGGGGGGGGGGTGCGGGGGTTATGTTTTGCTTGAATAGATGTCAGTAGGAGAGAAATCATAATATTTTTTTATCTCAGAGGTAAGCTAGAGGGTACAATAGATGGTGTTCTAGAACTGGAGACAAGAAAATCTGAGTTAAATCCTTCATCAGTCACTTACTAACTAGGTGACCCTGGACAAATCATTTCACCCTTCTCAGTCTGTTTCCTTATCTGTAAAATGGGGATAATAGTCATATCTACCTCACATGGTTGTTTTGAGCACCAAATAATATGTAAAGTGTTTAGCCAATTATATAAATGTTAGTGATTACTCTAAAGAGTTAATGATATGACAGATCATGTTCAGATTTGGGGAAAAAGACATTTGTAGGAAGCATAGCCCCCATATTACTTTCCATGAAGATTTAACATCTGGATAACCAACAAGATTTGGTAGTCCTGGAGTATATATTCCCTGGTTTTTGTCTGGCCTTTTTGGGGATGCTTTCTGGAGAAGGCCTTTTCTACAAGTCTTTTGTCTTGTGAATCTTGGCTAGAGAGTATAGTATATAGTGTTCCTTGCATCCACACAGTTGGTCCTGAGTAAAGCCTGGGGTATTCAACATTGTTGGCTTCTCTGTCCTACTGACATGCCACAGACTCTGTCTGTTGAGGAGGTTCAAGCCTGGCGTGACCATGAAGCTCATGAAGGTAGCAGATGCTGGTATGGGCAGTGAAACTCTCCTCTAGGAAGTGTCTCTGCTGGGGCTCCCATGCTGGGAAATTCTCAAGCGGGAAAACACATTTTCTTTACAGGGAATCTCTATTAGCCAAGGTGTTCCGGTATCTGATTCAGGTTAATTACTGATATAGTTAAGTTGGTGTTTTGCCACGGTTTCTATTCCAGTAAGCAGAACATTGGGGAAAAGTCAGAATTGGTATAGCAAGTCCCATTCAAAAAAGGAATCCCTGATGTAGAAAACGGAAATAAATACCTCTGTAGTAGAGTTATCCTAAGAGATACTTTTGAAGTAATTCCTAATTCAGATGCAACTTCAGACTTTGAATTCACCTAGGGTCCCAGCCCTTGCTATAAACTTCAAAGAGAAAAATGTATCATGTTTTAATGGAAACATCCCCTAACATGTGCTGGTGGATGTAATGATTGAGGCCAGATCAGAGTTAGAGCATCTATAACTGTCCTCCTGTACTTAAAATCACTGTTTTCATGGGTCTTCAGAGTTCATTTCAAATCAGGGTGATGCGCTTTAACCTAAATTCTATCATGTATATGTATTAACCCTCCTTGGAGGTCAAAACTACATTCCCCATCTATATTGGAAATTTGATTTTCTCCCTCATGCTGCTAATGCTGTCCTTATGCTTCTGGGATTTCCCCTTAGTGTGGGGTGATGGTCTTTGAAAATGTATGGAAATTGGTTCAGGCAGGAACAAAGGAAAGAGGAATTGCACTGATGATTCAAATTAGTGTCTTTTTCTTTGAGAGTGTAGCACTTCTTCTGGTGTGAGTGTCAGCCGATATCATCAGACTTGTTCAGGGTTAAGTAAGGTTACAGACCTATTGGGATCAGAACTTCCAGATCTCCTTTTGCTTAGTCCAATGAATGATAACTCCCTTGTCAAGTTGAGTTGAATTGTTAATTTGAAATCCACAGCATTGTAATGTGGTTCAGAAGTGGGGCAGACACAATTTACTCTTCTTGACGTGATGGAATACTCAGCTTTTTCCTCTCTCTCACACCTCTTCTGAGGCAACATGTAAAAAAGGTTTTCTGTGGCCTGTTCACTGAACAAAAAAAGTGATAGCTTGGGGACTCAAGGATCTAATGATGGATTTAGAGGGAGACATCTCAAGCACCAATGAATAGCTTCTAAATTTCACTGCCAGTAGATGAATAAAAATAAATTCAACAGCTTATTGATATGGCTCCATGTAAGCACGTGTTTAGTATTTTCACCTTCTACCGTAACCTATTTCAAGTGCCGTACCCTTTTAATTAGATTTTGGATCCATTCCAGGTTCAGTGCTTGAGGTCACCTCGTATCTGAGTGGTTGTGGTTTGAGATAACTAGTCCCCTCCTAGCAAAAAAACTCTTTTAGGTCAAATTCAAAAACACAGAATGAAATCCTCTTTTGTCTGAAAATCATGTAAAAATCATCAGGCCTTCTCCAGAAAGCATCCCCCAAAAGGCCAGACAAAAACCAGGAAATATATACTCCAGGATTACCAAATCTTGTTGGTTATCCAGATGTTAAATCTTCATGGAAAGTAATATGGGGGCTATGGACTAGGACAGGTATTCCAAAAGGATCACATCTGAATTAACCTACAGGGTGGGAGTTGGTAAAATTCAGATGTTGGAGCTTTCCTGATGTATGTTTTGGAATAGTCTTTCTTGCTAAAAAAGAATTGTTATCTATGGGGGAGAGAATTCTGACTCATATACCCTGACTCTGTGATAAACAGAAAAATGTAAAAAGAGGGTCAAGTTTCACTTTTTATCTACAGGTAATACTAACAAACTAAGGCTAACATTGTGGGGATCTGAAAGCAGCAGGTTGGGTTGAGCTTTTAACCAAGAGTCCCTCAGGATATAGAATAATAAGCACCTGGGGTCTAGGGGAGATGAGAAGGGGCTTGTGTGTGTGTGTGTGTGTGTGTGTGTGTGTGTGTGTGTGTGTGTGCACATGTGTGTGCATGTCTGTTTTCCCCGTCACTATATGAACGCCTTGAGTGCATGATGTAATACTGGCTTTTATGAAGAAATGACCTCCGCGCTTACTTGAAGTGAAGCAATTGGAAGAGACCTTTGGGTTCAGTTCCTTACACTGAATGTGATTTTGAGAGAAGATTCCATTTTTAGTCTTACCTAATGAGCGCAAATGAGTGAATGTTTTCTGTTTGTTGTATGTGAATAAAGTTGAGAAATTTTTCTTGGGTAGGAAGTTTTAGATGAGAGAAACTATGACAGCTAGTCTCCATTTATCTCTGGGCAATTCTGATCCATTGTTATTGAGAATCCAGTACTCTAGTGAAGAGAGGAGATGTTGGTATCTCCAGGTGTTCCTCTTATTTTCCAGCATGCAATGAGGTTCTCAAAAAATGATTTTACCTTCCTTTCAATAGGTCTTGATGCACTTCGCAGGTAGAGGGGATGGTATAACCCAAATTAAACAACTCCCCAAATGTTGGGACCCATTTGATCTGCAGTCTTAGTGCTAGAAGTTAGACAGTTGATGGGACTGGCTTACTGTTCATTAACTCCTCCAAAGCAAACTTTCTTTGACTCCATTATGCAGCATCGATATATATTTGTTGTTCAGTCATTTCAATCATGTCTGACTTTTTGTGACTCCAGTTTTTTTTTTGAGGGGAGTTCTTGACAAAGATACTAGAATGGTTTGCCATTCTCTTCTCCAGCTCATTTTACAAATGAAGAAACTGAGATAAACAGGATTAAATGACTTGCTTAAGGTCACACAACTAGGACATGTCTAAAGCCAGATTTGAGCTCAGGAAGATGAATCTTCCTGACTTCAGGCTCAGAACTCTATCCATTGTACCACTTAACTGCATCTATATAAACTTTGACTATTTTATATCAACCAATCAACAAACATTTATTAATCACATATCAGTCACCATGCTAGACACTGGGAATCTTGTTTTCTTGCTTTCTCATTTTCTACCCCTTTCTCTCCTGTTTGTCCCCTGTCCTCTCCCCTTTCTCTTCCATTTTTCTCCCTTCTCTCTCCTTTTTTCTCCCTTTTCTCTCCTCTTTCTTCTCTTCTTTCTAGTTTCTTCTCTTCTCCCTCCTCTCTTTTCCATTTCCCTCTCCCCCTTTTCTTTCTCTCCTTTCCTCTCCCCTTCTCTTTCTCCCCATCTCTTTATCTTCCCTTTCTTTCTTCCCCCTTTTCTCTCCCCCCATCCCCTCTTTTTTCTTCTTTCTTTTTCCACTCTCTGTCACACTACGTCCTTGGATAATGGAAAGATGTTTGAAATGTTTAAAAATATTTAGCATTAAAAAGACAAGAAAATCCCACCTATATTCCTTTGCTGAAATGCAGCATAGCACAGCAGACAGAACACTGACCTTGGTGTCAGGAGAATCTAGGACCTAGATTCTAGGTTCATTTCCCATCTCTGACACATACTGACTGGGTGACCCCAAAGAAGTCACATAACCTCTCAGTGCCCCAGCAGCTCTTCAAGACTTTAAATTGCAGAGAAGGAGCTGGCCAGAAAATTGGTAAAGGGAATTACTGGGAGCTCCCTAAGATGATGAAATCACAGAGAAAAAAAGTGATCCTTTGTTACTTATTGCCATGTGAAATTCTGAAATTATGAACTCACAGGAAGAACTTTCCTCTTAACTGAAAGGCTTACAGGCTCCTGGGGCTGGAAGGGACCACAGAGATCTTCTGGTCCAGTTCCCTCATTTAAAAAAGGTGGAAACTGAAATTGAAATGAAGCTAGATTTGCCCAAAGTTGCCAAGCTAGTACCCAGGATTCCCAAGCAAGTGCTTTTTCTTCGAATAATAGACTCTATCAATAATTTAAATCTACCTGGTTTACTGGAAATATTTTAGGTGCTTCCTGGCACATAGTAGGCACTTAGTAAATGTTTGTGGATTTATTTTTGCTCTGTGAGTCTGTGGCCATCTTAACCTATTGTAGACAGGGAAGGGGCAAGATATCTAATACTGTAGCTGAAGCTAGCAACCCAGTGCTGAGTATATGTCTGTGTAAGTGAACATTTAAATGAACGTGTGTGTGTACGTGTGTGTGTGTGAGAGAGAGAGAGAGAGAGAGAGACAGAGACAGAGACAGAGACAGAGAGAGACAGAGAGAGAAATGATTCTAAGCTACATAAATCGGACCTGTACCATAGAGGAATACACTGGTGAGAACTGGCTGCTTTTTGGTGTCTGTAATTCAGTTGGTGCTATACATATCTCCTCACTTCATGCCCCCTTCTATCCTTCCATCTTGAACATCCCACCAGGAAGATGGGTAGGGATCATAGTTCTGAAAGCCTCACTGAGAAGATCACTACCCATTAAATTGCCTCCGTACTGAAAGGTCCCTTGGGACTGGAACCTGTTATTCCTGGGAAATCCAATCTTTGTGTGTATGTCCAAGTGTGTTTTTAGTGAGGATGAAATTGTATGTGTAATTTTGGGGGGGAATGGGAGTGGGGGAGGGAGGAAAGCTAGGAGAAGGTAGAGAATATGTACTTAATTAACCCAGCCAAAAAGGGAATAACAGTATCTTGGGAGGGAGTGAATGAAACTGGCTTGTTTAAAAAATACCAACAGCCTGAGTCAGCCTGTGCTCGCGATTTGGAAGAGGAAGGGGGAGGTGATGTCATGTGTTCGGCATGCTCCCCCTTGTCTAAGGAGCTAAGTGCAAAGGGATTTGGGGAGTTGGGTTGAGGGGAGCTCTGTGTGTATTTGTGTGAGGGAGAGAGTGTCTCAGCTCCCTCAAAAGTTAGCAGCAGGCAGGGATGGGGAAAGGGGTGGGGGCAAGGATAGTAAGAAGAGCTTTAATAACGCCTTGTCAGCTTGCCCTGTTGTTAACGGTTTTTTTTTTTAAACATGAGTTGATTTGAATGAAGACTTTATAGGCTGTTAATGTTTGTTTATTTCCTTTGGCAAAGCATGGTGGGGGAAGGGAGGAGCTGGATGAGGAGTGTGTCTATGTGTTTTATTTTTGTTGTCAAATTCGGTTTTCCATTTTGGGAGAGGGTGGTGGGCCCTGCTGGTTTGGAATTTCAACCAGGGCTGCCTTCCCCACCCCCACCTCCAAAAGGCAGGAGGCAAGATGTGGCCAGCTGGTGTCTTGAACTGACACAGGTGCAGAGGCTGTGGGGGGTGGGGAACCAAGAATAATTACAGGTTTCTGAAGCATCAGGCCTCGCCTGACAAGGGCTCATCGAGAAAACTGCTCTTTATGGAAAATTAATGGTGAAGCTGGGGGAAAAAAAAAAGGAAAAACAAAACAAAACACAAAAAACTGGTCAGGGCCATTGTTGTTCTTGGGAAGTCATCCTTCCTTAAAGGGATCAGCTCTTCAGAAGTCTTTAGGCCAGAATGAAGAGGAAAGATAGAGTCCTCTCCTTCTGGAGCTGGAACCAATTGACTCTGTCACTAGGCTGAATGGACTCATCCTCTGGGAGTTTCTCTCCCATCCACATTTTGTCTTCCTTCTTTCTCTCTCCCTCCAGCCCAGATTCTAAGATTAAGTTTATTTTCTCACTGGTACCTCTTTTTCCTTCTTTGTAGGATGGGTTCTTACATTAAAATAAGATATTTATGCTGTATTTGCCTCATCAAATATAAAAGAGTGAGTTAAAGGACAAGATAGAGAGAACTGTCAAAGACTCATTCTTTGTTTGGCTGGTAACAGATGGGCCTCTGCTCCAGTGGTCCTAAATTTCATACTAAGACCAGAATGGGTCTTGTTCTGGGTTAGGATATTATCCAATCTTTATCTGTTTATATAATGCAGAAATAGTATAATCTGTAAGCATGTATCAGTCAAAGTTTCTTCTTGATTTGAATTCTGGAATTAGTTAAGCTACCTGGCACCTGGAATCTTTCTTTTTCTCTTTTTAACATGGTCCTAAATAACAGTGAGTGACTGCTGTTCTTTCTGATTTATAGACATGTAGGAATTGGGTATCATGGGAAGAATTTGAGAACCCTTTCTTGGTCATCCCTAAAAAGCCACAGCTGAAAGAACAGTGAACCAGCTGAGGAAACAATTGTGTAGGACAGTGGGCCATCTCCTTTTCTCCCAAGTGGACTTTTTTTTTTTCTGCTTGATACATTGAAGAATCTCTGGATTTATTGGTATGGGTCCACCCCTCCTCATATTTCGATTTACTAAGATTCTGTGATCTCTTTGTGGATATACAGTCTTACTCACAGGAGGATTCTCTCTACCAGTAAAGTTAAAACATAAGTACTTTTCTTCCTAGTGAAAGTCTTGTTCATTTCTTTCCCTAAATCTTGCTGACAGCATTTTACCAATGAGCCAGTTCTTTTCATGTATATTTCTGTGATGCAGGGAAGCAGGATGTTGTTTTTTTGTCCTTCATTCTTGAAGAAGACCATGACATCAGTAAGGAGATGTCATGGCTTGCAAGTGAATTGCAAGAGGCAGAATGGAGTAGTGATTGGATAGAGGGGAGGGCTTGGAGTCACAAAGACCATATCAGAGTCTCATTGGCTATGATACTGCGCATATATTAAAAACTCTTTATCTCAGCTGCCTTATCTGTAAAGTGGGAGTGGGGTGGGGGTTTGACCCATAGCTTTCTAAGTTTCCTTCCAGCTCCATATGAAAGAAAGAGATGGTTAATTTCAGAGTGACTTTGGGTGATGGGGAAGAAAATTGGCCAACTTTTCAAGCTACTTGAATATATATGTTAAAATGTAAAGCAAACTAAAATACCAGTACCAAACCAAAATTCCCACATTGGGTCAGCTAGAGCTAGACCCAAACCTTTAAAACTGTTGCTTCCTGTTTTGGGCAGAATTCTATGCCATTACAACTTGCTCTAATACCTAATGCAGACTCTGCTTCGGGTCTCTCTTCAGCATGGCAGCTAAAGACATATTGTCAGATTGTAGTCCTAGCTGGATATCTGAGGTATGACCTTGGTCACTATCATCTTCCTAGAACTCAAGTTCCACCTGTCTAAAAGTAAAAGGATTAAAACAACAACAAAACAAACAAAAAAAAAGGGAGGGGGTAACTAGGTGGTGCAGTGAATAGAGCACCAGCCCTGAAGTCAGGAGGACCTAAGCTCAAATCCAGCTTCAGATACTTGACACACTAATTGTGTGACCTTGGGCAAGTCACCTAACTCCAATTGACTTGCCTTCCCCCATCCCAAAATAAAATAAAATAAAAGTAAAAGGATTGAATTATATAGGCTCCAGGTTTTGGGATGCTATGAAATCTTGGAGGATGCAATGGGACAATTATTTAAAACTGATTTGTACCAGAAAAGAGATAGTATACTTTCAATGAACTGTTTCCCATTTTACCCTGCTCCCCCCTTCTCCTAACCCAAGGAAAGGGGACAAAGCCCACAGGAACAATTTTGAAAACAGTTCTGGGAAAAGAACATGCTGGAGCAGCTTTGATAAAGATTTCAGCATTTTCATGTTTACATTGGACTAAATTAATGTTCACAACATTGTTTCTCAGATTTTGCAAATTACCAAAGGGAAAATGTAAATTCAGTTTCAGTTCAAGCAACTAGTTGATGTGAGAAGCTGTCTGAAGAAATGCAGTCTTACATTGGTTACAATACTGTGGTTATTCCGTGGAGTTCAGCCATTCTGACAGTAATGTGTAATGCTATTGTACCTCTGGGGTGTACTATAGATTTTTTTTGTGTTTCCTCCCACCTGATAGCTTAAAAAATGCAGTAAGAAGAACACCTCACTAGGATATTACTTGCTTATCCATGGTTCCTAAAGGAATTTCATTTTCTTCTGACCTTCTGCTCAAATATCTTCTGGTAATGAAAGTCAAAAGAAAAGTTGCTTAGCTGTTGGTTTTTAAAACATTCCAGAAAATATTTCTTTAGTTTTGCTTAGCTTATTATAACTAATTTATATCCACAATATGTGGACGTATGATATATATGTGGATCTCTCTCTCTATATATATGTATATATATTTACATATATATACATACACACACACACACACACAGTCACATACTCAAGATGGGATAGTCCAATATTAACATTACTTGTCCCTCAACCTGGTTTTAAAATACTTGACCTGAGACACAAGAAGGTTAGATGACATTTTCCCCAGCTCAATATCTAGTTCTAAACATCTCTGGGATTCAGGGTCTAGGATCTAAGTTACTCTATAGTCCTGTGACAGAAGACTGTGAAATCTTTGGGTAAGGGTCATTTAGACGTATTAATGATTTTATCTCCCTGGGGGAAAATGGTAGCTGACCTCTACAAGTATTTACCATTCTTCCCACTTCAATTCAAATTCTGATAACTATAAATACCAGTGGAAGGAGGGAGGTGGGTGGGGTAAGTTTCTACAACCACATCAGATTAGATTTCATGAGGAAACCTATGAGAAGGACCTAAAAGGCAAAAGTCAGATGGGTTAGAGGTGTGTAAAGTAAGGGGTATAGGGGTAGATTCGGAAGCTCCGTGAACTTGGATGGGAAAAATAATCACATATTTATTTTCGTTTACCTCTAATCACAATTGAGCATTTCCTTCCATTATTTAAAAATGTTATTCCAAGGAAGAGTTCATGACCAAAAAAAGTTAACCCATGGTTTAATGTAAACAGACAAATAAATTTGCTAATAGGAGTTAGAGAAGACAAAAAAATGTGCCCGAGATTTTCGTCAGTTGAGGAGAGCTGACATTTGGTTCTCTGTGTTAATTTCAACTTTCCATTTTAGGACGCCCTTGAGGATCTCAAAGCACAAAAAAGTAAATTAATCATCATCAGACACCCCAGGAGAAGGGTATGGGAAAGCCAGGGATTAGTCCCTCTGTATCTGTACTTCAGACTCGCTTGGGGTTGTGGCACCATGGTTAACCACTCAGGGCAGAACTGCTAGTAATAAAGGACCGAAAGGAATCCCTTAGGAGATCAAACCTTCAGGTGCTGTTTACTCAGGCAAAGTGTAATTATCTGGGTTAACATTCAGCCTAAGAACCACTGCTCATACCTTATTCATTTTTGCTCAGTGTGTCTTCAAGTCAGTCATAGTCCATGTCTGAGGAGAGGACCAGAAGATCTAACTGACCCAAGAACCAATAAGAGGCCATATTATCAGCCGTCCTATATTCCATATCCCTCCATTTCCCTCCAACTGTCTCATATGATATCTCTCTACTCCTAGGGTTTGGGCCCACACTTACTCACCTAGGAGTATGTGGAAGCAGGATTATGTGCAGAAAGCCCAGCAAAGGGCTGCCAACTGCAGATTGATTATAAATTGTAGGCACTGGTTAGGTGGGACTATTGCTATATTAACTCTGGATTACTTCAGTGAAATTGAATAGTAAGATTCAATTCTTTTGATTTTTATTTACAAGCATCTCACTTGGGTATATTTCAGGTGAGGCACTTCCTTAGTTCAACAGAATAGAAATTGTTCAACTATTGATTGAATCACTGTTGACTTAATGGGTAGGTCTAATGAACCTGCTACAACATTGGAACGATAGCTTTGAATTCACCTGTGTGTATCTCTTTTGAAAAGCACGAGGGTAAATATACCATTTCCCTTAGTGTGGACACAGTGGTGTTGCAGGCTATTTTCATGCTGCATAGGGCCTTGAGTAGTATGGAAATTTCTATGTTTCAAGTATCATACTAACCAAATGTGGAGAATCAGGAAGGTTAGAAGCAGGAATATGTTATAAATGTTTAATAAACAGTTCTCTTGAAAAAATAATGTATGCAGGACACACTTTTAAATTTAATCTTCATTATTAACATTTTATCTATCACTTTCTTAAGTCTAAATCAACAAAACACTAAATCAAGCCTTGGTTTGTGGCATTCTTCAGTTTCTGAGATATAAAGGCTCACACTGAAAATTTTAACAGTCAACTCTCTGTTTAAGTTGCTTCCCAACTAAGAGGTATACTTATACTTAGAGGTAACATAGGTGATATAGTTATCTTTTGTTACAAAAAAGTGTCTTGGCTTTGTGATGTCAATACTTAATTCTAGGCAATATCAAATTTTGGTATCATTTGGCAAAGGGACATGTCATTTACAACCCTATTAGATTCAAACTTCTTTTAAATCTTCTCTTTCATCCCTCCCCCCTCCTTTTTGCAGCTGAAGCAATTACTAAACTAATCCTTTCTCAACCTACTTCCAATACCTTTTAGAACGTCATCTCATTCTCATCTAAGGTATCCACCTGTTCTTTGTTTGACTAGAGTTGCAAAAGATTTTTTTAAAAAGAAATCTGACAATTTAACATCTAAATTCTAACCCACTCATCCCAAACTCTATTTCATTTGAAACCTGTTACTGTCTTTCTTTTTTAACGTCTTGTCATTTACCCCCAGTATACAATCATTGTCAAGTACTATCAAGTTTACTTCCAAAATAAATATCAAGTGCATTTCCTCCTTTCCATTTCCACTGCCATCACCTTACTTCAGGCTCTCATTTCAACTCCTGAATTATTTTCCCCCTTGTCAGTTTCTTTTCCCCCTTCACACTTCCTCTAGATTAATCATAGATCAAATGATGTCATTCCATTGATTCCCAAACCATCAATAACTCCTTATTTCCTAGTAGTTGAATTTGAAATTCTTTACCAGGCATTCGAGATCCTCCAGTCTACCTTTGGATCTTTACCTCTCCTTTAAGTAAGTCATTGCTTGAGTTAGATTGGTCTGCACTCTTCCCCTACCTTTTACTTGCCATTCTCTATGCTTGGAACACTCTCCCTCTCTGCCCCACCCATTCCTACATCTTCAAATGCTACCTATCCTTCAAGACCCAGCTCATGAGCCACCTCCTCCATGAAATCTTTTGTGAATCTCCATCCCCCTAATGCAGAAATGATAGCATCTTGTTTGTACCCTTTAAACAATTACCATATTCCCTGATGTGTCAAGGACAGGGGCCATATCTTTTTTATTGTGATACCTCCCTCAATATCAAGCATAGTGCTGGGTATATAGCAAGTATTTGATATAAGTTTGCTGAATCAACCCATTATACAAAACCTATTGACAACCTTCAAAGAGATTACAGTCTTGGGGTACTGAATGGACCACACAAATGTTTAATGTTAACTTCAAAAAAGGTGTTTTGAGAATATCATTGCATTGTATTGTGCCACCTACTTGTTTAATGAATGAAAGGAGAATTAAGTGATAATTAAAGGACTGATTTTTAGGCAAATTGGTATGAGAAAAAGGAAAGAGAAACAAAGATGTAAAGGAAAACATAGAAAGTGAAAGGAAGTTTTAGGGATAACAGTAGAGGTGTTTGGGGAATTTGGTGAAGAAAATTTAAGCATAGAGTAATTATAATTTACAGTGAAATGGATATAGGCTTGAACTGGAGCTTTTTGGTGTTTATAGTATGCAAACGAGAATGGTGGGAGAGGGTTATACATTTTTGTTTGTTTGTTTGATTTCATTTTATTCCCCTGTTCCAAGAGAGAAGTTACCTCTTGCTCAGAATAGGAAAGCTGAGCAAATTTGCTTTTTGATTTAAGCTGGGGGTGGAGGAAGGTGGGAGGGATGAGCTGTATAATTCCCATTGGAGCTTTTGCACTTAACAGAAACGGTGGGTATGATATCTGCAATGCTTGTGCCTTTGAGGTCAATAAGGGAGTGCTGGGCTAGATGTAACCAGTGCCTTGTCTTCAGAAGCAAGCAAGAAAGAGGATTTACCCCTTACCCCTTACCTGAAAGATCAAACCAATGAAGAGAAGGTTTCTGTAATGGAGAAGTAGAGTGATTGGCACCTGTATTAGGAATGTGACTACTGGAAAAAAAGAGTCAGGGACATTTTGGCAGTGTGGCTTAGGTGGAATTTTCAGGTGTGAGGTTCCAGACAGAAGGATGAGGAAGAGTTAAAGATGGGAGCTCCTAGCAACCAAGATGATGCCTCACTGAACTAGATAGACACATTCCAGGATCAGATAAAAACAACAACAACAAAAAAATGAAAAACCCCAAACAAACCCAGAACCCAAATCAAAATCTCTTGTCTCCAGGAAAATCTCTGCTTATTTCTCACTACTTATCCCTTATGCATTTGTAAAGTTTTGGATCCCAAGATCTTCAAGGACAAGGATAAGTGATCTTTTTTCCCTCCTCCCTAAACTTCTTCCTACCAAATGCCTGGAGGTGATGTTATTAATACCAGTGTTAATAGTCGTATTAGAAGAATGCTGTGCACACTACTGGTGTTGAATGAATGTTGGAATCACTTATTTATGCATAATCTTTTTTCTTTTTAAGTAATGATGCCCAAAGGCAACTCAAAGCTCAAATCTGGTCTCCCTATCTAATAATGCAGAGTTCTACCAGAAGGTTGATTTTTTTTTCTCCCCTTTTGCTTTATCTTTGTAAATGTCACCAAAAATAGAGCCATATTTAACTTGTTGACAGGTACATTACAGATTAGATAAATGATTGAGAGTAAAAGCCTGAAGACAGAACATCTGATTAAAAAAAAAAAAGGTTTGATAGCAGTAACATGGAAATATAGTGGCAGTCTACCCCTCCCACCCCCCAAATTTTTGTTATAAATATCTGACTGTGGTAGTTCTACATTTGGTCATATGTGAACAGATTGACATGAAGGCTGTAAATTGCTAATTGCTATTAAAGAGCTAGAAGGGGCCTTAGAAGTTGTGTAGCTCAATCTTATTTTACAGATGAGGAAAACAGACCTAGAGAGGTTGTGATTTGTCCAAAGTTACACAGGTTGTCAGTTATAAAACTAACATTTGAACCTAGGACCACTTAATTCCAAATCCAGATTTTTTTCTATTTGGAATAATTTCATATTTGATAACCGATACCTTCAGTCTTAGATGGTCTTAGAGCACTTGCCCATGGTCACAGAGCTATGGGATTTGAACCCAGATCTTCCTAACTAGGAGAGCTTGGCTTTCTTTCTGTTGACTATACCAAGGCCTCTGTGTTGTAGAAGCATGCAGAAAGTCTCTTGTTGATTTCCCTTCACCCTTTAAAAATAACAACAACCAAAGAGGAGTTTTACGACATAAATTTGGCCATTCCAACATGCCTTAAAAGTCAATTTCATGCTATTCTAAAGATTTGGGTTTAATAATGATTCAAGATTTGCAGATACTAAGAAGCATTTTGGATTTTTCTTATACCATTGAGTCTTATGAGAAATGGAGCTTTGGGTTTTGTTGAGACCAGTCTTTACCAGATCTCTTAACTGTGTATGAAGTTATTTCATAATGTGGTTAGAGACTCTAAACCAGGGGTGGGGAATCTGAGACCTTGAGACTACATGTGGTCCTCTAGGTCCTTGAGTGTGGCCCTGTGACTGAAGCTACTTGGATTGACCACACTTGAGGATGTAGAGGGCCAGATACGGCCTCTAGGCTGCAGGTTCCCCACCCCTGATCTAAACAATTGTGACAGGATTCACACTCACATACAATGCTGTTGCAAAGCATGTTGCAATTGTATTTGGAAACAATGCCTCCAGAAGTATTAGTGCTATCTGTGTCGTGGTATCTATAAGAGGTACTCTTTGAAAATGATTTGGTTCCAGTGTAGCAGAGAAACAGTGTTTCAGTCAGAGAATATTGGTAGAAATATGACATTGGTTAGGAGAAAAAAGAGAAACTTGATTTTTATTTTTGTTGACTGCTTAATAGCTACTTTGAAGGAGAATGTTGGACAATGGGAAGGCTTACTCTTACTATGATGGGTTTATAATTTGATTTCCTTACTTTTTGTTTGCACGGGGAATTACCTCTAACAAGTTGTTTGAACTTGAGCAAATTATTTCATCTGTAAAATGGGCTTATCTCTTATCTCCATACATTCTATGGAGCACCATAGAAATATAAAATTGTTAGCTATAAAATGAGGCCCCTAGATTAACTGATCTCTGATCTTCTAGCTCTAAAGTGCTGATTTGGTGATTTTTAATGATGGTTGATGGCTCTGAACTGGATTAGAAGGGAGATTATCTCTTGTAGGTCCACCTCCAACACTACGATGCTGAGTGATCTTGAGAGAGTTAGGTAGCCCTTCTGAGCATCCATTTTCCCATCCAGGCAGTTGGGATTATAGCATCTGACCTGTTATAGCCTCTGGAAATTAGCACAAGAGCTCAGGAGACTGAGGATGTTAGGCCTTGTCAATAAATAACTGGTACATTTTCTTGTAATTTCTTCCTTTGCCTTCTGCTAGCGTGTAGGCTTATGGTGTTCTTTGCTTCTGATGGCTGTTTCTTTCCCTCCTCCTCCCCTTTTGTAGACATGCCTCGAATTGGAACGCTACTTGCAGACAGAACCCAGGAGGATCTCAGAGACTTTTGGTGAGGACTTGGACTGCTTCCTTCATGCCACTCCTCACCCGAGCATTGAGGAAAGCTTCCGGCGCCTGGATCCCCTCCTGCTCCCCATGGAAGCTTCCACGTGTGAGAAAAGCTCTGCAGTGGACATTCTGCTCTCCCGGGACAAGTTGCTATCTGAGACCTGCCTCAGCCTGCAGCCTCCAAGTTCCTCCTTAGATAGCTACACAGCAGTCAACCAGGCCCAGCTCAATGCAGTGACCTCATTAACGCCTCCTTCCTCCCCTGAGCTCAGCCGCCATTTGGTCAAAACCTCACAGACTCTCTCAGCTGTAGATGGCACAGTGACATTGAAACTGGTGGCCAAGAAGGCCTCGCTTAGCTCAGTAAAGGTAGGAGGGGTGGCAGCCGCGGCCGCAGTGGCATCAGCTGGGGCCGTAAAGAGTGGACAGAGTGACAGTGAACAAGGAGGGATAGGGGCTGACGCATCCCCTGAAAACAAGAAGAGGGTTCACCGTTGTCAGTTTAACGGGTGCCGGAAGGTTTACACAAAAAGCTCCCACTTAAAGGCCCACCAGAGGACTCACACAGGTAGTGGTACAAGTAGGACACATGTGATTTCTCTCCTTTTTTCCTCCTTTAGCCCCAGAGTGTAACGGACCTACTCTTATTCTGAGGCTTGTTACTCCATAGGCTACTCCTGAGGACATGGCAGTGGGAAGTGGGAGGTGAGGGAATGGAATGGAATGGTTGGCTCTTTGGTGCCAGGTGTCAAGATGTCCCATGTTCTAGAGGTGGTATTAGGCTTGATATTAGGAAGCATTTCTTCCAGTAAAGTCTACCCTAAAGTGTAATTGTGCTGCCACCAAAGGTACTGAATTCCCTTTCACTAGAGATCTTTGAGTGACTTTTATCAAGATTGTAGGTATAGGTTGGAACAGTAGAAGGTCCCTGAGGTTCTTTAGGGGGTCACTGTGCACTGTGGCTATGAAGTACCTGCATAAGTTTGGTGGAATTGATTCCTTATGATTTGATTTAGGCAATCTGTCCTTGTCAAAGACGTAAGCAGCAGTATTCTAGCTATATAAACCACTGAACTCATCCGGCTGCTATCGTCCTGTGGTCTCTTCACGTATTTAGACTTTTGTTATTAATTTAAGTTGATACGTCTGTGATTATAGAACTTCTGCTGTTGGGTTGGGTTTGGTTTGTTGTTATTTATTTTTCGGTGGAGGCATCCTTGCGTGAATTCTCTGTTAAAAGAGAGACCTAGGGTTTTACTAGTCCCAGTTTCTCCAGCAATTCTGATTTTTATCACTCACCAACAGCAGGGGAGTTTCAGAGTTCATTAGATGTGATCATTCTGTAATTAACTGGCATTTCCTCTTTTGCATTATTCTCTTGCTCTTGCTTTACTGGGAGATGGTAAGATAGCTTTATAATGAGCTTGTTATTACAAAATTGCTAACATGTGCCTGTATTTCAATGTGTGTGGCATGGAGGGGTCGGTATATTTCAGTGGGACCTCCTTGGTATAGACAGACTAGAAGCCAGATTTATCTTTTAAGCTAAAGAATATCATAGTTAAACTGATATAGTGTGGTCTACCCCAAACCGGAGTGCATTTATTCCTGTGAAGATGACGTTGAAATCCTCTAGTGAGTGTATTTTCAGGGATATTTTAAGAGCCGCCAGTGGTGGTGGTGGTGGTGAATGTCCTAGGCATTACCTTAATCAAGACTATCAAGTGATAGTCTTTGTGACCTCAATAGTCAGAAAAAGAGACAGAATCATATATTGGTTAGGAAGAGGATGAAGTATATGGAAAGAATTGGATGGACAACTCAAAGGGGATTGGTCAGTTAGTATTGGTCACTTATCTTGGGAGCACTCGTTGGTGCGACTCATGGAACTAATCTCAGAAAAGTAGTTCTGGGACTTACAAAATCTGTCCCATCCAAATGGCATTGACCTTTTATTTGATATTGGTCTCTTCCAAAGCTTTTAGACAGGAGAGAATATGACATATTTTATAAGGTAGGGCATAATACATAGCAAGATGCAGCTATAATGTTTGACCTCTAAATCTTTATCACAGGAGGCTGAGAATTGGGATGAACCACATCTGATATTGTTCCTTTGCCAGCAAAGGACTAGGACATATGCCCCTCTAAATCAAAATCTTAATTTCCCATATGGCTCACGGTTGGTGTAAGTCTTCTCGTGAAGCATACTTTTATAATGCTATAGGCTCATCAGAATAGTGACCTTCATGCTTACAGCTGAATGGTTCATTTAGTCACTAGATCTCAGGGTCAGAACTTTCTTCTGTCTAGGCCAAAACTATCTCTGTTGATTCTCTATCTCTTGCTGTTCTGAGATATTTCTTTTTCTTATAGCGACTTTATTCTCAATTTTTTTTTAGTCTTTAGAGTCAATGATTAAAATATTGAGGAGACGTTGAATTGTTAGCCAACTTGACTTCCTAAGCTATCTCATCTTGCTTCCTCTTCAGTGACTTGAAGGAGGCAGGAGGAAAAGTTGGAGGAGTAAGTTGGAAAAGGGCACAGGTGATTTCTACATTTGTGATGAATTTGTGATTGTGGACCTAGCTCCAGTAAAATCCAATTGCTATGAGAGACAGTCCTGGAGGGGTCATGTCAGCAAGAAAACTTTGGGAAGCAAAGATCCTTTCCTTACCTGTCATTAATCTTAATTAAACAAACACATACTCCAGAGGTTTGGGATTTACTTACCCACCTTGAAACTTTGGATCTAGAACCATGTCCCACGGTGGAAGGCTGAACTAGAGAACTTTTTCCCACATTAGCAACTCAGTTCAGTGTAAAATCAAGAATTGGTCAGTGATTACTGACGCTTGAAAGGTGGCATGCCTCTTGGAACCCAGAGTACACACACAATGGGATGGTAGGTTAGCATTAGTGGAGTCCGCCAATATCCAGGTAAAATCCTAAAGTTGTTTTACCCCTCCCTGCCCTCAGACCCCCCACAATTGTGTCCTACTTTTCAGTAAAAACTGAGTGGGAGATGGTGACCCAGGTTAGACTGCCAATGAAAAATGAATGATGAGTCATCACTGATCAGTAGAATGTATTTTGGTATCTATTAATGGTCCATTGAAGATGTAGTGGTCTTTAGCAATACTGATGGCTTTCTCCTCTGAAGAAAAGAGAAAGTTATCACTTTGTGTCCTAGAGAAACAGTTTGCCTGTGAAACCTTCCTCAGGGGAAAAATCTTTAGAAGGAAGGATAGGTGTCTGAGAGCAAAGAGAGAGAATTAATTCAGGCTAAATGGATGGGAATGCAAAGTATTTATTTGGATTTGGTGTGAATGGGGCACAGGGGGAACTGAAAAAAAGGTGATAATTTATGTGGTGTAGATGAACCAAGAATAATGGAGGAAGTGTGAAGGATGGAATTAAATTAAATCCAAACATAGACCAGGAAAGAGGAGAGTAAAATTTGGAGGGGAGAGGGACAAAAGTATATGGCAAAGGGGATTCTGGAGAGAAAAAAAAATCTGCTGATATAAGTGAGAAATGCAGGGAGAGCTGCTGACCAAATGTTTGGAGGAGGTTAAAAAAGCTGAGCAGGATAGATTGGTTCTGGTTGGGTGGAGATTTAATCCAGCCACTCTAACTCAGGGCTCCCATAAATTCAATATTGACAATTCTAGCCTCTTCCTCTGTTGGAAGTGTGGGCAGAGAGGGCTACCCCTGAAGAGGAGGGGAAGGGAAGAGGTGAAGAAGTTTGTGATTGGTTTCTAGAAGCACATAGAAGTATGGCAAATACCTTGGGCCTTGAGATCCAGCATAGTTGGAATAAATGACATGTGAGGGTTTCCCTGGCCCCTATACAAACAAAGAGTTCCAATAAATCACCAATATTGATGATTTGCTTACCTTGGGGATTTAAGAACTATTTGTTTTAATCTCCATAAAGATAGCATTCACAGCTCTGGCAGGGATGTATGTCTCTCTCTGTGTGGCAGGCTCCTTCTAGGTTGAGTCTTTCAAACTCTCTGCCATGGAGGAGGCCAGACAATGAAGTTAAATGAATTTTAAAGGCAGGAAAATGTCCAAGCTAATGGCCAGGGCATTAATACTAGTTGCCCATGGAAAGTGGGAGTGGGGAGAGGTGAAGGAGCCAGGTCAGAGGTAATAGGCCTCTGTAAAATAAAGTTCATGCAAAAGGAGACATGGCTTAATCTTCCTTCTTGCCCCCAACACAAAACATACGCAAGTGAGCACACAGGCAGAAGCACACAAACACTCCTACTTTTAAAATTCTAGTGCTTGCATATCTTAAAAACACCCCCTTTGGCTTTCATGCTGTTCTCTCTGGTCCCTCTTTCTTTGCATTTTTGTTTGGGGGAGGGGTTCCTTTCTTTATAGTTAAAGACCATAGTCTAGTGGGCTGCGTCTAGTGGGCTGATTCAAGGTGAAACAAGCACTACCTTGTTTATTTTCAGTGCTGAAATCTCCACACCTCTCCCCACACCACACCAAAACGATGTGTTAAAATGTTGTTTTCCCTCTACTGAAGATGAAATGTAAAATTGCTTATTCTTAAATGCTCCTTTAAACAAGAAAGAAAAAAATTATTCAAATTAGTAGTTTATATATGATCAGTTTAGACATAATTAGACATGTCATTTAAACCTAGGAGCATATATATATACAATATCTCATAGAGTAATTAGAATTGAAGAGATCCTGGGAAGGTCCTTTGATTCCGTACTCCACTTCTAAAACTTAAACTCTCATCAGCAGATGGGTGTGTTTTGTTTGAATTTGTTTGTTGAAGGAAAATATTTTAGAACATGAAAACCATAGCAACTGGATTGTAAACAATAACAGGAAAACATTTTTTTTCTAGCCATAGGACTAAAAAGATCATAGGATTGTAGATTTAAAACTAGAAGGAACCTCAGAGGCCATCTAATCTAACCCCTTCATTTTAAAGAAATTTGATGTACTTGGAGGTGGTGATTTGCCCAAGGTCCTGTGAGGAGTAAGCATCAGAGGTGGGCTTTGAATCTAGGGTTTAATGTTTTTGTAGCCATCTCTAGACATTCCACAGTGATTACAGGGGTGACATGGAAAATGGAAATCCACCTATTATGCCAAAACCTAATCTTAGCAAATCATTTCCACCTTCTCCCAAACCAGGCTTTTTTATAGGATACCATAACAAAAAACTAAATGAACTTTTATCACTTGAAGACAGTTAGCCCACAAGTTCTCTATAAAATTAAAGACAAAACTTCCTCTTGAACCAACAAGATTCTGCTAAGAAGTATATTTCTTATATCATTATGGGAAATTATTTTATTGTTTCACTGTCCCGATTACTCTTTGCCCTGATTAAGTTTACTTAGAACTGATCATTCGCCTTTTTGGAGAATTATTTTTTTTTTGGCCAGTTTTAGGGCTACTAGTCTAGCTAGGATGGGACATTGCACATTCTGGAGTCCAGAAGACAATTTGGGGAATGAAGCTTGTTCTAAGTCAGACCACAGTGTCTAATATAGATTAGGGCTTTTGAGTTCATGTGGACACCAAGCCAAACTCTTAGGGTAATTCTGTCTGCTACCTGCTTCTGTGTTGAACCCTCAAGGAATGCTATTGATTCAGAAAGAGAGAAATGATAAGTACAATGGATATTGTTTTTTTTTCTTTTCCTTAGCTAAATATTAAAAGGAATTGAGCCTGTAGTTTAAAACCAAATGGAGTCAATGGTAGCCACTTTATTTGCATCCCAAAAGGAAGTATTGGGAAAGGTCTTAAAAAGCCTCAATTACCAAATAAAGTAATTAGCCCAAGGAGGTTACAAAAATGTCTTGTTCTGTTTTCCTATCTCCACCTTTTGAACTGTTGCTGTTTCTACTATGAATCATCTTACATTTATATAGGGGATTTCCTGTAAAATCCCCAAGCAATTTTACATAAAAATGACATCATTTTTCTATATGCTGTTCCCCCAAATAAGTAACCTCTATTGCCTGCTGTCAAAGCTAAGACTGAGGCCCATAGAAGTTAAATGTTTGATCTGGGATAAGGGAAATCTTGCCAGTCAAACTCAAATTCAGGTCAGCTGACTATAGAATACGGGTGGGGAACCTATGGCGTTCTAGGTCCTCGGGTGCTGCCTTTGGACTGAGTCCAAGTTTTACAGAACAAATTATTTCATTAAGGGGATTTGTTCTGTGAAGTTTGGATTCAAAGAGCCACACTTGAGGACCCAGAGGGCCACATGTGGCTTCAAGGCAGCAAGTTCCCCACCCCAGCTATAGACCATCTCATTTCTTATTTACTCAGTGGATTTGGTCTTTTCCAAGTAGGACAGATGAAAGAAAGAGGGAGGGGCAGGAATTCAGGGAAGAGACAGTCTATGAAAGCAAGAGAGTAAATGGTTGTAAATCTTTGCACTTGGATGTCAGAGACAGTATGGATGGAAATGTTTGAGCTGATGATAGAAAATACCTGATGGGGTAATAGGATGCACCTCAGCTAGGAGAAAGACTCATGATGAAATGCTCCATTTCTCCTGTAGAACTGGGTGGTGTCTGATGTTATGCTTGTCTTTCAAGATGATGCCATGGGTGATAATACCCTTATTTATAGTTATGGTGGCCTTATTTCAGTATCAGAAACATCAATCACTAGGGGAAAAAAATAAAATACTTCAATATATGTCAGGAGAATATCTGCTACTTCCACTGCTGGACTACAGAAAGGGAACAATTGGGTGTGTACAATGGATAAATTTAAAATGTTAAAGAACATTTAATATGCTAACGCAGGGCTGAGCTGTTAATGAGGTTCATTAATTAAGTTTATCCATGTGGTAAGAGAAACTCATTAAAACCTGATTACAGAAGAAAAAGTTGAATAAAGTTAGTCAATCCAAAAAAATACATAAAAGTTCAATAGTGAGATCCTAAGATATGGTCTCAGTATGTTATTTAAAGATGGAGAAGAGGGGTTATGGAGTAAAGTGCCCCCACTCAATTAGATGATATGATTTTTCAAGTTAGGAGTCATTTTTCATTAGCAAGAAGGTTGGGAAAACTGAACCACATGATATTGGGCAGAATAACATAAATGGTGCACACATACAAGAACAACATTTATTTTAGCATTATAACATCTAATAGATGTTGGTGTTATGGTAAACTCACTACAGATGTCTTTATAATGTATAATTGGTAGTCACAAAGTAAATATATGTTATGAAAGGAATGGAAAAGAAAGAAAATATATACATAGCTAATGGGTATTTAATAATCACTAATTAAGATCTATCAAGGGTCTATTATACTTAGCACGGAATAGTCCCTGTCCTCAAGGACCTTACATTTTAATGTAAAGAAGATTAAATAGGCAAGAGCAGGGTATTTAATAATGCTATTATAGTTGAAATCTGATCTCAAAAGAGGATCTAGCTTAAAGACGTGGGGTTCCTGAAGGGCAGTGAAAAATGATAGGAGGCAGGGGTGAAAGCTTCCTCATGCACAAAAGATTAAAAAGATTAGGCTGGTTTTATTTGAAATAGAGCAGAGAGATGCTATGAAAGAGCCTCAAGTCAAAGAATGGCATGGAAAGGCAGCCTGGGCACAGTCCCTTTGCCTTACTCTTTAACTAGAGAACAATGGAACATTATACAAAAACGGTATCCATTGCAGTGTGGTACTGATTATGGTAATAGTGCTTACACCATATATTTTGCTTGGGTTTTTTTTTTTTGACAATAGGAAGAAAGTAAAATGAGTTATAGTTTGGAAGGAGAAGGGATGGGGTAATGGGTTCTAAATTATTGCAGGTAGGCATCACTATTATTCCTATAGCTCCTGAAGTTGAAATAGCAGTAAAAAGAGGAATGATTTCACTTGGATGAAGCAGATGAAGCAGATGAAGCTTGAGCATATCCTGAGTGAGAAAAGAAAATCTTTGCCACTTTTAAATTTTGGTGTGACTCACCCACCATCTTAATAAATACAAGAGGATATATGAAAGAATATTTGTACAATACTCAGAAACACCTCGATTAGGTAATGCAATTAATGAAGCCTTTGGGGACAAAATTGGCCCCTTTGACAATCTTTATAAATTAAGCATTCCTGTTGAAATGCTCACATGCCAAACCCAAAGCAACCAAAATGACTGAGTTTATTTCTTCATCTGTAAAATGGGGCTTGACTAAATGACCTGTAAAATCCCTTTCTCTCCCACATCTTAAAAGTCTATGTCTGTGATTCCACCTCTCCAAATATACAGGTATGTGCAGAGCTGAAATTAAAAATAGGCCAAATCCTTGGCAAAGTTGTTGAGTCTAAAAAATGTATCTTCCTAGTTCTAGCTTACTCTTTCTATACACATTTTTCACCCCTGTAGCAACCTCTCTTCATCTGTTTCTCTCCTTTTTCTTCTATTAAAATTGAAAGGACACAGTATTGGCCATTTATATCTCAGATTTAGAACTAGAGGAAACTTGAGAGGTTATCTAGTTGCATCCCCTTCTTTGACAGGTCAGAAAGGTAATTAGTTTGAGGCAGAACCAGGATTTTATCTTGGGACCTCAGACATTAAATCCTCTCCCACCCCCCACACCCCATTCCCCTTACTTTCTGATTACTTATTTGTTGGTGTCTGTGTTACTTTAACCAGGTATTTGCATTTTAATATTAGATTATAAAAGGATTTGCTCAGGGTTAAGAGAATTTCTGGAATTAACAAGCAGATAAGGTGAGATTTGGTTTGGGGTGGAGGAGCTCTCTCTTTCTCTGTCTTTCTGTCTCAGTCTGTCTCTCTGTCTCTGTCTCTTCTTGGCTAGACCTAATTGAAGATCAAATGAGATAACATTTGTAAAGAATTTAGCACAATGGCTGGCACATAGTAGGCTCTTTTTTTCTTAGCGGATCCCTTCCTTCCCAGACTCTTCTAGGTGCTCCTTTTCTATCCAACCACCCCTCTTTTCCTCTTTAAACAGAGGTCAGCTCCTTCTCCTTGTCTCCTTCCATCTCAAAACTCTAAGCCTTGTTTTTTTTTGCTTTCTAACACATGTGACACTAGTTTAACAAACTTTAAACAATCTTTTTATATAGTAATCACCCATTTTTGATGTCCTGAAATGCATCCATTGCCTTCTGTGTCATTTCTACTTCTGATAAGGAAACCTTTGCAAAGACTTGTCATTGGAATGCATCTTCTTGATTAATCTTTTAATTTACATTCCATGTTTAAAATATGGAAAGAGGGGCAGCTAGGTGTCAAAGTGAACATAGTACTGGCCTTGGAGTCAGGAGGACCTGAATTCAAATTCGACCTCGGACACTTAACGTGAGCCCTGTGACTTTGATCAAGCCACTTAACCCCAATTACCCTGCCTTCCCCCCTCCAAAAAGCAAAAAAAAAAAATATGGAAGGTGTTAAAATAATGATAGTACAGGGTATCTCAAAAGTCTTAATCCAAATAGTTTAAGTTTTTGTAGTTTAAAACTAATGGAAGACTTTGGGAATATGCTACATATCATTTTTTTAAACAAGCAACATAGTTTTTAGAGGCTTAAATATGCCTGAATGATAAGAGCCACAATAGTTTACTAGACCAGATAAAGAAAATAATAGATACCGGTCTGTTTGCCATAAGGGAAAAAATGACCTATTACCATCTGTGAGAGACATTTTTCTTCAGGGCTGGATTTTGCCCAGTTGAGTATGTTATTGTATAACTTTTGCCTCTGAAACATCTTGCCTGTGTTGCTTTTCAGACATAAGATATTTTACACAAAGGCTTGTTGGATTGTTCCTGTATAGAAACTGATGTGAAGTGAGAGCTATTCCCCAGGCCCCAGGAGTCTAAGGCATGGATTATCAAATACAATGCGGAATTGTGTTTGTCCAGAAAAAAGTTACACAGGTTGTTGTATGTATGCCTTATGTAGAAAAAGGGGAAGAAATGCTGAGTTTAGCCAGAAGAGCTGACTTTGAATCCTGCATATGACACTTCCTAGTTCCTTAACCATGGGCAAGTCACCTAATGTCTCTTAGCCTCAGCTTTTTGAAAAACATCTATAAAATGCGGGGAAGATAGAGGAGGGGAGAAGGATTCTGTTCCTAACCTGATGGGTAGTTGTGAAGACAGTGCTTTGTAAATGGTAAAATGCTACAAAAATATGAACTAAACAACACAAACTGACTTGTGCACATCTGAAATCACAGAATTGCACGTGGAGATATGCCAAATATTTTAGAATATCTGCAATTTTTTTTTACCCTTATGTCACAATTGTTGCCAAGTCATGCATTTATGAGTTTTTCTTTGCATCTTCCAACATAATGTCCCCCCGGTGGAATTAATTACTGTAGTGACAGAGATCTAACCTGGTGGTCTCAGCCTCTTTGCAACCAAATGCAGTGGAACTTACTGTACTCATCTCAAGGTTTTACCTGTGCCAAGGAAATGATGAGTTCTCAAGGCATCTGAGCCTTTTGAACTGCTGAATCTTGCACTTATGTTTACAAGCACACAGAGCCAAAAGATAGCTGTCGCCTTTCTTTGATAGAAATAATAGAATATTTTGTAGTTCCAGGGTTCAGGTGGAAGTTTCAGAAAATCAGTGTGTACAAATTCAAGGGTATAGAGCTTTCAGTCCAAATATAGTAAGTGTTTAAAATGGCAGGATGTATTATTAAATACCTTTTTCCTTGCCCTGGATGTAAATATAGATATTCAGGGAAGGTGCCACAGGCTATTTAGGCATTTATACAGGGTGTGTTTGGCTGTTATCTATGTGTAGGTTGTGGAGGGGGGTAAGCTTTTTAGGAGTGTCTGAAGGCTTACAACTAAACAGAATTTGAAACTAAATACTGTCATTATGGAAGACTTTTTTTCTTTTTTTTCTTATCTTTTTTTTTTTAGTTCTTCCAATCTCTCTGGGGACAAAATAATGGCAGCTTGGAGCAGTAGGGAAACAGTAATTAGGGCAAATAGTAATGCTGTGTATGATTGAGGGAAATGTGAAGAAGGGAGGGAGAAAATGCAATAGACAGACTTGTACAGCTTGTTACTAGGAAACCACATCAGCATTAAATACAGTGTGCTAATTGGCTATCCTGTTACTGCCTGGGTACCAGCCTGGGCCTGCTACACCACAGCTGTTTCTGCTCTTTCTGGTTGCTAGGTAACTGCATCATTTTTTTTTTTCTCCCTTTGTATTCTAGAGCCTAATTGGCTACTTCTGCTACTGGTGTTGCTGCTGGGTACCAGTCTGGGCCTGCTGCTTTGCTGTTCTCCTGTCTCCTGAGGGATTTAGTTGGGGGGAGGAGAGGAAAGGAGAAGGGAAGATATGCAGGCGATTAATGGAGCATAAGTGCAAATTCTACACAATGTCTGGCACCTGCGTCCCCTAGACCTATTCTCTCTGTTAAACCTTCCAGCTTAGAATCCGTGTTAGAATCCTGAAATTGTTCTCTTCTTTGATTAGCCTTATGAAGGTACTCTAAAAGAAAGGAGCATTTTGAAAGCTTATCATATAAATTATGATTCTCACCTATTTAAGGAGTTAATATATTATTGTACCTTTTGTTTATATTGGACACAGATTTTTACACAATGTAAAAATTGCTAATGCCCTTATAAGGAGACAACTTTACTCTTAATGCTGTAAGATATCTAATTATTTTTTTTTAAAGCCCTGAGCTTGCCTTCTTAAAATCAGAATAAAAATCTATTCCTTTTGCCAGTGCAGGACACATAAAAGAAACCACAAGTAGATTGTGTTCACATGTATCACATGACTGCTAACTCAAAAATGAGAGAGAAAATGGAAAATTCTTGTTTCTTATAACCACTGATTATGAATTAGCTTGTTATTGGCCAAATTATCTTCCCTGATGGCTGAACATGTATTCTGTGTTCTTTTTATGATAATGAATTTACTCACATGCTTATCCATGTAACGTGTTATTAAAATAATTAACATAACACATAACATATGTTAATAATTTAATAAGATTTGTGAGTTTTAAAAATTCTGTCAGATGCTCCAAATAGGAATGCAATGAATATGAAACTGATTTTAGTTTAAAAAAGAAAAGCATGGAGTAAAAAGACTTAGAATCTTTTGTTAAATAGGATTTTCCATTTCTCCATAGGTGTAACAAATCATTTAAAGAAGTGAGTAGAGCATGGGGCAATGGAAGGGTCTCTAAATGCATGGAAAAATAAGGGGAAGGTCTAGAATAGTTTCATCTTAAAAGACTGAGAAACTGTGCCTAACTTGCCTCCCTCAGAGAGTGAATAGAGGAAAATTGTTTGCTTTCAAGAAGTCATTGTGTTGAATGTATATAAGGGCAGCAAATAAGTCCCTGGAAAGGTGACTTCCTACTTGAGCACAAACCCAGAGCGTTATTTTTCTTACACTGCTTCCATACCCAATCCCCATCATAACATGAACAGCAAGACCTCTGTCCCAGGGACCTTTAACTGAAGAAAACGATCTGGCCAGTTCTCTAGTAGCATGGTTCAGTGGAAAGGATACTAGACTTGGAAACACCTCTGCTACTTTTTAGCTGTTTTATTTTAAGCTAGCCACTTGACCATTAGAGTCTTATTTGTGTGAAGTAGGAATATAATATTTGTAAAATCTAACTCATAACGCTGCTAATGTGAGTCAGAAAGTTCTTTTTAGCCATCAAGCTCAATATCATTGTAAAATATTTTTTCCCAGGTGCAATTAAAAGGGGGGAGGACTAGAAAGTCTCTGTCCCTCTTACAGTGAAGTGTGGACTGTGTTCAGTGGGTGACACTCAGAGACCCAAATTTAGGTGAAACTCCAGCAACTTGGCTGTAAGATTTAGGAAAATGAATCACCTAATGGTTCCTCTCATTTAGAGAGTGAAATTGAAACTCAAATAACAACAAAAAAACCCACTCAGAAATGAGTATATCCTCGTTTCTGTGTTGGTTAAATGGAGCAGTGGTCTTTTGGTTTTATCTTGGATATCTTCTACTCTTGATAAATTTTGCCTTATTTTTCTTTCTTCTCCCTTCAATCAAATTAGGATTATAGATCTAGTGCTGGGAGGGACTCTAGTTCAATATCCTCATTTTATAGATGAAGAAACTGAGGCCCAAGGAGGTTGCATGTCTTGGCCAAAGTCACCTGGTTAGTAAGTGTCAGAGGTGGAATAGGAATACAGGTCATCCAGATTCAAAATGGCAGCTTCCTGTTTGGATTAGAGATGATTTCCATTGTACTCAAGCAGGGCCAATGGATTCATAGAATGGTAAAGCTGGATGGGTCCCTTGAGATTTGTTAGTTCACCTCCCTCATTATGCAGATGAGAAAACTAAGGCCCAAGGAGAGTGTATATACTAATGAAATAGGGAAAAAAAAGTTACCCAGTGTCCTGTCTTCACAGCCAGTAGAAACTGTTCTCTGACCTGTGTGATCATGCTTGAAGGTCTGTTCAGAGATACTAGATTGTTAGTTAAAGGCAATGATATTCGATGTGTTATGTTAGACAGACACAGAGGCCCGGGTTCCCAGGATAGGTATCCTGGTGCCTGAAGTAGCAATGGTTAGGAATCTCTGCTATAAATAAATATGTGTACACACTTTTTTCCTTTATTGTTATTCTTGGAGGGCAGCTTTTAGTTTTTTTTTTTTTTTTATCCATTTGATCTATAAAGTCCTTGAGTGGTGTGTGTATGTTTATGAGTTCTGGGGGACTTTGAAGGGACATCATCCAGCAGCAACAGAAACACTTGCATCTTTTCCCTCTTAGTGATCTCTGGGTTGGAAAACCAGTAAAACAAATTGGGTTACTTGTCCTCAACTGAGAAAGACCTTCAGATAGATCAGTGAATGAAGATGGAAGGGAAAGATGAGCTTAGAAATAAATGCTAATTATCTACTCAGTGCTGACCCCTAGCCTCACCTAGCACCTTCAAAGTAGAGAAACTAAATCCATGGTCTTGCGTCCTTCTGCAAGGATTAAAAAAAAAAAATTAAGCTAAAAACAGGCCTTGTCACAGGCACCAACAAAACTGAAAAAATCCCTGATCTTAAAGGAGATAATGTACATATATGAATAAGTATATATAAAAAGATTCAAGGCAATTTTTCAGGGGAAGGAATTAGCAACTTTGGAGGGGGAGATAAGAAAAGGTCTTAAACAGAAGGTGGCAATGTGAACTGAATCTTGAAGAAGACCAGAAATTCCAAGGGGTCCAGATGAGAGAATGAGGGACACTCAGTACAAAGAGATAGAGATGGGAAATAAAATTCTGTCAAGTCTGACTGGGTTATTGACCAAATGAAGGTAGATAATGCACAATAAGGCTAGAAGTATAGGTCAGGGCCAGGTTGTGAGCCAACAAGAGTTTCTATTTGATTCTAGAAGAAATAGGGAGCCCCGGCAGCTTATTGAAAATCCTACCCATATTCAGCATTTTCCTCCTTAAGAACTCGAAGTACCGCACACATTCTGCAGTAGTTTTCTCATGGCATTTGTGTGAGCCAAATAAAAGATACAACAAAGTGAGTTATATCCTGGCAAAATTGAGATTGAGTGCTTTTCCGTGCCTTCATGTTCTCCCGGGCCCCTTCTGGCTCTAGATAAATAATCTTGTGACCATAAAGCAATCCAAAAGGAAAATCAGAACTAGAAACCTAAAGTCATGAGACTTCTACCCTTAATCTAGAAGGGTAAACGTCTTGTCTTTGTATTACCTCTAGTGCCTATATACACACTAGGAACCTGATAACAGACATTCTCCTCATACCACGAGTCAATTCTAGTTAGGTATTGGTCTTTTCTTCTACATTAACATGAATAGGAAGCAACACAGTCAAGAGTCCCATCTCTGGACACAAAGGTCAATAATGTCTTGCAAGGTCAATAATAAGTGTGTGTCACATTGCCTTTAGAGCTAATACTGCTGACATTATTTCTTGCATACATTCTATTCTCATCAAGTCACTCCTTGGACTTTTGTTCCTTTGTTATTTTCATCCTGTTCATCCCATTTCCAAGTTGTCAGTTTCCCACATTTTTTGAGCCAGTATCTAATATATCCTCCATACCCCTATCTATTAGATGTAATTTTTTATCTTCCCTGAAGCCATCCCCAAGTCTATCCCTATGTGAAGTGATCACTACCCCTCTTTACATTTCACATAACACTTTTCTTTGTACTTATCGTTGTATCATAATCATTTGTGTTCCTGTTTCTCCCTCTCCACCCCTACTACAGTGTAAACTCCTAGAAAGTAGAGTTTTTCTTATTTTATCTTTGTATCTCTAGTGCTGTCCCTTCAGTAAACACTTAACAAATGCTTGTTGATTGGATGTTGAATAAATGAATGGATGGATGTGGCCTTGGGGATGGGTGTATAAAAATCTATGGATCTCACTCTGCTTAGTCTATGCTTTACAACTCTCAGGGACTAATAGTAGTGAACTAGCCCCGTGGGGTCAGGGCTGATACAATATTTGTAGTGGCACTTGTTTCTAGGATCTTAATTTTTGGACCGGTGGGATGGGTACTTATTTTCATCCAATTGCCCTACGGCTGAGAGATACCCTTAGATATACTTCTTAGAAAAGAACCAAAGAGAAGTCAAAACGATACTCGGCCATTGTGATTGTCTGAGTCATTCCAATGTGTGCTGAATACATCCATTTTTTTGTACTGCTTACAGTCTGATTTGGTAATCTAGGTTCTTCTTCAAGTATTCATTTTAATTGAACAAGCGCACCTTTAGTATGCTAGGGACAGTGTTAAGCATCAGTACACTGTGCTTGATATCTGGTGCTGTCTTCATCTCTGTTGAGCGTAAACCAATAGAAATTAAAAATGGTTTCAGTTATTTTATTTCAGTGAAAAATGCTTAATATTTACAATGTTACATAAACACATATACCAAGTTACTCAGGAGTCAGTGCCCAACATGGTCACCATGACAACAAATTCAAAATTGTTAGGAAAACAGCCAAACAATGCTGGTTCTTCTAGGCTAATTCCATTTACTTGTTTTCAACCCTAGGAACTTTTTCATTTTTAAAAATGAACCTTGAAAGGGAATGGGATCTTTGTTCTTGATTCTTGAAGTAATGTGCCAATGTTTTGTAGTATTCTTTGGGAATGGGTATGCTACTATAGATTAGATAGTCAGTATAGCACTATAGAGTTAGGGTTAGGATTTGGATTAGAGTCAGAGGGCTTGTTTTGAGTGACCTTTGTTAAGTGACTTAACTTCTTTGGGGAGGATCTTAATGGTTGAATTATATGCCTTTATTTAAAAAATGCCTTATAAATATAGATGTATTATTATCAACTTGTTAATGGACCACAATGCAAAATCTGGACAGTTCACGTGGCTATTTTAAAAGATAAGGAAATAAGGACAGCAAAGTCTACTCTGCATTTATGCCAGCCAAGATCCATCTTGCCAAATGGCACTCTCTCCATGGGACTCTCAGTGGTGGTAACTCTCATTGTTTTTGACAGATCTGTAAATTTAAAAGGTTGCAGTGCTAGAAAACATGTTATCTGAAATCATTTTGTACTGCCAGGTAAGTGAGGAGGAGTAGACCACATGACCTATGATAGCTTTGCAGTCTTAAGGGTCTGATTCTGGGATTTTCTTTGTTTCAGTGTGTATGACTCTGCTCTTGAAACCTAACTTTATTCTTGGTATATTCTAGCTGTGAAGAAATAATCCTAATTAAAGAATGTTCTGGCTGCATTCCTCAACCTTGAGTTTAGCCTTTTTTCTACTTGTGGAAATCTTAAAGATGGTGAATAAGCATTTAGAAGGCTGTCTCACACACCTGTGTGAGGCTTTTTTTTCTTGTGTTCTCCCCCCACCCCCCCACCCCCCAACCATATCCAGCCCAATCTTGAAGTCTTATATGGTTTTCTTGCATAACAAGCATAGGAGAATCTGGAAATAATCCTTTTAGTTGAGAAAAACCTTTTATAAAGTCATTCCCACTACTGTCATTAAAGGAGTTAGCAACACCATGGGCAGCTTGTGGGCTCAATTACCAAGAGATTTTTAAAAATATTATTCACCCATTGTAGGGTGAATAAAGCTATAATTAAAATGAACAGTTAGGGCAGCTTTTGCTCTATTGAGGCATTAAATCTTTCTGTAAACACAATCCCTATCTGCAAACATGGTGCTTTCCAGTTGGGTGATTTAGGAAGCCAAACCAGTTAAGTTTTGAGGTCTCTGGGTCAAGGATGCCTTTTGACATGGCTTGAAAGGTCACCTGCTCATTTGCTTCTGCGTTAATGCTACCCAGAGTACTGGAAGCAGGCACGATTCCTGGCAGCACAAAGAGACCCTGTCTGACATTTGGCAGATAACGGTTTATGATGGAGAAGGAAGGAATCTGCAAACAAAGCCAGACTCAGTTACAGCAGCAAATCGGGAGTACTTTAGAAAAATCTCTGGAGCACTTGCAACAAAATTGCTTGAATGTTGAGAAAACAGCCGTTATAAAATATAAATGTGTTTTTTATTACACTAGGCCTATGCTATATAATTTTACACATACTCATATATATGATTTACTGCCTTAGCTTGATATCAAATAGAATCTAGCTAATTTACCCAAATTGATAGGGAGGCCCACTGAAGATTATCCAATTGTGTAGAGCAGTAACTGGGGGAAAATGATTAAAAAAATTTCTTTTAAGGCGGCTGCTGTATCAGAAGCATTCTTTGTTCATTTATTTTGATAAGCTTAGTTTAGTTTTAATTATTCATGATAATGCCTCCTATTTAACTAGGCAAATGGTCTGTGTGAGTGTGTGTTGTAAAGCAGAAGAACTAAGGTTAGTTTTTTTTCATAAGATCTGTGATGCTTTCAGATTCCAAAGGTGAGAAATGTTGATTTCCCTTAGCACCTGTCACCACTGACTGAGGTGTGTGGGCAGGTGCTTTTAAGATGAATCTTACATCTCCCCTGCGGGAGCTGGGGAAAGTCATTTAAGAATACCAGTGTTTCCTTAGGGAGGAGAGAAGCAAAGGTCGACAAAGAGAAAGAAGACCTTTTTCTCTGACCTGTGTCCTTGTCTTGGATCAGCTTGCCACCATTATTATTAACAGCTTTATAAAGTGACGTTTGTCTCGATTTTATGCCTAGTTAAGTATCCTGGAAGTTTGGAGGAAGGGAAATATTTGGGGAACTGTCAGGAGGAAAGACACTTTGGGACAGACTGATTCTGCTGTTGATTACTCTTTAAGCATACAAAGCTCCCATGGTTTATGGCTCTTCCATGCAAGTTTCACACTCAGAAGTTAATAAGATACTGAAAAAACTTGATAGCGCATTTATGCATATTCATTCTTTCTAGAGTGGAAGACAATAAATAATAGTCTGCGTTTGAAGCAAAGTGCTCTATATTCCTTAAAGTACTGGGTGAAATGTTAGCTGCTATTACTCTTTGTGTGGTACTTTCCAGTTTTCACTTTCACATCCATCATCTCATTCCAACGTGACAAAACCCCATGAGTCTGATAGGAAGAATGGTGTTATAGTGTAGTGGATAGAGCACTAGATTGGGAATTGGAGGACAAGCATTTAAATCTTAGCTCTCCTACGTGTTTGTTAGCTGTGTGACCCTGGGGAAGTCACTTAACTTCTGAGCCTCAGTTTCCTCATTTGTAAAATAAGGAGATGGGACTAGAAGGTCTTTGAAGACTCTTGGAACAGTGTGATGGGTACATTTCTAAAACCTATGACCCCCATTTCAAAAATGAAGAGACTGAAGGTCAGTGAGGTTACATTACTTGTCCAGGGTCACAGTGGTAGAGATGTTCTTTCCATTTGAGTCTTCTGATTCCCAATCTATATTGTTGTTGTTGCTGTTGTTGACTTTCTTGGCAAAGATACTGAAGTGGTTTGCCATTTCCTTCTCCAGCTTATTTTTATAGATTGAGGAAACTGAGGCGAAGCTTGTTAAGTGACTTGCCCAGCTTCACACAGTTGGTAAGTGTCTGAGGTCAGATTTGAACTCCTGAAAATGAATCTCCCTGACTCCAAGCCTATCCACTACATCACCTACCTGCCTATTCTACTGCCCTATTCTCAAAAAGCTATTGGCCTAGATGTTCTGGAGAGCTTTTCTTCCTCTGAATGGCTGAACTGATGGTCCACAGTGCTTTGATCCTGAAGTGTTCACATTTTTTGAAATTTGACACTGAGGTCACTGTATGGCATTTCAAAATATCCTTTTACTGTGTTCTAAATGTGTATAAAGCTCTGTCCATGTTCCCCATCCCTGATTAGATCTTTGGGAAAGAGGGGTTGGAGCAGAGTAAAGATACCATATTACCACTGAGAGGAAGGCCCTCCCCTCCCCCCCAATACATGGTTCTTCCTTAGTCTCTTCTATTTTATTTGGCTTGCCAGCTCTTCTTAGTATGAGGTTAAGAAAGGGAACCCCTCACAGGGCTTCTGTTGCTCAGATGGCAGAGGCCCTGGGTGATGTATACATTCTCTATAGCCATGCCCCAGAGCTATATAGGATGTTATCTATCTTCTTGGTAGCTGTGGAGGAAAGGTAGATTCCTATAAAATGGAGATGCTGAATGTCCTTCTAGGCATACTGTATAGAATAACATAAAATCATTGCAAAATATTTCTCCCTTTGAAATTCTCTATAGACACCAGAGATACTTTGGAAATGAAATTTTAGCCAAGGAAACCCATATAAACTATGAAGCCTAATAACAATGCTGTCTTATGTTTGTAGAGTTATGAGAGTTTATAGGGTCTTAGAAATGCGGGAGACTTTCAAGCGTATCTGATCCAGCTTCCTCATTTTACAAATGAGGAGACAAAGCCCAGAAAAGTTAGGCAGGATGCCACCTGTCCTGGAGGCAATTGATGGATTAATCTATTGGCCAAGGTCACACAGGTTCAGAATTTCAGAATTTAAAATGTCAGAGTTAACTCCAAGTCAAAAGGGATCAGAGACTATCCGCTTTAAACTATTCTTGATCAAAGATCCTCTCTACAACATATCCATCAAATGTTCCCCACCCCTAATTAAAGATCTTGATTGGAGCAGCCAGGTGGCACAGTGGATAGAGGACTGGCCTTGGAGTTAGGGGGAACTGAGTTCAAATCCGAACTGGGCAAGTCACTTAACTTTGATTGCCTAAAAAGAAGAAAAGAAAGAAAATCTTTAGGGAGGGGGCACTTACTACTTCTCAAACCAACCCATTTTACTTCCTGTCAGTTTAGCTGTTGGAAGGTTTTTCCTTACATTGAACCTGAATCTGGTACTTACACAGTGTCCCCTGTTGGTCCCATTTCTGCCTTTTGAGGCTAAGGAAAACAAGCCTAATCTGTCTTTCACAGCCTTACATATCTGAATGCAGCTATTCTATCTCCCTACCAAGTCTTTTCTTGTAGGCTAAGAATGGTCAGTTCTTTCAACTGATTCCATAAAGCAGAGATTTAAGGTTTTTACCATCTTACTTTTCCTCTTCTGGCTACTCTCTGGTTTATTGATTTTCTTCCTAAAAAGGGGTGCTTTGACCTGGACAGAATTCTCCAGATGGCATCTAACCAGGACACAGAACAATGAGACAACTGTTGGTTCTCTTGTTGTTAAATTGTTTTGGTCATGTGTGACTCTTCACAACCATATTTTGGGGTTTTCTTGGCAAAGATACTAGGTGGTTTGCCATTTCCTTCTCCAGCTCATTTTGCAGATGAGTAGACTGAGTCAAACATGGCTAAGTGACTTGCCCAGGGTCACACAGTTACTAAGTACCTGAGGCCAGATTTGAACTCTGGAAGAGAGTCTTCCTGTTTCCAAACCTAGCTCTCTGTCCACTGTACCGCCTAGCAGCTTCTCTTAATACAGCCTAAAATCAGATTAACTTTTTTTTAAAGCTGCCTATCACAATATATTAACTCATATCAAGCTTTCAATTCACTAAAGCCCCTGGCTCTTTTTCAAACAAACTGCTGTCTAGTTATACCTCTGCCTTGTACTTAGGATGATTATTTTTTGTACCCAAGGGTAAGACTTTACAATTATTTATTTATTCCCTATTCAATTTCATCTCATGTCTTCAGAGCTGGGAGAGACCTTAAAGAACATGTAGTTTAAATCTCCTAATTTTATAGATGAAGAATCAGAGCCCCAGAGAGGCCCAGTGATTTGCCCAAGGTAGGAAAGTGACTGAACTGGGTTTTGAACTCAGAGTCTCTGATTTCAAACCTGGCAGACTTTTTACCATGTCATTGTGTCTCTTGAGATTCAACCCAGGTTAATCCTGCTGAGATTTTTTTGGATATTGATTCTGTCCTCCATTTTATCCCTTCTACTATTTTGTCGTCAGAAAATGTGATAAGTATGCCATATATATCATCCATGCTAGGCAAAATGGAGTAGTAGTGAGAACTTAGATCTCTTAAGTTCTTAGATCCATCTAAGTGATGGAAGGGTAGGTTCTACAGTGAAGTGGCACCTTTCTCTTAGCCCTACCTTTTTCTACTTGGGCCTCCTGACAGCTGCTTCCTTATAACATCCTCTGAAATTTTTTTTTTATAATGTGCTTCTTTTTCATTTTTCTAGTCTAACTTCCTGCATTCCATAAAAGCCTGTTCCGATGAAATTAAATGGACTGAGGTGAAGTAACAGTTGCAAATAGCACTTAGCTTTGAAGATGATCTAAAATACTAGAGCCCTGTGAAATTAATGATTATGGCCTCGAACAAGTAGCAGCTATTGTTATGTTCAGGGCACAGAAAAGACTATGTCCTCTTTGTGGCTTTTAGGCCATAGTATTTGCATGCAGTAACACAGAGAGGGATGGGGAACTGTGACAGTGATTTCAGTTATATGGAGAACTCCCAGATGAGGAAAATCCCTCTACCAAAACAGGTCTGCATCTGCTCTGCAAATTATAGTCTCAGAGTGGCCTCAAGCCCTGAGGGATAAGTGGGCTTTCCCAGGGTCACACAGCTCATAGGTGTTAGAGACAGTGCTCGAACACAGGTCTTTCTGTTGTCAAGGTCAGTCCCCTATGCACAATGATACCTACCTCTAAGACTGTGGCCCTGATTAACCACATTAATGTAGTTAGCATCTAACTCATATACTTGAAGAGTGACTTATACTGACTCTAAATCCAGAACCCTAAAAAAAAAGTTTTATTGCTTTTTTGCATGGTCACTTCCCATTAATCTCTACCAAAAACTCTTGCGAAGAAACCAACACAATGACCATGTCTGACAAAGTATACCCCAGTTCACACCATTAGTTTACAATCTATTTGCTAAGAGAAAGGAAGTATATATTTTTTTCATCAGTTCTCTGGAATCAAGAATTACATTGATATGAGCTCTGATGGTCTTTCAGTTTTGTTTTGCCATGACATTCTAGGAATGTTGTTTTTGTTCTCATAATTCTGCTAAATTTTTGTTGTTGAGTAGTCATTTCAGTCATATCTGACTTTTCATGACCCCATTTGGGGTTTTCTTGGCAAAGATACTAGAGTGCTTTGTCATTTCCTTCTCCAGCTCATTTTACAAATGTGGGAACTGAGGCAAACAAGGTTAAGTGACTTGTTCAGGGTCACACAGCTAGTAAATATCTGAGGACATATTTGAACTCAGGAAGAGGAGTCTTTGAGACTTCACTCTTATCTACTGTACCACCTAGCTGTCCCCTGTTTAATTTGCTTGGCATCAATTCATAAAAGTCTTCTAAAGTTTTTCTGAACTCTTCATATTTGTTATTATGGTACAATGATATTCCATTACATTTTTATACCACAATTTGTTCAGCTGTTTCCCAATCAATGGGACATTCCCTTTGCCTCCAGGCTTTTGATACCATGGAAAGTACTGCTATTAATATTTTGCTATTTGTGGGATGTTTCTTTGTGTTTAAACTCCTTGAGACATAAACTCAGTAGTTATATCGCTGGGTCAAAAATTATTAAAGGAATACAAAAAAGTTATATAGCATAATAAATAGAGTGCTGGGCTCAGAGTCAGGAATGATTTAAATTCAATGTCTGCTCCCCATACCGGCCAACATTCATCCAATTAGGAAGTCATTCAGTCTCTCTGAGCCTCAGGGTCCTCATCTACCAAATGGGGATAATAATAATACATCAAGTAATCCTTCCCAGTATTGTTATGAGTCTCAAGTGAAATAATATGCAGAAAGTGTTTTGCAAATTTCAAGGTGTGTTTTTCCCAACATCGGTTTTTTTCATGATTATTATTATTTATCCACACATAGTTTTGAATTATTTTCCAGAATGGCTCAACCAATTCACAACTCCACCAACAATGTATTAGTGTCTTTCTATAGGCCCTCTAACACACACTATTTTTGTCTTTTGTCATCTTTGTCCACTTTTCAGTACTTTTCTAATGTCCTTTTCATAAAAATATACTGTCCACATCAAAGGAACTAGTCTGGTCTTGTGCTTGTTCTTTTTTCCTGGTTGTCTTCACAGTGATCATGTTCATGGTTTTGGGAGCCTCTCGGTTTTGGATGGCTCCCAAGATGGTGGATAGGACACAGAATTGATCTGGAGAAGGAAGGAGAAAAAGCAGAGCAATGGTTAACATTTACCTTGCTGACTTGGGGCATTCTGTTAGAATTGATAAATGGGAAAAATCTAATCTTCTCTTTTAAGGAAGAGAGCTTGTTAATATAATAAGTCTAATATTATATGGCAGTCATCTCCACGTTCTGCTGAGGCAAAGTTGAGCAGACACTGGACTGGAAATTATAAGCTTTGAGTTACAGTCTAGGTAGGCAAGTATGTTTTAAATTAACAATAAGTACATCTATACTTGGGTGCATCTGAATGCCCCAGACATTCTTTCCAGTTGAAACATTTGTTTCACCAGCAAATATTTCCAAAGTGGGTAGAAGCATTTCTTGTATTTTAATTGTTCATGCTGAAACAAGCGTCTGTTTAGGGCTTTCAAACACTTCTATATAGTGGAAGTGGGTGGTTAGGTGGAATTGGTCCACAAATCTTGGCCCTTTGGGATAATTCGCAGCATCATCTTTTTAAAGATGAACTTGCAGTAAGTCTTTCTCATTTGAAAAATGTTGTCCTCTTGCCCACAGTTGACTTGTTAGTATATGTCAGGCTTACATAACCTGAGGCAACTCATTTAGTTATCAGGGTTTTGCTTTCCATCAACTAGCTTTTAAAAATAGAAATAGACTGTAGCTTATTTTTTCTTCTAATTATTACTGGTGATCTATATATCTTATTATTGGCTTTTAGAGTTTAAGAAGACCTTAAAAGTAATAAGAGACAAGGATCCTAGACAAATCTAGAAAGGACTTTAGAGCTTATCTAACACAGCCCTTTCACTTTTTCATATGAAGAGAATGAGACCACACAAAGTGAAATTATTTGTTCAAGATCACAAAAGAAACAAATAAAGCATTTGAATGCAGAGCTTCTGGCTCAATGGGCAATACTGTTTCTAGTATATTTTGCACCCGTTTTCTTATAACTAGTGAAACATTTTGTGATCCAACAAGCTGGGGTGAGGTGAATAATGTCTGGGTTGATTAAATCAAAGGTGACACAAGGAGCCAGCCTGCTATCTTGGCTCATATGAACTCTATGCTGTAACTACTCAAGTTCTCCAGATGTGAATTAGATGCTGTACCTGTCATTAACTTCCTCTTCATATGGACAGTGTTGTATATGACATTATTTTGTGAATCGTTTTTTGAGATAGCCTTTCAAGGTACAGTAGCATAAAGAAAAAGTTTTAAAGAGTCTGTAGCTAGAAGAAGATTACCCTGGAAATCAGGAAACCTGGGTTCTAGTCCTGGTTTTGCCATTGATTGACTGTGTGACCTTCAACTAATTACACATAGTCACTTTACTGTGACTGATTTGAATGAGCAACAAGATCCTGCACAGCTATAAAATTCTTTTTTGTGTAAGATGTGTAAAATGATTTTATATTACAAGTTTTGGACCCAGCATTAGTGGCAGCTAAGTTTTCCTTTTTCACTGTGCCAAGTCCTTTCAGATCTTTGGTCTTAAATATGGTTCTATACTAGCCTGTGCTGCAAAGTTTTACTGTGCCTTAAATTCTGAATTTCTAAATTGTCACATCAGTAAGCACAAACCTTGTATATTTTAATGTGATCTTCTAGGATTTCATGAAACTAAAACAGACATATAAACTCTGGATTTCTATGGGATGCTTAAAATTTCTGGAATATTCAAGAAATATTTATTAAGCTCCTGATTTATGTTCTTACTGTGGTAACCACTGAAAAAGTATGATGCAGGGAGACCCACAACTAAATAAGAAATGGATTCTGCCCTCAATAAACTTAAAATCTAATAAGAGATGAAAATAAGACATTTATAACAACAACTACAATACAAAATATAATATGAACATAAAATATAACTTGTAGTTCAGAGGAAGGTGATATTGCTTTCAGCTGAGGGGATTTGATTAGAGAAGGCTTTTTAGTCAGGTAACCTTTGAACAAGGCTTTTAAAGGATACCTCCTTGAAGGAGGCAAGGATGCAGGGAGGCAAAGGCAATCCCTAGGGAATGTCATATACACAGGACCAGAAGCAAAAAGCTTGACATATATTTTGGGGGCAGTGTAGGACCTGGCTACAGTATAGAATGTCCCAAAAATCTTAGTGCAGTTTTAAGCACTTAAAAGTGCACTAAGATGGAGCCTAGACTGTGACCGTGGCTTTGGGAATAAGAAGGAGAAGACACATAGGAGAGATTGTGATGATAGACTAGACTTAATGGGACTTGGTAACTGGATGAGGGAGGAGTCAAAGATAACTCCAAAGTTTCAACCGGGAAGATAGATGTTGCTGATCATAATAAGAGCAAAGTTAGTAGGAAGACTACATGTTTTTAGGAAAGATAATGAGGTCAGTTCTAGACAGATTGAGTTTAAGATACCAGCAGACATCTAAGTGGTGATTTCTACAGCTCTAGGGAAAAATTAGATTTAGAAATATAGATCTGAGATACATTTAGTGAGACTTGGTGGTTGAAACTGTGAGAATAAATGAGATATCCAAGGAAGAAACATAGAGAGGATGACTAAAAACAGAACCTTGGAAAATTCTTACATTTAGAGAGTAGGATTAATGATGAGGAACCAGTAAAAGACAGAGGAAGGAGAACCAGGAAACTGTAATGTAGAAAATGAGGAAAGAGAAATCACTGAGAATGAATAAAAAAGAACCACAAATGGAAAAATGTGACTACCCTCAAGGAACTTATGTTCTAATAGGGAAAGGAACTATGAAGGAATGGTGGCCAGAAAAGAGAATTGATCCAGGGAGTCATACAAGTCTGACTGTAAGTCAGCAAGCATTTATTAGTATTTGCAATGCACTATTGTGCTAAATGCCACGGGGTACAAAGACAAAGGATGGTGCCTGCCTTCAAGGAGCTCACAATCTAATGGGGGAGACAGGCATATATTATGTATGTGTATGTATTGCATATGTATGTACAAATATATGCATGTATTACTGACTTTTGAGACAGCAGTTTTAGTTGATTGGGAGTGGAAGCCATTTTGCAAAGAACTGATAAATGAGTGGCCATACCACTTCCCTGCGCAAACACTTCCAGTGCTTCTCAAACTCCAACTCCTCCTCACCTTGGAATGTAAAGCCCTTTACAGTCTGCCACTAGCCTATTTTTACAGAGTTATTTTCACATTATTCCCTTTTATAAACTATATATCCCAATAAAACTAGTCTACTTGTTCTCCAAAGTTGACATTTATTTTCTCACCTTTGTACTTTTTCCATATGCTAGTCCCCAAGCTTAAAATGGACTATCTTCTCACTTCTTCCTCTTCAATTCCTTAGCCTCTTTCAAGGCTCAGGTCAGGTGCCACCCCCTCCATGAAGCTTTTCCTGTTTTCCCAGTTGCTAGCACCTTCTCCATCCTCAAATCATCTTGAATTAACTTATCTGTGTACATATTGTATCCCCAGCAGATTGTAACTACCATGAAGCTAGGTATCCTTTATTTTTTCTCTTTACTTTTCCAGAATCAAGCACAGTGTCTTGCATGGAATAGGAATTTAATAAATGCTTCCTAAATGAGAAAGAGGAGGAATCTTTATTGGTAAAGTATTGCTCAGGATATAGTGTTTTTATGGGGATTCATTACCACTAGTTAAAGGATGGAGAATTAGCATTCATGGAAGTAGGGTGGTGGTTGAAAATGGAATGCATGTCTTAGAGAACTGGAAGTTCGGACAGAAAAGGATGGAATGGGCTCATGAAGAGTTGAGTTGGATGCTAGGGAGGAAGGTATGAGAGGCTGAGGGAAAATAGAAAACGTGCATATTGGGACCTAGGCCATAGTCCTAGAAGACTGAGGTTAGAAAACCAGAAGAAAGCTAAGAGGAGAGAGGGTACAGTCAGGCAATAGATGAGAGAGGACCCATTAGGCAAAGTTTAGTTCATGGTAGAATGAAAGAATTTGAAGTTTGCATTTAATGAAAATATTGCATTATTTGAATGAGTAATTGATGACTTTGTGAACAAATGTCTAATTCAGGTTAACCATGATTGTGCATGTTGTGATGCTTTGTCTTTTTTAGAGCGCAAACTGATATTGCATTGATGTTTTTCTCCTAGGATCTCCTTGTGTAGGATACTTGTTTTATTTCATTGCCGCATTGTGCATGTATCTTTTGAGGGAAGGATTCGGGCATTTGCATTTTTTTTTTATTAGAACAACTAAAAGAAATCATTTTGGGGTTATTTGGCTTGGTACAGATATGTTGAGTATTTGAGGTTAGGAGTATATATACTGACAGGCTGTGTGGGGGTGTAGCCACATATGTGGGTGCCAGTATGTTTGAGCCAAATTGTTGGCAGCTCTTTAACTTGGGAGGGGGAGGGGGGTGTTTCTGTGTGGGTTGGGGTGTGTGTGTGTGTGTGTGTGTATAGAATTTAGATGTCTATTCCATGGGTGGTTTATATTGTATTGTTTCCCATTATTAATATTCCTAGCATGGAATGATAAGGGAAGCTGTGGGAATGTAAAATGATAGAAAGATTTGGAAAAAGGAGAAGAACAAATGCATTAGAGTCTGCCTATTGGTTTTCTTGTGGCTAAAATCATTTTTGCATGTGGAGATGAGGTGGAGATGAGCTGACCAGAGTGCTGTTGAAGATCTTGCTCTAATTTGGAGCTGTAACAACCATGGCACAGCCAAGCTGGCTGGCAGATTGTGATGCTCTGAGGAACCAAGGATGAGTTGACACCATGCCCTCTGCAAGAGTGTTTGGAAGTGGAAATGCAAAGTCTTCTAGTATAGAGTAGTTCCAGTTTATTTTAAATGAAGAGAACAAATCAAGTAACCTTAAAACAGTATCAGGCTCAGTAACATTGTAGAGAAAAACAACTTTGAAAGACTTAAAAACTAATCAGTACAATGACCAGCCTGATTCCAGGGACAGGTGGTGAAACATGCTACTTCCCTACTGAGAGAGGGGCAATGAACTCTGGGTGCTAAATGAGACATATTTTAGAACATTTACCAGGACAGGAACCTATTTTTGTTTTGCTATCCATATTTATTAAAAGGCTTATTATGTTATTCTTTCTTTCCCCATTAAAAGGGAGGCAAAATGGAGAGAAAATAAATGTTCTTTAAATGAAATAAGAATATAAAAGTCATATTTAAAAAAAATTAATTGGGTACACATACTTATGATCAACTGTATTGGTGAATTGAAATGCAGTACTGTTCAGATGACTGAAAGTTATGGAGATGGAATAGTCTTATGGACTTTAATTAACCTGTTATCTATTGATCAGTCAGATGTTTATTGAGGACCTTCTTAGTGTAAGGCACCCTGCTGAGGGAAGTACAAAGAAATTGAAGAAGCAATCTCCGTCCTTGAGAAGGTTATATTCTGGGGGAAAAGAATAAGATCTACCCTTACAAAAAGATGATTGACAAAATGTTAATTAAAAGTGTTAACAAAAATTAACATGTTATTCAAAATGAATAACAAAATAATTAACAAAAATGGAGCAGAGTGCCAGATAGACCTAATATGTATTATGAATGAATTTTTAAAAAAGCATTCATAAGGTGTTTACCATTATGTGTCAAGTACTGTGCTTGGGAGATTAAAATAGAAAAAAAACACAAGAGAGTGTCTATTCTCAAGCATCTCAGAAAAAGCAGACAACTTTAGGCTGGAATGTGAGTCTAGTCTTCATAAGAAGTGTGTGATTTGAGCTGGGTTTCAGATAGGCAGAGAGAATTGAGAAGCACATTTTGTGGTTGGAGTAAGAAAGCAGAACAGTTTAATTGGAGAACTAAGTAAAAAAAAAAAGAGATATGAAGGAGGAAACATAGGTAGATCTTTACTGCACAGATTCTATTACCTAGAGCCTACCCACATAAGGTTTATCATTTGTCAAAATGAGAGTAAAATTTTCTGACAAGATTCTTCATAATTCTACCTCACACTTCTATGGCATCTTTAAATTTACAAAATACTTTCCATACAACGAACCTATGAGGTAGGTAGTCCAGGTGTTACTGTGTCTCTCTTTTACAGAAGAGGAAATTCAAGTTCAAGGGGATTACATGATTTGCCTATAGTTATGCACTTAGTAGGTATTGAAACTGAGATCTGAACCCAGATCTTAGTCTTGGACCAATATTCCCCTCAAACCCCTCCTCCCCCAATGAATCACATTGTCTCTTATGCTTTAGATGTTGAGCTTGGGTCAGATGGTTTAAATATATATGCCTTCAGCTTAAGGGGAAATTGTATATGCTAAAAGGCAATTTGATCATTTTCAAACTGTGGTTGTTAGTTGACTTTAATTCTACTGTGTTTTAAGGTTTGTGATGAGGTGCTTGTCTTGTTCAATAATTGCCCCTTGGCAGGGTGAAGGTGGAGGACTATTATCACTTGCGGCTTGGAGAAAAACTTCCAGAGGGCAGGAATATCATGTCTGTTGAACTAATATGATATCTTATCCTGAGCTATTTTGGGCCTTTATTCTTACAGTCAACTTTCAACTGGCCATGCAAAGATTAACTCTCTTGTGAATTGAGTTGATTTTTAACCCAAGGTAAATTTTCTCTGGAGGCACATCCCTCTTTCATCAAATGGTATATGGTCAGGGAGTAGAAACCCATAGCTCCTATTGTCCTTCTAACATGGACTGTGTCCATTTTTGCCATCTTTGGCATTTTTCTGGATAATTTGCCCTTCTCTTGTCATTAGTGATTTGGAGTCATTCTCTTTTTAAAAAAATTATTTGCAATTCTTTTGAGAACTTTGTTCATATCTATTGGGGAATGGCCCATGTCATGTATTTTTGCCAACTCCCTACATCATGAATACCAAATCTTGATTAGAAGTTTTTGATGTAAAGATTTTTTTCCTCAGTCAACAGTTTCTCTTCTTAGCCTATCTCCATTGATTCGGTTCAAGCAAAATAAACAAACAAAAAGCAACCACAATTTTTTTAGGCAACTAAAGTTTTCTATATTTTGTGATTCTATGCCTTGTGTGATTAAGAATTTTCCCTTTAGCCATAGTTCTGAAAGATGCCTCCATCCATTTTTCCTTGAATTTTTTAAATGACATGACCTTTTGTATTTAAGTCAAATATCTATTTGGAACTTATCCTGCTATGTAGTATCAGATGCTGGTCTAAACTTGTTTTTTGCTTCTAAGATTTCTCAAACATCAGACTGGTCTCAGTAAGTCCATTATCATCAACATAATTGACATCCAAGTAGCAATTTAAGGATGGCAAAAGGCTTTACATAAATTGTTTCATTTGATAACCACAGTCCTATGAGGTACTATTCCCATTTTGCAGATGAAGAAACTGAGAGTCAGAGATGTTAATTGACTGACTTTCCTAGACAGTTTCCCAAATGGCTAGTAAAAGTGTCTAAAAAACAAACAAACAGATATGAACATAGGTCTTCCTGAGTCAAGGTTTGGTGTTCTGGCCACTGTACCACCTACCTGCCTCTAGCATATATTATGCTTGGTTTGGTTTATGATCTCAACAATGAGGATCCCTCCTCAACAGTGTAAATTATAGCCTTTCCAAGTCCTTTCATCTTGCCTAATTTATCATTTTTATGTATGGGGCAGTTAGGTGACACAGAAGATAGAGAACCAGGGTCTGGAATCAGGAAGATCTGAGTTCAAATGTGGCCTCAGACACAAATTGTGTAACTCTGGGCAAGTCACTTAACCTCTGTTTGCTTCAGTTTTCTCATGCTATTTCCCAACCCTACAATGGAGTTATTAATAGTACCTACATCTTAATATTGTTGTGAGGATCACATGAAATCATTGTAAAGTGCTGTATCAGCAAGCACCCCAGCACAACCAGGGTGGCTGCTAGCACAGGTTCTTAGATCTGCTTTTCTAAAGGAAAGCAACTCAAAATGGGTTAACAATCTTCCTTTAATTGATCAAATATCATTTACCTAGCTCAGGGGGAAAAGTCGGCACCCTGAACTTCAGAGAATACAAACAGAAGTTACAAACAAACAGAAAAAACAGATCAGCAGACGGCTTCCAGCGTCTGACCATTACATTAGTTACCTATTCAGTTACCAGAGAGGGAAGCACCAACATCTGGG
>CM053580.1:66649307-66734307 GCA_028627135.1 Pseudochirops cupreus | reverse complement strand
TAATTACACGGTACTATAGGAGAAAGGACACAAATATTTGGGAGAGATTAGGAAGGTCTTTATGCAGAAGATGATGTCTGAGCTTCATTTTAAAGGAGAAGAGGAGCACTATGAGTTGGAGGTAAGAAGAGCACCCATTCCACATATGAGAGATGGCATATACAAAGGCGTGGAGATGGGAGATAGAATATAGTCAGTAAGGAACATCGATTCTAGGATGGATCTGCCCAAAATTTGTATCATTTCTACCTCAGCAACTAATTTCACCTTGTTGGTGAGAATCATGTCCAGAATAGACATTTCTCTCTTCCAAAAGGTAATATTATCAGTAAACCAAGCTAAGAAATTTATTAGCAACTTTGCTTTTCACAGAAACAGAAAAGGCTCCACTATTTGTTTGGATAATTGAAATATTCTATCTCTGTCTTAATGCTAGGCTTGTGTGAATTTTTCCTTTATTTTCCCCTCCTACCTAGGTGGTCTGTAGTATAGTCTGGTGATCTTTTTTTGTTTGTTTGTTTCTCTTCTTATTTTCTCCCAAATGTTTTTCATTCTGCTAACCTCACCCCAACCCTTCTTCTTCCCAATTCCTAGAATTAATCTCATGAGTTTGTCATCGTAATATACAGTGTTAGTCAAATTCCCTTTTGCCTAGCCTTCAAATAGATCTGCTCACTGAGTCATATTCTAAGCATGGATCTCATATCATCAAATACAGTGATATTTATGAGGTCAAATTTTCTTCCTTACATTAAGATTTCTGAACTTGTTTGTTACTCAAACATTATGCATTTCTATATAGGCGTCACAGATCCTAGGTAGTGTGTGTTTCTGGTTAGTTTTTTTAATTTTTTAGATTTGTATTCTGAGAGAAGACAAAATTCACATTTCTGGATATCTCCACTCATTTTTCCTATACTATAGCTATTTTTTTCTGATATCTACTTTGGCAGATATATGTAGACAATTTTCTCCTACTTTTCTTTTCAGTTTTCTAACCTTTTAATTAGATTTGTAGGACTCCAGGAAGATACATTTCCTACCCTACTACTTGTTAGGTATACTCCATCCCTGGCCAAGAGCCTGTTATCTTGATTTTTAAGCTATGAGCTCCAAATACAAATCCCATTTTCATCTTCTTAAGCAGCTCAAATCTGCCCTTTTTTCTGAAGCACTTTTTTTCAACATTAGTCATGAAGGCACCACCTAAGTCCCTAAGGTCTTCAGTTTCTTGCTTAAGATGTCATAATCTTTAGCAATACTTTCCAGATTGCTTCTGGAAGCATCATTGTGACTCATTTGAATCACCAGAAGTGGGTAGCAGTCATCAGGTTAAGTAAAAGATAAGATTGCTATATATCAGAACTACTTGGTCATAATATAAATTAACCATCATGACTACATATCATTTAGAAATAGAATAGAAATTCTGCCAACATTTATCTCTTTTTGTTAAATACTTAAAAATGATGTCAAAGGAAAATGAACTTTTGTTCAGCATCCATAGCAAATAGCTAATATCCCCACATATGTTCTATGCGTTGTTATGCAATATATAGTCGTGAAACTTGATATGATGTATGTTATTCTTGTGGGTTTTGAGTGTTGAGAATTAAGGTTAGACTTGGGATCGAGTTGTCCTATTTCTCAAGCTTCAAGTTCCCACGTTGTTATGGTGCACTTAGAACTGGCTGAGGTCAGACCTTTCTTACTGGCTAAAATGAACTTCTGAAAATCACTATTGAATGAACTCTAATTATATAGACTGCTTTCTTAAAACAAAAGGGAAAACATCTATTAATTGCACACTTAAAAAAAATACTGGCCCTCCACACTCCTGAGAACCAGGATGGTATGCCTTCAGCATCATCCTTGGTTTTTTTGAGGACTAATGAAAAGTAAGATTATTTTAACTTAAATGCTGAAGGGCATTAAATTTGCTCCAGATTTAACTCCAGTAGAGTAAGAAATATTTTGGGGCCAGCAAAACACTCCCCTTACCCCATCCCTTCCCAAAGACACAGCCTTTCCTATGCTCACCAGTTTCATAGCAATGTGTATTAACTGGTTATGAATTATGAATTATTATAACCAAGAGAAGGGGAGTGTGCTGATGTTGAGGGCTGTATATATTTTGTACTGATTCTCTTTTTTCAAAATTACATTACCCTAATTTTTCCCACACCTCATCAAGACACCTCAGTAATGTTTGACTGCTATTAATTTTTTTAATAAAGGCAAATGAAAATAAATGGAATTTTAAAAAATTTTGTTTTGAGGTAATTGCAGATACCCTGCTATATCTCATAATTACAGAGGAAATTCATTGGTTGAGTGTGCCAAAACCTCTTAATTTCCTACAGTTCAATTTCTGCCAGGATCTGGGGCAGCATTCAGAGCAGCTAGAAGTAAGGTTTTATAGGAGACAGTGATAGGTACTGAACCTGTGATTTTACTGGTCTAGGTAAGTCCTTGATGAGGATATTACCTCTACCATTGCCAATCAATACTTTCCCTAATACTTCTAGTCTTAAAATTACCTGCAGTACTGGGAGGTTTTTTATATGAAGTGACACAGCCAGTATGAGTAGGTAGGACCACGGTCTTCTTGGGTCTGAGGATTAATGCAAAAATCTTCAGCAGTACTCCCCATCATTTCTCCTTGTAATCCACTTTGGGTATTGACTAAACTTGTGTATTACATCAATAATTTTAAGAAGTGACTTATTGTGTAATTCACACACATACATGCAATTCATCTCTGATTTCACACCTGTATCCATATGGGGCTGTGTTCTAGTTTGAAAAAAGTTTTTTTCTGAACCATTTATCCTTTTGGCAGTTTTATTTTTAATACCCCCCAAAAATGTTTTATTGAGTAAATGTTCTAAATTCAAGGAGTAGGGACTGTGAGTTTATGTATTCTGTACAGTGCTGAGCAAATTTGGGGTGTTCAGTGCCAGGCACCCTCTTAAATTCAATGAATGTTTGAACAAATTAGTAAATGATTAAGCAATCCTTCAGATGCTCTTCCTCTTCTTTCCCCCACCTCACAACCAAAAATAATCTTTTGTGATAAAGTTGAACTCTTAATGGGCACAACTTTGGCGTGATATTCTAAGATGCTGATCATTTCCTGCTTTAGCCTATTATGTGCAATAGCGTCACAACTAGTGTCTCTAGGACAAAGAGGATCAAATAAGGTGACATATATATAGTGATTTGCAAACTATAAAACCAGATGTATACACAAATGCTAGCTATCATTCTTATTGCTTATCCTGTATATTCTTCTCTCCAATGTGACTCATCAAATTCGTGTCTCTGTGAGAATAAAATGGAGGAAAGAAAATGTTTTTCAGTATTATTATCCATGCACACATTTTCAACTCATACAGACAAATCTGCCTTCAGTTCCTTTTCCATTGGTTTTTTTTTTAGCTTAATGTTGCTTAAATTTTTTTTATGACCAGAAACATGTTTATAATAATAGTAACTAACATTTATAACTAATATTTATATAGTCAGGCACTGTATTAAGCACTTTACAAATATTTTCTCATTAGATCCTTACAATCCTGAGAGGTAGGTGCTATTATTATTCCCATTTCACAGTTGAGGAAATTGAGGCAAGCAAGGTTAAATGATTTGTCCAGGGTCATACAGTTAATAAGCTTCTGAGTCTGGATTTGAAGTCAGGTCTTTCTTACTCTAGGGCATGCATGATAGTAGTATCTAGAGCCCTTCAAGACTGTGGTAGGGAAGTTCTATATTTTTCTAAGTAATTTACTCAGTGGACAGGACCAAAAACTTGAACCTTCCCTACAAGCAGTTTCTTGTCTATAGATTGGGATCAGTGCTATTAATGATGACTTAAGTAATGGTAAAAATAATGTTTCTTGAATGAAAGATGCTGTGATAATTACTTCCCTGGTTTATATTACTATCTATGAAATATTAGACTAAAGAAGACAATTCCTGCTAGGAAAAATTGAAAACACAATATATTTGAAATAGCATTTACACGTTCTCCAAGTCTAGTCAGTGGAAAGCAGCTGTACCAATAAGTTTCATAAAATGACGCACTTGCTGTCCCTGTGGAGTGACACCCAAGAGGACTGTGGTATCAGGCACAAGAACAAAGACTTAAGGGAAATATAGAGGTGTTCATTGTCTAGGCAGGGGATGATGGAGGAGTCTGCAATTTCTGGGAGTGAGGATGTAGGAGGGCCATTGCCAAGGAACTCTCATGAGGTACTTGGGGAAGGCAAAGTGGTGTGTCAGGTTAAAAACTATGCATTTTCCTTTCTTATTACAGCGTAACTGTATTACACTGGGGAAAACCATAATCTGGGCAGATCCTAGCAGTTGTCTAAAGTGGCATTGCTAATCAGAGTAATTTCCACTCTTCTAACCAGGCAAGTAGTTTGTAATCTCCTGGATCTACAAGAGTCAAAGAGAGATACATCACTAGCTCAGCCCAGTTCTGTGTTCTATGTCATTCTACCAACAACATTTTTTTTGTGTTAGGGCATGACTTCTGTCTATAGTTCAACCTTTCTGTTCCCTGTCCCCTCTCCCTCCCTCCCCCAACCCCATTAGGCCTGTACCACAAACTTCCTTTAATAATGTTTTGTGGGTCAGTATAACATAAATCTGTTTATATTACCAATGTATACCATCTTCTTGGGTTCAGCCTTTTCCAACAACTATGTAAGAGGCCACAAATGAGATAGAGAAATGAGTTCTGAATTTGAAATGCTGAATAAACTCAAAAGAGTCATAGGGTCTGAGTTCAGATTCAAGCTTTACACTCACTACCTGTGTAGTGACTTCATGAAAATCCCTTAATATTTCTGGACCTCAGTTTCCTCATCTGTAAAATGAGGGACTAGATGAGCTCTAAGGCTTCTTTCCTCTATAGGTCAATGATTCAATTTTTAGATTTGTCTCAGACTACTACCAGTAAGTTACAAGGGAGGGAGTATGATGCCTAAGTTAGTCTTCTGAGACATGGTGAACAGTAATATGATCATTCTGTTCATGCCTTTTGTGATTTTTACAAACTTTCCAGATGAAAACTTGCTTCTTGGGGGTTCATGTACTTTATCACCTTTTTTCTTCATACAAGTAGATCTCTTTTGGTGAATTTAGTTTCTCTTTTCTATGAACCTTGTCTAGCTTCTAATCTCTTGAGAGAAGATTGTCATCATAGTAATTTAGAACTGTAATCAATTGTCAGACTTTCCCGATCCTTTGAGTTGAAACACACCGTTTTAGAGATAATGAGATGGACTTGCCCAAAGTTGCAATGATAAGTCTATGTGTTATTCCAGATATATCCCCACTTTAGTTTCATATGCATTACCCAGGAGGAGAGCCCTCTCAATAGAGAGGAAACAGAATGGTGGGACAATAGGAGAGAAGGACATTGAAGGAAATTGTTGCCTTTGTACCATGATAATAAATTGAACTCACGTCTGTTTATTTATAGTTTACAAAATGTTTTCTTGACAAAAATTCCGAGAGAAAGAAATTAAAGAATCGGTGGCACAAGGATTTTTATTCCTATTTTTAAAATAAGGAGATAGATGCTTAGGTTATATGCCCACTGATTTAGAGCTCTCATGGCAGAGTCAGGTCTTGAACCCAGATTTTCTGCCTCTAGGTCCAGGACTCATTCCACAACATTACAAGGCCGCTTTGAATATGTGTAGGGTCTGCTTCAGCTGTGATCCAACTGACTGGTTTCTTGGGCTAGAGGGACATAGCTTCTTGCAAAATGAGCATTTTACTAAAATAAACAAACACTCCAGGATGAAAACAAATACATCGAGGGCTTTTCTTTTCAGTTCAACCATGCAATTATTTCGTGAACCACAGGTATGGCCTTAAACACACTGACAGAAGATTCTCCTTTCTTCCCCTCTTGGGTAGTTATCGGTGTCTGGAAAGTAGATAGAGAATTCTAAAAAAATTTCCACTTGACCTTCCCCCCCTCCTCCACTGTCTGGTCCTTTTCTACCAATTTAACCAAGACAATCCTGTATTTCTTCCTGCTGTCTAGAGCCAGCATGATTTGGGACAAGGTTGACTATGGTACATAAGCCCCTCTTGTTTGGATGAGAGTCTCTGGTTTTCTACTGTTTTCATTTCATTTTGATATTTCCATCAGACATGACATGGTATAAGCAAACCAATTAGGGGGACAAGGAAGACATCTTTATGAAACGATAAGATGTAACCAGGCTAGATACCATCCAGACCCAGAGGGGTCATGCTTAAATATTCTAGACAACACCTTCCACACTGAGAGCATTTAAAGCTCATAAAATGATAACGTTCATTAATGATAATTGGGCTGCCTGAAGTTGCTGTGTAGCTAGAAGTTAGTCTAGTAGTATTCTGAGACAGTATATATTAAAACAGCCCAGAGAGATCTGGAAAAGTGGGTGGGGGATCCCTGCTGGGTGAGTAACTCAGTGCATATATTATCTGCCTTGAGTGCACCGGCAAGTTTCATTGTGCATCAGGGGAAAAAACTTATTTAATAAATAACCAAATCTAGCTACAGGACATGGGGGTGGGAATGTTTGCTCTGAATTAAAGAATAACCGCCTCGGATTTCCTTTTCCCCCTTCCCCTTCTTTTGTCCTTCAGAACACAGTTAGCTTATGATAGACCAGTCAGCCAGATAGATGGATTGATTTCTGGGACCTGGCTCTCTGTGTTCACCACTGCAGTCTTTCATGGGATTTCCTCTACATCTTATTGCTGGGTTTTGAATTTTATTTGGTCCTAGAGGCTCTGAGCGTTTCTTATTTATTTTTAAAGGTCTTTGGGAGGGCAGGGCATTTTGAATTTCTGAAATCCAGTGGTGTCCTTTCTCTGTTTGGAACTAATTTTCTATTTTGAAATCTCTCTGATGATCAATAACTTTGGCAAATGGAGGAGTTGCCGAGATAAATCCCTTTCCTCCCTTCACTCTCCTTTCTTGGACAGAGCTCTGACTTATTCCCCCTCAAACATTCAGTTCTATAAGTGCAAGCCCACGCTTCCTGTTTAATATACTAGGAGCAAATGCAGAAACCTTACAGAAACCTTGCATTTCCTGGGAACAGAGTTAGCAGAAGGACAGGCTTGGTGGTGTTATATCACATTGAACAATAAAGGTTTTCTTTGGTGGCCTGATTATAAATATCACTTGAAGAGATCCAGGGGGTGTATAGTAAGACAGGAAAGGCAAGGAATGAATCTTGCATTTGTGACCTGGGATTGCTGTTGTCTTTGCTGTGCAACACCAAGCAAGTCACTTAACCCTGTTTGCCTCAGTTTCCTCATCTGTAAAATGAACTGGTTTTCATTGCCAAGAAGACCCCAAAAGGGCTCACAACAAAAAATAAAAATGACTAAATAAATGAGACAGGAAGGGAGAGGCCTGATGCTTTCCTTTTACCTGGGATTTGTTTATTTAACAGTTAACAAAAGGACAAAGGAGATAGCTATCTGTGTTAGTATTTTATCTCCCCACTAGACTATAAGCTTCATGAGGTCAGATAGCCTCGTGATACACAATATTTAAATATTGTACTTCCACTTAGCAAAGTGTCAAGTTACAGGTTAAATGTTTATTATATGGCATTATTGTGTCTTTTCTGGAATTTTGATTGAAGTCTCCAAATTTAGTCTCATGAAAATAATCAGCTAAATTGTTTTTTTTCTGATTTTTATACTGATTCCTGGTTTCTCCTATACCTCTAATCCTCATTCACAAGCTCTTAGAGCAGTGGTTCTCAACCTTCCTAATGCTGGGACCCTTTAATACTTGTATGTGGGCAGACTTGCCTGGAGACAGATAGAGGAGCAGTGTCTTGGTTCCTAAGACCATCAGAAATATGTGTTTTCCGATGGTTTTAGGTGACTCCTGTGAAAGGGTAGTTTGACCCCCAAAGAGGTCGCGACCCACAGGTTGAGAACTGCTGTCTTAGAGTGTTTAAAAGAAAATATTTATAATTGGGATTCTTGTTTACAGTGACACACAAAGAAAAAAAACAGTAAGATTTAGTTTTAATGTAAGCTACACTGAAAAAAGACTATCTCTTTTCTAATCACATTTTAAAGAGAGAGAAGTGGGGAGAAGAAAATGGATCACGTAGTATGCCTGGACAATGAACGTCTCTTAATGTTTCACAGCGAGAGGCAGGTTTAGCTTGTCAAAGGAGAAATAATGGCACAACCAACTGGATCTCAATAGTAATAAGCATTTATCCTCTAAACTTTCTGAATTCCCAAGATTTAACATTTTAAGAGTGTTGACTTTGGAGTAAAATCCCACCCAAATCTAGGTTTTAATCTGACCTCTAATTCTTGAAAATTATGTGAATGACTCTGGACATGTCACTGAAACACTGAGTTTCTTCAGTTATATGATTAGAGGCAATGTGATATAGTGGATAAAAGGCTAGCTTTGGAATCAGGAAGATCTAGATTCAAATTGTTTCTGACTTGTACTAGTTGCGTGACCATCGACAAATCACTTAACCACCCAGGTGTCCCCAGGTAACTCTCTGAGATTGTCAATCAAGAAACATTTATTGAATACAGTACTGTGCCAGGCACTGTGCTAAGGTAAGCTCCTGGAATACAAAAAGGGGCAAAAGATAGTTCCTGCCCTCAAAAAGGCCACAATCTAATGGAAGACTTAGAAAATGAGTTGATATTCCGTATCAATAGAGAGAGTTGCTGTACCACAAATTTGATATATTGGTAAAATAATAGATCTGAACTACACTCCACTGCCTCATGGTGGGAGATGGGAGGGGTGAGAAAAATGGTGAAAATATTCATAGTAATCACCTCATCTGGTTGTTGCTAGTCTCAAATGGGATATGGAATATAAAACTCCATGAAAGCCTTAGGGTGTTGTATAAATGTCAGTTATTATTATTAGTAAATCGATGCCTACAACTGTTGTCTTATGGGAATTTTTCCCAAAATTGTCCTTCCATAGGGTGAAAAGTGTAAATGTATGTCATGTTTGGGGACACACATGATGGGTAAGAAGGCTTTACAGAAAAATCCTCTTCTTTCCTGTAGTGTGTTTCTTGGTCTGTAGCTGCTATATGGAAAGGTCCTTCAGGGAATCCTAAATGCTATAATTTCAGACTTACTGATGTAAGAGCTCCATTCTGGCTAAAACATGCCTCCTAAATTGGCTTGAAATCTCTGGTGACAGGATACCTCACAGCTTAGAATCGAGCTCTCAACTTTGCTAAGCAGGGTTTTTATGGCTGATGGTACCACGGATGCCTGAGACCTTTCACATATTTTGTTTGCCTTCCCTTCCCTAAGATTGTGGTTCTTCCTCTTGCCTATTTATTCACCTGCATTTACTGGAAGGAACAGTCGTCACTCTTGGAGTCGTGAGTTGCTGTCCTTATAAATCAGCCACAGGCCTACAGTTTGTGGTGATAGGGAAAAAAGAGAGGCGGAGGGGGAGACCAAGAAGCCAGAAATGGCGAATTACCGTAGGTTCTGGTGGAAAATAGAATTAGAAGCATTTGTGGTTCTAATGAAAACAGCACATTTCCTTCCTGCTCAGGCAGTGGGGGTGAGCATCCTCCTAGGATAAGAAATGACTGCTTTACAAGCTGAAGGAAATGCCCTAACTCTGGGAACCAAAATAGGATTTCCAGATTCAGGGACCTTGTAAGAACACTATTGAGGTCCATTTGAATCTCTCCATTTTTGCCACCTGTGCAGCCAGGGAGTTTTACCCTTTAAAGTAGCTCTTTCCAAGATAGTGGCCATTGAGGTAGTAAAGTGTGCTGCCATTTACTAACAGGCCTCATTTCATCTCTTCCTGCAGGTGAGAAGCCTTATAAGTGTTCATGGGAAGGGTGTGAGTGGCGTTTTGCACGGAGTGACGAGCTTACGAGGCACTACAGGAAACACACGGGTGCAAAGCCCTTTAAATGCAACCACTGCGACAGGTAAAGTGGTTTATGAGATGATTTGGGGAATTGATGGAGGGGAGAAGAGTGTGGATTGATCAGCCTGGAGGACTGAACACAAGTCTTTTCCAAAGCATGTTTATCTTCGGCTTTTCCATTAAGAGAATTGGGACCACAGAGGTGCTCTCCCAAGGAAGTTTTAAATAGGAAAACTGAAAGCATGGCTTGGGATTTTAATTTTACTCCACCAGCTATGAGTTCCCTAGTCACTCTGTCTCATACTAAGGAAGGAAACAAGTCCTTGGTTTGATATACGGCTCCCTCCCCTCTCTGCTTTCTCTTAGTCATGCAGTTGTTAGAATGTTATATTCTTTCTCTTAGAGATAGAATTATACATACAAAATGATTTCCTCTAAAAGTAACTCCTTAATAATTCCACTCAGTAAGTATTTATTAAGCACCTACCATATGCCAGGCACTGGGGAGACAGAAAAAAACAAACCCCAAATTCGATTTAATGATCCCTTGTTGAGTGCCTATTGTGTGGAAGGCAGTGTTAGGATAGGTTAGGTTAAAATTGATGAATAGGACAGGGTCTCAGATCTCAAGAAGCTTGCGATTTAGAAGTTTTTAGCAAGCCAAGCACTTAAAAATGTCTCACACAAAAGTATAGTGTGAAAACATGTAACAGAAATACAAAGTAAAGGGTGCCCCAAAGTCTTTGTGATGTTTTATACTTGAATATCTTGAAATGGCACTAAGACTTTTGGGACACCTGGGACTATGCAAACTCAAAGAGGAAAGTATTGCATGTGGTATAAGTGAAAGAGGTAAAACTTAAACTGGACCTTGAAGCCTAAATAAATGGGATTTCAGATTCCTGCTCTGTCTTTCTGGCTCTCAGGAAGTTGGGTCTGTGTTTTCTTAGGATATTCCTGTTCTTTCAGAACAAAGCATCAAAGACTTTCGAGTCAGAGGACTGGGGTTCAAATCCCACCTCACATAAACTACCTAAGTGACCCAGCACATCCCACGTCTCAGTTTCCTCATCTTTAAAACGAAGGGGTTATATTAGCTGGCCTCTGAGGTCCCTTCTGGCTCTTGATCTATTGATCTTATGAAATAAGAGAGAAAGGTCCAAGAGTTGCAAGATGGAGAGGTTTCAAGGAATTATCCTAAAATTTAATTTCAAGTCTTTAGAATTTGGAGTGGAGGAAAGGACGAGTAGGAGCAGACACTGCCCAAGTAATAATATCTGACAGCGCTGACATTATCAACCAATAAAACCCCCAAACTGGAGACTGTGCAGACCAAGGTGAAGCCAGGATTAGGTTTAGACATAATCAAATAACGTGCTTGCATCTGAGCGTGTTATCCTTCTAATCCTATTTCTGTATTAAAAAAGAAGCTTAAGAAAATTAACTGTCTTTTTAATGCAATACTAAGGGTCTCGGTTGTGATAAGAAAAATGCTTATAATACAATAAAGGCTAACTGAAAGCCTCTGGGCTCTCTGAGTTGGCTAAGAGCATGCAGAATGGCAGGAGGGGGTGGACAGGATGTAAACAAAGACCCAGCTTTCATAAGGAAGGAAATGTGATCAGTTTCACATCCTGTCTTCCCAAGCCCTGATGTCCCACTCTGGTCTCCTTTCACCAGGGCTTCCTCTCTGCCTGTTATCCCTGTATTAGTTTTTGTTTGTTTCAAACGAAACACAGGATAAAGCCAGGTCTGTGGCTGCAAGAGGGGACTTTTCCCTCATTCTCTAGATATTTATAAAAGAGAATTCATGTTTCTTTGTTTCTGGCAGTCCCTTCCCTCCCCCTACCTTTCTTCCTCTTCTAAAAGGGGTTATTTCCCATCTTATCATCATTCTTTAAGAATGAAGTAAAAACCTTGCTTCCTCAAGTTAAAGAATTAAACTCCCCACACCAGGGCAGAAGGAAGCATAGTAGCTAAAGGTGTTATTGGTCATTCTCTAAGAGTATGCCCCTCTTACATGAGGAGGGGCTACTCTTTTCCCCTTATATGCATTGCCCCAAAACTCACTGAGTTGACATCAGCCAAGCGCTGTCTTCCTACTGAGGGTCCTTTGGGCTCATTATATCCTACTGTCTGTCTAATGTCTCTCATTCCCATCTCTAGACTAGATAAATCTTCCCTCTTGGTTAACTGAAGTGTTCCTCATAGGGGACTATAATCTTTAGCCGTCTCTCTATACATCATACAAACTTCTCATGTGCCCCAGGAAGACGAATTTTTGAGGGGCTTTCAGATGTTTTCAGTTACAGGGTAGTCAAGTCCCAATAGAAGAAAGCTGACCACTTCTGAAGGGCAGTTCAGACTCTAAATTAGAGATAGTATAGGCATGGCCACATTGGTTGATGTAGTACTTGGAAGAGAAGGAAGCATTTTTGGATTATTGCTATATGCGATATTTCTAACTTCCATCACCTGACATTGGGGAATTTACAACTTTCTCATGACAAATGTGTCAGAACCTAATGTGTCCATTCATGTACCAAGTAAAGATGGATCGAACTGTTGCAATCATGTTTGTGGAAAGGAAGAGGAAGATAGATATATTAGTAGTCTCTTGTGTTTTGTTACTTTGATTTCAACACATTTTAGTTTCTGGACTTGGAAATTTGCAGGTAACTGGTTGGATGATGTGAATTGCTTTTCTCTTGATGTTTTGGAAAAGTATAAATAGATCAAATTCCCACCAAAGTAACTGTGACATGGGCAAACAATAGGTACCCTTGAATCCAGGGGTTGAGGTTTGTGCTGAGGCTTCAGGACACACAAATGCCAGGGTTAGTTTGACTTGGCAGGCCACCTTCCTTTTCAATCAGCATTTATGCGCTAAGAATAGCATTTATTTGGGATGTGGCATGGGGAACCAGAGAGAGAGCTGACATGGCACAAAGATGTGGGAGAGAAAAGCCCTGGGCAACTGGATGATTACCATTCCCGCCCTCCCACACTGAGTCTCACTTTTAAGACAGTCAGAATGCCCCATACCAGCACAGTGCAGCAGTCTTAGCAGAGTGTGAATGAATGGAAATCTGAGCCTTCTCTTGCTTTTAATCTGGTATTCGGTTTAGGAATGCCATCCTGTTGTCATTCTTAGCTAGGACTGAGCTTTTCTTTGGCAAAAAGTGTGCACGTGGTGGTGGTATCTTGACTGCCATGTGTGAGGATGGATTTGATCATCTCTTATATTCCATCAACTTTTCAACATTCTCTGACTTTGCCGTGGCCTGGCAAAGGAAGGCCATATTGTTCTCTTGGGCCCTTAACTGATAACCTCCTCACTGTTTGATGGGGATGTTTCCCACTCTCACCAGCTGCAAGAGGGAAGAGCTAGAGGGAGGCACCAGGCTTCTTTGTTTACAGAAATGCTCTCACATAGCATGACGCTGCTGATAGGAAACAGTGCTTTGTTCCCATTAGCACTAATAGCCAGTGTTACTGTACCACTGACTCAGCAGGCTTGCCAGAGTCCAGGAAGGCTGCTTCTGGCAGAGGGAATGCAAGAAGTGATCAGGGCATTGGGAGGAAAGAAGTGGACCTTTGGAGTTCTCAGCCCAACCTAGGGCTAGGTAGGAATGCCAGCTGGTGTGTGTTTTTTTGGTGCTCACTAAGATGGCTATTTGTTTTGGCAACCATATGTCTTTCAGAAATATGTGTGTATATGTGTGTGTGTGTATTATATGCATATACACATGTATTGCATAGATAATAAAATAGGCTGTATATCACATGCATGTATTAATATAGACACAGACATACACATATGTACTACATATATACACACACAAGCGTATATGTGTGTACATATATGTACATGTATAAATTATATTTTTACATATTGTCATTATATATAATTGGGTCACATAATTATATATTGCATATATAACATATGTTATATTATCATGATTAACAACAAATAGCTCACACTTACGTAGCATTTTTAGTTTCCAAAGCACTTTCCTTCTAATGTCACCTTGAGGTAAGGAGCAGCTCAAGGCTTTTCACCTTCATTTTACAGATGATGAAAGTGAGTTTCAGAGAAAATCAGTGACATGTTCAAGCTCATACAGTTATTCTAGGTTGAAAGCAGTACTTTAGCAGATGTCTCCTGACTCAGTCTTCTGGCAGCTGTATATATTTCTCAGCCTCTTGGAATGCTTGGATTTTGTGTTTCTGGATTCCAGACTTCCCCAGTACCACGTGTTAGTCCTAATCAGTGTTCAGGTACTTTTTTGGTCTGGAGCTGTGCTTTCATCCATGTTTGATAAACAGGCATGGAGATAGTCTCAGGACCTGGGACTATCCATTTCACTGATGTAGTTCCGTAGATCTTAGTTAATAGTGGTTAAGTATATCGATGTTCTATTGAATAGTAAATTCAATGAGTAGGGATCCAGTCTAACCTTTCTTGTACAGTGCTTATAATTTGAACAAGTAACAGCAATAAATAGCTCTGCCCAACGACTAAGATAAATTTCATTAAAGCTACTACCAGTGCTTTAGACTCTTTTTTTGTTTGATTTTCATTGATTTCTTTTGTCCCTGGAACTTTCCATGTCCTTTTGAGCAACATCGTTTTTGTGCAGGTTTAGCTCAATACACAGTGCTAGGCACATTCCATGTATTCTTGTTGAATGAATTGCTAAAGATGCAAAGTAGACACATTTCTGAAAAGTAAAAATTAAAGCAAGCTTCTGTATATGGAATCTTGTTTCCTGATTGGTTTCTATTGCACAGTTAGAGAAAATTTTTTTTCCCACTGCTAGAACTACTGTACTGTTATTTCCTACATCTTCCTACCTTTTGTGGTCTTTTCCTGACAGGCCTCGACTTCAATGTTGATGGGAATAATCCAGTAAAATCCCTTCTTTTGCTCTACTGTTTTAGCTCTTCGAATGTGCTTCTTGACCTCTCACCTTGCCCCAAGCTCCTTATTTCGGTCTCCAGCATGTTCCTTATTCAGAGTTTTGTTCCTGGGATCTAGCCATCTGCTTCCAGGGGTGGGGAACCTGCAGCCTTAAGACCACATGTGGCCTTCTAGGTCCTCAAGTGCAGCCTTTTGACTGAATCCAAACTTCACAGAACAAATCCCTTTAATAAAAGGATTTGTTCTATAAAACTTGGACCCAGTCAAAAAGCCACACCCAAGTATCTAGAAGACTACATACATGTGTGGCCTTGGGGCATCAGATTCCCCGCCCCTGGAAATCCATCATCTCTCTTCTACTTTCCACCTGAAAGGTGATCTGTGATTTTTAACACCTTTTAGAATAGGACTCCTTTTTTTGAGGATGATAGGAGGAAGAAATAAAGAATAGAAGAAAAGGAAGAAGTGGGTAGGATACAAAGCAATACCTAGCTGCTGACCCTTTCATGACCAGATCAGCAGCAATATATGCAATGACCTGGACCGTTAAGACCAACATATAGTGACACAATGATTGTTGTTCAGTCATGTCTAACTCTTTGTAGCACCATTTTGGGTTTTCTTGGCAAAGCTGATAGAGTGGTTCACAGTTTCCTTTTACAGTGTGTCCCCATTTTAAAAATAAGGAGCTAAGTCCAGTAAGGGTTAAATGACTTGCCCAGGGTTACACAATTAGTAAGTGTCTGAGGTCAGATTTGAATTCAGATCTTCTTAACTCCAGGTCTGGAGATCTATCCATTTCACCACCTAGCTGCCCATGACGTGATATCCTTGCCATTCAATATTGGTTTGTTTTTTTTTTAGTGCACCCTAATATTATGCTCACTTAGAAAGAGATAATACTCTGCTGACTTGTAAACTGGTCAAATATCCTTCTTGATAACTCTGAGGGGGTTGTTCAAATTCTTTTGCTTAGATTGTGCAGATTTAGCTCAATACACAGTGCTAGGCACATTCCACGTACTTTTGTTCTTCAAATCTGTGATTCTATTAATATGGTTATTCCATCTATTAAAGCAGATCTCAGCCCCTCCAGTCTTTAAGAGTTTTTATCAAAGTCAAAAACATTGCCTAGAGATGTAGTTCCCAGAACTGGTCTTTGATTGATTGACACAGTCCTTAGACAGGGCTTGTTTTCCAAGTTCTTCCAGCATAGTAGAACCTACTGGTGCTGACTTAACCCTTTGATCATCCAGTGACTCTTTTATGACATAATGCATCATTACAGTAGGACCTTAATAGAGAATTTATTCAACTGCTGCTTGAAATAATGACAGATTTTGGCTTGGGACATGTGAATCTTAGTTTTACAGAGACTTTGTAGGGTTCTGTTTTTCACAGGTTTTGATCTATACTCAATTTATGATCCCTTATACACAAGTTATGATTATTCTTATTATGTGTCTAGATCTGGAAAGACAGTATGGTACATTGGGAAGAGAGTTTGATTTGGGACCAGAGGTCCCAGTTTTGTCACTTATCATCTGTGTGATGTTAGATAAATTATATAATCTCTCTGGGGTCTCAGATTCCTCATCTGTAAAATGGAATTGGGCTTAATGAGACCTTTAAGGTATCTTTCAACTCAAAATCTAGGATCTGATGGTCATTATCTTTATAAGTTATTGCCAGCTTTGTATCTCTTTGGGAACAAGACATGTTGGTCTAGAGTGGATAAGAGAGTTCCCTACCAGGTGACAGTAAGACTAGCTTAGAAAGGTTCTTAGTCTACCATGATTTTGTACACTTTCATTTCATTGTGGTCCCATGGAGAGAAGTATACGTTTTTCCCCTCAACTTTACTCAATTAAAGAAGAAATCTCTGTCTAAAAACTTACCTGCACTGACAAGCAGGTTTAGCAGTTAGTATAGTTATTAATCTATATCTGCTGCCTATAGGATATAGTTGTACTTTAATTTCTATGTTTTTGTGATGGTGCGCATGATGAGAGAAAATGTAAAGAATGTGAGAGTATGCGTAAGTGGAGAGAAAGCCCAGCCCAAAGAGAAAATTTGTAACCAACTTGCTAGCATATTTTTAAGTGCTTCTGACTATGGGGGCCTTTCTCTTCAGGAAAAGAAAAGCCTTGGGGAGTGTTCTCAAAGGCAGGAGAGCTATCAGGCTTAAGAATAAGGATGCCAAACGGGAGAATAGGAAACTACTCACACCAGGCATTGTGACAGTTTTCCATTCTAAGAGCCTGAATCTAGTGAAACTCTTCAGTCCCTGATTATGAATTGCAGAAAAAGAGGCAAAAAGAGCTTACTTTACAGTTGATCAGAGTGGTAAAAATCAGGGAAATATTCTGTGGCTTTTTAAGATACCAGTGGTGGATTCTGTGTTTATAGTGCCTGTGGTAGTATAGTGATATTAGGGGGATGAATTATTTGAAAGAAAATTTAATGTATTTGAAATATATTTTCAAAAATGGAATTTTGGGAGTTTTTTCTAAATTTCTGTTTATTTTATTTTTTAATTTATGGAATAAAGCAAACATTTTCATGTTACGTTATAGAAATGTTATGTCATGAAAATGATTGTTTTATTCCATAAATTAAAAATCAATAAAAGTTAAAACAAAAACAAAAATTTAATGCATCTGAAATAAATTTTCAAAGTAAAATAAAATAATAGAGTCTTGGCATAGTGGAAAGACAACCTAAGTTTGTGTCCTCACTCTTGTACTTACCACTTTGCCAAGCCTTAAGTTTTCTGGGCCTCAGTCCCATCCTTTGTAAAAGCAATTAGAGCATAGAGAGGGTCCTGGCCTTGGAATCCGGAATGTCTTCTCAAATCATATTATCTGTGTGACCTTGGGCGAGTCATTTAACCTCTTTCAGCCTTATCTCTCAAGTAAGGGTTAATAATTACGCCTATAGGGATCCAATGAGATGGCGTATTCAGAAGGGGTATTGCAAACCTGAAAGTGCAATATCAGCCTTAGCTTTATTATCATCAGAATTATTGCTGCTGTTGATTCTCGGTGATCTCCAAGATTCTTTATGGCAGTGGTTCTCAATCTTCCTAGTGCCACGACCCTTTAATACTCATATGTGGGGGTATCTGCATGTGGGCAGACCTGCCTGGAGATGGATAGAGGAGCGGTGTCTCCGTTGCTAAGACCATCGGAAATATGTGTTTTCTGATGGTCTTAGGCAACCCCCAAAGGGGTCGCGACCCACAGGTTGAGAACTGCTGCTTTATGGGATCATTTCAAAAATCCTATGACCATGGTTCTATAATGTTATTGTCTCACACAGATTTTTTCCCATAAGATGAGGGTGATCTTTGTCTTTTGGATAGAAGGAGGCCTCCATTTTCACACAGTGCATTAATTTTGTGTTGTTTCTTATTTTCTTAGGTGTTTTTCCAGGTCTGACCACCTTGCCCTCCATATGAAGAGACATATCTAAGTAGCCTAATGACCAGAGTAGCTCCATGGCACCGGCTGTTGTCTAAAGGAGGAATCTTTAGACAGGCGGCTGGAATTTGGTCAGAACTTTGCTGCCTTGCGGAAGAGAGAGAAAGAGAGAGAAAAAGAGAGAGAGAGAGAGAGAGAGAGAGAGAGAGTTCTCACATATAAACCTCTGTGTACACACACACACACACACACACACACACACACACACACACACACACACAGTCATGCACTCAGCTATACTCAAGATATCTACATCTGTTCTTTATGCCTTGCCCTAGCCAGATGGTAGAAGATGATGAAGAAACCGGGTGAACTCTCAGCAAGGCACAAAGGCTGCCTACTTCAACGCTATCAGAATTGCATCCCGCTGTTGGCAATGGAATTCAAAGAAAATGGATGTGACTTCTCTGCAGGTGGACGGCAGCAGTAAGAGGGGCTTATTTAACTTGCTTCTCAGTGCAACTTAATAGGAGAATACATCATCTTAAAGTTGCATACTTGTAGCACTAACTTGTCTTCTTTTTAAATGGTTGGGGGAAAAATGACCTAGAAAACCAAATCCCAGTTTGGTAGCCAAAATTAACCTCTTGGTTCATTTGTCCTTTGTGTCAGAAAAATCCCAATATTCAAAGCGTCAGACTTCCTCACAGACCTTTTGATCTGTTTTGGTTCTTCATAGGACTGAGCTATTGAGATCTTTTCAAGTCCGTACCAATGGCCTTAACGGCAGTAGACTGTGGAATGACACCTTACACTTTCTGGCCTGCGTTCGTGTAGACTTCGTGAAGGAGGAATTTTCTTTTCTTACTTTTTGCACACCATATGCACTAGGGATTCTGGAAACTTCTAGCATGACTACAAAGTGGCCAAGAGAATAAAACCCTTGAAAAAAATCACAGTGTATACCTTTGGCCTCACCTTATTGCCATAGCTAGATTTTTTCTTTTTAATCTCTCTGATTTTGCTAATGAAAACTTGAAAAGCTTATTTCGAAGCTTAAATGTTTTATCTTTTCTCCATGGACTAAAACCTCTAGAACTATCTCGTCACCTGGATGCCCGAATCTCGGAGTGGCCAATCAGATGTGACATCACACTTCTTATATCCTCCTTGGGGGCGTGCTGGCCTCAGCCCATGGTGATCAACAAATTGTGTTGTGTGTTATTATTGCGACCCTACTAACCAGTTACAGCATAGATGTCTCTAGCCTCAATGGGCATCTGTGTCTTTAACCTAACTTTGGGTTATGACCTGACAAAAAAAAAAGCCAAAAATATCCCTCCATCCAGGAGTGGAGGGAAAATGAGGATGTCTCCCAAGTCCAGAGGCTTCACACAGCATCAGTCAATCCTTCTTTCTCATTTCCACTGAGCTCACATTATCCAGCTTGTTAAACAGGGAAAAATAAAAATATACTCTAAGAATCCATTGTGGGAACGAAGGGCTGGCATTTATGCAAAGTGTTGAGGTTTTTCTGTCTGAAGGAGAGAAGTATTGTTTATTTCAGGCAGTGGGCCCAGCGTGACCTGTGACTTAGAGCATAAGGACTAGCAGAGGCCCCTAAATTATTCTCCAGGCTAAATCCTGCCCATTGTTAAATTTGACCTTTGGAGCTCAAAGGAGATTTAGATTTCTCACTTTTTCATCACACACGTAAAAATTGATATCTACATACCTGTATCTCTAGCTAGTTGGCACTGGCCTCAACTCCAAAGACTGCCTTTAGGGCCATTAAATGGCCTATGCAAGCAGGTGGGGTGGTCACTAGGACAGGTTGTATATTTTGTATATTCTCGGACCATCCTGTCAGGACACAGCTAGAAAACAAAAATGTCATTTGGTCCACCCATGGTCGCGGTTCCTTCATGCCAGCCGGCTGCCCTCCTGCCCTCCTTTTGACTGTTTTGACTCATTGACTGTTAAAATGTCACCCCAGACATATTTGGGATGCAAAACTGAACTCTCTTTAAAATAATAATAATAATAATCATAATAATTAAACATAAACAACATGAGTAGTCATCAAGATCTTTGGCACTTGATTTTCCTCAGCTTTCTGTAATTTTTAGTTTCATCGAAATGTTGAAATTCCTCCACTGTGAGTAAATGAGCCTCTGTAGCCAAATGCTGTGGGCTTGCCACTTGGACGTTTGGGGGTGGGGGGAGGGATTTTGAGGTCTGGCCCATAGAATTTCTTTTGAGACGTGGACCAAAACAAATAAAAAGCTCAACAACTGAAAAAAAACTCAAAACACACACACAGAAATTCTACCCATCTGCTGGAGGCAATGATATAAACATTAGTCGGAGGGTATTTTTTAAGAAAAAAAATTAATTTTATTCCAAAGATGTAAAACTTAACACAAGTTAGAAACAATTCCTGGAGCACTGCTTGCTGACAATCTCGTAGTTGTCTACTTCTACATTTGAGTACTTTTTTGGCCATTCCATCCGGAGTTCCGTGGGATTGCATTTGAATGTGTGGAGCATCCTTTCCGGGTGATAGCTGGGAGTGTGTGAGTGTACTTGAACCTCAGCTGTATTCCTCTGCAGCGCATCCAGCCAGTGCGTTAGATGAAAATGTAGACACCCTAGAATCTCATTTCTGTTTGCGGCCTTCAGCATGAGTGCATGGACACATCACATCACTCGCGGTAACAGGCCTTGGGCTGCCAACATCCACAGGGGTCCTCTCCTGAGCAATAGCTGCTCTTGCCTCTTGAAATGCTACTATTAAGGGTCTACAAGACAACTTAAATTTTAAACTGACAATTCAATGCAAGGCTCTTAAAAAATAACACCCATAACCTTTTTTTTTATAAAGAGTAATCATTAATTATTTACTTCCTGTTGTCATTTGTGGTCTTGTCAGGTTCTCATTTAAATGTGGCAGAACAAGGGCCCTTTGGTACTCATCAGAATGTCTGGAATGTATTGGTAATTCCTCTGTCTTTCCTTGTACCAGTGAGATCCTTTGTTAATTTGTTCTTGACCTCTCCTAGAGCTGGGCTCATTGATACTTGGTGGTGGCACTCTCTTACTCCTGATTCATTTGTTGGAACATTAGAATTGCTGAAGAATTGGATAGTTTGCTATATATGTTACTCTAAAGCTATATTCCTTTAAGCTGAAGTCTCATCTGTGAATTATAACCAGCCCCAATTGGCACAAGGAACTAGATGCGATTGTTTGGGAGAAACAATTGAAACAAAGTATCCACTGAAAATGCCTTTCTTACCAGCTGGTGAGAAGGTACAAGGATGATTTGTAAGGGCCTACTTGAGGAACTAATCTTAGTGTATACATATGTGTATATACATACGCATTCATATATACATATATGTAGATCTGGTACACATATATGCCTGTGTATATATGTGTATATGTGTGTGCACATATTTATACACACACATATATACATTTAAATGAGAGAAGGAAGGAAATTAAAGAAGATTGGGTATTTAGAGCAGTATTTTCTAAGTTGTTCCCTTTGGAACAACAATTTCTTCCCCTTCTTCACTTAAATTGGTGTCTTCTAACATGCTGGGAAATCCCAACCATGCAAGGAGAATGCCAGCATGTTATTTCATGTAACAGACCTTTCAAACATACTTTGCTTTGGGGCCCACAATTAACTTTGCAAAATGGAAAATACTGTTCTCTTCTGCTTATGTGTCTTTTTTCCCCTGCCATTTGAATATAAGTCAAAGACAAGGTACCATTAAATCATAATGCTGCTCATGGCTACCAGCCTCTCAGTCATTGTGTACAAATCCCACAGAGCCTCCTGCCCCTTGAATGACTAATTGGCGCAGCCCAATGGCCCACTAGTGAAGGGTATTATGTCCAGAAAAATAGATGTCTGAATTCCATGACAAAGCAGCATCTTATAAAATATTCCCAGGCTCAGAATGAATCTCATAAACCAATTCTTTCTTTTTTCCCCCTGATGTGCTTTCCCCAGCAAAGATCATAACAAATCTTCCTCATTTCATCACTTCATCCTGATTCTACTAGAGACTGCCCCCTGCACCCCCATCTTTTACTCTCTCTCCGCCATCTTCTCCTCCCTCTTTTTGGATGGCTTGATTCTGAGGAGATAAAAGGAAACTCATATACATGTTTAATTGCACTGATTCCTCTTTTTAAAATTCTCTACAAGCCTAGAAAGCAAAGGAGACTTTAAAAGAAGAATTTCACTTTGGCTCAACTTCCAGGATAGCCATGTGGAGTTTTTGCAACAAAGGGGGGAAATAAATTGGACCTCAGATGTGTGTATTCAATATATTAAGGACATCAATACTGCCATGCCACTGCATAAACTAAGCTTAAAGGAAGGATATTAATCCAATATCATTTAAACAAGAGAACTCCTTTTAATTGCTCAAATATGTTTTTGAAAATTTTCCCCTCTGTGGAAGTCACTCCTTAAAAATTCATGGTATGGGTAATATTTACCATTTCCATTTTCCACTATTTGCCCTTTGGGAGGAGGGAGAAGAAGAAAAAAAAGGTATAGGGATGCAAAGCATTTAATTATATCACCCAGAAAATCAGATGCATTTTAAAAAAAATCTCTGTTCTGTGACAGCCAGCTTTTCTGGCTGTTATCCTGCCCCCAGATCTTTGCCAAAATAAAATAAAATTTCAGAAATTAGAACCTGATTGAAATGTACCAGCTGAAGCTTTCCAACTTGCATTTCCCAGAAGTAATTGGCTGTCTTACATGGGGGTAGGAGAGCAAGTTTTGGAAGATTGTCATTCACTTGGATAGATGTGGTGAGATACTTTATTTTGAACCTTCAAATGTTGCAAATGGAGGCAAGATCGACCTCTCCGGTCCTTTTCCTATGCATGATAGCTATGTATAGGGAACAAGAAAGCAGTTCTGGGAAATTTTGGTTCACTTGGATAAATGTGGCTGGATACCTTATTTTGAACTTTAAAATACTAGGGAATAGAGACTAGACTGAGTCCCATCTCCAAGGATCTTCGGGATCCCTGGAGCTGAGGAAGCAAGGAAAAGTGTCAGAGTAAACAACATTAAAAAAAACTGCTTGTAAATACCACTAACAGCCTAAGGCTCCAGGGTTTTCTCTCGCTTTAAAGTACACTCTCTCTCAAATCTCCCTCGCTGGATCTCCTGTAAGATCACAGAAAAGCTATCATTGACTATATTCATCCTTCAAATCCTAATACTGCTAGATCTAGGTGTAGTTCACAGGAAGCAGGTGTCCGCAAACAGAGGAATCACTTAAAGTCCTCCATCCCCAACTATCCCAAACCAGAGATTTTGTTTTGGGGCTTTTTTTGTCCCCCACCCCTCTCCCTAAACAGGGCTTCTCAGCGACTGTGAGGGAAGGTGGATGCATTCTTTATTGGGATTGTTTTTACAAGTTTTTTCAACTGTAAGCTTGGAAATCTTCAATTTATTTCACTCCAGCTTTCGTATACTGCCATAAAATGAGCCCCACATCAAGATTCTGAGGGTGGTATTCACACACACATGTGTGTAGTACCTTCACCGAAGGAAATCAGTTGGGCTGCAAATATTCTAAGTGGAGTAGCCACCAGTGCCTATTATCTTCTTTGGAGGGAAGCATGCTTACAGTTGCCAGTCTATCAAAACTAGTCAATGCTGGGAGGAGAACACAATGAGGGGGCTTGAGGTGGAATAATCGCAATTGTGTAGACCCAGAAAGGCTTTCTGGCTTATGGGCTGGTCCTTGACTTGGATTTATTTTTTCTAGCATGCATTTGCTATCTGAGTACAGTCTCAACCTAGAGTGTTTTTTTTTCCCTTTTTCTTTAACTCTGCATTTGTATTTCATGACCAAGAAGGGGTCAAAAAAAAAAAACAACCAACAACAAACCAACAACCACTTATTATCACCCAGATCTCCCCTATCAACACTTAAGGCAAAATAAATGTTTAGTGGTTTTTCTAGCCCTTCCCTCTTCACCATTAAAACTCCCTCCCAAAGTTCCTCTCTTACTCCCACAATCCTCCACGCACAAATTTATTAACTTTTCAATTACATCTGATCTCTTTTTTTCCCCCCCTTAATGATACTGCTTGAAGGAATTTGTTTTTTGCACTATATCATTTCTTTTGCCAGATGTGCTAACAAGTGTGTTTGGAGAGACCCACCCCTCAACCCCACAGTCACATTCTCTCAGGCCTTCTCTGGTATTTATAATATATCACAGAAGTACCTAGTCTTATAGCCCTCAGTTCTGCCTTTTTTTGACATTTTATTTTTTTTAAGCTTTTTATATATATATATAAATATATTACTTTGTCAAGTTTTTTTGCTGTACAAAAGTCTTAAGATTTAAAAATATTATTTGTATTATATGATGGTGGTATGTTAATGTTACAAAATTATTAATGAAGAAAAAAATTTATTTTTGTTACTGGTCTGTTTCATAATTCTTTTTTAAATTGGTATATTGTAAGATATCTATGCAAAAAATGTTATGTGACGCATTTTTATTTAAGAATGTAATATGTGTAATAAACAGTAGAATGTGTTTGGCCTGGGAATGGCTCAGTGTATCCTCCTTCTCATTTTATTAGAAGAAAAACAATCACAGAAGCACAAGTCAGACATTATATACTTCATGCTATAACTTTTTCTCCAGCACAGAAAGGGACCAGAAGTGGTTACATCAGGTCTTTTTAGTTTGAGAGTAAAAAAAAATCATCAGGTCCAATGAGATCATTCAAGGCTCAGATAAGAAGGGTAGGAGAAAGTTCATGCCTTTGAGGGAAGGAGGAATGAGTGGAGGTTTTGAAAGGCAATGTTTTAGACTGAGTCAGATTATGGAAAGTTAGTTATCTGAGGGGATAGGGAGACTTGTTGGAAGCAATTTCTTTTAGGTGTGGGAGATAGGAGTCTATTTGCTCTGGAGGTGGTTAAAGGAGGCAGATTATTTCAAAGGGATTAACTGATATTTTTATGATGGGGAAGAGGAGGAAGGAAGGATTTTAAAAGGTAGCTTGATTAGGTGGGGAAAAGGAGTTTATAGGAGTTTATTTTGAAGGGGGAAGGAGAGGGTCTATCAGAGGTGGCAACCCCTTAAGACTCATCATAGTAAAACAGGGATACAAAGGTAGGCAGCAACCTTAGAAATAAGGGGAGGAGAAAAAAACTAGTAGACGTTGGGAGTGGAAGACTATATAGACTAGGGAAAGATGAAGACCCAAAACAAATTCAAGGATTAGAACAAAGCTTAAAATATTCTGTTAGTCCAGTGAGTTCAAGGGAATGTTAAATTAAGAAAAAATATGGAGTGTACAGTTTAATTCTCTGCATCTTTTCACAATACTTGCTTCACCAAGGCAGGTAGTATCCTACTTCCACTTAAATCTGAAATGTATTGTTTGCCATGAGGGAGGCAACATGACCAAATCATCACCTGCTGGGCTCATGAGGAAGAATTAAATCAGAGGCAGATGACTAAAGAGAACGGAGCCTTGGACTTTGATTCATAATCAAGGGAGTATCCTGAAAGAAGGAAAGTTGAATAGGATTTATGAAAACCTGTAATTACAAGGGTGGTGTCAGAAGTTACATCCCCTTCTCAGGCAAGGAAGCCCAGTAGGGAAATAGCTTTATAAAAGAATTTGAGCGACAATCTTCTGATCCCAAAGCTTTGTCCTCAGTGAACAGACAAAACCCAAACTGGGAAGAAGTTGTTTTTGAAAAAATTAATTTCACCTGAAATATCTTCTGAGGTTGACTTAATATGTGAGATGAAAGTATTGCAGGCAAAGACATGACTGAACTATGTATGGGAAAGTTTGCCCTAACTAGGAGTCAGAAGCATGGGGTTTGTACTTTGCTGCCCCTAACTAGTTGTAGGACACTGGGTAAGTCATTTAACTTTTCTGATAAATGGAAAGACTCTTGCCTGGAAGTGGATAGAATGAAGCAATCCTTTAGAGGCAGTGCAGTAGAATGGAAGGAAGCTAGATTTGGAGTTAGAATAGGTAACTATATCATCTTGGGTAAGACATTTAACCTCAATGGACCTTAGTTACAAAATGAGAGGGTTGGACTACATGACCTCTGACATCCCTTCCACCTCTAACTATTAGTTTGTGAACCTTTTAAAGCTAAGTTGTCATATTGAAGAGCCAGAAATGAAAGATCAAATGTTGCTACACATTTTGAAAAGTCATACTAATGGAGTAATTTTCATCAGAATTTACTTATAAACTATAAACTTATTTTTAAAAATCATAGCTTTAATTTGTAAGCTAATTTTATAAACTGATTGAGATATGGGGATACTTGTCTATACTTGAATGACAGAAGGAGGTGAAAGACAATGTTCAGGGTTGAGGAACTTGAAGCCTTGAGGCCATGTGGCTCTGTAGGTCTTCAAGTGCAGCCCTATTTAGTCAAAGGGCCATATTTGAGGACTTGGAGAGTCACATGGGACTTCAAGGCTTCAGGTTCCCCACTCCTGGTATATGTTTTGTTTCTCTGGCATCAAAGAATGAAATGTTTTATTTTTTTTTAAAGCTTCACATTACTGAAATTTTGGTTTTTAAAGAGCAAAACTTTTTCATTTCCCCCCTAAAGTTTGCCTGTTTTAATGGACTGAGAAAATGAACACAATTGACTAATTTTTGTGTGACTCAAGGTCATCATAATAAAGATCACTTGTTAAACTATACTGTTTTATAGTGAGGACCTTAGGGTTTATTGAAGGGTGTGGAGCTGTTTTTTGCCAGCACTAAATGATCCTATAGAGATCCTGCTTCGGATCTCTACTATTTTCCTCACTGTCAGCTGTAACTTCTTAGTGCATCAGCTCTAAGCAGCTCTCACCCCTTCCTATTTAACAAAGGACATTTGTGAAGGGATAACCAAGTTTGTTGAGTCAGCAAGTTCAATTTTCCACCACCTTCTAAGTTACTTGACCCCATTCTGAAGGGGGCTCCATTTCCCTGAAGGAAATGAAGCAGGACAATGATTCTCAAAGTTTATGGTCTTCAGACCCTTTTATACAAAAATGATTGAAGACACTTCCCAGAAAGACCTTTTGTTCATGTGAGTTACATCTATTGATATTTATCATATTAGCGATTAAAATATCTTAATATTATGATGAAAAAGTTTTGACCTTGTGGGGACTTCTAGGGGTCCTCAGACTTCACTTGGAAAACTACTGGTTTAGTGGAAAGAAGCATTGGTTTGGAAGTCAAAATACTTCAGTTTGAATCTGAGTTCTACTTCCGTGTGATCTGAAAATTGTCTGACCTTGGGCAAGTCATATCTCCATGTGTCACAGTTTCCTCATCTTTAAATGGAAGGGTTGGGCAAGATGATCCCTAAGGTTCTTTCTAGCTCTAAATCCTATCGTCCATCACTGTGAGTGACTGAGATTATCAAAGGGGCAATATTTACATAAAGAAGAGAAGAGAACCAAGGACAGACTCTTGCGGACATATCAAGGTTTTGAGAAGAACACAAGAAGAGGAGAAGAAGAAAGGGGTAAAGAAGTAAAGGAAGTGGATAAAGAGAGAGAGGAATTAGGAAGGAAAAGAAGAGTTTAGGGTCTCTGAAATTGAGAGAAAATCTAATGAAAAAGGTGTGTGTGTAGGGGGAGAGGAGGTAAATCAACAGTGTACTAATGTGGAGAAAGGTCAAAGATGATAAGAGTAAAAAAGGCCATTGGGTATGGTCATTAGGGATTATCTGGTGATCTTTGAGAAAACATTTTGAGTAGACTGATTTGTGTGGGTAGGGGGAGGGTGGATGCTAGATTGCAAGGATATGTGGAGAGAGGAGATAGGAAGTTTGCGCGTCATATATGATAGCTAAGACTGATGTAGCATTCTAAGATTTCAATCTACTTTACATATAGTATCTTCAGAAAAACCATCTGAAGTAGGTGTTATTATTGTACCCATTTTATAGATGAGGACACTGAAGTTGCAAAAAGGTTAGGCATTTGCCTCGCTATGGCTCCATTTACGCTAATAAATGTCTAAGGCAGGGTTGACTTTAGATATTCCTAAAAAGGGAACAGAACAAATATTTATTAAGCATTTCCTCTGGATCAGGAATTGCCCTAAGCACTTAGATTAGTGGTTCTCAACCTGTGGACCACAACCCCTTTGGGGGTCGAATGACGCTGTCACAGGGGTTGCCTAAGACCATGGCAAAACACATATTTGCCATGGTCTTAGGAACTGAGACACTGCTCCTCTATCCATCTCCAGGTGGGTCCGCCCACATGCAGATATGCCCACATAAGAGTATTAAAGGGTCGCAGCATTAGGAAGGTTGAGAACCACTGACTTAGATGATCCTTAAAACCAAAATGTGAAAGTCATATCATCTCCATTTTATGGTTGAGAATATGGCGGCAGGCAGAGGTTAAGTGATTTATCCAGGGTCACAGAACTAATAAATGTCTGAGGCTGGATTTGAACTCAGATCTTCCTGACTCCAGGTCCAGAGTTCTATCCACTGCTTCCACAACCTTTTTGAACAAATTTGACAGTGGTAAGGAAAAACAAGGTGGAGAAAGATGAGAGAGTAACTAGAAGGTGTTGACTGATGAAGGAAAAAAAATTGTTTTAAAGACTTGAGAAGACCTGAATTTCTTCAGTAGACAGATGGGAAGGAGTTAGTAGACAGAAAAGATGGAATGTTTCTAAAATAAAGGGGCTCAATTGCTACAACAAGGTCCTCCCAGCAGGATGAATGAGATGAATTGAGGTAGCAATAGAGAACTTATATATAGTGAGATGAAGGAATGCCTCTTTTATGACAAGAAGAATATAAGAAACAGTGGCTGATGGAATGGAGGAGGGCAGCTGAAGGAGGATGACCTCTATCTTCTCAGTGTAGATGGAGGCAAAGTGCTTAGTTGTTAAGCGTGGGGGAGCAATTTAATTTTTTTCAATTTAAAACTTTATATGAAATTGTGAGGTTTGGGGGTAGAATTGGGGAAAAGAGAAGAAAAAAGGAAAAACTGATCCCTATTTGGAAATTACCGGGGAGGATATCAAAATGGGTAGAGTCCAAATGCTGTTGAGGTATAGCAAGGACTAGTTGAAGTTATATATACTATAACTTCAAATTTCCCCAGAGTTAGTAATAAATATAAAGAAAAAAAGTCTGACTTGAGCATGATCTATTTTTCCTGCTAGAGGTACTCAGGAGTAAGGAAATGACCCTAAGGAAGGCACCCACAGAGCAAAGAAACTAAAGATATTGGACAAATCCCTCTAGATCATTAAGAGTCGACTCAGTGCTTCTTAAATTGTGGGTCCCAACCCCATACGGGGTCTAAAAAAATTTGACAACAGTAAAAGGTTTCTGAATGTGCAACAACCAAAAGTTAATTAAAAATCAAACTTGTAATGAATCTGAGGTGTTTCTGGCAGTGCTTACCCATGTTGCATCTAACAACTTCACTGTAGCCTTGGTTCTGAACACAAAGCATGTACCCTTTGCATTGCACATGCCCCAAGGCTGCACAGTGCCAAGAAACACTGCCAAAAAGTGAAAAGGGATGGAGAGTAAAAAAAGTTTAAGAAGCCTGTACTATATACTTTTCCATAAACATAAACATGTCATAATAAACAGTCTCCTGGACTGTATCATGTCTCCCCACTCATCTCTCCCCGTCATTTCCTCCCTGATCACAGCTGATAATCTATGAGAAGACTTTTTTTTTATGCCCCCCAACACCTATACATTAGGCTTTCAATTCGTGTGACATTTCTATGTAGGCTTTCATGTTCATTTTTAGTCTATGTGATTTTCCTTGGGACTTAAGTTGGAAAAAAAAAAGGTTTTTCTGCATTTCAGATTGGGTACTTTTTGTCATATCCATGTAAAGATTTAATAAATGCTAATCTGATTCTTGTGAAGGTTACTTAAAGGTATCAGACAGATACCTTGACAGAAAGAGAGATAATATTGCATGTAATAGGAGTAAGTGTACAGTTTTTATTTCTGTTTTACCCTTTCCAACAGACACATTCACCCCTAGAGGAGTAAACTGTGCATGGATGATCATGGGTAAATGGAACATTGGGCATAAACTATTGGGATGAGGTATTGAAGATATTAATTTTTTTTTATTCTTGTTGCTTAATTGTTTTCAGTCATTTCAGACTCTTTGTGACCCCTTTTGGGGTTTTCTTGGCAAAGATACTAAAGTGGTTTGCTGTTTCCTTCTCTAGCTCCCAGATAATGAAACCAAGGCAAACAGGGTTAAGTGACTTGCTTAAAATAACACAACTACTAAGGGTCTGAGGCTGGATTTGAAATCAGGAAGATGAGTCTTCCTGACTCCATGTACAGCACTCTATTCATTTTACCACCTCCCTCTTTCTCAAAATCACTAAGTAATACCACTCCCATACATAAAGGGCTTATAATACTATTCTAGAATAGGTGTTTACCTTTGAGGTGTGGTTTTGGTCATCAAAACTGACAGACAAAGAAAAAAAACACACAAAAACTGAAACCACAAACCTAACAATCCTTTCCTCCCATGGGCTTTCTTATTCCTAAAACTAGACCAGTAAGAATCAATTCCTTTGACCTCCTTTTCCTTTTCCTTTTAAAAGGTAAATACTCCTATAAAAGGTATGCCTTATCAGTCACTTACCCTTTTAGGGAAAAATTTTTTAACTACACCAGGAATTTCATCAGCATTGGGGGCTCTCAGTGAAGAACTTTCTTTTACCTCTTTTACAACTTAAAATTTTACAGTGGACGGTTAGTTGACTTGCCCAAGATTTACACAGTGTGTGGTGGAGACTGGATCTAATGTTCCTTACTTCCTGACTCCAAAGTCAGCTCTTTGGCCCACTCCTTAAACCACCACTCCTGAATGAGATTATCACCTCTTTTTCTGAGTATAAGTGGGAAGGTAGAAGGAACTTGGAGAAGAAAATACTTGGAAGGAATGGCATAGATAAGGAGGAAGGGGTAACAAACCTCTTCATTTCATGGTCATATCTTGGGTATTCACAGTTTTGGGGGGGCATGGAGGCAGGGGTGAGGCAAGGATCTTTGGTGTGTTTTCTGACATTGTAACTCTGCCTGTGAGAGGTTGGGGCAATTAGAGTCAGTGAATCATAGAATGTTAGGAAAGAACTTTGGTCTCTACTAGCTTGGGTTCTACTGCTCAGTTACCAGATAATTCAGTGAATTTCCTGAAGAATATGATTTAAAAGAGCATTTTGTATTGACTGCAAACAGAGTCATCTGCATGATGAGAAGAATGATAGTCTGATTCTGCAAGACTTCCATTGGGAAAACAGTCACTAGCCTTAATGGATGGCCTCTAGTTATGCGAGATGCTGACAAGCAGGTCAATGGCAGATCAATGGATCGATGACAGATCCATGGTGACTCAGTCTAATTCTGTGTGTAAAGCAATAATTTCTTGGGTCCTTATATTGCCAGTAAGCAGAGAGCAAATTGTCTCTTTATGAAGGTAGGTATATTCACTTGTCTGAGTCATCGGGGGACATTTGTGACATCTTTTCCAGTATACTAAATCATGTCAAGATGGTTGACCCAATGGAGCCACATTTTGGAAGTTTGTCATTTTCCTGAAATCCGACAGCCCAAGAGACAGTCTGCATTTAGTTTTAGGCTCAGTGCATTAAAGCCTTCTCAGGACATGGTCACTCACATAAATTTTCCTCTGGAGCTACTGTTTCCCTGTGGTATATTTTTTTCAACTTAGAAGGTGTGTATTCACAGATCCTCTCCACCCTACGTACCCACCTAGAGGCCTACAAATGCTTACTTATGTCGAGGGGGCATTGTAACTAACATTGATAAACTAATGTTACTATTAAACTATGTTGGACTCTTGTAAATATGCCAAAAGATTTGTCATAGGTACCCTAAAACGGTCTTGTGAATTTTGTTGCAAAATTATTTTACATGTTAAAAACATCTGTGTATGCCATTATATTTTTACAATATTCCATGTTGTTGCTAATGACTCACAATATCGTCCAAGATCCTCCAGTTAGAAAATGAATACCATGTATTTTGGCCCTGGAAATTTTCCATAAGAATGTCATCTATGTATTTACTACCTACACCTTTCCTTCCCCCACTTGTTCTCCCTTTCTGTCCTTCCCTTTTTTCACCATTTCCTTATATTCTCTTTTCCTATTAGTCAACTTGAGCAGTAGTTCTTAGAGCAGTTTGGCTTACTCTTCAATCTAGTATCCCTTTATCTACTTTCTCTTAGAGTGTCTCTGTATCTCTCCTACTTTTTTTTGCCTTTCCATTTCCCCTTTTCTCTCTTCTCTCTGTTTCTATATCTTTCTCCGTGTCTGTTTCTGTCTCCATCTTTCTGTCACCATCTGTCTCTGTTATTCTGTCTGTCTCCCTCTCTCTCTGCACATTCCTCAGTGGTGGGAGGTCATTGTGTATGTCTCAATTCCAGTTTTGACCTATCTGCTTCCAAATACATTTAAGATTGGGAACGCTGAGTAGAAGTTGCCTTCTGTTGGCTTCCTGGGTCTCTCAGGCACAAGCTGACATTCTTATCATTTAGAGGCAGAATTTAAAAACTCCAGTGTGTCATGAAGCCACCTTAGCTTTTCATGCACACACATTGACTGCTTAACAAACAACTACTGGGCAGACTTGCAAAGAATAATTATTTGCCTAGTAGGAGCTAGGAAAGGCTATGAGAAGAAAAACAGATAATTCCCCAAAGAGTTCATTCAACATAACTCATTCATTACACCTAGAGTTTAACCTTCTTTTGTAAATAGATCTGTTTCTGTAATGTTATGTCTAACACACATCATGAGAAGCAATATGGCATAATTGATTGAGAGATGGCCATAGAAGAAGCTAGGTTCAAGTCCCAACTTTGATGTCTAAAAGGTGTGTGATCCTGGACAAGTCACTTAACCTCAAAGGTCTGGGAAACTGTAAGACTAAATTGCGGGGAAATATCAACCTGCACTGGTAGAAAGAGTTGGTTCAACTGGTAGTTCCATATACTAATGGATAAATATGTCATAGGTCCTGGCTCTTTCCCCTCTCACAAAACAAATCACATTTTAAAAGTTATAGAGGAAGATTTTTTAAAGTCTTTTTTTTGTTGTTGTTTACAAAAATGTAGAGTTGAAGGGAACCTGTATCTGGATAGGACTTCATTCTACAACATCCCAAACAACTGACCATTCACTCTGTTATTGAAATTATTGGGAGGGGCATCTCAATGCCTTCTGAGGGAGTGCATTCTCCTTTGGAACAGCTCTCTTTTATTAGAAAACTCTTCCTTAAATTGAGCCAAAATCCATCTTTCTGCAACTTCTATTCTTTCTTTCTAGTTTTGCCTTCTGGGATAATAATAAAAAAAACTAACCTTCTTCTAAATGGCTTAAAGAAAGCTATTATGACCCCCTAAGCTTTTCTGCTCTAAGATAATCATCCTTAGCTCCTTTGAGAGATTCTCAGATGTAATGGTCTTCTCTACCTGTCCTCCTTTGAATATACTGCAATTTGTCAATGTACTTCCAAAAATATGGCACCCCAAAGTAAACACAGTACTGTTTAATATGACCTGAAGGAGCATGTGTGGTACAGGGAGAATATCAACTCTGTCCTCATCATGATTGGCTACTATGTTTACACTTTTGCAAATGACTTTGCAAGTGACTAAAAACATAAGATTTTTTTTTATCTTCATGAACTATTGTCTAGTCATATTTCTTCTTTGTACTCGTGAGATTGATTTTTTGAACCCAAGTATAGAACTTGACATTTATCTCTGTCAGGTTTCATTATGTAAGAATTAATCTCCCTGCTTTGTGTTATCTGTAGATTTTATAAACATGTCATTAAGTTCACTTATGAAATATCAAAGGGCATAGAGCTAAGGACAGACCTCTGAGAAATGCCACTGGAGATTTCTTTCCAAGGTGACACTGACCCATTAGTGCCTACTGTTTGGGTCAGTCCATTTATCCAGTTCTAAATTTACCTGACTGTACTGTGTGTCATCTAACCCAATTTAACCAACTCATTCAAAGGAGGAGAGATTGGGTCAAATGTCTCACTAAAATCTAAGTACTGAAACAGGGACTGAAAATGTGATTTCACTGGTAAAGGGAACTCTTGGGTGGCATAGAGAACCCTCTACCAATGAAGGTCAGCACTTTTCTCTAGCCTTTGGAATTTCCTGGATAAATGAGATACTAAGTGAAATACATGTATATCTCATTTATAGCATCCCCTTGATTTACCAATCTAATAATCCTGTCAGAAAATGAAGAGGTTAGGAAGTCATTCTTGATAAAGCCATGCTGGTTCTTAGTGATCGTTATTTGCCTCTTTTAATTCTCACAAACCATCCCTTTGAATACTGGGTTTTAATCTAACAGTGACTACAGGCAACAACTTAGCTGAGATTTCAGGGTTGGCAATATGTTCCCCTCCCTATCCTTTATCTTCCTTTGCAGTTTGCCTAGGTTCGGTTCCAGCAGAGGCTGACCTCTCCTTGGGGGGGCTGGGCTCCCTACACTCACATTCACTGGCTTGTCACCTTCACCTTAGCTACACTGGGGACAATTCTATTTTTAGCTTTAGTCTAGGGCTTCCACAAATGGGGCAAGGTAAAAGAGATACTCAGTGTTCGAATATGAATTGTGTAGAGGAGATAATTGATTGCCACTTGAATAAAGCTATGGTAAGCACAAGAGAATCATAGTGTGCCATACAGACTGATCATAATAGAATTCAGTAGCTTATTCATTGCTACTAAGCATAGTCATTTGGCAGACCAACATTCAAGTTTCCTTGAGACATAGAATAATTAATCCAGATTCACTCATTAGCCATTTCACATTTTACCTCTTCAACTGGCATTGTCTGATTAAAGAGTCAAACTTGACTTGGCTCTTTACAATGCTGCTTCCTCCTTGGAGCCAGCTCGCTCCAACTGATCCATAGCTATTCTCTCCTGCAGGTAGTTAAATTGTCCAAGGCACTCATCCCCTCTGCTGTCAGTCACTGCCCCTTCCGGGTGATGTTGGGGGCTATCTCCAGTCATCCTTATTTATATTTGGCCGCTGGACCCAGATGGCTCTGGAGGAAAGAGTAAGGCTGGTGACTTTGTACAGCCCTCCCTGACTCAAATCTGATTCATTTGCAAGTCACGGCATCAACTTCCTGACGCCATGGTTTTCTTTGAGAATGAAGGACAAACAACAATGATGACGATGACCTGTGAGGGGGATGTCACTGCTGCTACCTTGCCAGGGAGAGAAGCAGCAACTGTAACTGCAGGTATCTGGGTTCTTTGGGTTTTCACAAGGTCCTGTCCCCAAATAATAAGGCATAAAAGGAGCCCCAACTCAGATACAAGCTTACCTAGACAGGACATGTACTCATGGCTTGAACTTGGGGGTAAGGGAGAAGAGCATTTAACAATCCTACTCTCCAGACATCTCAGAGAATCATCCTCAGGCTTTTAAGACAGAAGGAAGAGAAATGATCAAAGGGTGGGTTGCCTCTTTAGTAAATCCAAAGAGTTTCGTATCAGTAGCAAATTATGAGAACCCAACCTAGAGATAATTTCAATCATGAGGGCTTGGCCTAATAATGAGTCAGAAACTGCCTTCCCCCTAGCCTTGCCAGCAAGCTGCCAAGTAGTCACTAAGAATGATGACTAAGCATGATCTTAAAGGGAGGGGGTGGTGTGAGGAGGAAGGGCACACAAAGAACCCCTGCTACACTAGACTTTTGCTAGGAATGAAATCAATGCACTGATCAATAGTGTAATATTCTATCTACTTCTTTTTTTATTTTTGAAAATCGAAACATTTGCTTTGATCCTGCAACCTCTCCTGTCACCCATGTTTTTAAAAGATCTTGAAGAGAGGTTTTCAATTGACATCTACCAATATTTTCAGTAACCAGGATAGTCTGTGTGGGTATGATGACTTGAAGTTAACAAGAGCAGCTGGGTATTCTCTTACCTACTCTCCTCCCTCATCTTTTTGTCAACTCAATAGTATATTCTCCCAAGTCCAGAGATCATTCCCTTTGGAAGAGCAGGTGGAATTAGAATGAGAATTGTGCAGTTTTGCTATCACTCAGCTATCGCTTATCAACTCATTCATCTCTTCTTTCATCCTCCTCCTCCCTCCAACATAGCTTAACAGCTTTTTTTTAAAATCATCATTATCAGCCTCATTATATTTAGCACAGGAGGTTATGTAACTTTTTATGCAACGTCCTCCTCCCCCCTGCCCCCCGCCTTTGCTTCCATGTTTTTCACACACATACATGCCCACAAACATATATAAGAGACGGAGAAATGTAGTGGATGGAAAATTGACTCCACAGGTCAGGAAGATGTAGGTTCAAGTTAAGCCTTTGACACATACTGACTGTGTGACCCTGGAGAAGTCACTTAACCACTCAGTGGCCCAGGTATTTCCTAAGACTACAACTGCATTGGTGGAAGGTGTTTACTGCACTATTGAAAGCACAGGTCAGGCACTATGACAAAAATACATGCATGTATACACGTGTGTCAATACATACACATACACTTTTAAGGTTTATATACATGTATAAGGTATATACACATGTGTACACATACACATACATGCACACACACTTTTAAGGTTTGCAAAAGATCTTGCTTATGTTTCCTCATCTAAGAGGTAGTAGAAGGGGAAGAGTAGATAAAAAGCTGGCTTTATATGGGATAAAGTCTTGTCAGTGATGCACAAAGACTGTATGACCCTAGCCAAGTGATTTAACCTCTCCATGTTCTAGGGACAACTCTTCAAAACTGTGTTGAAGCAAAGGTACAGACAGACCTATATCGGTGAAGGAAGGATCTTCTTATGACAATGAAATCATAGGTCCAGTCCCTCTCCTATCTCACATAATTCTCATAATAACTCTGTGGCGTAGGTACTTTAAAGGGTATTATTATTTCCATTTTTTATAGATGAGGAAACTGAGGGTCCTACAGGTTAAGTGACTTACCCATAATTATATAGCCAACAAGTATCAAAGATAGGTTTTGAACCTAGGACTCCTGATATTTCTATTCCAGCACTCTTTCCTAATATTGGGAACTTGATAACATAATTTATTAGGAATCAGTTGAATTTTTTTCTTTAAATCATCTGTCGTCTTTCTTTATTATAGCTTGGCTATTGAAGCTCAGCTTGTGAGCAGAGGTTTCCTAGGTCTACAAGTTAGCTGGAAGGTACTGTGGTGGTACTGGCCTGTTTTGCCTTGGGACAACCTTACTTTCAGCCTTAGATTTTATTCTAACCAAAGGAGGAGATAGAACAAAGGTCAGACAGCAGGAGAATATGGACACATCTATATTCTGAGACAGGAGCTCTAAAAATAGGGCTGTGGAAAGCCGACCAGGAGGAAAAAAAATGCATAAAAGAGAAATTTTCAAAATGATAGTGAAAGCTTTCCTCCAAGATACTCTGATACAGATTTCTGCTTTTCTCCTTCCTTTGACCCTGAAGCATTGGAAGGATGATATAGTTAGCTCAGGGTATATGCAGAGAAGTGCTGTAAATCTAAGCTAATTTGGAAAGGGGAGGACAAAGCAGATATCCAGCAATCAATATAACAAAGCCTTATTTTGTGGTAAATGTTTACTGAATATGTTGTTGGAATTTAGTTCTCTCATATGAACAAGGGCTGATAGAGGTGAGATGAGGTCTCTTAGAGACATTTGACTTCTTCCCCCAATGTCTCTAATGAATGCATTACTCGCAAGACATCACCTCTTAATGTACACAGAGAGGCCTAGAGTCCAATCTAAAGTGAGGGAGAAATTTGGAACCATATTTCATTGCTTCTTTGTTTCTCATCTAATTACACCTGACAAAGAGGGAACTATTTAGCCTACATGCATCTCAGTCCAGTGCCCAGGCCCTATGGAGGGTGGGATGGACACATACCAAGTTTCTGTTTTCTCCCAGCTCTAAAAATGGTATGGGGTAGGCAAGCAGAACAAATAAGAAAATTGAACTATAATGCAAATGGTGACTCAATTGCTCTGTTGTTGACTAAAGAGGAAGTGGTGATTTATTGGTGAGCCATTTAGTGAGAAAAAAACCCTCAAAGTATAAACACGTAAAGCAAACATCTTTTTTAAAATGTTGCTTTGACCTAAAACCAAAGCAGGTGTGTTAATTGACTCTTAATGAAAGTGTAGTCTTAAATGCCTAAAATCTGATTTATACTCAGTGTGATTGGACATTTCCCAACCTTTCTTCACTTTGATGTAATCAGTGTGAGGCAATCAGTTTCTTGGGTGTAGAAATCAAATCAGCTTGGGCATTGACCCAAAAGGGTATCTGGAAGGCAGCCATTGTCACCCTACCTCACTGCTTTTCCACGTTCTTTCTCTGCTGAGCAATTTTGATTTCCAGCTAGAGTACGAGACAAATTCTGAAACTCCCTGCTTCGATCCTTGGGTAGTGATGCTTCCTCATAGGCAGTGGAATCAATTAGACTTGGTTCTGGATCTCAAATTTGCCACTTAGTAGTTGTGTGGCCTTGGTCACACCTCTTAAGTTCTCAAGCTTCATCTGCAAAATGGGGATGATACTTATATTACCTCTCTCACACAGTTGTTGTTGAAGAAAGGACTTTGGAAGCTACAAAGTACTTTATATTCACTCTGGTTCTAATTTATTTCTCTTCCCCTTTCCCATTTCCATAGGAGGTAATTCTGTTTCCCCATGACTATACAACGAATAATTTTCTTCCTTTCCCTGGCATTAATTTACCTGCCCATTTTAAGTTGAGCATAGCCTGTCTGCTCTCTTCCTTTGAAGATATACATTCCTCCAGGGAACCGTATCATCTAAACCCTTTCATCTCTGGGCCATGCTTTTCATAGAGGAGATTGTTTTAGATAACCAAGCCAGTGGTGTCCTAAAACCCACATCAAATGTATGCCTTTCACCACAACACCACACTGAAGTCACTAGCCAGGTCTACTGGATTTTGCAGTGAACAGAGAACTGGATTTGGGGTCATTTGGTAGTTGTTTGACTCCAGGTGGACCATGATTACTTCTATGAACCTCCATTTTCTCATTTATAAAATTATCATAATAATACCCACATTACTTACCTTGGATGTTAGCTGTGAGGTTTAAGTGAGATACAGGCATACCTAAAAGCAAATATCACAATAAAGCCAGTCACATAATTTTTTTGGTTTCCTAGTACATTTAAAAGTTATATTTACACTATAATGTAGTCTATTAAGCATGCAATAGTATTATATCTAAAAAAACCCTATGTATATACTTTAAGTAAAAAATATTTTATTACTAAAACTGCTATCATCTGAGCCTTTAGTGAGTTATAATTTATTTTGCTGCCAGAGGGTCTTGCCTCCATGTTGATGGCTTCTGACTGATCAGGGTGGTGGTTGCTGAAGGCTGAGGTGGCTGTGGCAATTTCTTAAAATAAGACAACAATGAAGTCTGCCAGATCGATTGACTCTTTCTTTCACTGGAACACTTAGAGACCATTGTAGGGTAATTAATCGGCCTAGTTTCAATATTGTTGTGTCTCAGGGAATAGTGAGGTCCAAGGAGAGGGAGAGAGCCAGGGATGATTGGTTGGCGGAGCAATCAGAACACATAAAACATTTATGGATTAAGTTTGCCATCTTAAAAGGGTGACATTCATGGTGCCCCAAAACAATTACAACACTGACATCAAAGACCACTGACCACAGATCACCATAACAGGTATAATGATAATGAAGAAGTTTGAACTATTGTACAAAATGTGACACAGAGACACAGCATGAGTACGCGCTGTTGGGAAAATGGCATCGATAGACTTGCTTGATGCAGGGTTGGCACACACTTTCAATTTGTAAAAATACTGTAATATCTGCAAAGCACAATAGAGCAAAGTACAATTTAAAAAGGTATGCCTGTAAAGCACTTTGAAACTTGAAAACACTACGTACATGTGAGTTGTCATTACTCATCCAAGCTTCCTTCTATTCCTCATATCACAGACTTTAGGAGATATGTTTAATTCATACTCCTAAAGGTACTCATGAAAACCAAGAAGGCAGAAATATCAATTTTGCAGTCAAAATTCCATTACAACAAATTGCAAAGAACATCTCTCCATAACAACAACAACAAGAACGCACACACACTTACATGCAAATGACCACAGCCCAGCTAATGGATCATTTATTTAATGGGGCAGCTAATTTAGTGGAAAGGGCATAGAATGGGGAAATCAAGAGACCTGGCTTCTAGACCTGATTCTGCCACTACTTTACTGTGTATTTCTAGGCAAGCCGATTAACCTCTCTGGGCCTCTTATTTTTAACACTTATTTATAAACCAGGGACATGATTTGGTTTACTGGAAATAGAATTGGATTTGGCAGAAGGATCCAAATCCTGGCTCTGACTGAGTACAACTGAGCCCAGATCATTTAATTCTTACCATCCTCAGATTTATCATATGTAGAATGGGGATAACAACCCCTGTACCTTTAAAAAAATAAAATTTTAGAGTTGGTAAGGAACTCAGAGGTCATCTAGTCCAAACTGCTGCCAAAATAATGAATTCCATCTACAAAATCCAACCCCTAGGGTCAAATCTTCCAGCCTTTAATTGAATATTTTCAGTGACAGGGAACTTACTTCCCACTTCCCATTCACCATTTGAGTAACCTTAGCCCAGAGGTTCCCAAACTTACTTGGCCTAGTGCTCCCTTTACCAAAAAAAAAAAAAAATCTTAGTACATCCCCCTGGAAATCTACTTTCTTTAATCCTTTAACAGATTTTTGAAATCTGCATCATTTAAAAAATATATAATCTATTTTTTAATGACGCATTTTAAATTGAACTGTTTATTGTAAATTTGTAGAGTTTTTCCTGTGTTGAAATCTTGATGATGCAGTATTGCATCATGTAATCATATAGCATCATACTGTAAATCAGTCATTACGCACACACATATTCCTGTTGATGAACGCTGGACTTGACAATTCAAGATACACTTGCTTGCTAATACTTGCTTGCTAAGATCTGTCAGTAGACGTGACCACTGTCAGTAGACAGTGACCATAACTGATGGGTTAAAACTCACATTTTGTGTGTTTATTTGGAAAACAATATAGTTACTACGAATTTAAACTCTGTTGTGCAACAGATGAAACAAATATGGTTTTTCAAAATGTTCTTCTCTTCTTTCCTTATGCTTCCACTGCCTCCTTTCAATGCCCCCCAGTTGCACCCAAGGCTACCACTGCCCCACTTGACTGTTCTAGCCCCCAAGGGGGAAGTATCACCCACTTCAGGAACTTCTGTTCTAACCCATTCCAACTCATTTTATAGGTGATGAACAAGAGACCCAAATTGGGTAAGGTCACACAGATAATAAATAGAAGAATCTGAACTGAAATCGGTCTTTTGATTATACGTCAAGTATTCTTTCCTCCGAATGAGCAAGACAACTTTTTCCATTAGCAACAGTCCGTATTTAGGCAGCTTAGATTCTTAGAGTTTCTTCTTACATTGAGCCAAAAATCTGCCTCCCTGTAATGTCTTATAATTCTGTTCTCAAGGGCCTAGCAAAAATAAGTCTAATCTCTTTTCCATGTGACAAATCCTTTAAGTAATTGAAGCCAGTTATCATTTCCCCACTTCATTGTTTTCCTAGGCCCAATAACCCTAGTGCTTTTGACCATTCCACCTGTGGTATGGTTTCAAGCCCCCTCATCGTCCTGATCAGCTTTCTCAGGACATAGGGCAGCTCATCAATGTCCCTTCCTTCTAAAACGTGCTACCTGCCACATGCTTACTACCTGCTGCCAAGAGCCCTTTTCTAGAAATGAGGAATTTCTGTGAAAAGAAAGTATTTTGTTAGCTATACCACACTCTAGAAATATGAACTTTGAGGTGTGTGAGTGACTTTGATTCTAACAGATTTCATAAAAAAATTCAATTCTTTTGAATAATGTAGCATCTTCTGAAGGCGTCAGAATATTTGAGGCATGCTGCGTGATCTCGTGAATGGAGTTCATATTCTTGGAGATCCTACTGAGACAAGTTCTTCTTTTTATTAATATTTATAATATTCATGGTACTAGACCAGCTTGACAAAAATTATTTCCCAAATTGGCAGATTTGTCTAAACATAAACTTTGGGTACTCAGACCTGCCAACCTCAGAAATAGTCTTCAATCTTAGGAATGTAAATTTAGAGCTGGAAGGTACTTTAGAGATAATCTAGTCCAACCTCTTCATTTTATAAATGATGCTTCAATTGAAGCTCAGAGGTGGTAAGTGATCACCTTGTAATGTCTTGTGGTGAGGGTATCTTTTAAAAGATGAAGAAATAAGTTACATGGCCAAAATCTTATCACAAAACTCCTTTAATTTACCAGGGAAATGAAAATCAAAATAAAAAAATTCTCCTGTCAATCAGTCCATTGATCTTTCTAGTAATCTCATCATCATCATCATCATCATCATCATCATCATGGCGGTTCACATGTCTATAATGCTTTGAAGTTTATCAGTTATTTTATTTAATAGAAAGTCAGTGATATTGATAATAGAAATATTATTGCCCACAGTTTGTATGTGAAGGAACTGCAACTCAAAAAGATAAAATGATTTGTTCACAATTAAACAAGTAGTGTTGGGGGCCACACTTTGAATGCAGGGGTCCCCCACCTAAGTATAGCATTGGTTCTGCTCCATTACCAGGCGACATGATCAAACTCACAAAACTCAGACTTGGAAGAAAATTCAGCGCATAATCTTCAGGCAGATTAGGCATATTTTTTTCATGTTTGACAGATGAGACAAATGAAGCCCTGGGAAGTTAAGTAAATTGCCCAATGTCCTACGTCTAGTAAATGGGAGAGATGGGGTTTAGGAAGGAATACTGGAGTCCAGATGTCTGTTTCCTAGGGCAAAGCTAATTCTACCACAATAAGGCGAGTTCATTATGTTCAAATTGCAATACTATAAGGTCTCTGGAAGGTGAGAAAATGAACCATACCACGAAAAAAATTATGCTTGTCTAACATTACCTCTTTTATACATTTAGAATCATAGGAGTGGGGATATAGAGATGGAAGGTACCTTAGAAATCATTTAGTAAAACCCTTTCAATGTACATGTGAGGAAACGGGCACAGAAAAATGAAGACTTACAAAGTCTGATTTGTAGTAAGTGGCAGAGCCAGAATTGAAGCCCAGGTTCTATGATTCCATTTAGCATCCCATAAGGGTTTTCTTGGGTCTGGGGTCAAATGACTCAAATCTGAATAATCTTCAGAAAATTGGGCCTATCATTTCACCAGTTGTTTACTTGGTGACTTGTGACATTCATTTAGTTGTAGGAGCAAGGAAAGTTATAAGTGAGTTCAGCTGGTGCCCAAGGAATCTGTCTCCTTTCAACCCATTCCTTTTGCCATCCTGAAAAGCATTCACACATTTAATCTGATTTGAAGACAACCCCCTCTTCCTTAATTCTGGAATAACCAGAGGGATCTAGAGAGCTCTGTGTTTAATAGGTTTAATTCTGCTTTTTCTCAAGAGATTTCATCCCCGAAAAGCTAATCGATGTGTTCTCAGAAAACGGAACCCCAGTGGAAATGTTTACAATTTTCTTTGCTAAGTGTTATTTTTTCCATATTAGAGGCCTAATTTCCTGCAATTCTTGGAGAGTACGGGGCGGAAGAGGGGTCAGGAAACTCTACCCAGAGGGGAGTAGTGATTAAGAACACACTCATTTCCTTCCTTTTCCTTTACAACTGCGGGAAGTATTTTTTTTTCAACATATTCCTGCATTCATTGCTGATGCTGTTGCAGTAAGTGAAAATTGTCTTTCTTAATGGTATTCTAAAGGAGGGAATATATTTCCTTTTAGCTCTGTCCCTCACAAATTAAGAGATTTTAGACAAGTCACAATTTCTCTGTATCTTACATCATTTGGTTGGAAAGGATTTGGATTTTCGAAATAAAGTGGCAAATAAGTAAAAAGGATTAGTGGTATAGAAGATTGTAATCACAGAAAAGAAGCACTCAGAGATGAGAGAAAGGGGTGGGGGAGGAGACAAGAAGAGGAAGAGAGATCTAAGAGTGAGAAGGAGGGGCAGGAAGATGAGAAGAGAGGGGAGAAAGGAGAATATAGAGAAGGAAAAGAGGGAGAGAGAGAAAAAGAAGGAAGAGGAGGGAAAGAAAAAGAAATAGGTAAAGAAGAGGAAAAACAAGTGAGATAGAGGGGAAAGAGAGAAAAAGAAAAGAAAAAAGAAAGAGAGAGAAGAGACAGAGCAATAAGGAAAAAGGAAGAAGAAAATGGGAGATAAAAAGAGGGAGGGAAGAGAGAAAACAAGAGGGAGAAAAGGGAGTTGGAGCAATAGAGGAGAAAAGGAGAGAGGGAAAGAGGGAGAGGAAAGGAGAAGAAAAAATGAGAAGAAAGAGTGAAAAAGAGAAAAGAAAAAGAGAGAGAGAGAGAGAGAGAGAGAGAGGGAGGGAGAAATGGGGGCTTGGTAACAGATCTCAAATGTAAGATGATACAGAATAGCTGTTTTGTTAGATGGCATGGTGGATAGAGTGTTAGGCCTGGAGTTGAGAAGACCTGAGTTCTGAGTTCAAATTTGACCTCAGACACTTACTAGCTATGAGAACCTGGGAAAGTCACTTAACTTCGTTTTGCCTCAGTTTCCTCATCTGTAAAATGGGGGTAATAATAGCACCTACCTGCCAGGGGCTGTTGTGAGGATCAAATGAGATAATAATGGTAAAGTAGGTAGCACAGTGTCTGGCATATGGTGTTTTATAAAAGTTATTGGTGATGATGATGATGATGATGATGGTGTCATCAAACCAGGCTACAAGTCTTACAGTATGAGTGCCTGGCACATAATAAATGCTACATAAATGATGGCGCAGCTAGGGGGCACCATAGTGCACAGAGTGCTGAGCCTGGCATCAGGAAGACTTGAGTTCAAATCTAGCCTCAGACCCTTACTAGTTGTGTGACCCTGGGCAAGTCACTTAAACCCCCGTTTCCAGTTTCCTCATCTGTAAAATGAGCTTGAGAAGGAAATGACAAACCTCTCCAGTATCTTTGCCAAGAAAACCCCAAAAGAACAAAGTTAGACACAATTGAACAACAAATATAGATGTTATTAATATCATTGTCATCAATAAACCAATCCCAGGTTCCAGTCTTGTTGTTTAGTAAGAAGCTACAGTGGGGTTGGCTTGATTCCCTCCTGCACTTTTTATTCAGGACGTTCTCTCAGCATAAAGTGAAAATACTCTGCTTTGACCTGAACATCTGCTGAGGTTACACAAATGAACATTTCACATTCCAACAAACATCCATGGAGCACCTGGCATTGCCCATGGATGTCCCCATGCTGAGGGAGATACAAGGACAAACAAGAGGCCATTTTAAGGAAGGAGAGTGGGACTCTAGAAATCATCCTGAACTGGGAATCAAGTGGTCTTGTCCCAAACTATGGCTCTGCTGTGTGCAGGAGTGAACAGAACATAAGACAGAGAGTTAGGAGGATCGGAGTTTGAATCCCATCTCAGACAAGTTAGCTGCGTGACCCTGGCATGTTATATAAATTCTGTCTGCTTCGGTTTCCTCATTTGTAAAACGGGTACCTACCACACAGGGTTATCATGAGGACTAAATAAAATGGCCTATGTCAAGAGTTTTACAAAATTTAAATCACTATGGAAATGATATCTATCATTATTATTAATACAGATGAGCCTAGTAAAATTGAATGAGCTGTTTTTGTTATTCAGTCATGCCTGACTCTTCGTGACCTTATCTGGGGTTTTCTTGGCAAAGATACTAGAATTTTTTTACATTTCCTTTTCCCGATGAGGAAACTGAGGCAAACAGGGCTAAGTGACTTGCCTAGCGTCACACAAATAGAAAGTGTCTGAGATCAGATTTGAACTCACTTCTTCCTGACTCCAGGCTCAGCTGCCTATCCATTATACCACTTAGATGCCCCCAACTAATCTCTGTCTTAGTTTTCCCATTTCTAAAATGAAGATGACAGTTCCTGCCTTGCCCATCTCATAGGTTTGTTGGGGGAAGCCAATGAAATGATGGATGTGAAAACACTGTATGTTTATCAAATATCATTGCACACCCATGTTAACTAGAACTTCATCAGTTTGGGTTTCAAAAAATTGTCTTATCCAAATTCTGCATCTTTCCCAGCTCCAGCCCTGCATGCCCTGTAGTTTATACATGGAAAGTGCTTCATAAAGGTTTGTGGCAGCTCTGTCACTTATTATCCAGAACCAGGTCATAGATCCAAAGTGGGGAGAAAAGGAGACCTGAGCCTGTCCAAAGGGCAGGGAGGCTCTGGTTGGGGTATGGAGAAAGGAGGAAGTTCAGGAGCTAGCAGCAGCAGCAGTGTAGTTCAGACTTCAGAGACAAATCAGGGGTCTCACGTCCAGCATCTAGACCAGTATGAAGAACAACAACAGCCAGGGTAAGAATTCCAGACCAAAGTGAAGTCTATAATTCTGCCCCTCTGAGATAACAGAGCTTTCTAGCTAACTCTTAGGGGGCAGAGACCAGCAGTAGCCTGTTCCTGCATAGACACAAACTGAGATCAGGAACTTGCAAAACTCAGAACTGGAGAGCAGTGATCAGACTCTGCTCTGGATTAGGTCATTTAAGGAGCACTGAAAGCTTGCAAGTCCTCAGCTTGTTCCTAAGTCCCTGAGATAACATAGTACTCAAGGCCCCAAGAAAACAGCAATAGGATCAGCCCAGACCATCTGTCCTAACATCAGATCTGAATTTAAAAAGTAGGCTAGAAGGTTGGGCAAACAAACAAACAAACAAAATGAACTCCACCACAATGAACTATTACAATGTCAGGGATGCTCAAGACACAAACATAGAGGAGAATAACTCCAAAATATCTATAAGCAATTTTTCAGATAAAAACACATTTTGGACAAAAACTCAACTATAATGCCTTGAAGAGATGAAGGATGAATTAAAATAAACAGCTAAAAATGTTTTTATTAGTGGAATGATAATACTTAAGGTAAAAATTGGAAAAGAAATGAGAAATTTGGAAGAAAAAATTGGAAAGAGAAATAACAGCTTGGTACAAGAGCTAAAAAACCTGCCCCAAGTGACAAACTCCCTGAAAATTAGAATGGACCAAATAGTAACCCTATACTCCATGAGGCAACAAGCAATATTAAAACAAAGTAAAAAAAAAAAACATTTATGTGATAGAGCACTTAACAGTTTACCAAGAGATTGCCTCACTGTGATCTCAGGAGGTAGGGAATGCAGGTGGCATCATCTCAAGTTTATAGATGAGGAAACTGAAGTCAGAGACGTTATGAGTTCCTCAGGTTAAGTGACTTGCTAGAAGATATTGGGTCAGTGAATCAAAAGCAGGTTTTCTTACTGCAAGTCCAAGGCTCTGTCCTTTTGTCATGCCTGAGATTTAAAGTGTTTTCCCTCTCATTTAAATAAGATATTTTACAGGGATAGACTTAATAAAACTAATAACAAGGTGTTTCCAAAGGTCAATGATTCGACACTGTTACAAAAGTAGTTATTAACATTTTGAAAGTTAAGAAAAGCTAATTAAACTTGGTTCCTTGTAAAACTGAGGTTATTAGTTCAGTTCAGTAAAATTTTTTATAAGATTTCAATTAGGATACAAAGATAGCAGTAAGAGAAATGTGCTATACCACCATGTGTACATGGAAGACATGATTTAACTTCATGGTGTGATTGAATCTGAGAGACATCCCGGTACAATGGACAGAGGAATTTGAGTCCTGCCTCATATACAAATGGGTTGTATGACCTTGAGAAAATTGCTTAAATTTTCAGTGCCCCCCTAGGCAATTCTCTAAGACCTTCACTAGAAAGGATTGAGCTATGTCAGTGGAGGGAATTTTCAGTTTTCTACATCAATGAAATGATAGGACCAGATTCTCCCCCTACCCCCAACACTCTCTAAAAACTATTGACTCTAGAATCTCCATGGTTCTCAACCTTCCTAATGCTGTGACCCTTTAATACAGTTCCTCATGTTGTGGTGACCACCAACCATAAAATTATTTTCGTTGCTACTTCATAACTGTAATTTTGCTACTGTTATGAATTGTAATGTAAATATCTGATATGCAGGATGTATTTTCATTGTTACAAATTGAACATAACCCACAGGTTGAGAACTGGTGGCATAGGAAGTTCCCAAAGTGGGCAATGGGGGGTAGTAGCCTTAGGTACAATTGGGGGGCATTGAATAAAAATAAGGGGGCATTGGAAACATAAAGAAAGAAGAAGATTTTGAAAAACCATTCATACATGTTTCTTCTGTTGTATAACAGAGTCAAAGTCATAGTGATCATATAATTTTACAAAGAAACACACAAAATACAAGTTGTAACCTATCATTGGTGAAGTCTGCTGACAGGTCTTAACGAGCAAGCGTTAGGGGCAGCTAGGCGGCGCAGTGAATAGAGCACTGGCCCTGGAGTCAGAAGGACCTGAGTTCAAATCCAGCCTCAGACATTTAACGCTTACTAGTCATGTGACCTTGGGCAAGTCACTTAACCCCAATTGCCCTGACCTCCTGCCTCCAAAAAGCAAAACAACAACAACAAAGACACAAACAAGCAAGTGTTGGCAGGTGAACATGTTATGCATGGTTGGTAAGTCCAGTATGCATCAGTAGGATTATGTGTGTGTGTAATGACTTGTTTACAATATGGTTTTCTATATGGTTACATGATACAATATTGCATCATCAAAATTTCAGTGAAGGAAAACCCCCCACAAATTTACAATAAATTATTAAATTTAAGACATATCATTTAAAAATACATATATTTCGTATTTTTTTAGATGATATGAATTTTAAAAAACATTAAAGGGTTAAAGAAAGTAAATTACTAAGGGAAAGTGCTGAGTACTTTTTTTTCTTTTTGTAAAAGGGGCAGTAGGCCAAATAAGTTTGGGAACTTCTGGCCTAGAGGAAGGGGCTGAGAATCAGGAAGTCCAGGGTTCACATATTTCCTCTGATACTTATTAGATATGTGACTCTGGACAGGTAAATTAATTTTTTCAATGCTCCCAGGCAACTCTCCAAGACTGATCTACCAAGTTAGTTTTGTATTGCTGGATTGAATTCTCATAATGGGTTACCAAAAGAGCTTGTGAACCACCTCTTCTTCTTGGAAAGATCATTGGATTTGGAGTTAGAAAATTGGGGTTCAAATCCCAGCTATGACATCACCTATTTGACTCTGGAAAAGTCATCTAACCTCTCTGTGTCTCAGTTTCCACATTCATAAAAAATGGGAAGAGAGGTCAACACTGATGGCCCCTAGGGTCTCTTTCAGCTCTAAATATATTACTGTGAGTCTCAGGAACAAGAGATACTTCTTTATTGACATGACCTTCTCTGAATGTAGGGGATTGAATTATAAATATTTCTTTCTCTGTTTCTATGATTATTATTATTACAGATGTAACTCTGAAGCAAATGAGACACGTGAAAAGTAAAAATGACTAAACAGAAAGATTAGGAGTAACTTTTGATATAACATAAGGATTTATCACAGGGCTGTCCTAAATTGCATTTGAAATATGATTGATTTTCAGAAATTCGATTTACACGCAGCTTTTCTTAAATATGTCTTATGTAATAAAACATTACATTCTAGATTTTTGACTGTACTAACCTATCAGATCCTAGTTAGGGTGTTAGCTGTATGAGCTGTATGTACTGTATAATTGTATTTACATAATGGATTCTAATACTGACACTAATATCCCATAGATAAGATGAGGAAATATACTTCCCTTCTTTTATTGGAGAGGGGAAAACCATGGGTGAGGAACATTGTCATCAGACCACAGGTTGGTTTGATAAAACTTCTTTCTTTGCTACAAAGGAAGATTCATAGGATAAATGATAGTTGAGTTTGAGAGGGGGGGATACATACATATATACATATACATTCATACGTATATATATTATATATAATAAAATGATAAAAAAATTAAAAAGCATCAATATAACTTCGAGGGAAAAACACAAACACTGACAGCAGAAAAATAGTTTGGATTTTTTTGTGTCTGGACATTTAGAAGAACAACCAATCAGATAAACCAATTTGGATAAAACATTAATTTCATCCTGACCTTTTCTTTTTCTTTACCTTGAATCAAACCAATTCATAGGCATCTGACATAGAAGCTTTATTTAGTGATGAAGCAAAAGTGTCCCAAATAGTGACAACATCACCAAGGGGAAAAAATGGCCCTATTAGATGAACTGCAAAGAAAGCATTTCCCCCTGGGAATTATGTTTAGCTAACAAGTAGGCTGCTTATTCCAAAGACATAGACCTTGGCAATCTATGTCAAGACAATTTGGGTAACTTCTTTAAAAAAAGTTCCATTTCTCAGTAAGCAAAAAGCTGGATGAGAAGGCAATTTGGAAAGCAATAAACAAATTAAAACTCATAATAAAGTAAAACAGTTTTCCTGATATTGATAGTTCTTTTGTCACAGGAAGTTGCTGCAATGCTATCATTACTGCATTTTCTCTTTAAATAAAGATTGAGGGAAATTTAAAAAAAAACAACAACACCAGAGATCCCCTAGAAAATAGACTGGAACTTTCTTGTGTCTGAATGAGAATGAGATGGTAAGGGGGGAGTCCCTAGCAGAGAGAGTAAATGTGGGAATGTAGAGTTAGATCACAAGTAAAGATAACTTCAGGGAGAGATGAAGGCAAAACATTAGAGGAACATGGTGGGGTCAACAGGATCAGAACAACAAGCAGGGACGATTGACTCTGGGAGAAGAGAAGGACTGCAATGTGATTTAGAACAGCTAGAAAAAACATTTGAAAAGCAGCATTTAATAAGGATCTGAAATCAAGAAGAGTGAACAGATTGGGGTAGGCGGGGTGGAGGGGATCACAAGAAGAAAAACCATTTGGGAAAGAATACCAGGAGCTGAGAGAAGTATGTGGAGGAAAACCTAATGAGCAGAAATGGAGGGGAAAAGAGGGAGGGAAATGACTGCCAGAAAAAGGATGATGACAAGCACAGAGGACCAAGAGGGATAGTTATTAACTCATTTAATTTAGAGGGCTCTTCAGGGAACTGAAGGGACAGTCATGCTGTGTGTTTGTTCATGATATGCTTATGAGAATCCTAGGTGATGCCTGGGAAAGTCTGAAAAGTTATTGTCATTCATAACAAAATTGGTAAGGATGCTAATTTAGTTGGTAATAACATTATTCTTAACACAATGCTTAGGAATTTTAAAATAACACATTAAATACACTTAAATTACCCTGGTTATCATCTAATTATAGTTGGTTAAATAATATAATGCAATTAAATACAAAAAAAAGTCTGTTAATGCCTTTAAAGTGATCACTCACTTTGCTGGATTCTCTATTAGAACTTCATAATTAACATTCAGTCCTTCGTTCCTGTTCTTTAGAGGGACAAATTTTTCCACTGATGGTCATAGAAGCTTTGTTTGCCTGTAAATGGCTGAATTGTGACAAGAGAAAGAGCTCTATCCTCAAAATACCTTCATTTGTTTCCCACCTCTTCTTCTTCATGACCAAGTCTTTTGGGTATTACTAGCTCCCATTCCAAGGTAGTACCTTCATCTCTCTCCCATCCTCAATTTACTACTATTCCATTATGAGGAAACCCATGAGATGGCCCTGTAGTCAGGTGAAACTCAGCTATGTAGATTCACTAATATATATACTTTTTTTAAAGGGAAAAATCAACTGGCTTGATGAACTGCAAGTGGAGACTTTGATTATCCAATTCGCTTCAAGTTAGGAATTCAGTATCTACTGTGTGCAGGTACTGGAGATGCAAAAACAAAAATGAAATAGTCTTAAATGAAAATGAAATAGTCTTTGTCCTTACGAAGCTTACATTCTCTTTGGGGAGAAAACATACATACAGCTAAGTAAATATAAAACATATATTCATACATCTCTCTCTCTTTATATATATAAAATGTGTGTGTGTGTAATGTATATACACACACACACCCTGTCTGTCCATATGTATGTATGTATATTTATATGCACTTACACACACATACAGAGTAATTTCCAGAAAAAGGCTGGTAGAGAACTAACTACTAAGGTATTCAGGGAACCACTACCACCTGAGGTGAGCCTTGAAGGAAAAATGTGGTCAGTCTTAGTTGGATGGTGGAGTAATCCAACCTTTTGGTAACCTGTTTTCCCTACTTGTTTGGCCCAGATTGTTTTCTTATCTATGATTGCTGGAAAAAAAAAAAAAAGAAAACTCAATGAATTACAATGAAAAGAAATGGAAGGGACACCAAGCAAATGATTCCTTAGATAAGAGTTTATCCTTAAGTCTCCCAAAAAGATGGCTTTGGCTTATATCCGAGAAAACAAGCAAATGGAGCTCAAAAACAGTGGTACATCTCATTAGCTGTCCAAGATGACAGTTGTCTTTCAACCTGCTCTAAACATACTTCCAGTCTTTTGGGGAACTTCAGGAAACTGAAGTGGGGTATTTTCCACAGAAATTTCCCCAGTGATTTGTCAATGGGCTGATTTGTCTTTGCAGTGAAGTCTCTCTCTCTCTCTCTCTCTCTCTCTCTCTCTCTCTCTCTCTCTTTTTCTCTCTCACTCTCTTTCTCTCTTTTTCTTTCTGTCTCTCTATTTCTCTCTCTGTCTGTGTGTGTCTCTGTCTTTCTCTGTTTCTCTCTCTGTCTTTTTATCTCTATGTGTGTGTCTCTGTCTGTCTGTCTGTGTCTCTCTGTCTCTGTGTCTGTCTGTGTCTCTCTCCATCTCTCTTTGTCTCTGTCTCTGTTTCTCTCTGTCTCTATGTCTCTCTGTCTCTGTGTCTCTCTGTTTCTCTCTCTGTGTGCTTCTGTGTGTCTCTGTCTCTGCGTGTCTCTGTCTCTTTCTCTTTTCTCTCTCTCTCTCTCTCTCTCTCTCTCTCTCTCTCTCTCTCTCTTTCTCTTCTTTCTCTCTCTCCTGCCTCATCCAGGTAGGTACTCTAAAATACACTATTGCCATCCCTCTCATCCTCCTGCCATTTTGGGAAAAAGCATGATTCTCAAATTCTTAGTTCTGGCTTTCATAACTCTGGATACAATAAAATTTCCTTAGTACTCATAGCTAGTTAGCTATCTTGGGATGCTTCCCTGCACTTGACAAATATTTACCATGTGCTATCCCCACCTGCTCACCTCCCTGCCAATTGATGCATGGCATTAGAGCGGGCTACAGAAGATACAGAGAAGTACATGGAAAACACAGTTCATGATTTGGGGAGGGCAAACATGTGTAGTTTACAAGCAACAATAACAGTGTAAGCTGGAAATGCCAAGTATCTCACTGGGGGCCTTGATACATGCAGAAGATATGTTCTCTTGCTGAACTAGATCCCTTACAAGAGATGGTGAGAGTCAGTATATGATTAAGAGCCCAATGGACAGTCAGTAATCTGAATCTGAATGAACTTGGGAGATAAAGTGCCCTGGTCTTGCAAGAGGTATGGAGACCAATATTAATGGATTTTTGACCCTCTGGAAGGTAGAAGATGACCCACAGCAAAGTTCTTTTCAGAAGTACCTGCACCTCTGCATTCTTCCCTCAAGAGACTAATACATGGTTCTTTTCTCCTGGAGCACCTGGTAGGAGATGTGCCAGTTTAGATGTACTAGAGGGACTGAGAGTATTATCGGGATGGTGTTCTAAGTGACAGAGGAAGAACTGATTGGCTCTGAGGGGGCAAAATTCAGTTTCTGCAGCTCTAAGAAACCAACTATTTATGCTTCAACTTTTAGGGCTCCTAGTAGATGAATTCTATTCATATTACAAGACTTGCAGTTAATTAGTAATCCATGTTGCTAGGGATATATGCCTCTCTATATAACATTTAAGAAAAATAGAACTCTTCATTTCCATTTTGTGTTAGATACATATGGCTTTTAATAGCTGTAGTTTTTGCTGTGATATCATTAGAACACCAGATGAGTAAAACACAAAGAAACATATAAACTGCTTAAGTGATATTGGAAGTTATACAAATATCCACCTTGGGCAAAGCAAAGTTTGTACCTATCTTTATAATTTACAAAGTTGGTCAGAAAATTCCTTCCACTTCTAGACTGGACCATCCTTCTTCTAGACTGTCTCAACCCATTCCCATGAAAGGATCTAGAAGATAGAAGAGTTTTACTCTGAATTCTGAGACACTTAAGTGCCTCTGCCAACAGGAGTGAATTCTTGGGCTTCAGAAATCATTATAGGATGTTAGAGAAATGGTATTTTTTTGATGATGGGTTTTAGAGCTGAAAGAGAGCGTGTAATCCACTTAGTCTAACTTCTTTGTGTTTACAGATGGAGAAACTCGGGCCCACAAAGGTTAGAAGGTTATCAAAGTCATGCACGTGACCTCTAGACAACTGGGATTCAAATCTATGTTTGCTAACTCCGAATCCAATGTTGTTTCCGCTACAACAAATTTTCTTCCCACCCTGGCAGAATGTAAAACTGAATATTAAAAATTCATTAAATTTACATCTGCCAGATATTGTTAACCTTAAAAGGGAAGAAGGAGACCTCTTCCTCTGAGATAGGAATGGAAGAGAGCATTGAGTGTCTGTGGGGGAAGAGATAGTACAAGAGGGGAAAGGGGGAAGTTTATGTTGTTTCTTTGTATTATTGTCCTTATTTACATAATTTTGGTTTTTAGATAATCTTGCTCTCTTTTCTATGGTCTTTAAACCCTAGTCATGCATAGAGACTGCAGCCTGTAGTTTTCTACATAAAAATGATGATGGATATGATCTTAAGTGATAGTAATCAAGGAATCATAAAGATGGGAAGACTTAAAGATAAGTAAATAGAAGTACTTTTATGGAATAAGACGAGGGAAGATTCAATTCAGTTCGACCGACATATTCTATGCATCTATGTGCAAAGCTCTACGCTAAGATACAATTCGTGCTCTCAACAAACTTGAAATCTTCATGGATATATACATATATATATATATATATATATATATATATATATACACACACACAACAGGTACACAAATAATGATGATATCAATAGAATGTGATAAAAGCAGACCTAATTTTGCTAGAAAATGGGAAGAATCACAGAATGGAGAGGCCTCAGTAACTACCTGGTACAACCTACACTTGAAAAAATATCCTCTCTATATTACAAGTGGTCACTCAGCCTTTACTTGAAGACCTCTGATAAGAGCGAATCTACTATTTTCTAAGTCTGTTTTGCATTTGAGTAGGTCTTGTCATTTGGAAATTTTTCCTTTTATTTGAATCTTTGCAATTTTCATTTCCAGTTTTCCCACCTGGGGACAAGCAGAGTAAACCCAATGCCTCTTCCACATGACAATCCTTAGAATACTTGGTTAGTTTTTTTTTTTTATTGGATAACATGAGTAAATTTTACAAAGTAATTATGGAGATAGCCTTAATTATTCATAAACACTGAAAATTGTGAATAATTGCTTTTGGTTTGAGGGATCAGGGAGGGCTTTATGAAAGAGCCACTCACTGAAGAATGAGAAAGATTTCAAGAGACAGAGGTGTGGAAGGAGTACATTCCAGGCACTAGTGGGTAGCCTGTACAAACAGAAGACAGAAACAAAAGGACAAAATCGGGGAACAGATAATTCAGTTTGGCTGAAAAAAATAGAGTGATAAGAAATAAAGTTGGAAAGGTAGATTGAAACCAGATTGTAAACATTAAAGCATTATATAATGCTGACTGTTATTATTATTATTATTATTAATTATTAACAGCCTTATGTAATATCCCAAGGAGTTTATATTTTATTTCATAAGTATTAGCAAGTCACTGAAGGTTGTTTCTCACCCTCCTCCTCCCCCCAAAGGAATGACATGGTTATACTTGTGTATTAGGAAATTAATTTTGGCAACTGTTTGAAAAACAGATTGGAGAGGAGAAAGACTGGAGGCAAGAAGCCCAATTAGGAGGCCAGGCAAAAGGGAACATGGGCTTGAGACAGTAATAATAACAGCAATGTGAATGGAGAAGATTGAACAGATGTGAAAAATATTGTGAAAGTGTAACTGACAGAACATGGCAACTGATTGGATGTGGGGGATGAAGAAGAGAGAAAAATCAAAGGCGATTCCAAAATTTCTTTTATGTTTAGTGCAATTGTACAACCCAAAAGGAGAGAAGATGGGAGGAGGCATAGGTTCTGTGGAGGAGTTGATGAGTTTCCTTTTGGATGTGTTGAATTTGAAAAGCCAGAGCAATATCCCCATGGATATGTCCAGGATGCAGTTGGAAAATCAGTCCTGGAAAGTAATGGCGAATTGGGGCCAGATGTATAGCTTTGGCAGTCATCTGCATAGAGGTGATAATCGAAGCTTTGGGATTAGATGAGAGTGTTAATAGAGAAGTTGTGAGGAAGAAGAAAAGAAGGCCAAGAATAACACCATGGGGGGACAGTTTATGCTAAGGAGAAATCAAATGGGACAACTGGACAGGTAAAAGGAAATCCAGAAAAGAACAGAAGCAGAGGGAAGAGAGGGTCAAGAAGGAGGGTGTGGCAGACAGCTGAATGCTGCAGAAAGGTCAAGAGGGGTCAAGATTGGGGGGGGGGGGGAGAAGGTCAATGAATTTGGCTATTAAAAGTTTTATTAGTGTTTTGGGGCCGGTGCCAGGCTATAAGCAGTTGAAGAGAGAGAGTGGGGTGATGAAAAAGTAGAGTAATGGGATGTAAGCCAATTTTTAAAAGTTCTCCATTAAAAGAGAGGAAAGAGATGAGATCATAGCAGCGGCGAGTAGTAGTACAAAAGGAAATTTTTTTTTTTAGGTTTGAGCATGTGAATGTATTTTACAGGTTTTCATCCCTTCACTCAACAAGCATGTTTGTATACAATAAGCATTTAATGCTTTTTCATTAATTAATTAAATATTCACTGGGCACCATGTTATGGGATGAAGATGCAAAGATAAATAAGACACGGACACTTGCTATTAGGGAGCCCACATTCTAACAGGGAGAAAAGATGTAAGAAATTATGTCACAAGGGAGAGTGAGATGAGTACAAAGGTTAGGTACTAAGGAAGTACTTTAGGAAATGTGAGGAGGGAGAGATCACTTTCATCCAGGTAGTAGTGGGAAGTACCATGAGCCTTACTGAGGAATAGGGACACATGTTCCTCTGAGACAGAAAGGAAAGAGGTGGGATGCAGATATTCTACTGTGGCTGAGAGATTTTGAGGGTTGGAGGAGGGGAAATTCTTAGAATCATAGATTTAGAACCAGAAAGGACCTCAGATGGCAGATAGTACAGTTCCCATATTTTACCTTCCACTTACTCCTCTGTATATGAGCTTTTACAGAACCACCTTTTAACATGTATTAGAATAAAAGATCCCTGAGGGCAGGGACCATATTTTTTGCTTTTCTATGTATCCCAAGCATTTTGCCTGGCACATAGTAGGCATTTAATAACTACTTGTTGGTTGATTACTGATAAGAATAACGAGACCTAGAGAAGTAAAATTACTTGTACAAAGTCATATAGCTAGTAGGTGACAAAGTCAGGATTTAATCTCAACTTCTCGGTCTTTGAGATAGCTAGGTAACATAATAGACAGAAAGCTACACAAGACCTGTACACAACATTTGTAGATCTGACCAAGGCCTTTGATACTGTTATTTGTGAGGGCTTATGGAAAATGACATCAAAATTTGGTTGCCCAGAGAAGTTCATCAGCATTGTATGTCAATTTTGTGACAACATGAATGCCCAGGTTCTGGATAATGGACAATGCTCTTGTGCCTTCCCAGTCACCAGTGGAGTGAAACAAGGTTGTGTGCTTGCTCCCATGCTTTTTAGCATGATGTTTTCAGACATGCTGTCAAATGTTTTCACTGAAGATAAACACAACATCAAGGTCAGCTACCACACTGATGGTAAATTCTTCAACTTGAATACGCTACAAGCCAAGACCAAAGTGGAGGGAGTGTTGGTGCATGATTTTCTGTTTGCAGATGATTGTGCACTCAATGCAAGCTCTGAAACTAAGATGCAACAAAGTATAGATCAATTCTCTGTTGCTTGGCTAATTCTGGACTAACAATTAACACCAAGAAAACACAGGTGCTCCATCAGCCACCACCACACCATCCATACGTGGAACCATTGGTTTCAGCAAGTGGAGAAGTTTTGAATGCTGTGGATAAGCTCACTTTCCTTGGTAGAGTACTTTCCAGGGATGTACACCTTGATAATGAGGTTGCATGCATTGCCAGAGCTAACTCAGTGTTTGGGAGGCTCTGAAGGGAAGTATGAGAGAGAAGAGGTATTAGGCTGACTACCAAACAGAAGGTGTACAGAGCCCTGGTGCTGACCTGTGAAACCTGGATGGTCTACCAGCACCGTGCCAGGAAACTGAGTCACTTCCATTTGAACTGTCCTAGAAAGATTCTGAAGATTACCTGGCAGGATGAGGTATCAGACACTGAGGTCATTACTCAAACTAAACCGCCAAGCATTCAAACTCTACTTCAGAGAGTGCAACTCTGATGGGCTGGCTACATTGTTCCAATGCAAAATGTATGCTGGTCAAAAAGATTGTTTTATGTAAAGCTCACACAGGGCTAGTGTTCACATGGTGGTCAGAAGAAGCGATACAAGGACACTCTCAAGGTCTCTCTCAAGAACTTTGGAATTGATTGTGTGACATGGGAGACACCAGCACAAGACCACTCAGCGTGACATGCCCACAGCAGAGAAGGTCCTGTGTTCTATGAACAAAGCAGAATTGAAACAGTTCAAAGGAAACACAGGATGCACAAATTTAGAGAATCCACCTCAAATGTTCACATGGACTATTTGTGCCCAACCTGTGGTAGAGCATTCTGAGCTTGTATTGGTCTGATCAGTCAGTCGGACACATTGAAACTTGACTTTAGGATAGTGATGTTATTTCTGGTCCTCTTCGAGAACAAAGGACAACAACCAACCCACCAACCAACCTCAAATCCAGACAATTTCTAGCTGAGTAACCATGGACAAATTGTTTAAACTCTCTGTGTCCTGGATTTTTAATTTTTAGAATGAGAGGGTTTGACTTGATGTACTTTAATATCCCTTTTGGCTTTCAGACAATGATCCTATGACTCTGAGACCAACTCTCTTCCCACTGTACCATGTCTAAGGAGCCCAGGCGGAATAAGACAATCTTAGCAAAGCAGGGGTCAAAGTCATCTAATCTAAATTCAGGGTGAAGGCAGTATAAGTGGGGACTTGAGGAAGGGAAGAAAAGGTTTGAAACATTCACTAGAGGCAATAAGTTAGGAGATGAGTCAAATAGAATGATTGACATACAGCAAGGAGACACCAGCTGAGGTTAAGTAGCATCAATCTATAGTGGATAAAATCAACTTTATTTGATGTTGATTAGCATAGAACACTGGGCTTGGAATTAGGAAGACTCATCTTCCTGAGTTCAAATGTGGCCTCAGAAACTTCCTAGCTGAGTGACCTTGAGCAAGTCACTTAACTCTGTTTGCCTCAGTTTCCTCATCTGTAAAATGAGTTGGAAAAGGAAATGGCAAATCATTCCAGTATCTTTGCCAAGAAAACCTCAAATGGGGTCAGGAGGAATCAGACATGACTGAAGTGACTGAACAAAATGACACAAAGGAGCCTGGGAGGTGGGGTGGAGAAATAAGAAGCTTGTGGTTACCCAGGGATGAAGATTAGCAGGTTAGGAACAACATCTTGCTAATAAACCATAAATTAATCACTGATTGTAGAATTTCAGGGCTCAGGAGAGGATATTTCTTTTCACCAGGAAGTGAGGGGGATGGGAATCATCAATAGATTAGCCCACCAACACATGACCTAGGCCAGCCTGCTCCCATCCTGCACCTGCAGCTGTACCTGTATTAGCAACCAGAGTGCCTCAGGAATGTCCCAGAGAGGATGACTCCTGCCCCTCAATGCCAGCCAGCAGCACACGTCTCTTTGTTTGGTTCTTTTGTTGACTGTCTCACAGAGAAGGGAAAATATGTTTTAATTTCAGGTGGTATTGGAGAACAGCCCAATACTGAGAAAGAGATTTTCCTTCAAGGCAGTCTTTTCTGTTACTATTTACATCATGCAGCCCGTGGAGCACCTAAGGCCAGACTTTTCAAGGTTATGATTTATTCAGAGAAAGAAGAGCCCCTGAGGACTCAATGGGGGTTTTGTTTCTACAAAGAAATGGCTTGCACGTTTGTGGAGGGGGGAGGGAGAGAGGATGAAGGATGAGGAATGGCAGAGGGAGGGAGTGTTTGGATGAAATAGTGATTGTCATAGTAGATGCTAGTTATTCTGAAACTTTAAGAAGTAAAAATAAAAAAAAACCCTTTATAACCAACCTGTGTTCCCCTCCTCCCTCCCAGCCTTATCAGGGCAGGCTATCCCAGTGATACTGCTACCTAAGGTGAACAACTCAGGGTTTAGATGTTGTCCACCCAAAAATGTTTTGTTCTATTTAATGTTTCTTTTCTTTTGTCTTTCCCACCATATTTAGCTTTCTTCAGTTTTCCCCATCTGCTATGTTGTTTCCTTTTGAATTAGAATGAATTTCTTCCCTAGTCCATTTTCTCTAGTAAATTTCTCTCGTCTTTGGATTTTATCTTTTTGTTCAGTCTCTCACCTTCTTCCTTTTTATGTTAAGATGTCCCCCGAAGATACATATTTTCTTTATCTTTTTTTTGTGTGTTGCTATTTTAAAGCTTTTGGTCTCTATGGCTCTGGCCATAAATAGATGTGTGCATGCGGAAACCCACACATCGACACGTGTATAATCTTTTCAGATTTACTTAGGCAGTTGGACAAAAGGATTTCTTCTTTGGGGGCCACATTGAAAATTTCAAATCTGTTTATTAGCACAGGGGAAAATTGTTGCCTTGACTTTTTGTTTTCTGTGATCATAAAAATAATTTTGGATTTGATTTTACTCTAAACTTTTCATTGTTCTATTGAATTTCATGAGGAAAAAATGAAAATTTAGAAGCAAAGAGCTGACCTTTGAGAAATTAAATTCTTCCCTATTAGCCATCTCTGTTGGCTGAGGCTGAAATAAGGGAAGAAAAAAAAGCCTAAAGGTAGTCTGCTAGTTAAATAAAGAGGAAAATCAGGAGGCCTGGATAAACTACAGACTGAGGAAGTCACCTGGGCTAAAGAAAGTTCATGGCACATATTTTTGCAGTCCCTTTTACCTAAAGAATTAGGGGTATTTTGAATATGTGATATTTGTGGGGCTGTAGGGATTTATTGCTGGGGGCCTAAGTGGGAAGGGGTGATGGAGTACTGATATTTAGCATAGACATGTTAAACTAAATATTTGGTAAGTGATCATTTTCTTGAAGAGAAGAACATAGACTTCACATATATATGCACACATGCTCTTGTGAGCATACACACACACACACACACACACACACACACATACACACACACACACATTGAATCAAGCACTGATGCAATGAGATTCCCTGCCTCCACACCACCTCCCCACATCTTCAGTGTAGCTGAAATAATTCAGAAAGGCAAATTCCTAACTGGGGCCTGAAACTGTACAGTTATTCTTATCACCAATTCCCAATAGGATAATGTTTGGCTAATTTGGTTCTCCATATTTAGTCATGGAAGAAGAAAAACTGAGGAAGGAGCCTTTGGACAACCTGGAGTATAATAACAGACCCCCAAAATGCGAGAAGGGGGAAGAGTGTGTTCCACCAGAGCTCAAAGGACACAGTGTGGTTCTTAGATTGTGGTTCTTAGACAATCATCCTTTGTTTGCTGAAATCCCCTCCCCCCTCTCCCCCACTGCTGTTTCTTCTTTCACTCTTATTAATTTCATCTCAGCAGCTTATCTCTCAGGCTGCCCCAGAGGTGAAGAGAGATCAGATCCTCAACACGTGCCCCTAAGCCTGGTTGAGCCTTGCCCAGTCTCTGAACCACACTTAAAGAGCAAACACCACAGCTGGGCCGTCCAGCAGGAGCCCACTCTGCCGGTCCAGCCAGCAGGCTTTATCATCCCCACCCCCCTTCTCTCAGTAGAGGGCTGAGAGAGATTAATAGCAGCCCTCGGCTTCTGGCATTGATTCTCCCTGTTGTGTATTTGGCATTAGAAAATATGTCTAGTTAACGCCTCCTCCTGACCTCCCAAGCCGACTGAATAACCCCCAAAATTTACTTGGGAGGGAGACCTGCACCCCTACTTCAACCAAATACCGCATTACTTAGAGGAAAATATTCTTAGTGGATCCCTTCATCACACTCAGGAGCCAATGGGCCTTGGAGACATGACATTAGGTGGCAGCAAAATTCTTGGAGAGATGACATGGGTGTCATTTGTACCATGAAGGTTACGGGTTATTTTATGCCTGTTGTGGAATGTATTTAGAGTCATAGTAGGGGCCAAGCAAAGATAAAGCAGGAGTCATCACTTGGAGAAAGGAAATGAATGGGCGGAGCTATCGATGTTTTCAGATTCAATAGAACCGAATTTCAGCATTGGAATGAGAAGCTGCTTGATGAATCACTAAGAAACAAGTTAAGTCACATTCTGCTAGGGATTCCTCATTGTATCAGAATGTGAAATCAGGTGATTATTTTGCAAGTGTGTGAGTGAGTGAATGTGTGTGTGTGATGGTAATTTAGACAGCATTTTTGCTCATGATATAGTTTCCAATCAAGGATTGTCCCCTTGGGGGGAAAACAACAACACAAATTTCTAAATAGAGGAGAGGTCTTTATCTCTAGATCCATTTGAAAAACATACTAAATGTTCAACCATGCTCATCTCTGTGTCCCAGACCTTAACACTTGTTTCTTATAAAGTGCTTAATCTGGCTGCCTTCCCAGCATAGAACAGGCTCCCTAGCCATTTCATTACCAGAAATTACTGTGATCATCAGCCTAACTGGGAACTGTATTATCTGAAACACAATTAGAAGTAAACTGAAAGTCTGGGGGATCAGTGACTAATCAAAAATACTGGCCAACCTATCACACCAGACTACATCTCAGGATCATCACGAGCTGTCCTATGTTTTTTAAGAACCTTAACAACCACTAAAGTACTCTGGGGAAATGAGGCTGTTTGTCTGCATTCCCATTCTATAGATGGAAGAACTGAGTTACCAAAAGGTTCATAACCCAAGGTGATCCAGTGGCTCTATACACAATACAGATGTTGTCATAAACATTTTGGTCCAAAATCTTTCTTGACCACCGCATACATGACAGTAACATTCATTTGCCTGTAAATACACTCCTCTTTTCCAAATTTTAAATAAAACTCTTCCCTCCACTCTTCCCACCTCATTCAACTAACTTCCTATCTCTTTTGTCTACTTTACCACCAGACTTCTTGGAAAAAAAAGGTGATGGTAGTTGTTTCTTGACAAAGATTCTACAGTTGTTTACCATTTCCTTCTCTAGCTCGTTTTATGGATAAAGAATCTGAGTTAAGTGACTTGCTCAGGTTCACACAGCTAATAAGTCTCTGAGGCCAGATTTGAACTCAGGAAGATGTCTTCCTGGTTCTAAGCCCAGCACTTTATCCATTGTGCTACCTAGCTGCCTGAAAAAGGAATATATGTTTTCCCTACTAGTATATTCTCTACTCAACCCTTTACAATATGGCTTCATTCCCACCTTTCTACTGGAACTGCTCTTTCAAAGGTCACCTATGACCTCAGTATCAAAAAAAGCCAATGGCCCTTTCTCAGTCTTCATCCTGTTTCTTGGCCTTTCTGTGGTATTTCATATAACTATGAACATCTTCTTGGATATTCTCTCCTTGCTTGACCGCAGGGACATGATACTTTTCTGATTCTATTTGGACTCTCAAAATTCTCTGGTCTCTAGAGAGGTTACTTTTTTCTTGCCAGGGTCAACCCCTCTACTTACAACCTTATTTCCTTCTCCTCTGGGAGTTAACCTACTTTGTCCCTTCTGCCCCTTACCTTTTTTAACCTTCAATCTCTCTTTATCTATTGGTTCCTTTCCTTTTGCTTTTAAATGTGCCCCAATCCCACCAACCTTAAAAACAAAATTAAAAAAAAACCCTTCACTTGACCCTACTATTCTCTAATGCTAAAGGTCCGTAATCCTCCATGTCACAGCCAAAATCCTTGAAAAAGCCATCTAAACTAATTTCTTCCACTTCTCCCCTTCCTAGTTATTTCTAAACCCATTGCCATCGGACTTTCAACTTCATAATTCACCTGAAACTGCTGTCTTCAAAGTTACTGATTTCTTAGTTGCTATTTCTGATAGTCCCTACTCAGGCCTCATACTTATTGATGTCTCTATAGCATCTGATAGATACTCTTGACTATCTCCCCTCCTTCTAGGAGAGTCACATGCTGGTTGTCATCCTACCTCTCTGGCTCTTCCTTCTCAGTCATCTTTGCATGTTTTCATTCATGTCCCATTCTTTTGTGGCAGGACAAACCAGGTGTCTATCCTGGGTCTGCTTCCTAAACTTTTTCTCTTCCTACTCTCATCCATCCCCATAGATGCATCTATCATCTCTGTGTGGATAACTCCCATATCTATATATTCAGCCCTAGTTTCTCTCCTGAGCATCAATATTCTCCTCTTTCCCTAATTTTCCTAGTTTTGTTGAGTACATTATTATCCTTCTTGTCACTCACTCTGGATAGTCAATGCCAAACAAGTAGTAGGCTGGATTTGGCCCACTGCCTGTAGTTTGTTGCTTCCTAGTCAAACTATAGCATGCTCCCATGACAATGTTATTTCTGTTTCTCCCTCCATTGATCAATCAGATTTTCTCTAATACACTTTCCCCGTTGGGTTCTTAGATTTACTCATGTAACTATGTCTTTTTCATGTGTGATAGTACATTCCCCTCACTGCTTCTATCTATCCTGTCCTCTCTGAATCACCTCTACCCTTCAGAGCCACCTTCCAATCTTGCATCCCATGCCATCAAGTTTCAATAACCCTGGTGACAAAAATCTCCTCTTTCTATTAGGCTCTCTAGTTCATCTTGCTTATTAACCCACATGTTGTACCTTCATTCACAAATATCTGGTGACTTTGACTGCTGCTTACTTCCCTGCCTTGGAAAGATGTAGGTTTGAATATGGCCTCTGACATCTATCAGTTTTGTGACTTTGGATAAGTCCCTTAACCTTTCCTGACCCTTAGTTTTCTCCTCTGTAAAATGAGGATAATAATACCTGTATACCTACTTCTCAGGTTTATTGTGAGGCTCAAATGTGCTTATTTATGTAAAGCATTATTCAGTCTTTTAAGTGCTATAGAAATGTCTACTATTATATTATTTAGTAACATTTTACCATTACTTCTCACGTGCAATGTATGAGAAAGGAAATTAGCCTTGAATTCACGAGATGGATCTAGATTTGAACCCTGATAGTTTGTCTTGTAGATACTACATGACCTTGGGCAAGTCACTTTCTTGGTGTTTAAAACTCTTCACCACCCAGACTCTTCCTGACTTTCCCATCTTCACTCACTTTCCCATCACTCAAATTTTTTTGAACTCAGTTTTCTCATCTGTAAAATAAGGCTGTTGGACAATATGGTTTCTTAGTTCCTTTCCAGATTTTGATCTATGATCCCTCATGGAATGAAGAACTAAGGGGAAAGGCAGACTATGAATATAGTACTGGTTCAAACCCCGCTGCTTCCTCCTTTCTTACTATTGTAAGGGCAGAATTTTGCAGGCCTTAGGGAAAAATTAGGGATAGGTTTTCCATAAAACAGAATATCAAAGTATACTATTTGCAGGCAACAAACCCCTCTGTGGGAGTAATGAGAGGCATCCTTTCCTTTTTCCACTTTCTTTGACAAAAGTCACAGCATAATACAACTCTTTAGATGGATTGAATAGAAGAAATGATGATAATAATATCCTGTATTTATGCAGTACTTACCAGATTACAATGTGTTTCCCTCTAAAATTCTCTGGGTAGATCGACCATGAGAGTTTTATTGTCTCTGTTTTACTTATGAGGAGTCTGAGGTTGGGAGGGGTTGTGACTAGGCCAAGGTTACTCAGCTAATAAGGGCCTGGACCAGGACTTGAATTTGAATCTTATGATTCCAGTTCACTGTTCTTTCCATTGTACCAGACTTTTGAAAGAAAAAAAAAACCAAATAATCCCTTTTATGTTTTCTACATTATGGGGATGATAGCCACCTCCATAATATTGAAAGCCAAGAGCTACAAGATTCTCCATCCTAAGGCAGGTCTGGATGTTTGCATCTCAATTCAAGTGGATGATGCCAACCTGTTCAAGCTATTAAACTTAATTCCCTGCCATCATCTGCTCTGTTTCTATAAACAGCTTGGAAGAGAGAGGGAGTCAGTAACCTGGACTGTCAGCAGCCAAAGTCACAACGGCATGTTTCAGGCTTTGGATTCTTATTGATGTATCTCAGGGTTTATGGAATCATAGATTTGGAGCTGAGGGGGGCTTTAAAGGGTCTTTAGTCTAATCCCTTCATTTTACTTACAGATGAGGAAACTGAGGCACAGAGAGGTTAAGTGACTTGTCCAATGTCTCAGTGCTAAAGAAAGTATGTGGGTGAAATTAGAATCTGAACTCCAGTCCTGTGACTCTAATTTCAATGGTCTTCCCCTTGTACCATCTTACATCTTCAGTGGCAGAGACCAGAAGCTGCACCTACTGGGAAATCACCCACTTCCTTGACTCCAAATATACCTTCACGGCATCTAGCATCTTCTAAACTAAGTCACCATAATGTTTCCAACAGGTGAAATAAGACAGCAAAATCAGAATTTGTTCTGTTTTGGCTCTCCATGCCCACAAAACAAAGGAGAACACCATCCCCAATGAAGGATGGCCTTCCAGACAGTGATGGTTCTGAGAAAAGAGCAAATATTGACACTTCAATAATGTTTGCCTAGCAATCAGTGAGCAGCAGACGGCACTCAGGGTGTCCTGTGTTCCTGGAATCAATTAGGAAAATGGAGAATTGATATCCTCCAATGAGAAATATATAGTCACTGCTGACATTTCAGATCCCATCGACTCTGCAAATCACTGCCGAAGTCATAGGTTTACCTGGAGGTCTATCGTTAGTGTTTGGGAGACCTGTCTATGCATATAGCTGCTCTACTGTTGGTTTTTCTTGTTAGGTAGTCTCCCACTGAACACAAGGAAGCCTTCTTGCCCTGTTAGGTCACTTATATTAATTGTTACTCATGGTTTGTGGGACCTGAGAATTCCTTGTGGAGTTTCTTAATTTGAACATCCTTGGAATATTATTCATTAAGAAAATAAGTTGGGACATCAGAGACCTACAGATCTTTGAACCAGGTTGTGGCTTGGATGTAAGTCAGGACAGCATAAAGATTATTAAGAGCTGGCTTTTATTTAGTACTTTAAAGTTCACAAAACACTTTTCTTTAAGGGATGGTTAGGTGGTGCAGTGAATAGAGCACCAGCCCTGGAGTGAGTTCAAATTTGGCCTCTGACACTTTACACAAAAAACTAGCCATGTGACCTTGGGCAAGTCACTTAATCCCAATTGCCCAACCTTCCCCCCTCCAAACAACAAAACAAAACAAAACACTTTGCTTTACCACCGCAAAAACAGTTGCTATAAATATCTTTGTACATGTGGGTCCTTTTCCCTTGTTAATGATTTCTTTGGGATATAGACCTAGTAGTGGTATTGCTGGATCAAAGAGTATGCAATAGTTATAACCTTTTGGACATAGTTCCAAATTGCTCTCCAGGATGGTTGGATCAGTTCACAACTCCACCAACAGTGCATTAGTGCTCCAATTTTTCCACATCTTCTCCAACATTTATCACTTTTCTGTTTTGTCATATTAGCCAATCTGATAGATGTGATGTGAGGTACTTTACTCTTAATCCATCCCTAGAAAACTAAAATTTTAAATGTCCTCTAGCAAGAGAATATTATATTATATGTATGCATATGTACAAAATTATGACTAATGGTATATACATTTCAAAACTGATTTGTTGCCTCATTAATATGGCTATTGCTTCCAATCATGTAGGGCAGACCTGTCCCCACTGGGAGACTCTTGATTCATTTTCTTTTATAAATTCAAAGTAGGAGATTAGCCCAGCATGCTGAGGGCCTTCCTTGGGTTCTCTTGGCATCTTGGGTATATCAATAAAGCACATAGGCTGTTTCTTGATTATTCTTCATTTTCACTGTGTCCAGACTATTTTCTCTCTCAGTCATACATTTCTCTGATGGCATCCTTTGTATCAAAAGTATCAAACACAAGTTACCCAAAGCAGATTAAAATATAAGTGGAAAATATTTAACAAAATAGGTAAAAAAAAATACAATAGAACCTAGATAATGTTAATATGTGGTTTTCTGAGTCATTATGTAGTTGGCAGGGATCTGTTTCTATTTAAATTTGAAACCATTGCTTTATAGCATTATTGTTGTTCAGTTGTTTCAGTCAACATCTGACCCACTCTTTGTGACCCCATTTGGGGTTTTCTTGGCAAGGATACTAGAGAGGTTTGCCATTTCTATCTCCAGATCATTTTACAGATGAAGAAACAGGTGAACGGGGTTAAGTGACTTGCCCAGGGCCACACAGCTAAGACGTCTGAGGTCAGGTTTGAACTCAGGGAGATGAATCCTCCTAACTCCAACCCTGGCGATCTGTGCACTATGGTGCCACCTAACTGCCCATCTAGCTTTGCTCCTGGGTAATCCTTTGTGCCCCTAGACCTGTCATTTGCCTCTCTACTATGCTTCGAGGCTCAGTTTTTCAGGAGACCATCTCTAGTATTCAATGTCTTACATTGATATACAACATCAATACACATTCATTGCCTTAGTGGCTTCCGTCAGTGAAAGAATATTGGTATTAAAAAAAAAGATGGGCCTTACGGGCGTTTATCTTTATGTAAATGTTTGTTAATTAAATGAATGAGCACAACATACACAAATATCAATCCTTGCTTTGAGACGTTACTGATAAGATCATTATTGATATTGGCAACCAAGTAACAACTCGTTTTTACGCATGGGGTATTTATAATATAATCAGGATTCAATTGAAAGACCAAGTCCATTAGCTTCACGTTTAAAAATTCGCAAGGAAGCAAAGAAAGATAACAGTGCTTCAGGAAAGCCCAGCTCCCAGGCTTCAGGCTCAGCTGAAATTCTTTCTTGTTGCCTCTATTTCTAAAGGGCAGCGTGCCGTTAATATGGTAAGAGGGAAGGGGAGGGAGTAGTCACATAACAGAAATCCCAGCAAGTACATCCAGTCTTGGTCTGCCTAGAAGCCTCAGGACCACAGCTCTGACCATTCCAGCCCCAGTTAAAAGTAGATGAAAAGGATTTTTAGAGCTGGTGCGGGAGCCATAGTGATGGAATGGTTGCTAAGGATGTCATTATCACTCTGATTGCAGGAATTGGGTGAGTTAATTGGCATGACCTCATTCCAGTCCTCAGGGTCTACCTGTCCACAAATTATATGGGAGACAAAAAAGTTGATCTTTTAATAGTACCAAGAGGGAACACCTGTTAAACATTTAATATCTCATTTAAGAAAACTCAAAAGCATATTATTTATTTATCTGTTGGTTCTCTTGTTCTGCACTAACTACCCTCCCCCTTTAATGCTGAGAATTTTAACCTACCATTTTTTTTCCTTTTCTTTTCATTTTTAAATTTTTCATTGCTCTATTTTTTCCTCCTTCCCTCTAGAGGTAGGGAAAAAAATTTTTTTTAGCCTGAAATCCAACCATTAAAGCTGAAGAAGGCTCAGGGAAATGAGCTGAAATGTCTCATAGGAAGAAAAATAGCACCATGAAGATGAAAAAAAAGCCCAGGGTAATGGAGATTGATCGGTCGATCTATCTATGGCCTCAAATAAAACTGATTGAATTTAACATGTTAGGTTACAGTTAAAAAGCTTAGTTGTTTCAACCGGCGTAATATAGTTTCAGATTTTCATAGGGAGGCATTTATTTATTTTTGCACTTGTGAGTCATTTAGTCATTCCCTTGTGAGTGAGAATACATTTATTTCCCTACTCCCTGCTGCTAGGCATTCTATTAATACCGCACTAGTTGAAATAAATGGAGCAGTTGAAACCGTTTGGTGGCAAATTTGTTTTTCAGATTTTTTTTTTTACAGCTATTTTGGTAAATCGGCTCCCCAACCCCTCCAATAGTTTAAATACAGTCTTTAGCTCCCCCCACCCTTCACATTTTATTGTCGATTTCACTTTCACAGTTGCCCCTGGGAGGGAGGTGGACAGAATTGGGAGAACCCAAGAAATGCATATTGAAGAGCAGCTGTATGGTAAATGGCCTAATCAAGTAACCGGATTACCAAAAATCGCCAGCAGAAATGACAGTTCTTGCAAGCAGGCGCCCTCCCAGCCTCCTTCTGAGTCCAAGACGGGTTAAGGACAATTCAGAGTCTGCCTTGATAGGACAGGGAAGTGGCAAATGCCAGGTTCTCCCTCCGAGCTCCAACGAGCATTTTCAAATACTCTTTGTTTTGATTAAACTGGAAGTGAGTTTTCTTTGTGCACTTTCACAGGATAGCTCAGAAAAATATAACATCCTCGCTATGTTGGACAGCTAATTACCGTGGGTAATTGTTGTTTGTAATGAACATGCTACAGAAGACAAAGGCAGCCTGTTTTTCTTTTTTTTGGGGGGGGGTGGTGGTGGAGGAAAATGTTACTCAGCTTTGAAGCCCATACACAGCCCGTAGAAAGGCAGGGTTGGCAGATCCTGGATGAGTAACGATTCAGAAAATTATCCAATGGATTCAGAAGGTTCTGGACAAAGATGAGCAAGCACCCGAGGTTGCCCTGACAAAGGGATGGAGCAGCTCATCCCATAGGCCTTCTTAGCCTCTCACGGCCATGCATCTTCCAATGAGGCCAGTGGGGCTGGGCTGCAGAACATCCTAGTGGTTGCCCAACCTACTAGGTGGAGGAGGGGAGAGGAAGCCGACTGTCTGATGCCATCCATCTCTCACTTCTGAAACCCTCAGAATGCACAAAAACAGAGGGGAAATTAAAAGGGGGCAGAAAATTGTGCTGCCAAAAAACCAAACCAAACCAAAAACAACCCATCAACTGGAGATAAAGATCAATAGCGACTGTGCCCTGTGTTTTAAATAAGCAGATAAAGCCACCAGAGAAGGCTGGCTGGCTGGAGGAGAACATGAAAAGCACCGGGTAGTTTTGGGCAAGAGAAGGTGATGAAGCCCTAAATGGCCCATGCCAATGCATTCCACAAGGCAAAACTTCCTTCTGGCCAGGAGCTGGGTTCTCTCCTGTTCCTCTCCCTCATTTTATGAAACCAATAAAGGCAAGTCAGTAAAACGTTTTACTGGCAATTCTGTAAGTATTCTAATTGGGATGGAGTGTTGGAGTTCCCGTTAGTGCCCACATGAAAATAACTGTTACCATTCCCTGCAGATCACTTCAGTGAGTGATTTATGAGGAGGAAGCATGCCTAGAGTTTGAACCCCTTCTTCCGATGTCTGTTTTCTTTGACCTCTTTTGCCTTTATGTTTTCTACTAGTGACCAGCCTATAATCCTTACCCCTACCAGAACTCATTAGCATCTTGGAAATGCACAGAGATTAGTTTCTAGGGACAATTGCAACTGAACAAAGGTGACCCATTGCCCAAGTGCCCCATCTTAGGCAGTTATGCCGGATGGTAATGCAGATATTGTGCTTGAAATGAAAATAACTAATGCAGCATGGAAGGCTGAGGTTATCTGAGGTTGCACTGAGAAAGATATGGTGTCCAGATCAAGGGAGGAGATTGTTCTGCAATACTGCACTCATCGGACTGCATATTCAGTACTGTAGTCTGCTCTGGATGCCACATTTTAGGAAGGACAAAAGCTGGAGGGTAACCAGGACTGGAGGATACAGTATGTTAAGGATTATTTGAAAGCAGGTCGTGTTGGACTTGGAGTCAAGAAGACCTGAGTTTGAAGCTGACCTCAGACACTTAGCCACATGGGGCTGGAAAAGTCAGTTAACTTTTGGTAGCACAATTTCCTCAAATGCAAAATAGTGTAACAGCACCTACTTCCCAGAATTGTTATGAGATACCATGTGTAAAGCACTGTATAAATGCTACTATGATTATTAAAGGATTCAGTCTGGAGAAAAAAAAACAAGAGGTGGGAATACAGGGCTAAGAGGAACATCATAATAGCAGCCTTCAGGGGTTTGAAACAGCTCCAGGTGGAAGAGAAATGAAACTTCTTCTTGGTCCAAGAGGGGTGAGAAGAAGTTGGAAAAAGGGCAATTTTAGATTTGGTGTAAGAAAAACTCCTTACTAATTCTAATTATCCAAAAGCAGAGTTGGTTTCTTAGCAGGTCATTCCCCACAAGAGATTTTTATTTTATTTTTAGCATTTTTATTTAAGGTTTTGAGTTCCAAAGTCCATCTCTGCCTCTCTCCCCTCCTCCTTCCCCAAGACAATAAACAATCAGATATAGGTTATTAGTGTTAAAGAAATCTTTAAGCAAAGCTTGGTTAGCCACTCATGAGCAATAATATAAGAAAGATTCTTGTTCAGGTTTGGACCAGATGACCTCTGAGGTCCACTCAAGTACTTATATTCTGTGATTCTGTGATCACTGCTTTATTTGTGGTGTTCTAAAAATCCTAGAGCATTGTTTAGGTCTTGGTAGCTTAAACATTGCACTAAGACTTTTGGGATACACTGGTTAACATTTGAAGGCTTACAAAGCACTTTACTCACAACAACCCCAGGAGGGAGGTAGTAGAAGTATTATTATCCTTATTTTCCAGCTGAGGAACCAAAAATCAGAGAGGGAGAGCAGGCGCTTGCATTTACAGAGTCATTTAAGATTTTCAAGACATCTATTTTTGATGGAACTTGTAAATGGACAATGAACTGAGCCCTGACTTGAACAGGTGGAAAAAAGTATTCTGTATCACTTCTGGGAAACCTCAAAGTTCTTTAGCTAATTCAAGGGGGGAAAAAGGCCCATCTTTTAAACACCAGTATTATTTCACTGACGTCATATGGCTGTGAATCATAGAATGCTTGTATCTCTAAAGAACTGATGTTGCAAATAAGCCAGTGGGCACCAGGGTGGCATATAATGTGAGTTGGCAAGTGGAAACATATTACCAATAAGGAATTACAAATGAGTAGGGATAAAGAGTGTCAGCAAAGAAATGTGTGATTAAAAGAGATGAACTGATTCCCCAATTGATAAATGATCAAAAGATACGAATAGGCAGTTTTCAAAGGAAGAAATCCAAGCCTTCAACATTCATAAGAAAAATGCTCTAAATCACTAATAATTAAGAAAACATAAATTAAAGGAACCGTAAAATTGCACATCCATCAGATTGCCAAAGTTGAAAAAAATTGCAATTGTTGGAGATGTAGTAGAGGAATTCTGAACTGATCCAGCTCTTCTGAAAAGCAGTTTGAACAATGCCCACCAAAGTTATTAAACTCTGGATACCCCTTAACTCAGCAATACAAGATCTATACCCTAAAGAGATCAAAGAAAGAAGAAGAGGAATCATGTGTACAAAAATATTCAGAACATTTCCTTTTTGGAGGCAAAGAATTAAAAATTAAGGGAGTGCCCATCACATGGGAATGGCTGAGCAAATAAAGGTATATGGAGGGTGACAGAATATTCTTATGCTCTAAGAAATGATGAAGGGGATGGTTTTAGAGAAACCTAGGAAGGCTTGCATGAACTAACAGAGAGTAAAGTGAGTAGAACAATTTATATAATAATGACAACTTTGTAAAGAAAACTTTGAAAGTCTTGAAAACTGATCATTTCAATGACTGACCATGATTCTAGAGGAACCATGATGAAACATGCTCCTCACTTCCTAACAGAGAGGTGATAGACTCAGGGTAGAGACTGAGACATACATTTTTGGACAGGGACAATGTGGGAATTAGTTTTGCTTGACTATGAATATTTCTTACAGAACTTTTGTTTTTCTTTTTTACCTTTTCATTGTGAAGGGGGAAATGTGGGAGGGAGAGAAAATAGCTTTGTGTTGACTTAAAAAATTAATTTAAATTTTAAAAAGATGGGCTAGTCACATGGCAAGAGTAAGGGATGAGATCCTCACTTGATAGATAGTCATTGGACTCCATTGGTATCCTTGAGACGTTGAAAGAACTCAAGGAAGGTACTGGCGCTTTGGATGGAATTCCTTTGATGAATTTATAAACAGGCAAAGACAAGAGTTTTGTAGATGGCCAGGTTACAGAACCATAGATCATAAAATCCTAGATCTAGAATTATAAGGGACTTCAGTAGCCACCTAGTCCAACCTCCCCATTTTACAGATGAGACTCAGAGAGATTAAATGTCTTACTCAATATCATACAATTATTAAATCTTGTCTTCTTGACTTCCTCGAGTCCAGTACTCTGCTGCTTCTGGCACTATAAGAAATTTAAGACTTCTCACAGTAGGTAATCCATGAACTACGTGGACTCCCCTCCCTGATGACCACAATGCTATGAGAGCCACTACTTTTTTCCCCCCTATTTTTTTTTGAGAGGGGAGGCAATCAGGGTTAAGTGACTTGCTCAGAGTCACATACCTAGTGAGGTCACATTTGAATTCAGGTCCTCCTGACTCCAGGCCCAGAGCTTTATCCACTGTGCCACCTAACCACCCTGAAAGTCACTTACTTCTGAGAACAGAGTCACATTTGTCTCTTGGTTAGGGCATGGCGGAGGCTGGGATGGTAAAGTGGGGTATGGGTGGTTTGCATCATTTTTCTTAGTTATACGAGCACTTTGGGTCCCTAAGTTAATGCTTATTTGAACCTATGTGAGTCATACACTCTTTCTGAAATCAGCCCATTCTACCATAAAGTCTGGATCATCTGGCTCATGAACTAGGTTTTGAGATCTATATAAAGCAGCCCCATCAGTGGCCATGGGTTGACTCTATCTCCCATGAAGGAATTTTTTTAAATGAATATTTTGCTATCCCAACCCTGGAGAGCTTATCTTATCATTAATATCAAGTCCTCAACACAACAGATGCTACCTATTATTTTTCCAGGAAAGCTTTGGATGGTACACAAAGAGTCAAGAACTCTGAGTGATAATCCTATTTCTGTACCTGATGCCAAGATGGGACAAGTGTGGCCTGGGGCTAGTCACTTAACCCCTCCACCTCTCCATCTGGGAAATGGAGCTAATGATGCCCATCTCCTATGGAGGCATCATTTGGGTGGACTTATCAGTGACTGGGCAGCCTTGGGCAAACAGAAATGCTACATTAATGGAGCAGTTGGTTCAGGAAAAAAATGAGGTCAATGAAAATGTTCTGTACAGAATGAGCCCTTTCTTGAGAACCCCAAAATGTCAGTGCTATTCCAAGACTAATCTACATGTATAAACCTCCAAAATGAATAGAATTGTTAGAAATCTTACCAAAACAGACAAAACACCCCAATTCCCCTTAGCCCCTATATTTTTGTTTTCCTTGCACTATTTCATGTTTTCTTCCTCTGAAATATGGATAGCTGTATCAGTCCTCATCAATATGGTGGATAATGTATGTGTTTTAATAGTGAAACTTCCTTCCTTACTGTCATCTGCTGGGTGGTTGACTGGGATTTTTGCCATCCAGGGTTAAAGATAAATTCTTGCCTTATTCCCACATGGAATGCTCATTCATGTTATGTAATTAGAGTGTTTTCACTATCCTTTGCTCCACAGATTTTTGGTTACCCCTGTAATTATTGAATCAGATTCTGTGTAAAACCCATTTTCCCCCTTCTTTTCAACATGCAAAATATATGCCAAGCAGAAAAGTGACTGGACCTTGGAGAGGGAGTGTGGTTTGGTTTTGGAAAGACTACTAGGCTTGGAATCAAAAGACGGGATCAAATTCTTCTTCCGTCACTTATTAACTGGTTGACCTTGACCAAGGTTAGCAACAAGACATAGTTCTGGTTCTAGAGTCAGAGGACCTCAGTTCAAATCTTACCCCTAACATTTCCTTTCTGACATTGGGCAAATCACCTAATGTCTCTGAGCCTCATCTATAAAAATGAGGAGATTGGCCTGTATGGTCTCTTAAGTCTCTTTCAGATCTGAAGTTATGATTCTAGAATCTTGAGTTACTTCATCAGAATTCTCAAATGTCTGCTTCCTTATTTGAAAAAAGGAAGCCATGATAATACCTGCTAAGCCTTAACGGGCTAAGGAGAGACCACATGCTGTGGTACTTGGGGTCCTTGAACTTGGTTTTTTATTTTATTTTATTAGACAATTTTATGATTTTGTTTTTTGTTCATCATATAATTCTATTTCAATATTATTGTTTTCCTTAATAATCCTATGGATTTTATTTTGTGAATTTGAAAACATTCCAAGATGTTGTCTATAGACTTCATAGGAATGCCAAAGGGATGCACAAAAAGTAAGATTAAGAACTGTTGTAGTAGAAAGAGCCCTGACCTTAGAATTAAGGGGACCTGCATTGAATCCAACCTTTGAAGTTACCAGTTGTGTAATCTTGGGAAAGTCCCTTAACTTCTCAAGTCTCATTGTCTACCTCAATAAAGAGGTATAATGATAGTCCCCACCAGTTATTGTTAAGAGAATTCAGTATGATTTTATATATAATGCATCTAATACATATTGCCCCTCCCCTCTCCAACAGAATCATCATCATCATTGTTATCATCAGTGAATGATATTCCTGTGCTAGGACCTATGAAATAGCCCTCTCATAGTCTTCCTAGCTATTATAACCTAGCTTTTGCCCTAGTGATTAATTAGAATTAAGGTGCATGCAGACTCACACCAGTTATCATCACAGGATGTAATGAGGAGAGGTGGTAGGACTAGTCTAAAGTTATTCATTCAGTGATTTCCTGAAGAGCAACTTAAGAATGGACCACATTTAAAGAAGGCAGCCCAGGTTAGAAGAAATATTCAAACTAATGAAATACCTAATTCAAGAATAAATTCTGACTGACAGAGAGCTAAAGAATTGAAATGGCTTGATACAAACTTCACTATAACAGCAACCCAACAAATATCTGCCGTGAGTCTGTGCTAGCTTGCTCAAGGATCTGACTCACCACATCATTGCAACAAAACCCAAAGACCCCAGCTCTTTCTCCCTTTTTCCAGTGCCAAGGAGATACAGGCTCCAGGATAAAGAAGTAGGCAGTGTCCTGTCAGCGCTCTGGGCTATGGAAGATTTCTGTAGGAGAGTAAAGGAACAGTGGGGAGAGAAAGGATACATCTCTGGGCTTGAAATAGAGCTCAGACTCAGACCCAACCTCCCAGAATCTAGGAGACTCAAACTCCAAATGACAGAAATCACCCCAGGATGTAAGGACACCAGTGTGGCAGTGCTCTGAACTGCTGGGTCATTTAACTGAGAAACAGAGGGATCAGGACAGGACACCATGTGGGAGTGTGTGTGTGTGTGTGTGTGTGTGTGTGTGTGTGTGTGTGTGTGTGTGTGTGTGTGTGTGTTTGGGGGTAGAGGAACTTACTTCATTCCAGTAAGCTATAGGGAAAGAGCCCAGAATCCAGCTGGGGTCAATTCTGGTTCTGTCCCCTCAAAAGTCACTTGGGGCAGAGACCTATACTGTTGAATTGTGAATTGCCTAGCATGGGAGGAGGCTGAAATGCTTTGAGATCCAGTCCCCAGGGAAACCACCACAAGAAAGAAGTGAGCCAGAAAGTGAGTAACAGGGGAACATAAAAGGGGAAAAAAGACTGAAATGGCCAAAGTCCTCAGAAAACTCAAAGATCTTGAACATAAGTAGATAAATCAACAGAGAAAACATTAACAATAGAAGGAAATACTGCTTCCAGATCTAGTAAATGAGTTCAGGCATCTATAAATAAATACTGCAGAAGAAAGGAAAATGAATTAATACTTGATGAGACAGAGGAACCTGTGGAATTTCAGGAGAATATGGAATTGAAACACTCTTTCTAGTGGTTTAAAAGAGAAATGAGAATTATGAGACTAAAATTTCTGGCCTGCAAAGCAAAAATATTTGAGGAAGAGAAAACTTGAATCTATGATGACAAGTCTCAGCAAAGAAATAAAAGAGAGAAGAATGGATCTATCATGTCCTCATTCCCAGCTTACTATTCTAGAAACTTGGGAGGGAGGTTTCCCTGGGGTGAGATCCAGTATTCTCTCTCATGGTTGAGCTGAATTATCTCACTTCCAATGGGAGAACTCCTTCACTCTGTATTGTTTGGTATGTATACCTTCTCTGATTTCCATTTTGCTATGGATTTGGATAACTGGGTTTTCTTTGCTGTTTGTTATGTGTATTCATTGTGGAACTGGTATGTGGTGGGAAAAGGCTCAAACCTTGGATATAGACCTTGGAGTCCTCCTTTCTCCCAGTAATTATAATAATAATGACAAAGTGATCAGAAGATACATCGAACTCAATCATATCCTCTAGACTAATGTTTAAGGGAGTGGATAAATATAATTTTAACCCTGTATTGCCTCTCTCTAAAGAGAACAGTCTAGTCAAGTATCTGATCTATAACCTCCTACTTCTTCTCCTGTCAGGAATTAAAGTCTTCCTTGAAGAAGGATGGGAGAGGGGAGAAAAGGCTAGAGACATCTCCATTCTGCCTCCTTCCACAATACACAATGACAGCTCTTGCCACAGGTGGCCCTTTCCACACTTAGAGTCCCTTTCCTACATGTATTCCTAATGCCGCAACCCTTTAATACTCGTATGTGGACGTATCTGCATGTAGGAGGACCAGCCTGGACATGGATAGAGGAGGGGTGTCTCAGTTCCCAAGACCATCAGAAATATGTGTATTCTGATGGTCTTAGGCAATCCCTGTGACCCCTGTGAAAGGGTCGTTCGACCCCCAAAGGGGTCATGACCCACAGGTTGAGAACCGCTGCACTAGAGTATAGGCATTTAATAAATACATTCTTGTTAAATGGCATTGGACTAAAATAGGAGTTTTCAATTCTGGGGTCCAGAGAGTCCTCAAGGCATCTCTGAATAGATTTCAAGGGGCCCATGAAATTGGATGGGAAAAATTATTTCTTTATTTTCACTAATCATTAACTTAATTTTAGCATTTTCTTCAATTATGAATGGTAGTCAACAAAGTATTATTCTAAGAAGAGGTCTATAGGCTTCACCAGTTTACCAAGGGGGCGAGTGACACACAAAAAAGCTAAAAACCTCCTGGATTAGAAAATCATGGAAGTTAGAAGAGCTGCAAAAAAAGCTTAGAGTTTATCTAATCCAGTTACCCCATTTTACAGATGAAATAGATGAGAGCCAAATAGATAATGTACTCACCCAAGATCATGCAATTAGCAATGAGAAGAAATCAAACCCATGTTCTCTACCTCCATTTTTCATTTTCTTTTCATTATACTACACTGCCTTTCTGATGCTAGCTAGTCTAATACCTTATCATTCTTCAGCAGTTTTACAAAATAAAATAGCAGCAAAAAAATGTTAATCCCATTTTCCAGGGAAACACAGAGAAATTAAGTGATGAGTTCATTGCTCTAGAGCGAATTGTTGACCCAGCTTTACTGGAATTTAGTGGCACAAGCTAGCCTGGCATTGGAAACATTGATTTCCTCTCACTCAGCATTTCCATTCTCATGGCAGCCAGTTGCTAAGAACTTCATGAGAGAGCTGCTATCTTTGGCCCTCAGAATGGATATTCTAGCTAGAATTTCTTACCGGTTTGAATCTAAGAAACACACTTAGAGAGTTGCAGCTTTGGGAAAAAGAAACAACATTTGATTAAGATTCTTCATACTTAACCAGAGAGCTCAGTAATAGCCTAACACAAGGTCAAGGACATTTTGAAGAGCACTCTTCACTTGTATAACACACACACACACACACACACACACACACATTAATAGCAGTTGACATAGTCAATACAAGCATTTATTAGGCACCTACTATGGGCCAGATATTGTGCCAGAATTGGTAATACAAGGATTAAAATAAATTAAAATAATTATTAAAACAATTAATTAAAAATTTTTATTAAAGTAATCTAATCCATACTCCCAAGGAATTTACATTCTACTGGGGGAAGACATGTACAAATTTAAATATGTAATTGATAAATACAAAGTTTTAGAAAAGTTATACTAGTAGGGAAGGAAGGTATTAGCAACTAAGGGGAAAAGGAAAAGTCTCATGTAGAAGTGTGCTGGGTCTTAAAGGAAGTGAGAGGCTTTAGCAGAGGTAAATGGAGTGCATTCCAGGAATGGGGTGCAGCCAGTATAAAAGCATGGAGACAGGAGATGGGGTGCTGTTTCTGAGGAAATGAGCAAAGGTCACTTTATCTAGATTGTGCCACATGGGAAGGGGTATAAAGTATGATAAGGCTGGGAAGATAAATTTGGTCCAGGATGTTCAGGGACTTAAAAGTCAAATAAAGCAGTTTATATTTTATCTTAATGACAATAAGGAACCACTGGAGTTTATTGAATAAGAGAATGACCTGTTTAGATCAGTAGTTAAGGAAATTCACTGAGACAGTTGAGTGGAACTTGGATTTGAGTGGGGAAAGATTGAAGGTCGGAAGACCAATTAAGAGCACATCGTAGTAGTCCTGGTGAGGGAGAGCCTGTAACGGGTGCTTGCTTGCATAGATTATGTCATTCCATCTTCATAATCACCCTGAGAGGTAAGTGTTATTAAAATCTTCATTTTGTGAATGAGCACAGTGAGCCTCAAAGAGGTTGAGTGACTTGACCAGGGTCACCTAGCTAGTAAGCATCAGAACTCTCATCATAGCAGTCCCCAATGCTCCCTTCCCCCATCCCCGCTGCTAACACACATGCAAACACAAAAAAAATGTGATTAAAATCATGCAAATTCTCCATTTTTATGAGATCTTAACGATCATTTCCTTTTCCAGGAAATCATCAGAGTTGACCATCTACTTCCCTTCCTTTTAGTGGAAGTAGGTGGGGTCAAAGCAAATCTCTGTTTTATGCCTTACACCAATACAAGCCTGGGCCCAGGCAGTTTTATTGTCCTTTTTGCCAAGTTCAGATTCTTTTCATTTTCTTTCCAACCCCCAACCTCCCCTTTGTGTACTTAGCTATTTCTTAGCATTTCTCTACCACTCACATTTTATGAGTCCCCCTCCCCACCCCATAAGAAATATGGCTTATTTTATAATGTTTCTCATCCAGTAAAGCAAGTGCTAAGTCAAACAGTTATCCCAGCTGGAGAGCTGACACTCCTCCAATCAGGACAGGGTCTGGCTAATAGCCATCATGCTAACTTTAAGTATAGGTTATTATTATTAAGCTTATAACACCATGGCTCTTTGCCCAGCATGTCCTTGCTAACTCAGGGTCACGCACACACAAAAAGAGTAATATTCTGCCACTACTTAATAAGACATGGGATCTGCATGATTAAAATGGCTTTCATATTCAAGAATCCTAAAATAACTGAATTCCACATTAAATTTAAAATGAGTTAGATTGTTTCCGATGACTAATTGCTATTACTCAATTCCCACTGTCCTTGTCGCCTCTAAAACCCTCATTCATTCAAATGTTGTTCAAACTCTGAGAAGGCCTTTGGTATCATTTCAGAGACCTCAGAGGCTAACCAGTGTTTATATCAAATAGGTTAGATTTAGAAGGTACAGGAAAAGAAAATGATGTGACTTTACAATGCTTTAAGTACAGAAGGTTGAAGTTTGCCTGGCTTATGGAGTTTCTGCAATGAATTTTTTTTTTAATCACTAACCTGTAGCCCCTTGCTTTACAAAAAAGCCACATTCATATTCCAGATCTGCTTAATCTGGAGAAAAAAATGGGCCAACCCACCCAGATACAGTTTTTATAGCAAGTCATTCTTCCCCTCCACAGCCAGAGAATCTACACAGACCATGTTGATAATTAAATTCCCAGAAAAACTGTTGTGAATCACCTCATAATTGACTACATTTGGATGGGGAAACCTCTGCTGATGAGGAGAGAGCAGCATGCAATAATGCCTTCACTTTTCACCATGGTTTTATTACCTTATTGGACCTCCAGGGACACAGTACATCCCAAAGAGGACACTTTTCAATTTAATTAACCTGAAGACATTTGGTTTAAAGACTCATAAATTATAGGAAAATACCTTCTTCCCTCTTCCCCCTCTAACAGTTGAAGCCATAAGGAAAGAAAGTCTGAATTTGGGCCAGGAGTTTGATTTTGAAGGGGATAAGAAGTCAAGATTCAGAAGGCTAGTCACTTAGACAGGCAGTTCTGTGTCATAACTCAGGTTTAGGGTTGAATTTTATGGGACAATGTGTGTCTTTTCCTCATTTGTTGATCAAGAGCCATGAAAGACAGGTACAATGAAACTTTATCCATAAACAGAGTAGCCACTCAAGTACTCTGATTTTAGAAACATAGGGAAGAGCCTCCCCAGATAATTTCCTTAATCAATGACTAAAATTCCTTTTGTAGGAAACAAACCCTTTTACTCCATGATTAGAGAGAAAAGACTGGAATTCCAATGACCTCTGTGAGACTAATACATTGGCAAATTTACTCTAAGATTTGTCTACCTAGACACTACCAGATTTTTCAAAAAATAATTTCAATTAATAAAACTTTCTTTTCCCTCTTCTAGGTTCTGAGAAGTGGAAAGAGTGGGTAAATGGCTCAAATGGACTTTTCCTGTTTCCTAATTTTACCTATAATCATCCCTGGAGAGGAAATATCATTTCTGAAATAATGGGGGAATTCCAGTTTCAGGATATAACTCAATCTGGCCTTTCTGGGCAACTTTTATTTTCCCAATATGAAAAACAAATTAAGAATTGATTTCTTGGTTTTTATGAATAATATCTTGGCAAGAATTGTTAAAATGATGATTCTTAGAGTATAGATGAGGCTGAGGATGGAGCTGAAGGATCCAGGGCCTGCTTCAACTTTCTGTTGCGAAACTGAATCCATCTAGGATTTGTTGTTGAGTTCTGAGTACATTCATAACTCACTCTCCATGTGACCTTGGGTGAGTCCCTTTTCTTCTCGTTTTCCTATTCTATAAAATGGAGGGTTTTCCTAGATCATCTCTAGGGTCCCTTCTAGCTTCTTAGCTTTTGAAAATCACGGTCTAGTTCATCGTTCTCTAGACCACTCCACCCAACACATCAACAGAGAGAAAACAGGATGAGCTATGACAGAGACAGATCAAATTTAACCAACTCTAAGAGTCAGTCAGTTGATCACTCAGTCAGAAAGCATTTATTAAGCACTGACCATGGGCCAAACACAGTTCTAAGCAGTGGGTATACAAGAAAGGCCAAAAAAGTGGTCTTTGCTCTTAAGGAATTCAAATTCTAAAGAGACAAAGGGAGGAGAAGAAGAGGAAAGGCAACATGACCAGGTACATACAAGATACATGCAGAATGGAAGAAATGTAATATAAGAGAGGAGGAGACTACTAGCTGGGAGAACTGGCAAAAGCCTCTTATAGGTGGGAATTAAGATGAGTCTTCATGCAAATGAGGGAAATAAGAAAGGAGGGGGGAGGAGAGATAGCATTCCAAGCATAAGGAACAATCAGTACAAAGGCAGTGAGATAGGAGATAGAGTGTAGTGGTCAGAGAAGAGCAAGTTGCCCAATGTAGCCAGATTATAGAGGGCATAGAAAGGAATAAAGTTGGGGCAGCTAGGTGGCACTGTGAATAGGGCACTGGCCCTGGAGTCAAGAAGACCTGAGTTCAAATCCAGCCTCAGATACTTGACACATTTACTAGCAGTGTGACCTTGGACAAGTCTCTTGATCCCAATTGCCTTGCCTTCCTCCCTCTAAAAAAAAAAGGAAAGGAACAAAATATATGAAGACTGGAAAGGTAGGAAGAGGACAGATTGGAGAAAGCTTTAAATGCTAAGTACTGAGAATTCCTCTGAAGATTGCTTTAGATGTATCATAGAAAAGTTGGCATGTGTTTTTGTCATTATCATTGTCATTCGCACAATTATTGTTTCTATGATTTGTTCTTAAAGTAACTCATTATTCAGATTTCCTCATTAAGCCTCCATTGTGGTCTTTTCTTTGTCTTCTCTCAACTGATTACTAATTTTTATTGCATTATGGTCTTTAAAGGAGGCTTATGCTATTTCTGCCTTTTCCCATTTATTTGACATATCTCTGTGCCCTAACACATGATCAGTTTTTGGAAAAGTCCCATGTGGTTCAGAGAAATATGTATATCCTTCAGCAGTCCTGTTTAAGAGACACTCAGTTCTTTAACTTTAGTTTTTCCAGTAATTGTTTCAATTCTATCTTTCTCCTTTTGTGTATCTTTTTGTTGAGGTATTCAAGGAGGACTAGTATCTCTAATGTAAGGGCTTGCTAAGCCCCTTTCAAGGCTGCTCATCTACCTTTGGGGTCTATCTGGTATTCAACTCTCACCTGTGACTCCAAGAAATTGTAGCA
>CM053580.1:66608069-66648807 GCA_028627135.1 Pseudochirops cupreus | reverse complement strand
AAAATACCCTAAAATACTAATAAGAGAAATGCAAATAAAAATAACTAAGGAACACAGTAACCATAAATATAAATGTGAATGGAATGAACTCACCCATAAAATGGAAGCAGAATGGATTAGAAACCAGAATCCAACAATATGTTGGTTAATGAAACACACTTTTAACAGAAAGGTACAAAGAATTAAAATAAGTGGCTGGAGCATAATTTATTATATTTCAACTGAGGTAAAAAAGGAAGGAGCAGCAAAAACAGCAGACTTAATTAAAAAAGATAATCAGGGAAAACTACATCATGCTACCAGGTACCATAAACAATGAAGTAATAGTAATACTAAGCATAATGGCACCAAATGGCAGAGCACCCCAATTCTTAAAGACATAAACAAAAAACCAATGCAGTCAAGATTAAAAGGAAAGCAGGAAATGGGTGTCAATTTTTTACATTAAGTTTCTTTGATAAAGTCTCGTGTCTCAAATATATAGGGAACTGAGTAAAATTTATAAAAGTAAGAGCCATGCCCCAATTGATAGTCAAAGGATATGAAAAGGTAGTTTTCAGACTAAAGCAAAGCTATTTATAGTCATGAAAAATTGCTCTGAATCACTACTGATTAGAGAAGTGCAAATTAAAACATTTCTAAGGAACTACCTTAGACCTATCAGATTGGGTCACATTACAGAAAAAGGAAAATGATAAATACTGGAGGGGATGTAGAAAAATAGGGACACTAATGAGGCTGTTGGTGTTGTGAACTGGAGAACAATTTGGAACTATGCCCAAAGGGCTATAAAACAGTGACCCAGCAATGCCACGACTAGATCTGTATCCAAAAGAGATTAAAGAGAAAGGAAAAGTACCTGTATGTATAAAAATTATTTTTAACAACTTTTTTGTGACAGCAAAGAATTAGAAGTTGAGGGGATACCTATCAATGGTGGAATGGCTGAACATTTAATTTATGAATGTGATGGAATACTACCATGCTGTAAGAAGTGAAAAGTGAGCAGAGATCATTGTACATAGTAACAGGAATATTATAATGATGATCAACTGTGAAAGACTTAGCTACTCTGATTCAAGACAATTTGGAAGAGCGCATCATGAAAAATGTTATATAGCTCCAAAGTGCAAATTCAAGTGTAAATTTTTAATTTTCTCATTTTTTAAAAACATAGCTAATATGAAAATGTTTTGCATGATTTCACATGTGTAATTGATATCATATTGCTTGTTTTCTTAAAGGGTTGGGGAGGGAGTAGTATGAAGACAATCTGAAACTCAGTTTTTTTTTTAAATGCTAAGAGTAAAGAATAAATTAATTTTAAAAAATTAAATAACAAGGTTCTACCTCCGACCCATCACACCAGCAAAGATGGCAAAAAAGAAAAACGTCAACTGATGAGGTAGGGCAAGCACAATAATGCCTAAGATCATAAAGCTGGAAAATACTAGAGATATGATTCAACCTCAGATGCTCTTTCTAAAGAGAAAAATTGTGGGCAAAACACCATCTTTTTGGGGGTCCCAGTTTCCTAAATCTATAAACTGAGAGAACTAGACTAAATGGCTCCTATGGGTCCTTCAAACTTTCAATCTATGAAACCATAAAAGCTAAATTCAGAATCATCACAATTTCAGTTGAAAATGAAGTTCAGAGGCTATCTAGTCCAAGCCTTAATTGAGAGAAACTCTCCACTATAACATACCCAATAAGTGGTAAAAAACAAAACAACACACAAAAAAACAATAGCCTTTGTCTAAAGACTTCCAATGATGGGTAGCCTTTTATTCTTAAAACAGTTAATTCTTTAGATAAAACAAACCTAAGTTTGCCTACAGTTCATTATTTAGATACGTCAAACCTACGTTTATCTATTTACAATTTCCATCCACTTTGCCTCTCATTCAGCCTAGAGGAACGAAACAGCAAACTCTCTCTTCTACATAATATCCCTTTAAAACAAACAGATGCCTTCCACCAATCCTTATATGGCATAAATTTGAGGCTCCTCCTAATTCCAATTGCTTTCTCAGGATATTTTCCAGGTTAACAATGTCCTGAATAAACTGTAGTGCCCAAAATGGAATATAATAGCCTAGGTGTGGTTTGACAAGGAAAGACTACAGAGGACTTTCATATCACTCTCAATGGAGCCTAAGACTGGACTAGCCTTTTGAATTGTCATGCCATTCAACTCACTTATACTGGACTTACATCCACTACAACACTCAATTGTTTTCAAACTTTTGACTCCTCATGTCTCTGCCATTTTATACATTTCTACATTTATGCTTAATCCACTTTCATCTTGCATTATTTGGTCAAATGTTCTAGTTTGCCAACAGCATTTGAGATTTTATTAACTTCTGTATTAACTATTCTTGACAGCAAAATCACTTGCAATTTTGAGAGACATGCTATCAGTGTTTTTATCCAAATCACAAACCAAGAAGGATGATTATGAACTTTCCAAGATTCTATGTCCTCTCCCTCCTTTTGTGTTCATACAGGCTCTAGTACAGAGTGGGAACATATTTCTGCAGCATCGCCTCTTTGAAATCCTTCCTTCAAGGACCAATGTACCATCTTTTCAATGAAACCATTCATTCCTGTTCTCTTCCTAAAAGTAATTTCACTCTCCTCAAATTTTCAGAAGGACTTTTGCCAACTCTCTCCTTTGCCCTTATTACATTTTATCTAGGGAAAGTACAGGCAGTATACAGGAAAGAGTACTACAACAAAGGTCAGGAGAGACCTGAACTAGAATCCTATCTCTGCTAATTATTAGTGTTTAAGATATTAAAAAAATCATTTAATCTTTCTGAGCCTCTGTTTGCTAATCTATAAAATGGAGAAAATAATACCTAACAGGTTGTGAGAATCAAATAAGATAATGTCTAAATAGTGCTATATAAATGTCAGGTGTCGTTACTACCTTATATCATATCTATTTGCGCAGTTTTGTCCTCCCCCATTACGTTACAATTCCCTTACAGGAAGGAATGAAACAGTTTTTCAGGGTCTAGTATACTGTATTCCTGTTCAATGAATCCTAGTTTCTTCATAACTTCAATACGGATTATCTTGGGTCTGCTCCCTTACCCCCAAGCCCATAGTTAGAATAAGAGATAAGTACTTAAAGAATATAAGTATCTATAAGAATAGAACATATCGTCTGAAATAACATAGAGGGGGAACACACTTTTGGTAAACAAATTCTGAATGACAAACAGCATCCCAAAATTTACTAAAAATAAGCCATAACCTACCCCTCCCCCCCCCAAAGCAAATACCCAATACAAGAAACTGGCATCATCATCATTAGCTTTATCCTGCTTTCAGATTTTGACTTGAGGTAGTAATCCCAGAAACACCAGCAACTTGATCTTTAAATCAAACCAAAAAAATGTTCAATATTTTAAAATGTATATTCAAGGTGAATCTTAAACAAAATTAAACTTTTCTATTAATTTTTATTCATGAATCGCTTTTTTTTTTTAGCCCTCCACCTGGTAGCACTTTCTCTTTTTAGAGAACGGTCAGTCTAGTATGGAACTGTGGATTACCCACCTGGCAATCAAGAATATTTTATTGTCTTTGAGATGTAAATAGATGCTCTTGTGTTTTGGAAACCATTTTAAAGCATTATTTAATTCAGAATAGGTTAATAGGTATCAATTACTGACAGTAGTATTATCATGTGAGGAGTTATGAAATTTTATAAGTTGGGCACACATCCTAAAAAAGATGGGGAACCATTGCTGTTAGGGCAGCATTGAACCTGGAGTTATTAGGCCTCAATTTGGGTTCTGCCCTATTAATTAGTTTTGTAAACTTGGGCAAATCACTTGACCTTTCTCAGCCCTGGTTTCCTCAAGTCAAAGAGCAGCAACATTCTATAAGAAAGCAGAATATCATTCTGTTGGAGCCAATATGGCAGAGTAAAAGCAAGAACTTACTTGAGCTCCCGCTCCAACCACCTCCAATATCTGTAAAAAATTACTCTAAACAAATTTTAGTGCTATAGAACTCACAAAGTAACAGAGAGAAAGAAATTTCCTGCTGAAGGCAGCCTGGCAGGCCAAGAGGAAGGGTCTCTCGCACTGAGCTGGGAGTGGAGCACAGTTCTGCATGGGCTGCACCCTACACAGAGGAGCTGGAATAGACTTCAGGAAAGTGAATTACTTGCAGCTGTGGTGGTTTCCATACTTCTCAATCCATAAACTCCGAAGAGAAAGTAAAAGGTCAATGGGGGAACTTTGTTGGAACTGGGTGAGAGAAGAAAATAGTTGAGTACCTATCCCCAGGGTGGCAGAGGTAGCAGAGCCTGCAGCTGTTGCCACCTTGGCAGCCTCCTGAGCTCCAGGACCACAGATTGTGGGGGGATCAAGTGACTGTCCAGAGGGTAATTGCAGGACTCTCTTTGCTTCCACTGAGGCAGGATTCTCTTGCTTTGCCCTGCTTGGATCTGGGTCACAGTCTGGGGTGGCGGTCCTGGGGTGAGGAGCCCTAGCATGGCAGAGCTTGTTGAGACTGTGGAGAGGCAGTTATCCTCACAGTTCTGAGGCAGGTGTCTAGAAGCTCTGACAATAGCTTTGTAAAACCCCAGAAATTTGGGATACAGCACTCTACACTCTGGAAGCAGAGTTCTATAATGGCAAAGAGCTCAAAAGTCAAGTAATTTGACTGGCAAGAAGAGCAAACAGAGGAAGCGCAATCAAACTATAGAATCATTTTTTTGGTGACAAAGACGATCTTAAAACATAGAACCAAAAGAAGACAACAAAGTCAAAACTCCTGCATCAAAAACCTCCAAGAAAAATATGAACTGGCCACAAGCCATGGAGGAGCTCAAGAATTTTGAAAATGAAGTAAGAGAAGTAGAGGAAAAATTGGGATGAGAAATGAGAATGATGCAAGAAAGGTGAATCTGGAGGTCAAAGGAGCTAGCATTAAAACCAAGAATCACCTACCCAGCAAAACTGAGTATAATACCTCAGGGAAAAATATTAACATTCAATGAAATAGAGGACTTTCAAGTATTCTGGATGAAAAGACTAGAGCTGAACAGAAAATCTGACTTTCAAGTACAAGAAACAAAAGAATCATGTAAAGGTAAACAGGATAGAGAAATCATAAGGAACTTATTTAAGTTGAACTATTTACATTCCTACATGGAAAGATGATATTTGTAACTCATGACTTTTCTCAGTATGAGGATAGCTGAAGTGAATATATATGTATACATATGTATATGTGGGTGTATATGTCTATATGTATATATGTGTGTGTTTATGTATGTACATGAATACAAAGACAAAGGGCACAGGGTGAGTTGAATGTGAAGGGATATCTAAAAAATAAAATTAAGAGGTGAGAAAGGAATATATTGGGAGGAGAAGGGGAGAGATAGAATGAAGTAGATTATCTCACATAAAGGAAGCAGGAGAAAGCTGTTACGAAGGAGGGGAAGAACAGGAAGGTGAAAGGGAATGAGTCAACCTTACTCTCACTAGATTTGGCTTAAGGAGGAATAACACACACTCAATTGGGTATCTTATCCTACAAGAAAGTAGGGGGAAAGGGGATAAGAAGAGGGATGATAGAAGGGAGGGCAGATTGATGGAGAGGGTAGTTAGAAGCAAATACTTTTGAAAAGGGACAGGGTCAAAGAAGAAAATAGAATAAATGGGGGACGGGATAGGATGGAGGGAAATATAGTCTTTCATGATATAACTACTACGGAAATGTTTTGCATAACTATACGTGTATAACCTATATTGAATTGCTTGTCTTCCCAGTGGGGGTGGGGGAGGAGAGAGAGAATGTGGAACTCAAAATTTTAAAAACGAATGTTAAAAATTGTTTTTACACGCAACCTGGAAATAAAATATACAGGCAATGTGGTATAGAAATTCATCTTGCCCTACAAGAAAGTAAGGGGCAGGGCATGGGAGGGATATAAGAGAGGGGAGATTGGAGGAAGGGGTATTCAGTATGCTTGCCATCTTGGGGTAGGGGAGAGATGGGGAGAAAATCTGTAACTCAAAATCTTGTGGAAATGAATGTTGAAAACTAAAAATAAATTATAAATTAAAAATTTTAGAAAGCAGAATACCAAAATAAAATAAACACCAACTTATTTTACCAAGGAGGCTCACTCACTCCAGCATTTGCTGAATGAGAAAATAGATGCAAAGGGCTATGCAAACTTGCTATATGTAAACCATTATCTTTTAGAAAGAGAGGCCAGCACAAAACAATTAATAAGCAAAATAAAACAGGATTTGTGAGGAACAATAACAACCTAAATGTTTCTTAAGACAATACTGGGGCAGCTAGGTGGAGCAGTGAATAGAGCACTGATCCTGGAGTCGGGAGGAATCCAGTCTCAGACACTTGACACACTAGCTGTGTGACCTTGGGCAAGTTACTTATCCCCAATTGCCTTGCCTTCCCCCCTCCAAAAAACAAAAAAAGAATAAAGCCAAAGTTCTCTTTAGGAGGCTTTAGCACACTAAAATGATGCTTGCTGATACAAGTAAAATAATTACTGTTGGAGAAAGTTGATTGAAGCAGCTCAGTCATTACGATTTATATGGAGCAAATACTAGGCTCACAAGGTTGTATGTTAGATTCCATGGTAGTAAACAGACTTGTTCAGGTGGTTTATGATTTAGTAGGAAACTAAGTCACACTAAGGATAAGATACCATTTGCTGTCTTGTATTGCCAGGTATACTATAAAATAACAGACAGTAAGTGCTCTAAGAGTTCATAATAGACAAAAAACCCTTATAGCTTCAGTGATCCGGAAAGGCTTCACATAGGTGGAATTTGAACTAGACTTTGAAAGGGGTAGGATTTCACTAAGTAGAGACAGTATGATATAATGAAAAAATTGCTAGACTTTGATTTAGGATATGTATGTTCAAATCCCTACTCTAATACTTAGCAGCTGAGTCATTAAGGGCAAATAATGTCACCTTTTTTAGCCTTAGTTTCCTTGTGAAGTGGGGAAAAATACTTATAATATTTCATGGTGTTGTAAAGAAACTCTACATCTTAAAGCACCATATAAAATAGAAGCTAAATTATTCTTGGATGGTGCAGAGAGGGAAAAGGAAAGAAACAGTGCAGGAATTAGAAAAATAGTATTCTTATAGCATGGGGCTGAGTGAACATTTGGCTAGAGTAGGTTTTCTCACATTGGAGCTATGGAAAAGGACGTTGGTAATATAAATAATGGAATGGTTAGAAAAACCTACCAACAGCGGCAACCCCACAAATCTGAGTTTAGGGTCTGCTATTCTTTAAAATATGTGACAAGTACTGAGGATAAAAGCTTTATCTTATTTCTGTAATTCCCCTACGATGTAGCACCTAGTAGGTATTTAATAAATAGCTGAACAAAGTATCAAGAATAAAGCAGTGGATTCTGAGTAAGACTTTGGTTAGAAAGAATCTTGCCCTAGACACTTAATAGTTGCATAATCCAGAACAAGTCACAATCTCTCTGTGATTCAGTTGGATTCAATTCTCTAAGGTCCTTTACAACTTTATATCTATGTAAAGTGATAGTTGTCAAGTCTATAAAGCAAGAAATACCAACAAGTCTGTTACTATATTATGTTGCCAAGTGTCCTGGGAGAATCTGCTTCCTAAGAGCAAGGAATATGCTTATCTTTGAACTCTCAACATTTTCATTTTTTTTAATCAATATTTGTTATTCATTGTAGCTACTCGTAAATTGTTATGTGGTAACTGAAAACATTCTGTTCATAATGAAATATTGATATGCAAATACACTGAAGGAGAATTAAATATAATCGTATTGCTATGAAAATTTTAAAGATTTTTGTAAATTTGCAAGTTTAAGCACTTTAAACCAAATTGCAATCAGGCAAAATCTGTTAACACTCCAGCTTATGCCCTAAGAGCTGTTAAAAGAAGACGTATGCTGTATGACTCAATATTTTGAGTTTGAAGGCCAGAACAAACATGGGACATCCATCTAGTCAGTTCTACTTCATGGATTCTCTAAAAAGCCAAGTCCATGAAAAACAACTCTTTTGAGGATAGTATCTAGGTAATTCTGAGTAATGAATTATAATGTTGGGGAAAGTTAAATGCAATCAGAAAGATCTATTGCTTTTTCCTGTACTTGTTTTGTTGCTGCCTTTCTTCAGTTCATCATTTAATGGTACTTAAAAAAACTTGTCATTCACCTACCTAGCAAAATTGAAGAGCATGATTTCAATATTAATATGCCAGCTATACTTCAGGACTCTGGTGCTATTATCATCCATTATTCCAAAAGCCAGACAGAACACTTAGAGCAGGTTCAAGTCCCAAGTACATAGGCAAGACATTAAGATAATATATCTAAACTTAAAGATACGTGTGCATTCACAGTACACCACATATACTGAAGGGACATGCTGGAGGCATTGATCAACAAGAATAATTTTGGCAATTCTCATCAAGACAAATGCATTTTTAACACTGAAGCAAGGTTTGCTTTGTGTATATCTTGATCTCCCACTTATATCAAATCCACAAATCAATCTATCTATCCCTCTCCCAAAGTTAGGTCTGGGATAAAGTAAAAACAGATAAAGCAAGGAATGGAGTGGGGAAATTGTGTATCATGAGATAAATCACAAAGCAACTCTACTATATGAAAAAAATTTGCAATGCTCTAGGGAAAACTATGTTCAGTTGGTTTTTTACCAATTATTTATGCTTGTAATTGGTTGGGGAAAAAAAGAACCAAAAACCTGATTGCACTTGTTATAATTTGTAACTCTGGTTTTCTATACATGTAGGATAGTATAAAATAATCAGTGAATATTTAAATTTTTTTGGTATTTTCTTGGATATAATTTCAAAAAATGTTAGATTCTGCGATATATTGGGGTCCTGAATAATTGCCAGAATTTTACAATTTTGGGTTGAATAGGATTCTTATTATATTCTGAAGCCTAGATTTTTTTCCAGAGGAAATATATTGGAAAGGCACTATGTGAAACATGGTATTCTGTGGCAAGAAAACCACCTAGATTGAGGATCAAGGTTTGGATTTTAATCCTAGATCTGCCACTAATTAAATTTGATAACCTTGGGTAAATCTTTTTACTTTTCTTTGAGTCTCAGTTTCCTCACTTGAAAAATGAAAAAATAGGGGTGGCTAGGTGGCACAGTGAGTAGAGCACTGGCCCTGGAGTCAGGAGGATATGAGTTCAAATCCGGCCTCAGACACTTGACACACTTACTAGCCATGTGACTTTGGGCAAGTCATTTAACCCCCATTGCCCTCCAAAAAGCAAAAAAAATTAAAAAAAATAAAGAATTGGAGTAGATCAGATTCCCAAAGTGCGCAATACCACCCCCTAGGGAGCACTGGGCAGATTCTGGGGGGGTGGCAGTAGCCTCGGGTGCAACTGGGGGGCATTGAATAAAAATAAGGGACCCATGGAAGCATAAGAAAAGAAATTTTGAAAAACTCTTTGTACAATGGCCCTAGAAAAGTTAAAAAGAATATTGGTTTCCTTGAGGATGCAGTATGAAAAGCACAGAAATGAAATAATCAGGAGATGAGTTTTAGGTTCAGCTCTGAGATTAACTAACTGTGTTTCTGAATAAATTAACTTTTCTAGGTCTGTTTCCTTATCACTAAAATGAAAGGAACTGAAGGAAATTGCCTGAAAGGTGTCACCACATTTTTTTTTGATCACAGGTATGACACAATCCTTCCTTTTATTAACGTAAAGTGTTCCACAATTTTAAAAGTACTTTCACACATGTTATCTCACCACAGAATAAATCTGTAGTAGTAGTAGTACCATTGCTCTTTTACTGATGGATCAGGTAATTGGGGCTCAAAGAGATGAAAGATTTGCCCAGGGTCCCATAGAAAATGATATAGCTGGGATGAAAACTCAGTTCAAACTTCAGTGTGTTCTTCCCACAGTGTCAGTGATTATATTCACATATACTCTACCCCATTCAATGCCTATGAGTTAAGTAGGATGTATCTTATTACTTCCATTTTAAAGATAAGAAAACAGAGTAATTAAGTTTCTTGTATAAAGCCAAAGTTATCTGTGCTATAGCCAGAACTAAAAACCCTGGGTTTTTACCTGGTTGTAGAGGTTTCTGTATTGCCTCCAATAATCTAAAAGAGTAGATAATACTACTAAAGTTTACTAATTTACCTTACTAATTATCTTAATAGCATTGTTAGCTCGGACTAAGTGCATACTGAATAGAAAAAGGAAATGACCCAAGATCATACTTAGTATGGGGGGAGGGGGAAGAGTCAATTTAAAAGAGGACTAGCCATAGATAACCCATAAAGTTAATCTACACAGATGATTTATTTTTTCTATATCTTCTTTATTGCTAATAAAGCACAGGGGCAGAAGGGTGGGAGAGGGGAATGGGGAAATTAAGTCTAAAAATAATGCTGGAGTATAAAAACATTGTCATATCCTGACTTAAGCAGGGAATGAGGAACTCTTCCTTTTAATCTAGACGTTTTTGATAGCTTAAACTTTTATTATTTTATTAATTATAATATTGCTTATATTTCACAGATGAAAATAATGCTAAGTTAATAACGCATTTGAGTTACTAGAAATTCATAATAGAGCAAATTTCCATTCAAACAGAGAATGCCATCTAACTTTTGCACTGCATATTATAAAGGATGGGATAATACTTTCCTAAACTGACCGAAATGAAACTTGATACGTACAGACATTATGGCAAATACATTTAGTTTTTGAAGTAAAAAAACTATTCTAATTCAGTGTTAAGAATTTTGAACTGAACTTCGCATGTGTGTCTCTATTATCCTAAGCATATATCAGAAACTTATGAGTATTAGACTTGACTTTGAAACTTACCACATTAAAGTTTTCCATAAGTGTTAACAATTTTGCCAGCTCAAAGCATTTTACTAGTCTACAGTAATGTATGTATAACAAATGAACTTTTTTTGTTAACTACTAGCCTCTAACAGTTATTCTGATTTGTCAATAAATGTAACAAAAATTATGACTGTATCAACGGATGCAGAAAAAGCTTTTGACACAATATAATACTCATTCCTATTAAAAATACTTGAAAGCACAGGTATAATAAATTGGTTTTCCCTCTTAAAATGGTAAGAATTATCTACCTAAAACCATGAGCATTATCTGTAATGGGAGAAGCTAGAAGTCTTCCCAATAAGATCAGGAGTGAAAGGATGCCCATTATTACCAATATTACTTAATATTGTACTAAAAATACTAGCAATAGCATTAAGAGAAGGAAAAAAAATTAAAGGAATCAGAATGGGCAATGAGGTAACAAAACACTCCTTTTGCAGATGTAATGATATAATACTTGGCAAATCCTAGGGATTCAACTAAAAAGCTAGTTGAAACAATAATTTTTGCCAAGTAGCAGGACATAAACCCACATAAAACAGTTATCCTGACTGAAGAATTTAAAAAACCAGAATACTTTGTTTAGACATTTTTTGTGCTTTTAGTGAAATAGTATATTAAATAGAGTCCCAGGTCCACTAGCTATGACTATAAGCCACTTAATGGTTCATAGTCTAAGCAGCCTAAAGTCTAATGACCCTTTTCCCAGGTCTAAATTCTATCTCTTGGTCGTTAAAATGGGGATAATAGCACTTTTATTTGTTGTGCATGTGTGTATACATATACATACACACACACACAAATACACACATGTTGTTTCTCCCATTAGAATCTAAGTTCCTTGAGAAAAAATAAACAAAAATTTTCACTGCCATTATATCCCTAGCACTTGGCACAGAGTCTGGCACTTAAATGCTTGCTGATTGCTACTTCATATGATTTTTGTAAAGGAAAGCACTTTGTAAAACTATATAGCAACATATGAAAATGAAACGATGCTATAGGTTCTATGGTGGGGTGTACCCTATGAGTTTCATGAGGGTTCAAACTGCAGTGTGAAGTATACTTAAGTACATGAAGTATATAACTGGGATTTGAATTCAGGTCCTCTGTCTCCAGAATCAGTTCTCTTTCCATTGTACCATGTAGCAGGGTTCGTCTATAGCTGGCAGAAGAATGGCTTAAGAGTCAAACAAATGGCAGTATTCTAATACCTTTATTCACAAAACAGGTTTTCCTTCTAAAAATATATTTATTCCCTATCCCACTAGCTCTAAATGCTTCTATAGGAAGACATATATGAAAATGAGGAAAACATGTATAAACAATGAGGTAAGATCTTCACAAGGATTATAATTAAGCACCTATATGTGTGCCAGAAAATGGAGATACAAAGATAAAAATGAAGTAGTTCCTACCTCAAGAAGCTTACATCCAATTATACATATAGTGTAAATAAAATTAGCATTCTGATTAACTGTTACTGTTACTCTTGGCCCCAGAAGATAGGTGCTGAAACATAAGATCTCACTAGTAGTCTATGTCATTTGCATGCGTGGTTCTCTTCTGGGTCCTCCCAAAACCTGGAAGTGCAAGGGTTACTGACAGGCTTGAATCCACTCTCATTGGCTGGTCTAGGCTGATCCATCCCTCCTTAGGCCACATGGATGTTGCCCCCACCCTCTCCCACCCTGATTGAGTCCCACTGAAGCTTAGACTCTTGAGTTCAAGAGATCCACCAGCTTTAGTTTCCCCAGCAGGAGGGATTACAGGAATTGTAACCATCAGGCCTAGCTCTGTAATTTGTTATGTGGCAGCAGCAGAAAGGGTCATCAATGGTTGATCTTACCTTTTCATTTTAGAAGGGAGGATGCAACTGTTTGTGGAAGGGGAGATACCTACTATAGCTGGTCTTCTCAAGGAGGTTAGCCATGAAAGGCAGAAGAGATATTAGAAGGATCAAGTGAGGGTTTTCTGAGGATGGGGTAGACATATGCATGTTTGTTGGTAGTAAACATCCAGACAAGGGAAAGATGGAAAGTAAGTGAAAGAGTGGATGGGAATAAGGAACTGGATGGTGGGGAAAAGGGTTTGGATTCAGTATCCCTGGGATGTGTGGGTTATGACCAAGTGTAGGTTAAACACTGAGTGGCATCACTCTTCTTCCTAGAGGAGAATGGAGATCAGGCAAGAAAGAGACATAGGTACCAGACAGAAGGCGTACAGTAAGATGGGATTCACATTTTCTCTTCCCTCTGAAGGCTGAAGAACAGGCAGAAGACAGCACGGCAGAATGAAATTCTGTTTCCCAATGTCTTTGCTGTAGCAGGAGATAGAAGGCTCCAGGTCAGAAAGGTTACTCCTCTTTGAATCCAGAAGCTCTCCTCACCACAGGATGCAGGACATCATGCTGGCATGAGGTAGTTGTCCCTCACTAATGCAGATGTAACTCAAGCCCCACGCCACCTACTCATTGGGACACAGGCAGCAGGAGATGGAAGGTTACTCTTCTCATCTGAGCTACAGATCAGATAGGTGGAGTAGGAAGTATAAGTCTTCTCTGAGGGGGAGGAAGGTAAGCTGTGGACCCCCTTCCTCCAGGCAACACCAATAGCAGGAGATGCAAGTAAGAATAAAAAGGGAATCTGTGCCTCGAGTCCTGGACTCAAGTCTTCTTTTTTAACTATACCACACCTAAGTCTACAATTTAAGCATTTTGGAGAGCTGTCTGAGGCTCAAAGAGGTTAGGGAACTTATCCTTGGTCGCATGGCTAATAAGTATCAAAAGAAAGACTCAATCCAGCTGGTCTTCCTAAGGCCAAGTCTGATACTCTGTCTATTAGGTCAGACTGCTCCTAGAAATAATTGTTACTTACTTGAAAGTAGTGTTCGTTTAATAGTACAAGCATATCTGAATGAACAATGCCTTTCAGTACCACTATGAAGAGTTTAAAATAACTAAGACACCATATAAATGTGAATTATTATTAAACAACTTAAAATGGACCTTTTTAAACTTCCAGTGGCACATTACCCATATTAACAACTGGTAACAATTACTTCAGTCTAGATCAAACATTTTATTTTTAGCTAGAGCTACAATGTCACAGTAAAAATCAAACACTAACAGTCACATTACTAAATCATCAAATAAAATTGCTGAAACACATAATAGAGAAATAAAAGCACCAAACTAGGAGACATTAGATCTCAGTTCTGGCCTCAACGCTACCAGTGTCTAGAGTTTTGGCCTCTGATATCTCCTTTCACCTTTCCTGAGCCCATTAAAAAAAAATAACGAGAAAAATACTGGCTTGTCTTACTTTACTAATGAGGATCAAATGAAATGCAAAAGTTGCTTTAAATTAGGGACTCTTGGGGTGCTTCACACTATACCTTAGGTCACACTTCATTGATGTGTGGATTAGTTTTGCTGACCTGTTCTTTTCCTACTTTTCAATGAAAGGATTACACAAATACAAAGTATTATTCTTAGACATTCAACCAGCAACTTCTGGATCTTTTAAGAAAAAAGTTTCATTTTTACCTTAGGTAGCAACTTTCAAAACTTGGTGAAAATTCCCTTCCTAAGACTTAAAAAATAATTGAATCAGTCTCTCTTATTAGCCATTCATTTACATCAATCCTTACAAATTGCTTAGCCTACTGGTATTATTTCCTGGTCCCAGGGACACACACACACCACCTAGAACCAGATTATAAGAAATGGCGACAAATGGCTTCAGGTTAATTTTTGAGTTTAAGATTGTAAAAGTTTTTTTTTTTTAAAGTAGATATCCAGGGGCTGTTTAGGTGGCAGAGTAGAGGAGGAGCCAGGAGGACATGAGTTCAAATTTTGCCCCAGATACTTATTGTGTGATCCTGGGCAAGTCACTTAACTCCAAATGCCTTTAAAAAATTAGGTGCCATATCTCACCAGTCAGATAGGCTAAGATGACAAAACAGGAAAATGATAAATGCTGGAGAGGATGTGGAAAAATTGGAACACTAATGCATTGTTGGTGGAGTTGTGAACTGATCCAACCATTCTGGAGAGCAATCTGGAACTATGCCCAAAGGGCTATAAATAAGTGCATACCCTTTGACCCAGCAATACCACTTTTAAGGTTGTATTCCAAAGAGATCACAGAAGTGGGAAAAGGATCCGTCATGTACAAAAATATTTATAGCAGCTTTTTGTGGCGGCAAGGAATTGGAAATCAAGGGGATGCCCATCAATTGGGGAATGGCTGAACAAGTTGTGGTATGTGAATGTAATGGAATACTACTGTGCTATAAGAAATGAGGAGCAGACGGACTCCATAATAACCTGGAGAGACTTAAACTGATGCTGAGTGAGTAGAGCAGAACCAGGAGAACTTTGTCAATTACAGACACAACACATATGTGATGACTAACTTTGATAGACTGGGCTCCTCTCGGCAATGCAAGGTTATAAGACAACTCCAAAAGACTCATGATGGAAAGAGATATCCACATCCAGAGAAAAGAACTACAGAGTCTGAATGCAGATTGAAGCAAACTACTTGCTCTCTCTTTTTCTTGTTTCGTTTCCTCTTTCTCACTGTTCACTCCATTGGTTATAATCCTTCTTTACAACCTGACTAATGTTTAATGTGAAAGTATTTGTAGATCCTATATTTGATTGGGGAGGAGGAAGAGAAGAGGGAGAGAAAATCTGAAATTCAAGGGATTGTGGAACTGAATGTTGTAAACTAAAAGTAAATAAATTTTTTAAAAATTAAAAAAAACTTAGGTGCCTTTACTTTCGTTTATGATCAAAGAGTCCTTATTTTATTTCTCCATCAAATTTGGACACTGTCTGACATCTGAATTTCTAAAATATATTATGGAATGATGTTCAAAAAGAAGAAAAGCAAGTGTCAATGTTTCTAGGTGATTTCTCCCTGCCTAAAATATAAAGCATAGTATATTTATTGGACTGTTCAATTAAATACCACTAAATTTACATAAAATAAAAAGTAGACAAGTTCTTTTTAAACTAGGTCAGTTTCTAACACTAAGCACCAATATAGCTGCTAACATTAGTACCTTAAAAGTGCCTGGCAGAAGAAAAAAAGATTAGTCCAATATTAGGATGAAGGACTATTTTCAATATTTGACTTATGTGGCATCAATATCATGAATTAGCAGTAGTCAACACACCTATCATATTTTAGGATAGGGGTAGGCAAAAACTAATATTGTGGGTCCGTGGTGATGAAAAGTATGAAGGAAAACAGAAAACTAGGTGGTCTGTCTACGGTAAGCTTCTTAAGGGCAACAGCCTTGCTTTTATATTCTTATCTATTATCTGGCAAGTAGCAGGTGCTTAATAAACAAATTTTGACTGCTTCACCTTATCAAGATAACTCAAGTAAACTCCCCTTTATAGGTTAAATGAAAACAGCTCCACCACCTAGGCTGTTTCCAAAAACAAAAAAAACCATTTAAATACATCAAAAAAGTCTATAAAAATATTTGTGTTTGCAGATTTGTTACAAAAGGCAAAAATTACGTGCTCAAAAAAAATCACCTTAGTATAGGGTATTGTTTTAGATAATAAAAACCACATAAAAGATCATCTACTAAAACAAAAATAGATATAAACCTAAAAATCTGAATTTCCAACATAATGTAATTTCAGTGTAGAAATAACAACCCTAGCATTAAGGTAGTTGCACTTAAAGGATCACAGGGCTTAGAACTGAAAGAGACATTAGCAATTTACCCAATCTATTTTACAAATAAGTAAATTAAGGTCCAGAGAGTTCTGTATGACTTGCCCATGGTCACATAGCTAAGTATAAGGGCTAACATTTGATTCAGTTCTCCTGATCACAAATTCAGCACACTTTCTACTACACACATTGAAAACCATTTTAGAACTGCAAACATAATACATTCTTGTTTCTCAATTATAAGTTATTCATAAAAATCATTATTAAACTCAGAAAGGGAGTAATGGATCCAAAAGATAGCACCATAAGTATGACACCTTGGATTAAAAATGTTCACAGGATTGCTAAAATATAACATGAATAAATGGCTTTTGTTTCTTAATTGAGTCAGTCATATGCAATGTGTGACATAGCTGGATTTCCAAAAGAAATACTTGGATGAAAAACCTTTGTATACAGTAAAGCTTCACATATCAAAAAAAATTAAAATTTCAATTTGGGAACATAGTTGGTAAATCATCAAGAAATCTGACATGCAAAGATCATCTGAAAAATGATCACTAAACACAAAAATGTTGAGAAACTATGTTTGAGGAACTTTTATGATGGTTATTTCTTACCACTCTAGGAGTTGTGTTATGTGCAACAGTAAAAGAGAGAAAAAAAAATCCCACAGAAAAAGCAGGTCAAAAATATTAACTAGTTTAGGAAAACAGTTGTGCTTACCATAGTACGGATTTGAATGGAAAATGGTTATACTCCCAATGCTTATTCACAACTACTGTATTAACTTTTCTGTGGAAAGTAAGATATCTTTTTATTCAGAAAACTGATTTTCTCCTGTTCAAAGTTTTTAATGAAAGGTCCTCTCATCCTTTTACAAGATATCATGCCTAAAAATGCAGATGTATATTACGTGAATGAATCCCTTTGCTACAAGTAAAAGCTTTAGGAGCTTAAGTTCCTAATCTTGTTATCTTGGGGCATATAACTGACTGTAAGAGGCATTCTAAGAGTCCACCATGAGGGCAGAGGAAAAAAAATCAACATTTTTTGATTCATTAGGCAGGTGTACATACTATATCTAATCTTACCTTTCAAATAATTGAACTGTTGTTTCAAATGTGCAAACAAGTAATTTTCCAAGAATAAACACACACGGTTGGTTGGATGTGTACATACAACGATACATGTCACATATAAATTACAAATGAGTGAATTTTAGCTTACATGAAATTGCAACTATGAGATGGAAAGATAAAATTTACTTTTTTTTCTGCAGCTGTGGCTTAACTTATCAAAACAAAACTGGAAATAATTCATACTCGTTTAAGAAAACTAAAAAGTTACTGTTCTCTACCTATTCAAAGGGCCTATGACATTTCACAATATTAATAACTAAACAAAACTGGTATGCCAGAAAGATTAAAGAATAAAGAGGAGATAAGAAATGTCTGCCTCCCACCCTCAGCATATGAATTATTCCAATAGTAAAATTAAAATTGTCTACCTAAGTTGATTATCATATTATTACTAAATTTTAAGTTACACTGACAAAATTCCTAACTGTATATTATCCCTAAATCTAGATTAGAAACTACACAAAAAACCCAACTACTGGAAAATCCAAAGGCACAAAACAAGTAAATCTTTAGATTTAAATGAATGTGTCATTGAAATACTTCCAATTAGAACACTTCCCCCTCCCCATCTTTTATGCTTTTAAGTACACTGCTCTGTTACATTTAATAGGTAAAAATTTATTGTTTAAAAACAGACACTTGGGAGGATACTCAATCATTCCAATTCAGTCCCATAAGTGCATTCAAATATTAATCAAACAACCCCAAGAACCACAAATTAAGAATTTACATATTATTCTAGGTTGGAACTATGAGAAAAATAATCTAAGAGTAATGAAATACTTACACGTTAGAGTATGTCCTTAGTTTCTATAAAGGGGAAAAAAGTACTAACATTTGCTGGTCAGTCTAGTACTATGTTTCTGCACTGTTTTATGAGTAATTTCCTTATCGAGTTTCCTGTTAATAAAACCAATACTGAAATAAATTGTCCCCAAGACGGCAAACTGAAAACATGGAATTTTAAACAGATATGTGTGTGTGGGGTTAAGGAGACTGCCTAGATGTGACATAAAAATACCTGATTTTTATGAAGCATTTTAAGAGTTAAAAAGCACTTACACACATTCTCATTTGATCCTCACAACAACCCTGTGAGATAGGTACTGCAGATATTTTTACCTGTTTTACAAATGAGGAAACTGAGGCTCTGAGATTAAAGCATTTATAAAAGGTAGTTACCACAACTTTTGTTAAATCTAGAATTCTAGCTACTTATTCTATCAATGGGCAAAGAATGTAGTTTTATCTTGAAAAATAAAATGCCTTTAGTCAAGTTTGATAGTTGCTTCAAATTATAAAGACTCAGGGGTACATTTTTTCATCAGACACGTATGTCTAAAGAAAACAATTTTAAAACATGAAACTATGGTGTGTGTGTGGAAAAATTTTAATTTCAGCTGGTCAGAAATATTCTAAATGAAAAACGAGATAAAAATCTGCATGCATATGTTCTCATCTGAAATCCTAATTTAATGGTGTGAAGAAATACAGGTAACTGAAACAGATCATAGTCAAAGTTAGCCACCCCGCCAAAACCAATGTGTCAAGGAACTTAAAAGATTTTTCTTGACCCCAATTAAGAAACAAAAATGTGTAAACAAAAGCTGCTTTTTAAACTCCTCGATGAAGGGTATGTGCTACACACAGGGGAAAGCCAAAAATGTGTAAACAAAAGTTGCCTTTTACTCCATGAAGAAGGTTACAGTGCTATAGGGGGAAATAAACACTATTTAAAAACACACAACTTTAGGACTCTGCTAAAGGACTTAGGACTTCTGACAGTTAAATTGTCAAGAACGTGAATTTGGGGGTCAGGGGAACGTGGAGGAAGAGAGACAGAAATAAGACAACACTATACAAGGTTTGGGAGACACAGTGATGCTCAACACCCCCATGAAGACTCAGTAAAACGTTCTTTTTTTAAAAAGGCAAGTTTCAGAATGAAACGGTGCAAGTGAGTTTTTACCCCCAAAAGGTTGTTAAGCCAAAACTGCCCTAGGAGCCGTGGCTTCCCTTTTACAAAATAGTTTTTTTTCCCCCCTAAAACAACTAAAAAGAGTTTCTTGGTTGTTTAAAAAAGAGACGAAGACTTCGCTCAGGGAACACTGGGCTCGGTCCCCCCCCTCGCCCCCAAACCACCACCCTCACGCTCTTCTTAAAAAGGAGGGAAAGTCAACTAAAACGAACCGCAACATAATTCTCATCACAACTGCGCAGAAAAAAACCTCCACGATTTTCCCCAAGGGAACGGCTGGATACGGGGTGAGAAAAAAAGTGCAGCAATAAAAATACGATACGAAAAATGCCTTTGGTTTGGAACTTTATTGCATAAAAGAGCAGAGAGAGAAAGACAGCAGGTTAAACGTTGCCCTTTTTTTTTTGCACCCCCCCCCCCCCGAAAGTGCCGTGGTAGAAGATAGTTTTTTCAGGAAGCAAATCCCTTCGCCAACACTTTCTGCCCCCCAAACTTCCTTTTCCTTACTCTTCAAAAAAAAAAATTAGTAAGGATAAAAACAACCAAAACTCCCGGGGCCTGAAACCGCTTCTTTCCCAGCGAGCCGGCGGTGCAGGAGGAGAACCTGGCGAGCAGCGCACGGGGTGGAGGAAGGGGGGAGGGGGACTCGGCGGTGGTTTCCCGCACATCTCCCTCCCCCCCCCCCGCGGGAGAAGCAGGGCTCCGGTTCCCCGCCGCGGGCGCCCCTCACCCCGCTGTGGCGCGGCGGGGCCGCGGGGCTGCGGGGGTCCCGCTCCCACTGCCCCCTCCCCCGCCGCGCCCTTCCCGGGTGCCCCGGCCCCCCGCCCGCCCGCTTGCCCCCCGCCAGGAGCGCCGCCGCTGGCTGCAGGCAGAGTCGCTGCCGCCCCGGCCGCCGCTGGCTCCAGTCCGCCGCCATTATTCTTTGTTCGCTGAGAGCGGCGGCGATGTGGTCGGGCTCGGGCGGAGGCTCCATCTTTAACGCGGCCCCTCCTGCGAGGGGAAGGCCCCGAGCGCGGGTGTCCGGCGCCTCCCCGTCCCCCCTCCGTCCCCCCGGCTCTCTCGGGCTCCTGCCTCCTCCTCCTGCTCCTCTTACCGGTGGTACTGGCTCCTCCGTCACTGCTTTCGTTCGCGGCCCGGATCTCGCTGGAGTTTTATTCTCTCCCCCACGTAACACACCGCGTCAAACTACACCTCCGCCGCGTCACTCACCAACACTCCGCTTCTCCCAGCCGCCCGGGCCACAGGCAGCAGCAGCCGCCGCCGACTGAGGAGCCGCAGCCAGGGAGCCAGCCAGCGCCGCCCAGTGCCGAGTGCGCAGCGGCGGCCGCGCACGGAAACGCCCGAACTCGCCCGGAGACGCCCGAGTGGCTCCGCCTCGCGGCTCCGGAGGCGGAACTAGCCGAGCGGCTTCGGGGCCCCCGGGCACGGGCGAAGTGGCTTCCACGGGGGAGGGGAGGAGGGGAGGCGGGAAGATGGTTGCAGCATTTACAACGGTAGCCCTGTGGGCTCGGTTTACTAGGGAAGGGAAGGATGGTTTGTTTGTCACTCCGCGGGCCGAGAAAACGGTAGGAAGGGGGAATTCCTCCGAGGTTACGGTTTATTAAGGCAACTCTACCCTACCCACTTTCCCCCCTCCTTAGTCTTTTCCCAAGAGGAAAAGCGGCGGACTCTAGGGCAGTTCTGACCAACTGACCCCGGCGGAGGGACACACGGCTGCCGACGAGAAAACAGAACCGTCTGCCATACCCCGGGAACATTCAAACGCCGAGCTGCGCTGGCAGCCTCAGGGGTGGGGTACTGGTACTTTGGGGGCGTCAGGGGGTGGGGTTTGCACCAGCTGCCAAAGTGCAGAAGCTGAGACACTTGCTTATACCCCCCCTCCACACGTCTAATTTCCGAATAGTGGAGAATCTGGTAAATTCCCCCCCACCCCGGGATTCGTCGTGGGCAATCTGCCGAGCCCAAACAAGGTTGCCCTGTCCGAGATGGAAAGCCTCCTTTGTCCATCAGCCGGGGTTGACCCGGGGTGAGCCACCAGCATCTCCCGGACCCGGCGTTGGTGATGGTCTAACTTCGGAGTGTTTAGAAGATGGCTGAATGATACTCTCTGAATAGTCGACCCCGGCTTTTACTTTGGTTTTCTTGTTACCTTTGCTGATCAAGAGGGTGACCTCCCTATGTAATCTTCAACAGATATTGGCTCTTTCTTCCCCTCCCCCCTTGAAATCCCTGCTTTCCTTTAAAACTGTTTATGCCGTCGTCTGCACCTGAAGCAGTCCGTCATTTAGGAGCCCTGAATTTATCTCAGCTGCTCATGCCTGGGCTCCCAAAATTACCTTATATTCATTTTGTTTATGTTCTTTATGCAGCATGACCGACTCCCACATTTATCAGGGGAGTGTGTGTGTGTGTGTGTGTGTGTGTGTGTGTGTGTGTGTGTGTGTGTGTGTGTGTGTGTGTGTGTGTGTGTGTGTGTGTTCGTGTTCCTCCACACTTTCCCGTGGGATATTTTATTTCAGTTCCAGCCAGGAGGAGGTTGCAGTCACACGCTGGCCACCACTGTGCTTTCCTGATAGAGACAGGTATATCTGCTATTCTGCCTGCTCCCTTAAATATTGTTAGACTAGAGGACATAGTTTTCAGATTCATTGCTATTTCTTAAGGGGTAAAGCCTTAAGATTTATATCCAGGGCTTGACCTCCTTCTAAATACCAGTTCCGCCATGAACACAAGTAGCAAAGACTCATTTATCCAAGTTCATAGCAAAACAGAAATCAGAAAAACTATTCATATGAGAATATATACCAGACAATACAGATTGAAGGAGCTCTCCCATTGGGAGGTATGCCAACTCAGCCAGGAGAAAGAGTCCTAGATTTCCCAAAGGGAAATTCCCTGAAGTCTCTAGTGTAGCAAACAGACAAGATCAAAATTCTACAAGTAGGCTTCTTCCCTGGAGCCTTTTTCTCCTGAAGTTCGATAGGCATTGTTCATCTTTTCTCCTGAAAATGGAAGCCAGAAGATCCCTAAGGAGACTCAATAGATCAGCTACCCTTGCCCACTCCACAAAGTTGTGGGATATTGACCTCCCCCAATGAGGAGAATCCCATACCAATGAATGGACTTGGGACCTGAGATTTCACATATATACTTGTATATGTGCATGGGCAGAATACAGACTTCCTTAGGCCAAGAACAGTTTCACTTTTGCCACTGAGGCAACAAGGTGGTGGCTGGGTGACTCCAGTGCTGGACCTGGAATCAGGAAGGCATGAGTTCAAATATGGCCTTAAGTACTTAAGGAACTAGCTGTGTGACCCAAGGCAAAAAACTTAGTCTCATTTTCCTCCTCTGTAAAATGTAAATATAAATAGTTTCCACCCCTAGATTTGTAAAAATCAAACAAAATCGTATTTGTAGAACCCTTTGCAAACCTCAAAATGCTGCATAAATGCTAGTTATTATTATTATATCTGCAGGACTATGCAATGTCTCCAGTGTTGCAAGTGGCTTAATAAAATTTGCTTGTTAATTGATTAGCTGTAAAATGTGGGTGTCCCTTAGAATCCTTTCCACTCTTGCCTAGTCAAACTTTTCTAAGGAATGGTTTATACTCTCTAAACCTGTTTGCTTCTCTCCTACTTCGCCTTCAACCAACTTCCCTAAAGCTGTTCTTACCACCCTATTCACTCTTCACCTCCCTCTCCGATTTATCCTTACCATTCTGCGGAAATGATTCCCTAAGACCTTTTTGTTAAATCTAATGGCCTTTTCTCAGTTATTCTCCTTGAAGGTATTTGATGTTGAAAACGTTGAAGTTCTCTCTCTTGGTGCCCAAGACAATACATTCCTGGTTGCCTTCATAGTTCTCTACCCACACTTCTTCATTTGTATTCTTTCTTCCCTCAGCCTTCTGTGATTCTCCTTGGTCCTTTGCTCTCCTATTTTTACTCTCTCTTCTGAGAGTGGTCTTCCTACCTCAAATGTCTTCCCTCTCCATTCTGTCCTCATCTCAGTTGCTGTTTTATTGGTTTTTCCAGACCACGTTATTCCCTACTGAAGAAATTCCAATGGCTGTTGCTTCTAGAATCAAATATATACCCCTCTCTTTGTTGTTTTGAATAGCTTTACAACCAGGCCCCAGACCAACCAAAGTGGCTGTTTTATTGTTTCTTCCATACAATGCTCTGTCAACAGCTTTTGCACAGATTGTCCCCCTATTCATTTTTTCCCTCACCTCTGCCAATTTGAATCTTCTTTCCTCCAACATTCAGCCCAAGTACCACCTTCTACATGAAGCCTTTTCTGATCCTCCAAATTGCTGCTGCTCTCCTCCCTCAAATTATTTGTGTTTGTGTTTTCTATGTACACATACATACAGATGTACACACACACTTTTTTTGTATATACTTATTCTCTCATCCCTGCCCCAATAGTATGTAAGCTCCTAAGGGCATAGACCACTAGGCACGCAGTAAACTTTTAGTAAATGCTTGTTTATTGATTTATTGTATCCATAACACTTGATACCAAATTTTTAAATGCTTGATGATTTACGATTAAGAGCTTATCTAAGTTCATGGTTTCAATTCTCTTAATATTGGCCCATTCCAAAAACCTATCTTCAGACCTGTTCTCTCTCACTTGAACTCTAAGGCCCCATCTCCAAGTCCCTATGACCTCTTTTTTCTTGGATGTCTCAATCATATTTCAAATCCAATATATTCAAAATTGATCACACCACTTCCCCCCATTTTCCTTTCTGTGTCATCGTCATACCAGACACTTAGACTTGAAACCTGGGAGGGGTCACTGACTCATCCTTCTCTACCTCATATGCAGTGAATCACCACATCCCAGTCCATTTTTCTTTTAGAACATCTGATAGCTATCTTTTTCTCCCACTGGCACTCTCCTACCTTGCCTTTCTGACTCCAGAACTCTCCTCAACCTTCAATTCATTTTGCATCCTCCTAATTTTTCATTTCCTGTTTATTTTTGAGTTTGGGAGCATTGTCTTTTCATTATGAAAAAAAGCAGCTAGTTCAACACAAAACAGATACCTAGGAAGTGGGAGGGGGAAGAGCCCAAGATAGAAATTGCAGAAGTCCTCCTAATTTTTCTTAACTGTTTTTTCATCATGGCGCTACCTTCACCAACAATCATTCATCCTTATTTTGATTATGCTTATTTGTTACAAGGGAGAGTTTTTTTATTATTTGGAAGGAGAGTTGGGATGAGTGGTGTCCAGTGCTAGAGATGCAAAGAAAAAAAAAGAAAAAGAAAAATGAAACATTTTAAAAAATACTCAGAAGAGAGTAGAAGGAAGTTCAGAAGGACATACAAACAAGCAAGGCAATCAATGTTGGTACGACAGTATATATATATATATATATATATATATATGTATATACACACACACATAGGTATATATCTATCTATCATATCTATCTATCTATCTATCTATCTATCTGTGTACACACACACACACAACAGTGCTTACCCTGCTTGAAGACCAAGTATGTTACAAATCATACACCCTTCTCTTACCGTGTATGGGGCAGTCTAGTCTCTCTGCCATTGACTCAAGCTCACATCATTGGTACTCCTCCAGATTTAGGGATTCCCTGCACTCCAGTTCCATGCCTTCACCAGGATAAGTTTATCACCTAAAATTTCATCATCTTAGAGATTGATTCAGCTTTAATACCTAGCACTTTCTCAGCATCCTTGATTGCCTCTCCTCTGGTTGAAGACCTGGAAGATGGAGCAGTGACCCAAGGGCTCCCTTTTTTGAGGGCTCAGAATTTTCCAGCTAACTTCATTTACCATCAGCTGCTCTGCTTGGTTTCAACTCCACAAATATAATGTCACTGCAGCCTTATAACCTCTGATTCCCCCTTTCCAGGATTCTCTTGTATACTGTTTTCCCCATTTAGATTATAAGCAACTTGAAGCGATGGACTCTTTTTTTTTTTTTTTGGCTTGTATGGTATCTCTAGGTTAGTACAGTGCTTGGCACATAGGAGGTGTTTACTAAATGGTTTTGACTGATTTTAGGGATTTCCCCCACACTCCATTTCCATTCAACCACTTAACAATCAGTTTAGCTCTCAGAAAAGCACAGTTACTTCAATGGTATAGCAAGAAGAAACATGTAACCCTAACACCTAGGGACAAAAATCTATGATACCACCTCAATTTAGAGATGGAAGGGAAGTTAGGTTGACAACTTTGCTCAATTCCTAAATTTGGTCCCATCAAGGTCCAAGTCCTCTGTCTTCTCAACGGTTCTCTGCTGGGATATCAGCAACATCCAGCCTAGAATCCTGGCTCCAGGCTTGTAGTGGTTTGAGCTCCACCTCCTTGGGAAAAAATAAACTAAGTGTATGAAATTAAGGAGCACACACTGGATTGAGGCTCATGACCAATAGTGTCAGAGAAAGACACCCCAGATCCTTAGGGTTTACCCTTAGAACTCTGAGGCGAGCGGTACCTTTGCTCTGGAACCTAATCTGCCAGTGGGAGTTGAGAGAGTAAGCCCCAAATTTATTACGTATATAATCTTTTTGTTGTTGTTGTTCTTTGTATATGGAAATGTTCGTGTTTGTGGATTTTTGTCAAGTCCATAAATTTTTTTTTTAGAAAAGAAAATTTGGGAAAATTATTCATCAAATATTTATCAAGTACAAAATCAAATACTCCAATGGATCAGTAATCTCACTGATGTGGGTATTTCCTCCAGCTATGCCACTGGTATGTATTCATCTTGTTTGACTCTCGTCCATGTCTACTGTGAATTCACCACAAACATTGATCCAATGTGCTAGGGTTTTCATGTATTTCTGCCAGTATCTATGGGGATACCAGTAGAATAAACAGACTTTTTGACTTATCATTTGACCAGCTCACCTTTTCCACTCATGCAGTATTATTTCTTTCATGTTATCCTTACCTCCTCTACTCCACTTCTTCATATTTCTGTCTTTGTAATGTACTGCAGCCTGCTTACACCCATCATGTTATTGCCCTGTGGGCAGGAGTATGCTGGCAAATGTTAAACACGTGGATTTCTCCCCCCACCCCCAAGTGTGTACAGGATGCACTTTTAAGTTTAACCTGCTTTGTTAACATTTTGTCTTAAATCTAAAAGTCAACAAAACAATAAAAGAAACCCTGATTCATGTTTGCTGATTTCTAAGGTATAAATGCTCACACTGAAAATTTAACAATTGGTTTTCATGAGGTGGTTTATGCTGACTCCAGCGCACCTTTGCCTATGGGTGATTTTCAAATTAAATTCTTCAGAGACTGTAATTTTCCATGACTCAGCCATACAATATCATCAGAAGAATATTGGTATTAAGAAGACACACTGTGTTCAAATCATTTTTGTCAGTTGTCCAGACCTGTGATTTCATCTGTGTAGGAAAATTCCAGAAAAAAACTCTCTCCTCTTACTAATGAAGATCCACAGCTGTCTATCTGTACCTTAAAATTTTTGAGAGGTGCCTTGGGCACAGGAAGGGTGAAGAACTTTCTTATGATTATGTAGCTAGTATTTCAGAGAAAGTGCTAGAGCTTCACTTTGCCTGACTCCAAGGCTAGCTTTCTATGTCTTCCTTTCCTTTCCATCCGATTTCCTCAATAGGCCAGCTTGTTCACTGTCCTACAAGGATGGACTCGTTCTTTCTTTAGTACCTTTGTCCATGCTTAGAATACCCTTCCTTTTTTCTTACCTATTGAAATGCTACTCAGATCAAATCTCCCTTGCTGTAATAAGCCTTCAAGTTTTCCCATTGATCCTTTCTCTGTATTTTTATAACATTCATAATCTGGACCAATTTGGTATTTGATTACATGTGACTTGTATGTTTCCACTCCTTTTTTATTTGCTTTGGTTTTGCCGAAGCTTCTTGAAGGCAGGAATAATTTTTTATTCTTCTGTATCCTTCACAGGGCTGATCACATCATAGGTAATCAAATATTTCATTGGTCTAGCCCAGATCATAGGAGTGTTTTCTTTTCCTTTCGCATTTACAAAACACAAATGTTGCAAGTGCAATGCCAGTTGGAATTTTTTTTTTAAGATGATCACTATTATTGCTGTGGTTCCCCAGTGAGAAGTTTGACCTTGTTGGTTGATATTTCTACTATAATGGACACATTTTTGGATAATTAAGGTTTCTATCCAGCTTACTGAGAGAGGTATCAATTAAAGTAGTGAGCATTAGGGGCAGCTAGGTGGCGCAGTGAATAGTGCACTGGCCCTGGGGTCAAGAGGACTTGAGTTCAAATTCGGCCTCAGACATTTGGCACTTAACTAGTTGTGTGACCTTGAGCAAGTCACTTAACCCCAATTGCCTCGCCTTCCTCAAACCAAAAAACAAAAGTAGTGAACATTGCAGGAAAAGTAAATTGAAGTTTTGAAAATCAAAGTTTACCTAGGACAGAGTTTTGTTTGGTACTTTGCACAATTAGATGTGCCCCTGGAAGGTTTATATGCAGAACATTTCATTTGATCGCTTAGCTGGCCATAAATGATTTGAAAGACATGAGGATAAAATAATGAAATATGCCATGTATAGCTGTTCTAAGCAGTTTTTATAGAGGACATCATGATGATGTTTAGGAAACACTGAGCCCAGACTGATCTACAAAGAGAGAGGGAGAAAAACGGGAAAGTGGGATTGAGAAACGTAGGCAGATGGCCAAATTCTGTCAATTCACCATCTGCTTGTTGATTGTTAAATTTATTGCCTATCTAATTTGGTTAATCATCTAGTATAAGTAGCCTTATACCTAGTTCTAGGCAGGTTACTCCTTCTAGAAGGGGTAGAACTATCTGTTGTATATTGAGCCCTTTCTTATAGCAGTATCTTTGACAAATAGGACTCTTCCTTTTGGCATACTATCTGGTTTTGAGAATGGAATGAAATGATGAATGAAGAGTAGAATGGAATAGAATTTAGAAACAGTAGAACTCTGAGTTAGGGATGAATGTAAGAAATTAGGTTTATCATAGGCCTAGTGAAATGATCACCCCTTAAGGCAAATTAATTAATTATGACAACCACATTCCCTATCTAGCTGACAATTTACTTCATATCCCAAGACAAAAACTAAATTCCTTGACCACTAATCTTATTAAGAAGTGGCCAAACAAGTGGTTGGGAGAGGTGAGGAGGGCTTGATTTCTGTTCCAAGGGAGAAGAGGACAATTTGGACAATTTCCAGTGATTTCCTTGGGGGCAGGGGTGGGGGGGGGAGGGTACACTTCATGGGGTAAGTATGCTTCTGAATCCTTCCTAAGTACCAGAGGCAGGGCTGGTCACTGGCGGTTAGTTTCTAGAACATCTATGTATTTGACCAGTAAGGGTCAGATGGCTATCTACTGATTCTGTTGCTTGATTTTCTGTATTCAATATGGGTAAAATGGAAACTAGAACATCCAGTTCTGGGGAAGAGGAGTCATTATGTAATAATACCTGAGGCACCATTGGGAACCCCAAAAGTATTTGTGGAGATGCCATGAAAGTAATCATTCCCCTCCTTTTTTTTTTCTGAGTGACCCCATAGGACCTTAGAGATTTAATAATAATAGTGATAATGACTGACATATGAGAGGTAATATGATTTAATGACTAGTAATCTAGTCCCCATGTCAAATATCTCTGGGTTCAAGTCTCAACTCTGCCACATACTGACCCTGGGCAAGTCACTGAACCTCTCAGTGCCCCAGGTGCCACTAACACTTTCATTTGCATCATAGTTATAGGTCAATGTCCTTAGATGGAGTTTCCTCACCAAAAGTTCTTTGCACCAATGAAATTACAAGTCCAGCCTGAAGAAAGCACCCCAACAAGCTGATATATGGATAAATAGGTGATCATTTTTGCAGACTGTAAAGCATCACATATTGTTCCCCAATCTCCTGAAGTGGTCACTTTGTTTGCATCTGTATTGCATTTTTCCATTGGGCTGGAACCAATGACCATATTCTACATGATTATAATTTCAAATAGAGTACATCTGGATACATGTGAGCACTTTAGGGGCTTCATTATTCACACTAATCAGGACCTAATTGTATATGTGATAAAGTGTTCCAGAAATCTTAAGCCACTAAAACACAAAACCGTACTGAATTTCTTGGGACACTTTATATATATAAATAATATACATAACATAGATGCATATATAGACGATGTATCTGTATTTTTTCATATGTAGAGATCCGTGTCAGTTTGTTTTTATCTTTAGATCTTCCTGTGGCGTAAGTACTATGGGTATTATTATTGTCATTTTTCAGATAAGGAAGCTGCGACTAAGTGGTTAACTGATTTGTTCTCAAACTGGTAAATGGGGGAGGTTTTATTTGAACCCGTGTCTGTCTCTGCTAATTCCATGTTCAGAATTCTTACTGAGACTGCTGGTCTCAGAGAGAAAGAGGTAGTTTACAATAAACAGAAATCATTATGTGCAATGTGAAGGGAATTATGATTTTCATGATCATTGACATGATATGTGTAATGCATATACTAATAATTTAGATTTCTTAAGAGCTACCTCTGGCTTGAGAGTCAGACTTGACTGTGCTCTCACAATCACTGCATGCTTGTGCATGTGTACCTTAAGTGAAGCAAATCAAATTTTGTAGAATGTGTTCCCATCACAGAACTCTGGTTCTGGGGTGGTGGGGTTGGTCGCAGCCTGCAAAGATTTGACTCCAGAATTGTTGTATTGTTGACTTATGAGCTTGTCCATGGGAAACCACTCAGGTCCTGGGAAATGATTGTTTGTAGCCCCCCTTCCCCACTCCTCATCCCCCTTCTTCCCTGTGATTTATGTACATAAGCTGTGCTTTTACTTTTTCTTAGAGAGCATTCCTCACTTTGAAACGAAGTAATTCAGTCGCTACTTGGTTACTGGCACTCCCATCTATAGGCCTGCTTTGTACAGCCCTGAGCATTCCCAGGCTAGCCACTGGCTTGCTAAAATCCTGTAACAGTAGTATAATATATGCAATATTTTGTGATTGTGAGAGACCACATTGGTACAGATACTTCCAATCAGTTAAGACTAGCCATAGGCTGGACATTATATCTACTGGGGCCAGACAGACTGCCTTCCAGGTTCTGTCTTGCCCATTCTTAATTTTACACAACAGCATTCAGTTGCCATTCATATGTATTTGTGTGTGTGTCTCTCTGTGTGCATGCGAGGACTGAATTGGAGTCCACTCCATGGAGTTATTGGAGTACTATGCCCTCTTCCTTTCTACTAAGGGACTCCTCTCAGTCAGTTCCCACAGATAGGGATCAAGTTCATTCCTGGTGGAGCCTGACCATCTAAAAATGGTACACTGATAGACAGCGTGGAAGGAGCATTAAGTACTGGAATTGGATCAAGGAAAAACTGAATTCAAATTTTATCTCAGATATTTACCAGTTGTGTGACGATAGGAAAGCCATTTAATCTCTGAGAGCCTTGGTCTCATCATCAGTAAACTAATGGGGCTGGACTCAGTGTCCTATAAGGTTTCTTCCATGTCTAAATCTACGATCCTACAACCTTAAGAAGGGTCAGGCTCTTTCTTTCAGTCTTTATTTCTTTACACCCTCATCCTGGAGTTTCAGGGGGAAATTATCTGAAATTTAGGTTTTTGGACTTATGTCTGAGGTCCCTCCAAAAAGAGGTGGTATAAAAATGTACTTGACGTACAGTGTAGACCAGGTATAGAACAGTTATTTATTTCCTCTATGCAAAAGAGATGCTTAACACCTATAGGACCCAGAAGTGTACATTGACAAAAGAGAATATAGTAACTTATGACTGCTGTTATACTCTCTTGACAGGTTGATATTTAAATACATGATACAATTTTCAAGACTGTTGAATAGGCATTTTATATTTTATTTCAAGCATGTGTGGTGCAAATAATTCCCCTCCAGGTCCATATTTTCTGTCAGTCTTGCTTAGGGAGTTAAGCTCCTCCCTCTGTCAGTGGACTCTCTTTGGTTCAGTAACTCCCTCTGCTGACAACTGGGTCTGACCAAAGGCTCCAGAATCTACACACCTCTCAAATTCAAATGGTTATCTCCAACATATCCATCTTGTGATCACTGCTTGGTTATATATGGAAACACAAAGCAGGAAATGAACCCCAGGAAAAGGCAATTCATGACCTAATCAGATGTGAGATGTGTTGGGGCTTTGCCCTGAGAGGGGTGGGTTCCTCTTTCTTTGGGGGTCATAAGACAATCTCTGAAGCCTCTAGCTAATGCTTGACTATCACCTCTTTTCTTTTACTTCCCCCAGCTCTAAAGACCAGACTTGGGGTGAGGTGATGGGGGAAGGGGAAACTGGACCTTCTTTTATAAACAGGGGCCTGGGAAGTAGCTCTAGCAACCCTAAGCAAAGTCTTATTAGGAGAGAAGCCCCAATCTCTTAACATGCTTCCCAACATACCTCATAGCTTGTCCTTATCAACGTCTGTTCCTTTCTCTTAATATCTTCTATAGCTTTTCCTTCTTGGTCTGGTCCCTCTTCATCTCTTCTTACTTTACAAATAGGCAGGTGAGTGCCACCTGAAGACATGGTTAGTGATACTATACCAGTTCTGAGTCTGTGTGTTTCAGTTTTTAGTTTTTTTTTCTCTGTCTTTGAAGCTGGAAAAAGTTACAAATCAGGGCTGCTTTACTGTTTTGTTGATGGTCTCTAGACTTAAGAAAGTGATGGAAAAATGCTAATAATTCAAATTTAACTTAAAATACTTGCTACATAATTTTGGGGGGGGGGTAAGCTGGATGTTAAACATTTACCAGTGACACCATTCCAGGCACAAATATGAATTATTATGGTCACAGTAAAACCAGATGAAGTATGGTTAACCCTTCAGGTGGGTGTAACTTCTGTCTCTGGATGCCAGTCTTTAAACACACACACGCACACACACACACACTCATGTATGCACGCATGTGCCTCTGTGTACATGTAGATATGAGTGTTTTATCTCTGACATAAAAGTAACATAGAAGTTTCTTTTGGGGAGGAGAGAGGTGAGGGAGTGGGAAGAGAGAAAAATCTAGAGACTTTTATCTATGCCTTCCTGGGCTGTAAGTGAGAACAAGAATAATTGAAAAGTTTAATAACATGATTGCCAGTCTCTTAGTATGTATGGATGTTTTGTAGTGAGAAATCTGAATCTGACAGATGAATTCTTGTGTGCTTTGTTTGACAAGCTGGTTTTCTAAGGAGCCTGTTAGAAATTGCAATAATTTTCTCCATGTGTTGGTATATTTTATGTGTTCTCTGTTGAAGAAGTTCATTTCAGGAAATCTTTTCTTGTCAACATAACTTGAAGGCAGACACATTTTCCCTCATAGGGACTAGTAGGTTTTTTTTTAATTTTGTGGACTTCCCAATTATATTTATAGATTAGAAAGTTTTCAGTTTCATCTGAATCTAGTCCTTGTACACATCTCAAACTCAATAATGTCCAAAACAGAACTGATTTTCTTTCCACTCAAACCTTTTCTTCCAAACTTTCCTATTACTGTTGTAGACATGACTATCCTCTCAGTAACTCAGGTTGGCAACCTTGTTGTCACCCTTCATTCCTCTCCTTTATTTACCCCACATAGCCATTCCCTTGTCAGATATTTTTCCTACATTTGCAGCATATCTTTTTTTTTGACTTGTTTATTTATTTTTAGTTTACAAGATTCAGTTCCACATTCACTTGAGTTTCAGATTTTCTCCCCTCCCTTCCCCCCCCCCCATGGTGGCATGCGATCATGTATAGGATCCATTTGCAGCATATCTTGTATATATTCTATTTTCTTCACTTACACAGTCATTCTAGTTTAGGCCTTCATTCCCTCTTTTTTATTTTTAAAAATTTATTATTTAAGCATTCATTTCTTTTTTTTTTTGGAGGGGAAACGCAAGGCAATTGGGGATAAGTGACTTGCCCAAGGTCACATGGTTAGTAAATGTGTCAAACGTCTGAGGCCGAATTTGAATTCAGGTCCTCCTGACTCCAGATCCGGTGCTCTATTCACTGTGCCACCTAGCTGCCCCTAAGCATTCTTTTCTTTTAAAATTTTGCATACTAAATTCTCTCCCTCCCTCTGACCTCTTTCTTCTCTGCTTCCCCACCCACTGAGAAGGCAAACAATATAATATCAATTATACATATGAAACCATGCAAAGCACATTTCCATGTTAGCCATATTTTTTTTAAAACAAGAAAAATAAAGTGAAAAAATTATACTTCAATTTGTACTCATTTTATCAGTTATCTCTTTGGAGGTGGATTGGATTTTTTCATCATGAGTCCTTTAGAATAGACGTGGATCATTGTACTGATTGGAGTAGCCAAGTCTTATTGTATACAATGATATCCTGGTTCTTCTCACTTCACTTTGCATCAGTTCATATAGGTCTTGCCACCTTTTTCTGAACTGCTTTCTTCCCACCTTCTCCCAATTGCTTAAAGAATTTTCTTTTTGACCTGGGAGCTTTGGAATTTGACTATAATATTCCTGAGAGTTTTCATTTTGGGATCTCTTTCAGGAGGTGATCAGTGGATTCTTTCAATTTCTATCTTACCTTTTATATCTAAGATATTTGGGGCAGTTTTCCTTGATAATTTTTTGAAATATGATGCCTAGTTCCTTTATTTGATCATAGCTTTCAAATAGTCCAATAATTATTAAATGAATCTCTCCTTGATCTACCAGGTTAGTTCTTTTTCTAATGAGATATTTCATATTTTCTTCTATTTTTTTCATTCTTTTGACTTTGTTTTATGATTTCTGATGTCTCATGGAGTTAGTAGCTTCCACTTGCCGAAGTCAACTTTTAAGCAACTATTTTCCTTATTGAGCTTTTGTACCTCTTTTTTTCTGTTTGGTCTGTTCTGTTTTTCTACTTCAGTGAATTTTTGTATCTTCTTTTCCATTTGGCCTTATTTTGCTTTTTAAAAGAGTTCTTTTCTTCAATAAATTTTTGTGCCTCTTTTACCATTAGTCCAATTCTATTTTTTAAGGTGTTATTTTCTTCAGTAATTTTTTTGTGTGCCTCTTTTACCAAGCTATTATTTCTCTTTTCATAATTTTCTTATATCACTCTCATTTCTTTTAACACTTTTCCTTCTATCATTCTTATCTCTCTTTTTAAAACTCTTCTAAGAATTCTTGTTGGGCTTGGGTCCAATTAGTAGTTTTCCTTGGGGCTTTGTTTGTATCTTTTTTTAAAAATCATATTGTTGTTCTCTTCTGAGTTTATGTCTTAGTCTTCCCTGCCACCATGGTAGCTTTTTATGGTCAAATTCTCATTTTTGTTGTTGTTGTTGTTTACTCATTTTCCCATTCTATTTCTTGACTTTGAACTTTATGTTAAAGTTGGACTTTGTTCACCTAAGGGTAAGGAGACGTTGTCCCAAGCTTTAGGCTTATTTATACTGCTGTTTTCAGAGCTAGTTCTGGAGTTGGAGGGGTCTGCATGTTTTTGGTGTTCCAAAGTAGCATAATCCAGGGAGAGGTGTTATAATCCTATTTTATACATGGTCAAATGCTTAGCATGTGCCTGCTTATGATATTAGAGAAAGGAAACTGACCAGATGTAACTGGAACAGAACTTAGTTCCTTCCTGTAAAGCTATAACTTTTTTAAAAAAAATTTTAGTGAATTTCCCAGTGTGAAGGCAAAAGTAACCCAGAAACCTCCTGGTCCATGCTTTGATCTGTTTTTTTTTTTTTTTTTCTTTTTTCTTTTTGGAGGGAAATTAGGGGTAAGAAACTTGCCCAAGGTCTCTCACTCTTATATTTTCTGGAAATTTCCATACAACATACTTATAATCCTATTTGATACATGGTCAAATGCTTAGCATCTGCCTGCTTATGATATCTGAGAAAGGAAACTGACCAGATGTAACTGGAACAGAACTTAGTTCCTTCCTATAAAGCTATAACTGTTTTAAAAAAAATCTTAGTGAATTTCCTAGTGTGAAGGCAAAAGTAACCTGGAAATCCCTGCACCAAGTAATAGAGAGGTAGTAGGAACATGTGGATCCTTCTTTCCCCTTCCTGTTCCTATAGTGACCTAAAGACCATCATACCCGATGGTGTTGGACTAAGATTTAGAACTGAAGGGAATTTAGAGATTATCTACCCCAACTTTCTCATATTACAGATGAGGAAACAGACTCAGAGAATTTAAATGTTTGTCTAGGGTCAGGTAACCATTAAGTAGTAGAGCTGGTGATTGGCACTGACTGGCATGGTATAGGGATAAGTATATCTTTGAGGTGTTGAGAGAAATACTTGTATTTTTGTCCTTTTTACATTTTTTTGAAGTAAATATCCCTTTGTAAAAAGCTAATTGATGTTAAGAGGTTAAATGGAACAGATGTAGTAGTCACCGGCACCTAATATTGGGGAGGAGCACAGGTAGGGGGGACTCAATCCAATGATATTAGAGACACTGCATAAATACCTCAGGGTTTCCCTAGAATACAGAGGAGGAAGATGTGTCAGGCCTTAGTTTGGGAGAGATTATATATAATCTCTCCCAAATTGGGAGAGAATATAATCCCAGTAAACTTTTATGTGTGTCTTTACACCCCTAAGGCCAAGCACAGTGCCTGGCAAACAATAGGCATTTAATAAGTCCTTGCTAAATTGTACTGAAATGAAATGTTATGGTTAAATAGCAATTACAACCCAAATTTATAGTGGACAGGAATTTTTAGCATTAATGGATAAACTAGATCTTAATTGTGATATTGGCTGGCAAGTGATAACTCCTAGGTTATTTTAGCCAATGATAGCATTAAATCTATAACAAATACAATCAGACAATAAGCATTTATTAGTTGCCAACTATATGCCAGGCACTATGCTAAACACTGGCATAAACAAGAAAGGAAAAACAGACCCTACCCTAAAGGAGTATGAATTTAAAATCCGTTTTGAAAATATCTATAACTTCAGCCCAGCATACACAGAGGTCTCAGATAATGACATACCCCACCATCTGTTCCTTACCACTAGATGATAGTGATTGTTACTCTAAAACAAATGTTTAAAGTGAGTTTGTTTTTAAAAAATGTCTCGATGACTGTATTTTAATATGATTGGTTTCCTTTATAACTAAGGATTTTATTTTATGCATTTAAAAATTTAATTAATTTATTTTATTTCAGCATTTATTTATTTTTAGTTTTCAACATTCACTTCCTTAAGATTATGAGTTTCAAATTTTCTCCACACATGTCCCAAGATGGTGTGTAACCATTAGAACCAGTTAATTAGAACCCATGGGAGAAACCATGAGAAAGAAGAAATGAAAAAAGAAAAGAGAGATGACAAATAGTATGCTTCAATCTGTATTCAGACTCCATAGTTGTTTTTCTAGATGTGGACAGCATTTTCCATCATGAGCCTTTTGGAGTTGTCTTAGATCCTTGCATTGCTAAGAAGAGATACATTTATCAAAGTTAGTCATCACATAGTGTGGCTTTTACTGTGTATAATGTTCTCCTGGTTCTGGTCAATTCACTCAGCATTAGTTCATATAAGTCTTTCCAGGTTTTCCTGAAGTCCACCTGCTCATCATTTTTTATAGCACAGTGGTATTCCATTATATTTATATACGCAATGGTTATGGGATTTGAAGATCTTCCATTCCTCTTGAACTTGCTGATGTAGCAGGAAGGGGTTGGGCAAGAGGAAGCTGGAGTCAAACTAGAGTCAGTGCGGTGACTGGAAGCAGTGGCGGCTGTGGTGCAAACTCCTTTTTTTTTTGAGCTAGCCAGAATTTCTGCTAAGGACTCCTGCAGAGAACTGCTGGGGACAGGAACTGTGCAGGGGCTGGAGCTGCTGGGAGCGAGCTGTGTGGATTCTGAGCAGTTGCCGTGAGTGAGGAGAAGAGGATCTTTGCCTGAGGTAGTCATTCTGTTTTGAAGGCATGAGAATGTGGGTGTTTACTACATTAACTATGTGTGTCAACTCCATAACTACTGTGATGGCTTTGACTTTCTGGTTTTGGGATTCAGTTTTCTGGTATTTGAATAAATGTTCTAGCTATATCCCCCATGTAGAGAGCCTGTTACATTTTGTGATTAATAACTATATCAGCATATTTATAGTTACTGTAGGCGTTGTGAATACTGCATTGTTGATATATTATATCATATTTGTTCAACCATTCCCCAACTGATGGGCATCCCCTCAATTTCCAATTCTTTGCCACTGCAAAAAGAGCTGCTATAAATATTTTTGTAGATGTTGATTCTTTTTCCATTTTTGTGATCTCTTAAATCTAGAAGTAGTGTTGCTGGGTCAAAGGGTATGCACATTTTCATGGCCCTTTGGGCATAGTTCCGAATTGCCCTCCAGAATGATTGGATCAGTTCACAATTGTACTGCCAATACATTTTTGTTCCAATTTTCCCCACTTCTCCAGCATTTATCATTTTCCTATTTTGTCATGTTAACCAATCCAATAGGTGTAATGTAGTACTTCAAAGTTGTTTTCATTTGAGTTTCTCTAATCAATAATGATTTAGAGCATTTTTTTATATGACTATAGAGAGCTTTAATTTCTTCATCTGAAAACTGCCTGTTTGTATCCTTTGGCCATTTATCAATTGAGGAATGATTTATATTCTTATAAATTTGACTCAGTTCTCTATATATTTTAGAAACAAGGCTTTTATCAGAGACACTGGTTGTAAAAATTGTTTCCCAGCTTTCTGCTTCCCTCCTAATCTTGGTTGCATTGGCTTTGTTTGTGCAAAAACTTTTCAATTTAATGTAATCAAAATTATCCATTTTGTATTTTAATATCTTCTCTATCTCTTGTTTGGTAACATATTCTTCTGTTCTCCATAGATCTGACAGGTAAACTATTCCTTGCTCTTCCAGTTTGCTTATAATACATTAGCCTTTATGCACTAAAAAATATTATTATGAAAAGGGGGTCTTAGGTTTCACCACCCTGCCAAAGGGGTCCTTATACCTCAAATCCCCTGTATCAGCTGTTGCTATTATCTAAACATTTTTGAGTCCTACACCTGGGAAGGTAGGCTTGTGTGGCAGAGTCAGCAATGCACTGGCTGCCTTTCAAAGTCCTTATTTTCTTCAAGGCTCAGTTGCCACACTCTCCATGAAACTTTCCAGAATCCCTTATTACTGCTCTCCCTCAAAAAATTCCTAGAGGAGTGAGATCTCTTCTTTGCAAACTTCATTGTTATCTCCGTGTGCCAAAATAATAACCTACTAATAAAAAGTGAGCTCCTTAAAGGAAAGGATTGTATTATTTTTGTCTTCATAGCTCTAGCACCTTGGACAATGCCTTCCACATTGTAAGACATGTTTAGGAAACTCAAAGCCACATCCCTTCCCTTAAACCTCCCCACCCTCCACTCCTCCACCCACACACAGTCTCTCTCTGTCTCTGTCTTTCTGTCTCTCTGTTTCTCTGTCTCTCTGTCTCTCTCTGTCTCTGTCTGTCTCTCTCTCTCTGTCTCTCTCTGTCTCTCTCTCTGTCTCACACACACACACACACACACACACACACACACACACACACACAGAGTGATGAATGTAGCTACCTAGAAGATAAAAGATAAAAGTTCTTAGCTTACATTTTGAGCTTGCTTAGAGTTGTTTGCATAGGAGATACAAAAACTATGGAGTCTCCTCTCAGGACTCTATGGGATTTCTGTGAAAAGGTTCCCTTGAAATGAATTTGAGGATGCAGGATCTACAACTGGGAATTAAATAGGGAGCCATCCGGATTTTGTGAAATTAAACTTGAGAGTTTAAAAAAATATAATTAAGACTATACACACTAGTTAGTAGAAAGTACCTGAGAATGGTCCTACTCCTCAGTTTTTTAAATACTGGTTCAACCTCTAGATGCTTGGGGCAAATTCCTCCTTTGGGAGATGAAAGGCTATACTCTGAGAGAAAGGGTTGGGCCACCCTTTGTTGGGAAAAACAAACAAGCAAACAAAGGAAAGCCCAGGCCAACCCCACCATCAAGATTCTTTCCCTTACTTTATTCCTTCCTACCCTATCACTTGGGAGCCTTAAAATTTCCTACCTTTTCCTCTAAGCCAGAAGTTCCTAGTTAGTGTGTGTGTGTGTGTGTGTGTGTGTGTGTGTGTGTGTGTGTGTGTGTGTGTGTGTGTTTGTGTGATGGATTCCTTTGGCTGCATGGTGAAATCAAATTAAATTAGCCAGCATTTATTAAGTGCAACTATTCACCAGGCACTGCCAAGTGTTGAGGATACAAAAAGAAAGGCAAAGCAAACTGAAGATACATACATACATACACACATACACATGTATATATACAAGAATATATACAAACATGGGAGGCAGTCTAAGAAGATTAAGTAGAAGTGGGAAAGACTTCTGGAAGAAGGTGGAACTTTAGCAGAGAGTTGATGGAAGTCTTGGAAGCTGGGGAGTGGAGATGAGGAGGGATTAGAATAATCTTTTTAAAAAAGATAAAATAAAAAACATAAGATTGAAAAGAAGATTTACTGTATTGAAATAGTTATCAAAATATTTTTTAAAAACCAAGTTTGTAGCCCCCAAATTGAGAATCCCTTCTCTTTTTTCTTTTTTTTCTTTTCTTTTTTTTTAAATTTTATTTTAGTTTGCATCATTCATTTCCACAAGATTTTGAGTTACTTATTTTCTCTCCCTCTTTCCCCCACCCACTGCCCCCAAACAGCCATCCCAGTGTGTCCCCCCTCCCCCAGTCTATTCTCTCCTATGTCACTTTTTGGTAGGGCAGGATGGATCTCCCAACTACAGTGCCTGTGTATCTCAAGTTCCAGTTGGATGTAGTCAATAATAATAATAATAATAATTGCATATATATATATATATATATATGTATATAAATATAGATACACATTCATAACATTTGATTATGGAACTCCAGATTCCAGA
>CM053580.1:66577192-66607569 GCA_028627135.1 Pseudochirops cupreus | reverse complement strand
GGAGAAGTTACATTTTGTTGAAGTGTACCATAGACAAGTAATAGATTAAACATATATGCAGTGAATGACATAGCTTCCACATTCCTGAAGGAAAAGTTAAATGAATTATAGGAGGAAATAGTAAAACATACTGGTGAGGGACCCTAACTTACACCTCTCAGACTTAGATGCTCCAACTGTAAAATAAATAAAAAAAGAAAACAAGGAGATAAATAGATTTTTAGAAAAGTTAGATATGATACAACTCTGGGAAAAAATTAGTGGGAATAGAAAGGAGTATACCTTTTATTTCAGCTGTATATGTCACCCTCACAAAAACTGACCATGTATTAGGATATAAAATCCTCACAAACAAATGCAGAAATATTAGATACACCCTTTGGGGGCCATAACGCTATAAAAATTACACTCAGTAGAGGACCTTAGAAGCATAGACTAAAAATTAATTGAAAAGTAAATAATCATAAAGAATGAGTAGGTCAGAACAAATTATAGAAACAATATTTTCATTAAAGATAATGACAACGATGAGACAACATAACAAAATTTGTTGTGGGATGGAGCCAAAGCAGTATGAAAGGAAAATTTTATATCTCTAAATACTTATATCAATAAGAGAAAGTAGATCAATGAATTAGGCATGTGTGACTAAAAAAACTAGCCCATCGAAACTCCAGAATAGACATCTTGGAAATCAAAGGAAAGACTAATAAAATTGAAAGTTTAAAAAAATTGAACTAATAAAACTAGGAGTTTGTTTTATGGGGGATAATAAAATAAACCATTAGTTAACTTTATTTTAAAAAATAAGAAAACTAAATTACCGGTATCAAAAATGAAAAGGTTGATTGTACCACCAATGAAGATGAAATTAAAACAAATATTAGGAATTATTTTACCTACTTAAATGCCAGTAAAACTGACAATCTAATTGAAATGGATATTTATAAAAATATTAATTGCCCAGATTAACAGAAGAGGAAATAGAATACTTAAATTAACTATCTTAGAAAAACAAATTGGGCAACCATCAGTGAGTTCCCTAAGAAAAGATCTCCTGGACCAGATGGATTTACAAGTGAATTCTACCAAACAAGGAACAAGTGATCCCAATACTATAGTAAGTATTTGAAAAAATAGATAAAGAAATTTCTACCAAATTCTGTTTGTGATGCAAATATGGTTTCGATACCTAGATCAGGGAGAGCAAAAACAGAAGACTATAACCCAGTTTGCCTAATGAATATAATGAATATCGTTACAAATAAATAAAACATTGATGTTTAAAAATGTTAACTATAAGTATTGAATAGAATATCAGCAAAGAGATTGCAGCAGTATATCCCAAAGATCATATACTATGGCCAGGTAGTATTTATATCAGGAATGCAGCCTGATTGACTATTAGGAAAACTTTAAGTATCATTGACCAATACCAATAACAAAAACAGCAAAAATCATGATTATATTAATAGATGAGAAAAGGCTTTTGACAAATACCACACCCATTCCTATTTTAAAAAAAAACATGAGAAAGCATAGGAATGAATGGAGATTTTTTAAAAAATTCTAAGTACACCATATCTATAACCATTATCGGTAATAGAGATAAAGTAGAAGCCTTTCCAGTCAAATCAGGGTGAAACAAGGATGTCCATTATCACCATTATTACTCAATGTTATATTAGGAATGTTATCACAATAAGACAAGATAAAGAAATAAAAGTAGGCGATGAGGAAATAAAACTCTTTGTAGATGACTCTTAGGATTCTCATCATATGATCTACAAAGACTTTTATTTCCTCATCGCCCAAGAGAAATAGAGAATCTCACGAGAACCCTGAGAGAATTCAGCTAAACTAGTTTAAGTAATTAACAACTTAAGTGAAAATTACAGAATATAAAATCCATTCCTCTATTTCTGTGCATTGCCAATTTGGGATAAAATACTTGGAAATCTACCTACCAAGAGACAGAAACTTTGTGAACACAATTACAAAACATTTCACACAAATCAAGATAGATATAAATAATTGGAGATAGAGTAATGGCTCATGAGCAGGCAGAACCAATATGATAAAAATGACAATACTGCCCTGAATTATTCACTTATTCAGTACCACCCAATCAGTCAGACTACCAAAGGATTATTTTATGGAGCTAGAAAAAGTAATTTTAAAAAATTTCATCGGGAGAAAGAAAAGGCCAAGAATATCAAGGATATCAGTAAAAGAAACAAGTGGCCTCATGGTGTCAGACCTCAGACTGCACGACAAACGGTGACTGTCACAGCGGGCCAGTACTGGGGAAGAAATAGGGTAGTTGGACAATGTGATCAATCGAGCGTATCCAAGTAAGTGGTCATTGCAGTCTAGTGTTTGACAAACCCACAGATCCAAACTATTGGCCCAAGAACCCAGTGTTTGACAAGAAATCCTGGGAAAACTAGAAAGCAGTTTGGTAGAAACTAGCCATAGACTAACATTTCACACTGCATACTAAGATAGGCTCAAAATGGATTCATGATTTAGACATAAAGGGGGATGTCTATAAGCAAATTAGGGAACATGGGGGGGAATTACCTAGCAGATTTATGGATAAAAGAAAGAGTTTATAACCAAATAAGAGATAGAGAGGGTCATGGGAGATAAAATGGGTGATTTTGATTACGTGAGGTTTTTCTACAAACAAAACCAAATGCAGCCAAAATTAGGAGGAGAGCAGGAAACTAGGAAGGAGGTGTGGAATTTATAGCAAGTATTTACAGAGGTCTTATTTCTCAAACATATAGGGAACTGATTCAGATTCATAAAGAGTCATTCCCCAATTGATAAATAATCAAAGGATATGAAGGTGGCAGTTTTCAAAAGAAACCATCAAAGTTATCAGTAGTCATATTAAAAATACTCTGAATCTCTATTGATTAGTGAAATACTTTGTACCTTCTCATACCTATCAGAATGATTAATATGACAAAAGGAAAATGATAAATACCGGGGTTGATGTGGAAAAGTAGGTACACTAATGTATAACATGTTGATGGAGCTTTGAATAGGTCCAGCTGTTCTAGAGAACAATTAACAACTATGCCCAACAGACTATAACACTGTGAACACCCTTTGACCCATCAATACTAAATCTGTACCCCCAAAGAGGTCAAAGAAGGATGAAAAGGACCCATTTGTACAAAAATATTTGTAGCAGCACTTTTTGTAGTGGCAAAGATTTGAAAATTGAAAGGATGCCCAGCAATTGGGGAATGGTAGAATAAGTTGTGATGGAATATTACTGTGATATGAAATAATGGAGATGGTTTTAGAAAAAAACAAGACCCATATAAATTGATGGGAAGTGACATGAACAGGTCTAAGAAAATATTGTGCAAAGTAATAGTAATATTATAACAATAAACAACTGTAAAAGACTTAGCTACTCCTGTCAGTTCATTAATCCACAACAATTCCAAAAGACTCCTGATGAAAAAAATGCCCATCTCCAGAAAGATGGATATGGACTTTTGAGTGCAACTTGAAGTATATTTTTATTTTGCTTCCTACCCTCACAAAAATGGCTGATGTGGAAATGTTTTCCATGATTTCATATGTGTAGTAGGTATCATATTTCTTGTCTTCCACTGAGGGGGGAGCATTAAGGGGAATGGGTGAGGGAGAGAATTTGGAACTAAAAATAAGAAAAATAGTGGGGGAGGTTTATTTTGGTTTTTTTTTCTTTTTGGAGGAGAGAAGGCAGGGCAGTTGGGGTTAAGTGACTTGCCCAAGGTCACATGGCTAGTAAGTGTGTCAAGTGTCTGAGGCCGGATGTGAATGTAGGTCCTCCTGACTCCAGGGCTGGTGCTGTATTCACTACACCTAACCTATTCACCTAGCTGCCTCCCTTTTATCTGTTTATTTATTCATTTATTTGTTAAGTGAGACCAAACATGGTGACAAACATTTGTAATCTCTGTTAGAGAGGCTGAGGCTGGTGGGGCTCATCTGTATTCAAATATCTAAGAGTTTCAAAGGAGGCCCAATCAAATGTCAGCTTTTACTCTTCTGTGATGCAACTACAGTTTGACTTCAGAAGTTTTTAAAGTTGATTTAGAGCAAATTTCTGTAAAGAAATCAAAATTAAACTGATATACCACATGATTTGGGTAGAATCTCCACTACATTTTGCACTTGATTTGATCAGACTTTAGAGTAATAATACATGGTTTAACGCCAAGGCTGGCCAAGAAATAACTTTCCCTCCCCACGAACTCCCAAAAAAGTATTGAAGACATCAGTGGATAGTTTAGCATTTCAAAGGTCAGGTTTTTTATTTTGTTTTTAAAACCAGCGTGGCAAACTATTGAACACTTCCAATATTGACAATAAAGTAAATACTATACAGTTGTAAAACATTCCAGTGACTATGAAGTCTTGTTCTTGTATGACTCCTGTGAGTTTAAGTGACCCAAATACTAAAAAGACTAGTCCTGCATATTTAAGGGATAATTTGGGATAAGGAAGAAAAGAACATGCATGGTAATAGTATTGAAGACTACAAAATATAGGTGAGTGTACTTAACTATTTATGCCCATGCTCACAAAAAGAGTTGTAGTAACAAAATGAGACACCTCCACTTTCCAAAGTGGAAAGTCATCTTCTTCTCTTTGGAAATCAAGGCCAAAATGGTTCTGTTTTTAACTTTACCTAAACATTCAAATAAATAAGTTCTGGCAGAATAGCCCGTGATTCTGACCTAAAATTAAGCACTTTCAAAGAAGGGCAACATAAATAAACAAGATCTTGGACTCAATTCCAGACAACAACAGTCTTGTAGCGAGGTTGGTTTACCTCAGCTCAGTCTTGGGGCCTGAGCCTCTTCCCTCCTCCCATTCCTTTAATTCTGTCCTCTTTACTGGCATCTCTATTTACCCACCCTTGCCAGCTTTCCTCATTCACATATAACATGAAATTGAAGTGTACTCGTAACTGCTTGGCATATTGAAGTACAACCTATAGTGTTCTCCAAATTAGACAGGACTAGCCAAGCCAGTGTTCCAACCTTGCCATTTACTTCATGCTGCCTGTGAAATATGAAAACAAACCTTACACTCTCAAAACCTCCTTTTCCTGTTTTGTAAAATGGAGAAAATCCCTGATATACCAGCCTCAAAAAGACTTTAAATAGATTTGCAGTGCATGTAGAAGCTGTTTTTAATTGTTACATAAAATTTAAGACTCACTGGCTTCCAGTCCTGCCCCTGATCATTCCTTTGTGACCTTGAACAAAGTCACCCTTTTCCCTGGACCTAAGTTTCCTCATCTCTAAAATAAAAGAATGATACTAAATAGCTCTTACAGTCCCTTCAGCTTTAGACCTGGATCCTAGTATGTGTCCTTTTCTACTGAAGCCCAACTCTAATGTATCATATTGTGTGAGAATAATTATGGATTTTAGATATTGCATCACTATAGCATAAGTTTTGCCAGGCCGAAAAGGCTTGACATACATGCTCAGTAATAGTCTCTGCCTTCTGTTCAAGGACAAGCTTAGTAAGTTTGGAGAGGCTTTCCCTATGTTGGCTGCTGAGTAATAATTTTTTTGGCCACTGCAATTTTCAAAGAACATTTTACGAAAGAGTTGTGATCTGCATTGGTGGAGGGGGTGCCTCCATTACCAAAATCATAGATTCTTGGAAGTTTTGGAGTTGAAATATTATTTGTCACAAATTGAGTTTACTTGCTAAGACTAATTTCCAGAGCATAATATGACTATTCCTGTTTTCAGAAGCAGCTGTCAATGTCCATTAGTACATGGTACAATTCCTGTTACAAACAAGAAAGTTTACATGATAAGTAGGCTTGTTACAATCAGGTATAGAGGTATGCTTTCTTTTCTGTTTATTGATTTGTTTCAGTTAAATGAAAATTAATGGATAAATTTTAAAAAGCATTCCTTAAACTTTGTGCCCAGTACTCTGCCAAGAGCTGAGGATACAAATACAAAAGCAAGCATGCCTTCAAGATTACGTTCTGATAAAGGGAGACAAGAGAAGTATTGGCCAGAGATAGGTATTTTGGTTTGAAAAGTTCCAGGCATTATGCGTGGAACTATAGGAGAGTAGATTGACACACTTTTTTCAGTAGTGATGGCAGAATTAATTTTATTATGGTTCAAAAACTAGACATCTAGCTTGGAGGTGAAGAAGAGAGTTATACATATACATAGTAACTGGAAAGAACAGCTCTGGAAGTCAAATGCAATATGACTGTATCCTGATTGGGTAGAGCTGGCCTCTTGACATACTCAACAACCAGAACAGTGGAGGTTTCTCCTCCTCTCAACCCTCATGGGAGTTCTGGAACATGGGCTTAGTTTCCACAAAGTAAAACATAAATAGATAGAAGGAAAATCGATCCATTTGTAAAATCATAGAATTTACAGCTAAAAGGAATCACAGCTTCCAGAGCCTTTCATTTTACAGATAAGGAAACTGAAGCGCCCAAAGCAAAATGACTCATCTACTCAAGATTAACTTCCTTCAGTACTTCTTTTATTGAGTATGAAGGTTGAATTTAAGTATATCCTAACATTGACAAATTGTTATAGATCTTCTGAATTATTTGAGAATATTTGCCCTCTACATGGTAAGGGACTGAGACAAAAGGAATCAGTGTTAATCTTTTTCGGGAATCCTTTTATTCCATCTGAAACATGTTGCTTACATACTCGACTTCCTCTTACATGTAAAATAACTATGTGAACAGAACTCAATTGAAGTGGTACAATTTTGTTTCTTTTCAGATTTCTACTATTGCAGAGAGTGAAGATTCACAGGAATCAGTAGATAGTGTCACAGATTCTCAAAAAAGAAGAGAAATTCTTTCAAGGCGGCCCTCCTACAGGTACAGAAATTTAAACAAGTAGTTATTAAATCTCTACTACGTGTAAGGCCCTATGTTTAGAGACTGGCATACTGAAATTATATACAACCTTAACTCTTGGGAAGTTTATGTTCTCCTGGAAATAATGGACACTGTCTTTAGAATTAAAGGGTTAGGAATAAAGACTTAAGTTCAGTTAGTAGCAGACCAGCCCCGAGCTCTTCTTACCATAGTACTTTATAAATACTACTTGTGGCCCTTAGCAACCTTTGTTCTGTGAGGATCCCTCTTGTTCAAACCATAACAGAAGGAAAATTCCACAAATTCCCTTGCTAAAATTGACAGTGGTGATAATCTTTCTACTTTTTTGTTTTTGTTTTCTGTTAGACCTGGACCTTTGTTTTCAGCCTGAAAAAACCCCAGTGGAGAAATTTTCTCTACCATTGTTGATCAGCATCATTTGTTCAACTTAGAATCTTAGGGAGTTGTCCAGGTCACTGAGAGGTTAAATGACTTGCCTTGCTAAATGACAACTGTTATGTTGTTATGTCAGTGGCAGAACTTGAATTCAGGCCTTCCTGACTCCAAAACCAGCTCTCTCTGCTATGCCATATGGCTTCTCATTACCCTATCTATCTAACATTATCGGTCATCTCATTTATGTGTGTTTCTCTGTGCTCTTTTAAGGAACTGGAGAATAACTGTTGAATCTTATTTGTAGTCTTTTTTTTTTTTATTTGCCTAAAGACAAATTAGTTCAGTTTATTTCTTTAGAGCCAAATTCAGGTTCCTAAATGTATATTTATAAACCAGTATTGAAGCCTTCAGGAATTTTGCTTAACTAAATTCACTCTCTACTCGAACTGAGTATATTTTTTACCAGCTTATAGTCAGTCTCATTTTTTGATTCCTGTCAGATACATCAGCTTAGCATTATACCTTAAATTTTTACATATCTTTTAAGGCCAGGTTATACTATATTTTTTTTACATGAAGCAAATTAAAACGGGCAATAAGAGCATGTATATTTTTTCTCTCTAGCGGTAATGTTTAAAGTACAAATTCTTTACCAGCCCATCCTCTCTTTAATTTCTTGAAATCTGTTTTTTATTCCCACTTTGAACAAAGCCTCTTTTTCAAAGATTGTATTTGATTGAATCTTTTTCAAAGATTGTATTGTCAAATCTAATGGCTGTTTCTGAGGCTTTATTCCCCTCTCAGGCTATCAGCTACCAGGTTTTTCTTACAAGTTTTTTCCAAAACAAATAATGGATTTGGGAGAGGCTAGGTGGTGCCGTGAATGGAGCACTGACCTTGGAGTTGGGAGGACCTGAGTTCAAATCCATCCTCAGACACTTGACATACTTGCTAGCCATGTGCCTTTGGGCAAGTCACTTAACCCCAATTGCCTTCCCAAAAAAAAAACCAAATACTGGATTTGGTGTTAAATCTCAGCTTTTTTATTCTGACTCTCTGGGCCTCAGTTTCGTAGTCTTTAAAAAGGTTCAGGGTTATATATACTCAAGGAAGCTAGGTGGTACAATGGATAGAGTATGGAGCCTGGAGCCAGGAAGACTGATCTTTATCTGAGTTGAAATCCAGCCTCACACACTTACTAGCTATGTGACCCTGGGCAAGTCACTTAAACTTAAGTCTGTTTGCTTCATTTTCCTTATCTATAAATTGAGCTGGAGGTCTTTACCAAGAAAAACCCAAATGGGGTCAAGAAGAGTCAAATACAGCTGAAAAGCAACTTAACAACAAATATCTATTCAGGAACTTCATATATCCCTTTCACCCCTGTAGCACCAACACAATATTCACAGTACCAATGGCAACTATATGCCGGTATAGTTCTGAATCTCAAAATATAGCAGACTCTCCATATAGGAAACAGAAACAAAACATTTATTCAGACACAAGAAAGCTAAATCCATCATAGCAACAAAGAAGTTAATACACCATAACACAGCAGGGAGCCACACCATACTTTAGCCTTCCCACAAACAAACAAATACAAGCCTAGCTGTCTCCTTGCCTCCGTCTTTTCTCTCCTGCCATGCTAACTGCTCTGACTCCCAGCTTCCTCTGGGCTCTGCTCCACCCTTCAGCAAATTCCTCCCACTACAGGCTCCATGTGATTACATTTGGCCTATTAAGGGGCAGGGAAGATCTTCAAATTACCATTACCACCCCTAAATCTGTCATGCTGCCTGAATTCCATGATGCTGTACTAAACACATTCTCTTAGCTTTCAGTTGCTCTTTTTCCTTTTTTGGGGGGGCGGGGGGGCCTTTTTGGAGGGGGAAAGGTAGGGCATTGGAGGTTAAGTGACTTGCCCAAGGTCATACAGCTAGTGAGTGTTAAGTGTCTGAGACCGAATTTGAACTCAGGTCCTCCTGACTCCAGGGCCAGTGCTCTATTCACTACACCACCTAGCTGCCCCTTCAGTTGCTTTTTCTCTTTCTGTGGCTTATAGTTCCTCTTGCTTGGATGTTCCATAAAGTTTATTCGCCATTGTTGTTGTCCAGTCGTTCAGTGCCGTCCAACTCTTTGTGACCTCATGGACCATAGCAAGCCAGGCCCTTTTTATCCTCTCCTGTCTCTTGAAGTCTGTCCAAGTTCATGTTCAATGTTTCCATGAGAATATCTATCTATCTCATCCTCTGCCATCCCCTTTTCCTTTAGCCTTCAATCTTTCCCAACATTAGGGTCTTCTCATTATTTGTCCAAAGTATTTAAGCTTCCTTCAGCTTCAGTATTTGACCTTCCAGTGAATAGCCTCAATTACTTGCTATAAGTATTGACTAATTTGACCTCCTTCCTATCCAAGGGACTCTCAAAAGTCTTCTCCAGTACCACAATTCAAAATCATCAATTCTTTTATGCTCAGTTTTCCTTATAGTCCAGTTCTCACAGACATACATTGCTAAAGACCATAACTTTGACTATATGGACCTTTGCTCACAAGGTGATATTTCCACTTTTTAGTATGCTCTCCCAATTTGCCATAGCTTTCCTTTGAAGGAACAAGCATCTTTTTTCTCTCATTTATTTAGTTAGTTAGTTTTCCAGGATTCATTCATTCATTTATTTTTTGTTTTCTGCATTCATGTCCACAAGATTTTGAGTTCCAAATTTTCTCCCCATCACTCCCCCACCCCCCAACCCAAGATGGCAAGCATACTGATTACTCTTTCCCCCAGTCTGTCCTCTCATATATCTCTCCCCCCCCCTCCCCATTCTTCCTCTTCCCCCTTACTTTCTTGTAGGGCAAGATGAATTTCTATAACCCATTGCCTTGTATATCTTATTAACTGGTTGCATGTAACAACAATTTTTTTAACATTTATTTTTAAAACTGTGAGTTCCAGATTCTCTCCTTCCTTCCCTCCTCAGTCACCCCACTGGAAGACAAGCAGTTCAATATAGGTTATACACATGTAGTTATGCAAAATATTTCCATAGTAGTCATGTTGTGAAAAACTAACTATATTTCCTTCCATCCTGTCCCACCTCCCATTTCTTCTATTTTCTCCTTTGACCCCTGTCCCTTTCCAAAAGTGTTTACCTCTGACTACGCCCTCCCCCAGTCTGCCCTCCCTTCTGTCATACCACCTCTTGTCTCCTTCCCCCCTACTTTCCTGGGTAAGATACCCAATTGAGTGTATATGTTATTCCCTTTTTAAGCCAAATCCAATGAGAGTAAGGTTCACCTCCCTGCTCTTCCCTTCCATTGTAATAGCTTTCTCTGGAGCAAACATCTTGTAATTTCATGGCTGCAGTCACCATCTGCAGTGACCTTTGAGCCTAAAAATATAACATTTGATGCTGCTTCTATTTCTTCACCCCCTGTTTTCCAGGAAGTGATAGCACCAGTTACCAGGATCTTAGCTTTTTTGATATTAAGCTTCAAGCCAGCCTTTACGCTCAACTCTTTAACCCTCATCAAGAGGCTTCTTAATTCTTCTTCACTTTCTGGAAGGTGTTTCTTCCTGACTCTAGGCCCAGTGCTCTATTCATTGTGCCACCTGCCTGTCCTATGCTTCTATACCATCAGTTATTATCTGGATGTTCTCATCCTTAGGAAACCTTACTTTTAGCCTCCCCTATCAATAATTATTCAAATTTATGTTACCATTCAGCATGTAACTTTTAAAACAATCCTGCTTGTCTGTATTTCCTTTTGACCTTTTTGTTCTCTTTGCATTTTAAAAATGACAGAGCCAATATTAGAACCCAGATCTTTTAACTTCAAAACCAGGACTTTTTCCAATGCATCAGACTGTCTCCTCAAAGTAGTCATTTTCTTGATACAAACCACATGAGACCTTTTTCTTTGATCCAGAATTGGATAATGTATTAACTCTAACAATTCTTATTTGTTTGAGGTTTTTTTGTAAAATATATTATTTAGTTAGTAAATCTCCAGATTCCCAAATTTATAGTCAGTCATAAGCACTAGTAACTTTTTGTTATGCTCTGAACTTTCTTTTTTATTACCTTGTATTTATCTAGGGCACTTTGTTTTACTTTTATGTTGATCTATATGACTTATTATTTTTCTAGGAAAATTTTGAATGACTTATCCTCAGATGCACCTGGAGTGCCAAGGATTGAAGAAGAAAAGTCTGAAGAGGAGACATCAGCACCAGCCATTACGACTGTGACGGTGCCAACTCCAATCTACCAGACTAGCAGTGGGCAATACAGTGAGTAATACACATTTATATCTAGAGAAGCTAAAGAGAGGAGTGAGTGACTAAATTGTTACCTCATCTTTAAAATGAACTAGAGAAGGAAATGGCAAACCACTACGGTATTTTTGCCAAGAAAGCCTCATATGGAGTCATGAAGGGTTGGACACAACTGAACAACAGCAACAAACTGTTTTCTGAAAGTGTGTGATGTAACTAAAACACATGGGGTTGTGTGGTTTTTTTTTAAGATTTGTCTGTCCTTAAGTTTACTTAGTAATTCATTTCAACAAAAAAGTTTATTGAGATTCAAAGGTGAACAAAATAACCTGTATTTTCAACTCTTGCAGTACAAAGAATGTGTTCAAATAAAGGAAACCTATTTTGAATACATTTTAAGACTTAAAAGTAACCCTTACCCCTTTTCCCCTCTAAAATGAATTCTTTCACCAAAGTGTAGTTTTGAGAAGGATTCCATCTCTGGATTTTTACAGTTGGTGGCTGTGACTTGCCATATTCACATCTATCCCTAGTGTAAAGTAATAGTTGATATAGTTCTATGTGGTAATAAATATAATGGGTCAAAACATTGAAAATAACAGGACCTGCTTTTTGCTTCTCAGATAAAATTCCTAATTCCTTTTGAAAAATTCATTTTACATGTTGATGTTCATGCATGTCTCTAACTCCCTGAGTGTGTATCTAAATTCTTTGGAATAATTTGTGTCTTGACAATGAGTAGAAGCTCACAGCTCTCCAGTCTTGAAGTCATGTTTTCTAGAAAGCTATTAGTTTTCTAGTATCTCTCATTTTAAAAGTTGTCACTCTCCAAAGGAATGATCTTTAAAGTGCTCCCCCTCCTCACTCAGGCCTTATCAATCTTGCTTATTACCTTAAGAACTTAATTTGCCTTTCCTAATTGAAATTTTCACAAGGTAAAAGGAACAGAGTTTTAACTTTAATATGAAAAGAAACATTTGCACTTATCCATTACCTAAATATTTATTAATTTATTTATTTATGCTTTTTTTTTTTTGGAGGGGGGAAGGTAGGGCAATTGGTTAAGTGATTTGCCCAAGGTCACATGGGGGTGGGGTGTGTGTGTGTGTGTGTGTGTGTGTGTGTGAGAGAGAGAGAGAGAGAGAGAGTGTGTGAGAAGTATCTGAGGTCACATTTGAACTCGGGTCCTCCTGACTCCAGGCCCTGCTCTCTTCACTGTACCACCTAGCCGCCACATCTAAATACTTTAGATCGAAAAGGAAGAGGTTTACGGAGAAGGGAAATGAACAGAATATTTTAAAAATAAAGTACTGCTCTTTTTTTTTCAGAATAGTTTTATGATATGTAATCATAACAGTTGTAAACCGTGATTATAGCCATTATAATCTATGCCATAACTCCGTTGACATTTAAATTAAAAGAAAGTTAAGTGAAGATCAGTTAACTACAGGGAGTAGGGGGAAGAGTTAAATAATGGAAAGAGGTATAATGGGAGGGAGTTTATTTGTGTTCTTGTTATAAAGTGAGGTAAAAATACCAGTCAAGAAGGGAATAAGGAATTACTAGAAGACTGACCAAGGAGGGAAGAATTTAGAGAAGTCATACCTTATATCTTTCTAAACCCTGATACTTTGCAGAGCATAGTCACATCCCCTATTTTTTCAGTCCAACTAGGTTAGGTAACTTGCTAAAAATTACACAAGTATTAAGTGTCAGAAGCAGGATTTGCACCCACATCCTCTGACTCCAAAGCCAGTACTCTTTAAGAAAACTGATAATGATGCGTTCTATTTATTCTAGTCAGTATAGGAAAATACTAGTTTTTATCATTGTGCTAGCCAACTAAAAGATTTAAAAGAAAACTTGGGGAAAAATTTCTTTCACCTAGTAATTTTGCAGATATGTGGCTGGAAGGGACTTAAGAGGCTATCAAAACCATTTCCCTCATTTTATAGATGAGGAATTTGATGCCTACTGGCATGTGCCCAAAATTATAGGTTTTAGCTGATATAAATAATCTCTTTCTCTTTTTGGATTCTTTTCTCTTTATCTCTCTTGTGCAGCTGTCTTGTGTTAAATGAACACAACTACACCTTCTAACTCCAGTAATTTCCTAGTAATTACCATGATAGCTTGATTTTTTTTCCCCCAAGTGAAGAGTCTAGCTAACATGGATATAAATTCAATGTTTCTAGTTCTTTAGATCTGTGGTCTGTAAAGTAAGAGACTAAGAGTATTTTGTCATGAATGGAAGAAAGAAAGCGTTTATTATTTACTATATGCCAGACACTTGTTGCTAAGTGCTTAGTATACAAATTACTATTAAAGTAGTCGGAGCGTACATTAGAGGAAGATAACATTTAGTGGCCAAGAAAGTCTTTGACAGACATGTCAGAGTGATTGGTAATTCCATTCATAGGACAGTTGATTGATATGTCCTTACCAGGAATGATAATGTTGATTTGATTACTGTTTGTTGATTTCATAAAATTGTAGATTTAGAACTAGAAAAGACCTTAGAGCCATTAGTCTAATCCCTTCATTTTGGACATTGAAGCTCAGAGAGTTTTAAGGACACACAGCCAGTAAAGTGTCTGAGACAGGGTTCAAACTATGCCTCTCACTTAGAGTTAAAAGGGGGCAGGGGCACTGGCATAAAGGGTTCTTACTAAGACTGGGCAAGAGAATGTCCATTCAAGCCCACAGTCACAGAAGTGAAGACTTATTATGACCCCAACACCTCTGTGATCAGCCAGTTGCAGGGTGAGAGATGGGGCATATCTTACTTATCCTGCAACAGCCAGTCATGGTCTTATGTCCAACATAATTCAACTACTCCCTTCACCCACTGTCATACAATTCTTCCTTTTTCGCTCCTCTCCCACCACTAGCAGTTAAAACTTACCCACTATCTAGGTAGATGTAGCAGATAAATTCCCTGTCTGTACACTGCCTCACCTCACACCACTACCTCTTTTTAAACAGTTTTTTAAAATAAGCTTTATAATATACATAATACTTGTATATAATTTAATTTATGTATGAATAAATACTCATATTTGGGCTGCATATTCAAGCTTTTACTGATGAAGTGGAGGACCAAAAAACTTGGAGATCACTTATTTAGAGATTTGTCTTAAAGCTTGAAGATAGGTAGAAGTCCTAAGTATTTCCCATGTAAGAAACAAACCAATATCAGTAATCTTTGTATATTGTCTCTGCGGGTTTGGTTAAATTTTAATCTTACCTTAAAAGTAGTGCTGTCTGATACTCATTTTGTGACTTCTATGCCTTGAAGGAATTATTTGAAGAATAACTACCATAAAATAACTATGTTTAAGTTGAGTAAGAAGGACTTCAGAGGGTCATTTAAGATTAGTAGTTTAGTGTATATCCCTCCCAAAACCCTCTCATATTTATTTTGTTTTTAATTCTGGGCTACGGGTATTATACACACCTGTTTTCTCCAATAGAATGTATGCTCCATGAGAGGAGACTTTATTTTTGTCTTTGCCTTTCAGTGCCTAACATGGTGACTGTCACATGGTAGATACTTAATAAATTGCTTGTTGATTCATTTATTGGTTAGTATTTAGCCACTCAAGGTCCTCAGTGTTGATTTCTAACAAATATCTTTGCAATTTTCAAAAAAAAACATTGTTTTACATCGCTACTCTAGTCATTTTTGACATACAGTAGCAAATGATTTTGCTTTTTTTATTGAGTCAGTTAAGTGCTTAATTTTTATGAAGTAATGTTATAAAGTGGGATCACAATAGCAGAACTTTGCAGTATCACTACAGCTTTATAAAATATTTGCCTTAGAACAGCCCAGTGAGATAGCTAGTACAAGTCTTATTTTCTTTGTTATAATAATAACAATAAAAATAGTGACATACCTACATATCCTTTTTACGGTCTTAAGAGTACTTTTACACTTACTACAGATGACTAGTTATTTTAGTGCTTTTTTTGAATAACACAGATGTGATTACATTATATTCCATCAGATAAGTGATAGTTAATAATTACACTAACAGAATGAAATAATGAGCATGGACTCATACCTCTGTGAGAACTCTTCCACATGTAATTCAGAAGTGTTAGAATATTATTTCTTTTGACATCGCGTTTGCTATGATACGGTTTTAGTTACAATAAATGTTTGGTGTTTTTTGGTTTTTGCTTTGTTTGTAAATATGTGTATATTGTCTTTTATGATTGTCACTTTGATTTGTAACAGTAAAATTCTTTGGGTTTTAGTTGCCATTACCCAGGGAGGAGCAATACAGTTGGCTAACAATGGCACAGATGGGGTACAGGGCCTGCAGACATTAACTATGACAAACGCAGCTGCCACTCAAGCCAGCACCACCATCCTGCAGTATGCACAGACCACTGATGGGCAGCAGATCCTCGTACCTAGCAACCAAGTTGTTGTGCAAGGTAAGAGCATTTTTAATGTGTTGGGATTATTCCAGAAGATTGTAACATGACAAACCATAGCAGCAGAAGTAAGTACAGTGTAAGTCACTGTTGGCAAGAACATTCCAAGCTTAAACATTTATTAATCGTAGAGACAATAATATTCTTTCTAAAACATTTTAACATTTCTATTGGGCCAGAATGTCATGGCACAAAAACAGATATTTACAGGCTTTAAAATGCAATCTTGCTTTCTTATTGTTTGAGCGTATTCAGGGCAGAGATGTCGTGTCGTCATGAAAAGTGCACGGAATGAAATGTCGTTCCCATTGACTTGCTGTGTGACTTAGGAACATCCTCACACTACTCTGTGTCACTTCCCACATCTGTAAAATGAGGAAGTTGGACTAGATGATTTTTAAGGTCCCTTTCTGCCTTAAAATTTTGTGATTTTTCCCTGAAAAGATTTTGCCACCTCTTCTTTTTAATTAATGTTCAGGGATTGCTTCCTAGATACTTTTTTAAGCTAAAAAATCTTAAACATTCATGCCAAGATGATGTTAATAGTATGAGTTTTGTTTCCATGATTCTCTGATAGCGATATTTAGCTTTGTTCCTTTTGAGGACAAATACAGTTTCATCACAGAGGAAATTGCATTCTGTCAACTTCTGTTTTGAAAAAAGCCTCTTTCTCTCTATTTTGGTTCTAGAATTCTTGTAAAGAAGAATTGGTCTTTTTGTTTTTTAGTCATATGGGTTTTTTTAAGAATACTAATTTATGCCACATTAAGAATATAAATAATTGACAATAGATTTTGTTATTTGGGAGTGGGAAGGCAAGGCAGTTGGGGTTAAGTGACTTGTCCAAGGTCACACAGCTACTATGTCAAGTGTTTGAGGCCGGATTTGAACTCAGGTCCTCCTGACTTCAGGGCTGGTGCTCTATTCACTGTACCACCTAGCTGCCCCTTGACAATAGATTTTAGATTCAGTTTATCATTTTAAAAGTAGTGTTTATAAGTTAGAATAATAGATACTAGACCTATCACTTATTTCCTTAAAAATGTTCCATCGCAGATATAATCCTTTAATCCTTAGGTCAGACAGTAGCTATTTTGCCTTTTCAACTTGGATATTTTCCTTTTGAATAATCCTAAAAATCACATACATATTTTCTTAATTTACTTAATGAGTCAAGGAAGTTTACAGAACATATCCTGTTACTAAAAGAATGACGTTTTGAAAAACAATATACTGCATATTAATGGGAATAAAACACCTTTTCACTTTACATGCAGGTACTCAAAAAATGTAAAGCAGGATGTCAGTGAATTTGAATTCTGAACGTCAGTTTGAAGATGGTAACATGTCTTAGTATATAAATCTTAACTCTTCTCCCCCAAACTACACATTTTAATTGGTACTGATAAGGTGGTGGTAGGTCTGGGAGTAAATATGAATAATTCATGAAAACTTTGGAATTCTTTGAAATTTCTTTAAATTTCTTTTCCTTGACATTATAGATACTAGTCCTAGTTTAGAAGCATTTTGTTTGGAAAGAATATTGGTTGTGTTTCTTTCCATAGTCATTAGTTATTTTGGTTAGTAAAATACAACCTGAATTTATTTACCAATTAAAACAGTGTCTGCGTGAATTAATTTAGTTGTCTCAAAGCACCAATACTTTTTGATAGTAAAAGTTTTGTTTCATTTTAAAAATTGTAACAGTTGACCATAATGCTTTATTTTCTCATCTATTTTGCTACATTTGAAAAGTCTTGGTCGTTTTTATATCTTGTCAAGAGAATCTGTTTGAAATATTAAAATGTGAGTTTACTTATGTCAAAAGAAGGCATTGAGGACAGTACTCATTGTCTCAGAAGATCATCCAAGCTATTTCCTACTTACCTTTTAGATCTAAAGTTGGTAAGCCTGTTAACTGAAAAGAATTATCCTTCAGTGAAAAGAAAAATGATAATACATAGCAGTACAGGTGAAATCCTTTTCCATTCAAGTGGCTTTACTCATTGATACTTTAAATTAGGAGTTGATTTCCATTGATGACCCAAACAATGCCAGAGTCCTCTAAGCCTCTGATCCCATTTTTGTCCTTTATCATGTTTAAGTGATGCTAGCTTATTTGCATATCGCAGTACCTTAAAGTCTCATTCCTTATATCCCTATTTTTAAATTTCTTTTAAGCTGCCTCTGGAGATGTACAAACATACCAGATTCGAACAGCACCCACCAGTACCATTGCACCTGGTGTTGTGATGGCATCATCCCCAGCACTTCCCACCCAACCTGCAGAAGAAGCAGCACGGAAGAGAGAAGTTCGTCTAATGAAGAATAGGTATGTATTAACTTAGTATTTAGTTTAAAAATATCTAAATCTTTTAAATATGCTATCCTTTGTGAATGATGATGCACATTTTGTTTTTCTGGAAATCTTTGCTTAGCCATTTCATTCACTTTCTGCCTGCCGTCATTTGTGACCAACAGCATGGATTTACTAGATAACTTATTATGCATACAGTATATATGCAGAGTTTTTGTTTTTCTGTAGGAAAAATTCTTCTATTTGCGGAATCAGTTGTATAGATTTTAACTCATTACCACTGTGCTCTTATCAGATGAATTAACTGAAATTATTTGTGTTTTGTTTTCCCTGATAAACGTATTAACTTTACAGATGTGTCACTTTATGATTGGAATGTAAATAAAGGTCTTATATCATGGTTATTTTACCATTATTGATGCTGATTTAAGTAATAATGCTAGTTCAATGCATGTACAATCTAATCCCTGTTCATATGATTCTGAGACATATTGAAATGCACAACTCCTTTGTCCATGCTTTCTTATTTTGTGCAGCTTTTGCTGATATCTTTAGATAAATCCTCCTGAGGAATGCTATCCAATGCCCTGTATAGTCTTTTCTGATTCTTTAGGGTTCCAGTTACAGCACTCAGGCTTTCCATCCATCTCTTGATTGTTATTCTTGCCACAAGACCACACTAAAAGTTGGGCACTTATTTTTCAGAAGTACATGTTCTTTTTGATGTTATTCTTGCTCCTTATTTGCTCTTTGGCAATATGCTGAAATTCTGTTTGCATTACTCTGTGGCATAATTTTATATGGAATTTTCAAATACACATGGAAAACACCTTTTGGGGTTTTTTGTTTTGGGGAGGGGTTTTTTGCTTTTTTGGTGGAGGAGGATAGGGCAATTGGGGTTGAGTGACTTGCCCAAGGTCACGGCAGCTAGTTTTTGTGTTAAGTGTCTGAGGTCAAATTTGAACTCAGGTTCATCTGACTCCTGCTCTATTCACTGTATCACCTAGCCACCACAACTTTTTTTATTTTTTTGAGGAAAGCCTTCAAAGTTACATTTCTGCTGAACTAAACACTCTGTTAAAGTAGAAGAAAAAAATGAGTTGAGAGATTTTAATCATCAAATGTTTACCAATCACAGGTACAAAATTTTGACAATTATTTTTAAAATTTTGAGTTTCAGATTCTTTTCCTCCTTCCCCCTCCCCCTTCCTTGAGAATGCACACAACTTTATATCAGTTATGCATAAGGAATTATGCAAAACATGTTTGTACATTAACCATGTTAAAAAACAAAACAAAATATAAAAATAAAGTTTTTTAAAAGTTTACTTCAGTCTACATTCAGAATTCATCACTTCTCTTAAGAGAGGTTTTAAGTTGTGGAGGAATGCTCTAGTCAGGTGGCAGCAATATTCGTGGTAAAGTAGGAAGGTCATGTACTATTAAGAGATTAGTTAGTATTAAATTATCTAGTGCCTTACCAGGCAGTCTCTGAAACATGAATCTGGAGATGAGCTCATTTCTACCCATTCTTGATATGATATCTGGAGACAGAATCTGATCTTCCTACTTGCTTGATCCATGCTGGTATATGCTATATTATAGGAGTATTAGGAATCAAGTCAAAATTCCTACCTCAAGACAAGGTATCTCATCCTACCAGCTTTTGTAATTCATTGCTAAGGGGAATGAGCTACTGTTCCCACTGGACTACCCTTAGAGTCTCTGGCCACTCCTGAGACTCCTTGCCATTGCTTATTAAATCTTCGTATCCCTAGTGCTAATTACAGTGCCTGACACATATGTAATTGCTGAGTAAATGTTTGCAGGATTGAATTAAAATCAGCAAATACTAGACATAGTAGGATCTTATATTCTGTGTACCTCCTCCACATGTGTGACAATGATGTGATCTAGCACAGCCAAGTCAACAAGCATTTTAGCACCTACTAATAATGAGCATTTAAGCTTGAGATTTGCAGAACACTTTATAAATATTCAATCATTTGATCCTCATGATAACCCTGAGTGGTAGGTACTGTTTTTATCCCTGTTTTACACAGAAGGAAACAGAGGCCCACAGTAGTTAAATTACTTATCTAGTCACACAGCTAATAAGTATCCAGGCTGTTACTTCTTCTTTACCCCATATCTAGCTCTGTCTCTACTACATAACTGCCTACTACATGCAGGGCCTGCTGATTGCTGAGGATCCCCCCAGAAAGGCATAAATAGCCCCTTGCCCTTGAGGAGCTTGCAAACAACCATGTACAAATGAGATAGAAACAAGATAAATTGGACATAAGGCACAGAAAATTGTCTGCCTAAGTCTACCTGTTCTTATCTTACATTTTCATCATTAAGGACTTCCTCAGTGTGAAAATTTTATAAAGAAATTAGAAAGTAAGCATATGGGTAGATTTTTTTATAATGTTCCTGGGATGCAGATAGTTGTTTGTTTCAGCATAAGCACCAGTTATGATCTTTTAGAGATCAATTTTCAGTCTATTTTTTTGTCTTTAAAATTGTTGTGAATTTCTTCAATTTGTATTTGGTCTGATCTAGACACTCATGTTTAATCTTATTAGGTTACACTACTACTTCTCACATGGTCTGTGGAGTACAGATGTGATAAGAGGCTAAAAATATGGCTCTATTCCATTTCACATATGTTTGTTATTCTCTTTCTGGTTTTATTTTTAAAGCTCTCAAGATGACATGGCTTATGAATCTCATGTCATACTACAGGGTTGTGTTCCCTTTAATGCTTGTGATTGTTTTTGAGGTGATACTCATAATATTTTCAGCCTTGTCCATAATGGTTTGCCACCATTGCCTTTCGTTGACATGTATTTCTGCTTGGCAAGGAAAGCAAATATTTGCTAACTGTGGCAGTTGTTTGGGGCATTAAATAACTGTCCTGGATGCACAGTCATTTCTGTAATTATCCATTCTCCACAATCTTCCATTTTGATGGTTACAAATATAAGTTGTTTTTCATAAGGGTTAGTGATTTTATTTCTCGTCTTGTCTCTTTTCTACTTAGCAATGATAAAATTTATATCATCTCAAAAGTCCTTTGTCTAGCCTTCAAGATGTCTAGATTGTCCATTTTCAGGCTCATATGAGCAATTCTGACACTTTGGCCTTTTCATTAAACTTGAAATTTTTTTCCTTGATCCATGAATCTGACCAAGACAGAGACTTCAGTGTGTTACACTGGGTTATACTCCAACCACTCAGCAAGCCACTCCACTCTTTTGTTGAGGATCATCCTACCTTAAAATTTGGTATGGGTAGGGTGGTGTTTGTGGGGGAAATCTCATAACTGTTAAAATCTGACAAAATGACCAGCCTACATGGAAGAAGCATAAAGGAGAAAGGACTTCTGTATACCTGCTCTGCTTCTGGTTTTGGGTAGGGAGGGTCAGGCCATGGAAGCCACGGGCCCTGGTCACTCTAGAACTCAAGAGTAGTGTGAGAGACATGATAGCTAAGCTGAGCCCTGTTTCATCTTACCATTTGCATTCTGGAAGTTGTTTGGATAAGCTAGGATATGCCTAGGCCTGACACATAGTAGGCATTTAATTCCTTCTGGATTATTATTGGCATTGTCCCCAGCAGCCTTGCAAATTTGACAAGGGGTTCTCAGCAAACAATAGCATTGGCAGCAAGTCTGCGGGCAGCTGAGAATCATGGTTGAGGAAGTGGCAGCAGCTTCAGCCTTAATCATCTTTCCTTATGCCTTTTCATCCCTGTTATTGCCTAATTACCAGGATTCCAGACCATAAGCCTTTCCCCTCTATTCATTGACTTTACCTCTCCCATTCTGCTAGTATTCTGTCTCTTTTCCTGTCTATTCCATGCGTATTTGGATTGAAAAGAGAACTTTATTTTTTGCTCAGTTTTACTCTTCCTAGCATATTACTGCTTCCTGTCCTCCTGTTCCCATCTCCAGAGCTTCAATTCTTATTTTCTAAGTCTCTGGAGCCTAGTTACATTTTCTAACCTATGTCTTATTTGCCCAGGTCATATCTGCAGCTGTAGAGGATTGTAGAGTTGACCAGCTCCAGGCTGTTCAAAGTTTATGTATCAAAAGTCATAGTCATACTTGTTCTATTGACTGTCATCTCTGCCCAAGGGGAGTTTCCCCATGCCATGGTGGTTTCTGCTTACTACAGAATCTCCTACATAAATCCATGTTGCTATTCTATGTGAAATCATTTACACATCTCTGTGTCAAGTCAACAAATATTTGTCTGCTTGCTTTATGCCAAGCATGTGCTAAGCCTAAGCAAAAGGAAGCAAACCTCTCCTCTCAAGGAAATTGCATTCTAATGAGGGAGGACAGTATAAAAAGAAGCTGAAAATATTGGGAAGGATTGACTGGGGTGGGGGAGGGGACCCTCAGGAAACCTGTTCATAAAAAGTCTGAAGCATCAAGAGTAGAACCCAGAGCAATGAACATGGTAGGCCTGGTGCTTTTCTCTAAAATGCAGGTTTGGAGAAGAAGAAACAATCAGAGGAAAGGGCCACCAACATAGTGATATCCGTCTCCCAGTGCAAGAAGACAGGTCAAGCGTGGTGGCAAAGGAATTCTGGAAAGTCCATAACAGGGCTCAGAAGGGAATAAAGAAATGAACCTGACTAACCTGGATACCTTCCTTAAAATAGAAGTGCCTAAATGGGGTGTAGAAATCCATCTTGACCTATAAGAAAGTAAGGGTGGGGAGGGAGGAGGATATAAGAGAGAGCAGATTGAGGGAAGGGGTATTCGGTGTGCTTGCCATCTTGGGTGGGGGATAGGGGAGAGGCAGGGATAAAATTTGTAACACAAAATCTTGTGGAAATGAATGCTGAAAACTAAAAAATAAATAAAGTTTTTTTTAAATAGAGGTGCCTAGGAGGAAATGACCCATCTGTCCAGACAAAAGGACTTCAAGGTTAGGAATCTCCCACAGTGAGAAGGCTACAGATATGGAGGAATCTTCTACCATGAGGAAACTGCTAGAGCATAATGGAGAGGCAGCTTCCATGTGCTTTTGATGTATTGTCAATTCAATAAACATTTTATAAGGGTTCACTATGTTTCAGAAACTATGCTAAATGCTGGGGATGCAAATAAGAAAAGGAAAAACTATCCTTGCCCTTAAGAAGCTGACAGTCCAACAGGGCGAAGATAGCAGAGCATCTTTGATAGGGGGGCTACCCTGCACGAGAGCATCTTGATCAATGGAGTTGAAACCAAGCAGAGCTGCAGGTGGAGAGTGGAATGAGCTGCAAAGTCCAGGTTCTGCCCTAGTTTGTAAAGGAATACTTGAACTAACCATAGCTCCATGCTACGAACATGGGACAGTCTCTAAGTAGCTTTGCTTAGGTTGTGGAAGGATGCTTCTTTTTTTTTTCCAGTGACTTGTTTATTTACTTTTAGTTTACAAGATTCAGTTCCACAATCACTTGAGTTTCAGATTTTCTCCCCACCCTTCCCCCTCCCCCCATGGTAGCGTGCAATCATGTATAGGATCTGCAAATACTTTCACATTGTACAACAGTCTGGTTGTATAGAAGGGTTGTAACCAATGAGTGAACAAGGGGGAAAAAAGAAACAAAATCAGACATGAAAAAGAATGATAGCATGTATTGCTTCAGTCTCCATTTAAACTCTAGTCTTTCTATATCTTACTCTGAATGTAGATATCTCCTGGAAGGATGCTTCTGCTGAGGTTTTATTACAACTTTGAAGTTTCTCATGGTTCACATGGGATTTTTTTTCTTTTTCTTTTTCCTCTCACCTTTGAATTGGAGTATTAAGCTTATCTCTTGTAGTCTGATTTTATTTGACTACAATGAGATAGTATTATGATTTCATCCACAAAATGACAGCCTTCCACTGCCTGTTTAGGTACAGATCCACAATTGAAGTCTAGGGAAGAATTAATCCTTATCTTGGGGAGAAGAGTTCTGACATTTGTAAAGAGGGTAAAATCCAGCAACTTTTCTTCTTATCTCATCCATTTATAGTACCCTTCATCCTTCTTAAATAAGTGACTCAGATTTTATCACCTAAAACAACATAAAACTGAAGGGATGTGACTAGTTTGTAGCAGTAGCTGGTATGTATGGACAATGTGGTCACTTTTGTTACATAATTCAAAAAAGAAAACCAGAACATTTGGGATCACTTCACAGTTATCATCCTTTTATCAGTGATAGTTTGTATAAATATTTTCTGCTGTTTCTCTTCTAATTTCATCATTTACAAAAAACTTCTTAGTATTTAAAATGGCTTATTTTGTCTTTTATAATCGATCCCATATTTGTTTAAGCATTCTACCTATAGCCATAGTCATAAAATAATTTTATTTCCTTCTCTTCTCGTTTTTGTATTCTGGGAACATTTTTATACAAGAGGTAGGTTGGTATAGCTTCTAGGGAGTTGTCCTTGGAGTCATGAAAAGCTAGGTTTAAGCTTGACACATACTAACGATTAAGTCAAGAGACTCCTATAACTTCTTGGTGCTTCTAGGCAACTTTCTATCACTGTACATGTGTAGGTAAAGAGAGCGTCTTCCTCCGTGAAATCACAGATCCTGACCAAAAAAATGCTAACCCATTTAGCATTGTTACCAGCTGCTACTTATTATGTCTTTGATAAGATGTTAATTATAGGCTCAGCCAGATTAATTGAAGACATTCAATTGTTAACTTATTTCTAAGGAGGGAGAGGATAGAAGATGTTTTCTTTGCCTCAAGATTCTTGTTTGTTTCTTTTAAGACTGAGTCTCCCAGTCTCCCATCTGGCCCAGGCAGAAAATCCCACCATTGATCAGCATGGGAGCTTTGGCCTTGTCTGTCTCCAGCCTGAACCAGTTCATACCTCCTAACACAAGCTGATCCATCCTTCCACCCCCACACCCTCCCAGCTCACCATATTAATACCAGATTTACTTTATCCACTCAGTCTACCACAGCCCACTGCAACTCAGAACCCCCAGGATTAAGACATCCACCAACCTCAGCCTCCTCAGTAGCTTATATTACAAGTGTATACCACCTCATCCAGCCAAATTCTGTTAACCTTATTAACCTATTGTGTCATCTTATTTTTGAAGCACTTCTCACTCCATTTACTATATACAGCCTATCCTTTCTAAGGTTTTCTTGAGGGTAAGGAAGAGAGAAAGAAGAGAATTAGGTTTGAAAGAAGACCCATTTTTGCCTGAGAACCCTCTGCCCTAAGGAATGGCAAGACTATGTAATCCTAAAATAGTCTCCTTTTAGACTCTGGTTTTCAAATTTTATGTAATTCTGTCCCTCAAAATTGCCACCCCATACTTTTCATAAAACAGTGAATGCAAATCATTTTAGTCCATGTTTTATTCAAATAAAAAAAAGAACTGCTATTGTTTAAACATCATACATTTTAAGCATATAATAAAAATGTAACATGTGGTTGGGCTTGAAGTCAGGAAGACCTGAGTTCAAATTCAGTCTTAGATGTACCAGCTGTGTGACCTTGGGCAAGTCACTTAACATCTCTTTGTCTTAATCCATTGGAGAAGGAAATGGCGAACCACTCCAGTATCTTTGCCAAGGAAGCCTCAGGGACCTCATAGTCCACAGAGTTGTGAAGAGTCAGACACGATCGAATGGCAACAAATAACATAATTAATAAAATCTTTCGTGAGTATCACTTTTATAACAAAAAAAAATGTAACTGTTCATTTTAATGTGAAAAATGGGTTGATTTGGGGACACAAAGTTTCTTAGTATGGCACTGACATTCTCCTTTATTTTTCATTTGTACTTTATTTTTTACATCACTTACATTTCCCACTGCCCTTTCCTTAAAGTATATATGCCTATCAAGGGTATGAACATTTTGGTCACTTTATATGCGTAATTCCAAATTTCTTTCTGTAATAATGGTTGTACTGATTCACAGGTGAATTACCAGTATATAAGTGTGTCTGTCTTCCTGAAAGCTCCACTAACAGTTATCTCTTTTTTTTTTTTATCTGCCGGTCTACAAGAGCAAGTCTGTTAAACATTCTTTGTTCAAATAGAATAAGACCAAAATGTATTATCATGCTTTGAGTTCCTTATGCTTTCATATTTAAGAACATTTTCACCTTTAAATTAAAGTGAGAATCACTTTTATAAACCAAGCAAGTGATTATTAATAAGTGGGTCTTTTATTTGCAGGGAGTGATGGGGGGTTTTAAATTGAGAAACATTTTTTAAAAATTTAAACTTTACTATTCATAGCTCCAACTTTTCATAAAGTTATTTTTTATCTTTTTTGGATCAGGGTATGAATTTGAGAACCTTGCATTGATTTATTTAGACTACAAATAACTAAGTTTTATGAAGAAATTTGTTACAGAATTCAAATGTTGTCTTATTTTTTTGGACAAGCTCTATTGAGTGTCCACTCAGATACTTATTAAAAACTGAGACATAAACAGCCTTCATCCCTTTGGTCTTTCTTGGGTAGATACATAGGCCAAACCCAGTGATTACACATCTCTTCTAGCAAGGCTCCACATTGTCTTGAGATTTGATGCACTCGGCATAATGTCATCAGCAAACAGGAACCTAGAGGATTCACCATCCACAGGAATCCCTGCTTAACTTGTACTTTATTCTTGGAAACCTTTTCCATTATAATGATGAATACTTTGGGCAAACATAACAATTCTTTGTTTTATTCTTTACCTAATATTTGGAGAATTGAAATTGAAGAATTTTTTTCTATTGTTACATCTACTAAGGAATCTTAGATGCCCTTGACATATGGATGGGAGACACTTTGTTGTAAAAGATGTAAAGAGGTGTTTCGCTCTACTCAAATGCTTTTTCATAATCAAAAAATTAAGCAAAAATTGGATCTTATTCTCTGCATCTTTCAGTCAGTTGTGAATATCAAAGACATGTATAGTTGAGTATTGTTTGCAAAAGCTTGCTTGTTTTCTAAATATCCTCATTGAGGATATTCTCCATTTGTGTATAGCTCACCCATCTCAAGCTTCCTGTAAAGACAGGCCTTCCTGTAGCAAAGGACCATTTTTTCCAATACAGACATTTTATTAGTGATGGTAAATGGCAGTGAGATTTGAAACACCACTCATTGCCTCTGAAGAGCTCAGGATAAGCGTCACAAAGAGGCTAATGGAAATGGAGGCATGATGGGTGGGAGCAGGCTGCAATACATCACTAAGGAGAAACTCTGAAGAGCCATAGGTAAAGGGCATCATCAAAGAGACAGAGAAAATTAGTTGATCATATGGGAAGGAGATGAATTACAGGTAAAGAGCCAGGATGCTCCACAGATATTATTGTGACGATGGGACAAAATGAGGAACATCTTACCTCATTGTATAGACCTCCAGTCCAACATAACTTTGGTAAGGACGTGGATAGGGATGGGCAGAAATAGATAAGTTGGGATCTACAGCATTGGAGGGAACTCCAAAACTGATTAGATTCCAGATCAGTTTGAGTAAGAAACATGGTAATTTTTCTTGTAGCTCAAACAACCTTCAAAATACAGTGGCTTAAGACAGCTAGAGAGGCTTCCTCTCCTTTGCCTCCATATTATCACACACAGTTCGGTAAAGAACTTTGCTTTTAGTGAAACTTTTTATGACTTTTGTAATAAGTAGAAAAACTTTATGTAGTACTTCACTTATATAAAGATGGGAAGATGTGGTTAGTGGACTCAAGTCCAAAATGGATCAGCAGGATAATGTGGCCCTCTCCCCACCCTCCACCAGCCCCTGAGGTCCCTTCTTTTTTTCTTTATTGAAAATTCCTCTTGATATGCATTGCTATCAACAGGTTTGCAAAGTAAAAAAGTCTTCACTAAGTTTCAGCAATAAATACTCTATATGAAACCAAGTGAGCATCTTAATTTCACTACACCTACTTTTCTTGCTTTGGAAAATAACCAAGATTTTGATTTCTCAATTACTTGATCAAAAGTCTTCAGCCATAGGAGTAATTTTCCTTCCCACTATATTATATGTAATTGGCATTAACTGAAGCTACTTTGCATGATTCACCAAGTAGCTTTATTCATCAGCCATAGGAGGTGGACTTAGCAACATTTCTATCACCAAATTTGGCTTTTTCCACTTAAAAATTCTGTATGAACAATCATACGTGATATAAGAAATCTTTTTCATTGTCACAGACATATTTTTTTAAAGACTTGCTTTTGCAAATTAAAAGATCTAATTTTCTCTATAGATTCTTATATTGCCAGTGTATTCTGCATGTACCCTTTGATCAGTTAACAGAAACTTACTATGTGTCAGGCATTATGCTAAATGTGGGGATAACAAGAAACATGAGTAACAAAAATAGTGCATGCTCTGAAGGAGCATACATTTTAAAGGGGAAGATAACGTGACTGTCAAGCTGTAGAGTCAGCGAAAGTGATCTGAAAGGGAAAGACACGTGAGGGTGTAAGGCAAGGTGTCCTGCAAAGGTAGGGTTTGAGCTGAGTGTGAAAGGAAGCTGAGGAAACCCGAGAGGCAGAGGTGAAGGGGCAGCAAATTTTCAAGCCTTGAGAACTGCCAGTGCAGTGGCACAAATCAGGAAATGAGGTGTCACATATGTTCAGGGAACTATAAATAAATAGGCCAGTGCAGCTGAAGGCTGCAAAGGCAGACTCTGTAGAGCATTAAATGTCAGAACATTTTGTATTTGATCTTGAAGTAATAAGAAGTGAATGGAGCTCCTTAAGCCCAGTGGGGGCTGGGGAGGTGTCATAGTCAGACTCACACTTCAGAAAAATTGCTTTGGTAGCCAAGTGAAGAATGGCCGAGATTGCAGAAAGATTTGAGGTAAGGAGACCAATTAGAAGGCTCTTGCTATAGTCCAGATGCAGGGTGACAAAAGCCTGAACTGGGGTTATGGAAGTGTTAAGGGAATGTATATGAGAGATATTATAAAAGTAGAGAGAATACTTGCTAATGGGTTGGATAAACGTGAGAGTAAGAATGAAGAATCGCAAATAACACCTAAGTTACAGGCTTAGATAACTGGAAGAATGGTGTACCACTTATTACCTTTAAGTATACCACTTATTATCTTTCCCTCCAAATCCTACCCTCTTCTGAACTTCCCTTGACAGAGGTAGGGAAGTTCAGAAAGAGGGTAGGATTTGGAGGGAAAGATAATAAGTTCTCTTTTTGAACATAGCGAGTTTGAGATCAAGTCTATGGCACATCCACGATGTTTTGGTTTGTTAGGTTTAATGTTTTCATCTAAAACATTCATGCAAAGCAAACACAGTGGTCTTTCTCATCGACAGTACCATAACCCCAGTGATAAATGTATTGGTTTGTGTTTTCTGGATATGTGCTTTTTAATATATCTACTCTTTGATTGACTGAGATATCTCATTAAATTGGTTGTATTATTATATTATCCTGAAAGACCTTGTTTCTTATTTTAAAATTGAGACAATAAAAAATTTAAGACAAATTTATTTATTGACAGATTCAAATTATTATAAGTACTTTAAAGTTATTCCCATTATTTTTAAGTTGAAGTTTCAAGTAAAACCAGGTTGATGTTGCACTTATGTTGAGAAATAATGTAGTACTTTTTACTTCTGAACAAAGATTATTTTAACTTTTAGTTTGCAAATTTCACATTCATGTAGGAAACGTGATAACCTAACTGTCCACTGTTGTAAGGTTATGCTAACTCATGGTAATGACTGCAGATCAATACCTTTGTCAAGATTTGATACATAGCTTAAATTTGGTTTCCTCTGTATATGCTATATTAAATAATTTTTGTACTGCATTCATTCATTTGGTGTAGATTCATTTGTCTTTGGCTTTTTTAATGAATTCTTTGGGAGTTGTACTCAAACACCCTATGATCTTTTTTTTTTTTTTGATGTTTAGGTCTGACTTTATTTTTTTTTTAATTTTTTTTATTTACTCATTTACTTTTAATTTACAGGATTCAGTTCCACAATCACTTGAGTTTCAGATTTTCTCCCCTCCCTTTCCCCCCCCCC
>CM053580.1:66529468-66576692 GCA_028627135.1 Pseudochirops cupreus | reverse complement strand
ACTGGAACTTGAGATACACAGGCACTGTGGTTGGGAGATCCATCCTGCCCTACCGAAAAGTGACATAGGAGAGAATAGACTGGGGGAGGGGGGACACACTGGGATGGCTGTTTTGGGGCGGTGGGTGGGGGAAAGAGGGGGAGAAAATATGTAACTCAAAATCTTGTGGAAATGAATGATGCAAACTAAAATAAAATTTGAAAAAAAAACAATTTGTCATATTGGGTGGTTTTCTAGGAGTGTGAGGAAGAGAGCTACATGGGTCACTAGAGTGAAGCAAAAAACAGAAAGTATTGCTTTAAAAAAAGAAAAATAATTCTTTGAGGAGGAACTACCTAGTTCTCTTACCTTTTTCTAATGCAGTATTGCCTAAAACTACTTTCCATCCCAAATCTCAAATTTAGCCATAAAATTAATCCTTCCATTGCTATTCGTCTCTTAACTTCACTCCTACCCTCTGTGACTTTGCTATGTATATCACCAAATCCGAAAGCTAATAGGGACAACATTCCGATCTTTGGAGAAACTCGGCTTAGTTACTCACCAGTAATGTGAATAATTCTTGATACTTTCTCTCTTTTTTCCATTATCTAGACCAGTGATTCTCAACCTTCCTAGTTCCACCACCCTTTAATACTCGTATGTGAGTGGATCCATCTGCAGACGGATAGAGGAGTGGGGTATCGGTGCCTAGGACCATCGGAAATGTGTTTTCCAATGATCTTAGGAGATCCCTGTGACCCCTGTGAAAGAGTCATTCGACCCCCAAAGGGGTCGTGACCCACAGGTTGAGAACTGCTGATCTAGACTAAGGGTTCTTAGTTTGAGGTCTATGAACTTTGAGGGCAGAGGAGGGGTGGTGGTTATTTTTTAATATTTTAATGACTTTGTTTTGATATAATTCATTACATATTTTATTCATCTAAAAATGTTTTCCTAAATAAAGGTCCTTAAAAAATTCTTTTGACATCTCTAGAGTGCCACAGACTTCCATGACACAAAAAAGGATAAGAATCCCCGATTTAGACACAGTCCAGTAACACCTAACATCTTGAGTTTTTGTCTGGCCCACAAGTACAATTAGCAGACCTGAAGAGGAGGATCCCCTTGGGTGTATCCCTATTATAATCAGATATGAAGATTGGCGTCTGAGGTTCAGAGTGCAGTGGCATGACTGGTCACACACAGACCTACATGGGTCTAAGTCTTCTAAAGATCCCAAGCAATACAGAAGTAACTCTAGAACTGGCAGAGATTTTACAGATGGTATCGGGTGGGATTTAGACCCGGTCCCCTAACTCCATATCCATCATTAGAAATTTGACATCCTGAGGGGAAAGAAAGAAATCCCTCACACACACATCATACACATGCACGTACACACACACATGCATCATAATGGACCTAGATTCAGGAACACTTGTTAATACTTTTTAGCAGTGTGACACACATTTCTTAGACATAATTTCCTCATCCACAGGTGAAGGCTAAGAGTAGTATGTACCTCAAAAAGTTATTGTAAGAACCAAAGAAGAATATATATGTAATGAGCCTTCCAAACCTTAAAGTACTATATAAATGTTACTTCTCATTTAAAAGGCTGGTCAGCTCATACCACCTTAGGAGGGTACCACCATTTACCTAGTAATAGCTATATGAATTGTGGCAGTAATACATAAGGAAAAGGGGCGGCTAGGTGGCGCAGTGAATAGAGCACCAACCCTGAAGTCAGGAGGACCTGAGTTCAAAACCGCCCTCAGACACTTAATATAAAAAAACTAGCCATGTGACCTTGGGCAAGTCACTTAACCCCAAATGCCCTGCCTTCCCCCCTCAAAAAAAATACGTAAGGAAAAATCAGTAGCTTCCAAAGAACAAATCAAACCTATTATAAGGCAGTGTCAGAAAATAGTATTAATTAATAAATCAGGTATTTATTAAACACTTAATGTGTGGCTGGGACCTTTGAGCAATACAAAAGAAACAGATATCAGCCCTGCCTTCAGGTTTGTAGTTGGGAAGGCACAAGATATAACTATGTGAAACATCTAGAAAGTCAAACATTGCATAATGAAATTTAACCACCTACCTCTGTGTGTTGCATATTATGTATATGTCATCTCCTAATGGAATGTAAGCTCCTTGAGGACAGGGATAGTTTCATTTTTGTGTATCTAGCACATTACCTGGCACTTAGTAGGCACTTAATAAATGTTAATTGATAGTAAAGGTTCTATTCCTAGCTCTTTAGCAAGAAACATTTGCCACTTTGTTTCCTGTTGTGTAAAGGTGAGGAAATTGGACTAAATGAATCTTTAGGATCTTCATGTGCCACTCCACTTCTTGGGGAAAGAATCATTTTCTCTCTCATGGCTGCTTAAACTAGTTGGGGAGCAGGATATACTTAGATACTTAGATAAGTACGCCTTCTTTCTGGGCTGTGAATTTTCTTGTGGGGAAGATAGAAGACTGAGAGTAGAAGAAAGACAGAATGGGTCAGATGAGACCTGGTCTATGTGGGAAGTTATTTTATTATCTTGGTAAGTTTTGTTCATACACATTTCCAGTTTTATCCTTCCAGATCACCCTTGCCTAACATTGGAAATCACTCTTGATTCTTCTCTCCCTTGCATCCAGTCAGTTGCTACATCTTGTCCATTCTGCTTCCCCTGCATCTCACATTCCCTCCGTTCAGAGCCAGCTCTCACCCAGACTCTTAGAGCAGCCAGCCGCTGGCCTCTTGCTGTTTCTCTGACCTTGGCATTCTGTGTCTTCTCTCATTCTCTCGCTTCTGTAGCTTAGGATCCTCAGTTTGCATTAAGGACCATCTCAGGTGCCACTGCTTAGAGGAATCATTTCCTAATCCCCATAGTTGTTACACATTTTTTTTCTGATTATCGCCTGTTTTTATTTATTTGAAGCCAGGGACTGTTTCTCATCTTGGTTTGGTCCCCCACCCCCCACCCCCCAGCTCTATGGGAAAGCATTTGATAAATGCTAGTTTAGTTACATATTGACCTGTCAGAAAATAACATTTAATGTATTAAAATTGTTTTATTAGACAACCAATTCTGTTGTTGTATGTGCATATATATAATGTTCTATTACATGACAACAACTGTACTGTTTTTTATCTATACTTAATTATACAAGTAAAGTAATAACATAATGGTAGGGAAATAAATTAAAATTAAGACTTTGAAAATTCTTGGTTTTTCTTTGAATCCAATAGCTTTAACTTTTCAGTTATCTGTGTCTTGGTGTAGCCACAAACAAGTATTTCTATCAACTTGTGAAAATCACCACTTGATTTTATTTAATTTTTTTTTACATTCTTGGGAAAAGATTCTTAATTTTATAGCTGAAGTTATTTCATTTGGTTAATAAACTGCAAATGGAGGATATGGACAGTGTTATCTAATGCTAATTACAAAATTATATAAATTATAAAGTAATGAATTGTGTGTATGGGGGCAGGAGCAGTGTTGATCTCAGCCTCTGAAATCTGATTGTCCTAAAACTGGAGCATCTAATTTTGATTTATCAGTGTGACAGTTATATCACTGAGAAAATAGAAAAGAAGCACTGAGGGAAGCTGCTACTTCAGAATTAATTTTGACTCTGCTAATTCAGACTGAGGAAGAACTGGTTAGTATTACGGAAATGACATGAAGCTGGGGGAAACCATCTTATCTTGGAGTTCATAATAGGTAAGGAAAGGACTTTGAAACACGAACATGTACCCTAGGTTTTTTAAAAAATCAGATTCTTAAAAAAAATAATGTGTAATAGTTGTATTATGGGCAGAGATTTTAAAAAAAGTGACTTGAAAGATGAGAAGAGCTTTTAAATAAACTAAAGCTATTGTTTTTTAGTGTTAAGTTTGAAACACAAAAATGAACAAGGAATCAATAGGCCACTGTTGCAGCAAGGTGCTTATAACGCCAGTACTTGACCAGGAGAAGGCAGACTATTTAGTTACCACTTTTCTTCTCAACCAAGGAAGGTCTTCCAAATAAAAGAGCTTCCAAAAGATTATTCTGAGGAAGAGCTTCCTTATAATGGTTAAACTGAGCATGTTTAAAAGAGTAGAAATTCAAGGAGATAACAAAGAGGTAGTAAGAGAAGAGATCACCACTTTAGATGAGTGTCTCCTTTCCCACATAAATTTCATTCCACGGTGTCCTGAAAGAACTTGTTATGTTTCATCCTGAAACCACTGATAGAAGCACGAAGCCTGGAGTGGGGTCAAATACGATTTTCAACGGGAAATGATACATACAGACTATTGCAGCAGCCTCACTGGTTTCTTCCCACCCCAGTCCATCCTACACACTGATGACCAAGTAATTTTACTTGAGTGTACGTCTGACCACCTGCACTCTGTAATTCAGCCAAACTTCCACAGGACATCGCACCTTCTGCCCCCACGTCTGCGATGCCTCTCACCCTCCCACGTCAGCCTGAACTTCTGTGAAATTCAGCAGACGCTCTCTTCCTTTCTGATCACTGCTACTGTGTATTTCACTACTTTCTGCATATTAGTTTTTATTACCTTTTTGTTGTATTTGTACCTGTTACCTCCCCCATTGGACTAGTAAGCTACTCTGAGAGTAGAGACTGTTTTCATTCTTTGTCTTCGTATCCACACCCACCAGCCCCTAGCACACAGTTCCTGTCACTTAAGAGGTGCCTAATAAACAACCACTTTTTATCAGTTGACTGGTATTCAGAAAACAAGACAGTAAACTTGATGCTGATTCTCACTGTAATTCTAGAAAAGATTATAACCATTTTAGAAAAGAGTTCATAAGTTTACTTTAAGAATAATTCTTACAAACCTCATTTCCTTTTATGATGGGGTTTTTATATTTAGGTCATAGGAATGTGTAGACATGGTGTATCTCAATAACAGCAAGACATTTGACAATATCATGACATTCTTGGAGACTAAGATTGAGAGATGTAATGAGTACTTGGGTTGAGTCTTTAAGAAACCTTGAGACTACAAAAGTGGGGGTCAGTAGGCAGGCAGTATCTTCTTCGCATGAGAGACAGCCTCTGTAGAGGCATGGACATAAGAGAATGGAATGCCTTGAATGGGGAATGGCTGGGAGCGAGAAGGGTGCTAACTAAGCCTGCACAGGTAATCCAGAGCTAGACTTTGAAGGACTTTAAAAGTCAAACAGGCAGAGTTTGTATTTTATCCTGTAAGCAAGAGGGCATATTGGAGTTTCTGGAACGTGGTCAGGCCTGCGCTTTAGGAATTTCATTTTGATAACTGTCTATTAAGGTGAATTAATAAAGGGAGAAACTGGATGTAGGGAAGACCATTCAGAAGCTCATCATTTCTCACAAAATTGTTTCTTATTTTTCTTACATGAAATTTTTTGTTAATGGTTACTAACTTTAATATTAAAAATAGTATCTCTATTTAACAAAAATAAATCTAAAATCCCATAAATGTTTTTTTAGTACCTAATTTTGGGGGATACATAAGTATAAGATAGACCTGACTTATAAGCAGTTTTTATGTGGGGGAACTGTTTTAGTTCATTAGAAGCTTACTTACAGGGCAGTTAGGTGGTACAGTCAATAGAGCACCAGCCCTGGAGTCATGAGGGTCTGAGTTCAAATTCGGTTTCAGACACTTAACACTTTCTAGCCGTGTGACCTTGAGCAAGTCACAAAAACACAGGCGACCTTTTTAAAAAGTAAGAAATTCAGTAATCTGTGCCCTTTGCATAACTTTAACAATGATAACTAACATGTTTCATGAGACCGCATTTTAAGACGAGTATTGACTGTCTTGTGAAGGAATAATAGGATGATGAGAGATCTGGAATCTATGACATGAGAATAAATTACAGGACTTGGATAAGTTTAGACTGGAAAAGTAAAAGATGTCAGGAGGACCTAGTGCCTATATTCAAATGTTTGAAGGCCAACCGTCCAAAAAAAAAAAAATCATTAACAGTTTGAGTGAAAGCAGCAAGAATAAAGCAAAGAAGGGTACAATTTTGATTTGTGCACAGGAATTGGATTTGGTAAAGACAGAAACAGTACAGAGAGAAAAGGCTTTAAAAGAGGCTTTGAGAGTAATATTCTACGTATTCACATTAAATTCACGCTTCTGTGTGGTAGACACAGGGCATTTTTTTCACGGTGCTTTAAGTTAAGGTGTATAAACCATTTTCCTCACAACAACCCTGTAAGATAAGTAGTACAATTTGCAGACAGGTTGGTGGTGCAGGGGCTAGAATGCTAGAGAGCACCATGAGGCAGGAAGACCTGAGCTCAGATATGACCTCAGGTACCCACCCCGGGCAAGCCGTCTAACCTCTGTCTGCTTCAGTTTCTTCCTTTGTAAAATGATGATAGGGTAACAGCACTAACCTCCAGGGTTGTTGTGAGGATTTTTTTTAATGAGAGAATAAAACATTTTGCAAACTTTAAAGTGCTATATAAATACTAGCTATTATTACCCCCATTTTACAGATGAGTAGACTGAAGCAGTGAGATGATAAGCGCTTTGCCCAAGGTCTCAGGTGTCAGAGCCAGCACTCAGAGCAGTTCTCTTAACTCCAAGATCAGTGCTTCTTCTGCTATCAAGTACCAAGATCAGGTACTTTTACACCTAAAGAATTATGCTGGTGTGCTGGAATAGATTTGAAGTTTAATACTAAAAAATTTTCAGTTGCAAGTATTTTTCATGTATGTTTTATCAGGTGTTTTAAAGTCAGAGTAAATGCCTTTATGCTTCATAGGTAAATTAATATCCTGTGCCATGGGAAGAGACAGTATTGTATAGTGATAGATATCCCACATTGGAGTCACAAAGACCAGATTTCAAGTCCCACATCTGATGGCTATGTAACCCTGGACAAGTCATTTAACTTCTCAGTGCTCCAAGTCACTCTCCTAAGACCAGAAATTGCCAAGACCATGGCAGATGTGCATTGATAGAGAAGTTTCTGCACTAAGAGTTCCCCATCCCAATGCCATCAGAGATCCAGAGCCAGAATTAGGAAGAAAATTGGGAAGGCAAGCAGTGTTGACATAGGGATGGTTAAGGAAAAAACCATTTGGTAATTTTTAAACACAGGTTTTTTTCTGAGATGATGTGGTGACCAAACTTTCTCCTTATGCTACTTATAACTTATACTGTACATAATAAAATATTTTGTTTGATAAATTGATATCTTAAGCATTTATTTAGCATCTCCCATGTGCCAGGCAGTGTGCTAAGCACTGTGGACACAGATAAAAGTGAGCAAGACAGTCTCAAGGGGTTTCTGTTCTTTATTGCGATGGGGGAAGACAACACATCAAAGGGAGATTGGACAGAGGAGTTAGGGGTGCAATATCATGTTTTGAGTGGTGGCCAGGAAGTAAGGGTTGGTTCTGGGCAGGATAAGGGAAAGCTCGCCTGTCAGAGTTGTGCCTGCTGCCAGAGGCCAGAGTCAGTGGGCATGATGGCCCAAAGGGAGGGAGGCAGCATAGTTGGGAGCTAGTGCTTGGAAAGTGAGATTGGTTTCATTATTAAGGTCCTTTTAATTCATTTTGTGTTTAAGAATGTCTGATTCATGAAACTGTTTTTCAGAATGTTTTCAAATCTACTTTTGTCCAAAATGAGCTCCCATAAAGATATTTTGTTACATATTTTTAAAATAAAATTTTATTGGTATTTCTTGTTTTTAGTCAACTGCCTTTCCCTCTGTATCCCTCCATCTTCCCTCCTCCCAGAGAGCTATCTTTGGATTTTTTCTTAAAATGTTCTTTTCTGTTTGTAGGGAAGCAGCACGTGAGTGTCGTAGGAAGAAAAAGGAATATGTGAAATGTCTAGAGAACAGAGTGGCTGTGCTTGAGAACCAAAACAAGACACTGATTGAAGAGCTGAAAGCACTTAAGGACCTTTACTGCCACAAATCGGATTAATTTGGAATTTTTGTTTTCACCTCCTAAGGTGGAGAAAATGACTGGTTTGTCCACAGCCAGAAAGACAAAGTAAACTTTTTATTTTCTAAACAGTTCTCTTTTTTTCTATGCGCAAAACTGCCTGAAAGCAACTACAGAATTTCACTCATCTGTGCTTTGCATTAAACTGTGAATATTCAGACACCTGCCTCCACTTCTCCCCACCCCAAGAAATTGTCATCTTCCTGATCATGAAGAAGAGACAACCCTCTGCACTCTTCAAGGAGTAATAATTTGTTCATTTGTTGAATTGTTGGGGGAAGGTGAGAATAATTCTTTTTTTTTATAATTTCAAGGGTTTATGCTGAGCTCCTTGATTGCCTTAGCAACAGAAATGCCCCTTTTTTTTCTCCTCTTCCTTCTCCCCCTCCCCCCCAGCCTCTTGAAGTATCGTGTGGACTGAATGCAGAAAGTAAGTAAGGTGCAATGAAGAAGTGATGATTGCCAAATTTATCTATATTCATTGTAAATTATTTAAATTTGTTGCTAATGATATACCCCAATGGAGGGATTTATATATAGAAAAAAAATTAAGAATTAATTCAAAGAGTTTCTTGTGTTTGTTCTATTCTCTAATTTCTGCAGTGCTAAAAACTTGTTCATACCTGTCAAACATTTTACGGCTGGCTCTCTTTTAGATCACCCCCTTCTTAATTGCAATTCTCTTGTATGCTCTGTATTTTGAATACATTTAAGGAAGTCACCAAGTGAATGGTATAGCATAGCCTTTGGATCAAAAGCAAAGTCAAAGTTACCAATACAGGCGTGAAGAGCTTTTTACTTAAGGCATTATTAATTTTTTAGTGAGAAGAACTGTTAAAGAATAGAATATCCCCTTTATAATTAAACAGATGTTTTTATGAATGTTCATGTCCGTGGCTTCAGAACAGTAATCATTTACTATTTTTAAACATTTCAATACCTGCTCTTTCCCTCTGCACTTAACATTTTATCATTACCGATAAAGCCTTCAAGATGCTAAAGAGAGAAAATGAAATGCTATATTAATGAAAATAAATGTGTTGTAGGAAAAATGAAATTCATTTTAAAATAGTCCAGTTAAGTATGTTTATGCCAGGTGAATCTTATTATTGAAAGCTATGAAAATGTTGTAAGGATATTCAGAAAATCATCAGTGTTTATTCATGCATTTTTTTTTCATTGCAGTGTCCAAGAGTGAATTCTATCATAATGTTTGGGTTTCATTGATTTAAACATACACACATGCACATTCAAAACCACCAAAGTTCTGGATTTTTGTTTTTGCCTTCAAAGGCTAATTATGCCTAAGACTTTCCATATAGCATGTGATCTTTGTCATTTGATAAAGTAACTGCATGTCTAAATTCCTAAATAAGAAGTGTGTGGCTGTGTGCATATCACACAATAATTACTTATTAGTTCTTTGAAGTATTCATTGCTAAATTATTTTCACTAAATCTACCTGAGATAAAATTAATATTCACCTTGTTAACATAGGTATAATTCACATGAAATACTAGAATTTTAAAATACTGTCTTAAGATTGTTGTCACAGTATTTGCAGTTATGATTTTACATTCAGTTTTATAAAAGAGTTTAAGAAATGCTAAACCTTGTAGGATTAATGTTTTGTCTTGGGTCATCACCATTTGAAATCAAATTGTGTTAGACTGTTACTATTAAATGCAAAAGTCATGTCGGCTTTTACCGGATCAATTTTGAAAAGCAATATTTTTAGCTATAAATGGCTTGTTGTCGTGGGGGGGGGTTGTTTTTTAATGTAAGCAGAGTGGGGGAACATCATTAAAGAATGTAGCTTTTAAAGTGATATAGCTTATACATGTGGATGCATTCTCAAATTCTCAAGGCTTTCAAACAGCTTAAAAGTGTAACGTTCTACCTGACTGAGCTACTTGGACAAATAATATTTTTTTAATTGGCATTTTAGTGTACCACACACATTGGCCATAGTGAAGAATCTAAGTGAATCCAAGGACTTGTTTTCATGGTAAAAATCATTTCTTATTCCTTAAGTGATCAAATACGGAATTCCATTAAAAAATTTCTTACAAACTGTAAATAGCTTGGTGCCTAGCAAATTGATTCTCCCCTCTAAAGGGGAGTACCAACAACAAAAGTTGGTACTTCTCCTTTTATTAGGAAGTTAATTGACAGTTTGCCTCTTTTTTCCTGGTAAATAATGGTGATCATCTTAATATTATTTATTGGGTTATGAAGAATGACCTAGCTCTTTTTACCTTAAGGGCTGTAACACTGAATTGAAATCAGCAACACAGTGTGGTGAGGAGAAAAGAGCATACGCTCTTAAGATGAACTTGCTGTAGATCTTTGGATATATTTGAGGACTTCAGTTTCCACAAATAGAAATCAGGCTGCTTTCCTTCAGGTTGTTTTGTTTTGTTTTGTTGGAGGGGGGAGGGCAGGGTAATTGGAGTTAAGTGACTTGCCCAAGGTCATACGGCTAGTAAATGTTAAGGGTCTAAGGTCTGATTTGAACTCAGGTCCTCCTGACTCCAGGGCTGATGCTCTATTCCCTGTGCCACCTAGCTGCCCCTCAGTTTGTTTTTTTAAACAAAATTTAGAAAAGTTTAGTTGTTAAAGAATATAACTGAGAATTGAGGAATCTCTGGGTATTTTCATCTAGAAAGTAATTTTTTTTAAAGAAACCCACATTGAAATAATTTTTAACCAAGAACACATATGGCTACCAATAATAGATACTTTACTCTTCATTTTGGCCAAAAGGGAAAGAAAACATAGGAATCTGTATATATGTTGTAGAAAATAGCAAAATTGATACTGCTCACTTTGCAAATTAGGTTTTGTTGGCACTTTTTTTGTAGGACAGATCAAGTCTAATAAAAACTAAGTGGGGGGGGGGATTTTTTGTATCTTAAAGTTATGCGTTTGGGGGCTTTGGTAGGGTTTAACAGAAGTGCAGGTTAGAAAGGGCTAGATCCATTATGTTCACAGTACAAAAATTGGTTTCAAATTTTATTTTATTTTCATTATTTTGCAAATAAAAGTACCAGGCTGACAGTTGTGATATTGTCAGAGGTGCTCTGTTAATTTAGATATTCTTGGAAAAAATACATATGTATAATATATGTACATATATATATATATATATATATATATATACACACAGTATATAATCTGAAGCTCTGAGAGCTCTTTAAGTCAGGAATGCTGAGTATTATAGTCTATTGAGGTCAGATACAGCTCGTACATTTTTGTGTGCTGTTGCATCCCTTTTAGTAGTGTTTGGATTGTGTTATTCCAGCACTCGTGATTGCATTTTTTATGTTCTAATTACTCTTCCAACTATTTTGTTTTTTGTTGTTAGTTATCTTAGGCTGATACTTATAAATTATGTTTGTACTTTCCTGAAAACTTCCCCCCAAAGTATTCAATTTTTTTTTTTTTTTGTGCTTTGTCTCTGGCAGCTATAACAGTGGTTTAAAAAAAAATTGGAAGATTTCTTTGAAAAGGAGCCACTGGTTTTCTTAACCATTCTGGGGAGGGATTCAAGAGTTTCACGTAGGCAGGATGTTATCAGAAATGGTGTTTTGATGATAGTCAGCAACATTGCTATGATCTGAAAGCACAATTCCAGTCAGGCCAGCTATCCGAGGAGGAGTCATCTGACTGATGTTTCTCTCTTCTCTTCTCGGACCCAGTCCCCACTTGGGTACTACACCAGGAGAGGTGGTATTTGGAATCATGCAAAGGCTTAGGAAAAAACAGCAGTGTTTGGTTTAACAAGGATATCTTACTTACTTGAAGTGTTTTTAACCTAGTTTTTCTTTATGTACCTTAAATCAGTTTTTATTTTAGGAGCAGTTGTAGCCGGTCACCAGCACAAACTGGGCTCTAGTTATTTAGAAAATTTAAAGGTTTTTTCATTTTGCAATTTAAGTAGGCCTAGTATCTTAAAGTTAAAATTTTGAAGTCATTTCAGGGTTCAGGAATAGTGGAAATAATACAACTTTTTAGTAAGTTTTGGGAGGAGCTTCTCTCCTTTTTTTGAGCTCTGAAAACTGTTAGTGGATTATATTCCATTGACCTGACACAAAAGTTGTATATTTATTTGGGTTCTTTTTACATTCTATTCTTTGTAAATGTTTGGTATAAAATGCACTTTTTAAAAAACTACCCAATTTCTAGGAACTTGGGTATTGACAATATGAGAAGCTTCTTTAGCAAGTAATCATGAACTGATTATCCATCTTTCTCTTCCTTATGATTAAATCATGTGACTGTTTTTTTAACACAGATATTTTGTTGTTTGAAATATTAGTACCTGAAGATTAGTCTTACATTAAGGTGCTAAGGTGGGAGATTTGTCAGGGCCACTAAAATAGAATAAAGACTGGCTCAAATCCTGACTTGCTCTGTTTCAACACATTAGCAAATTGAATTTTTTCCTTCTGACAAAATTTTTCCCCCATTTTTGTTTTTCCCCAACATTAACTGTCAATGTGATACCAAAACAACCTTCAGAATTGCATTTAGGTAAAAGAGTAAAAAAAAGTATTTGTCATTGTGTAAACCAAATAAAATATTGTGCTGAATTTTTCACTCTGAATTGATTGTTTTCAGCCTAAAAAGTCTAATGCAAGTGAAAGAAAAATAAAATTTAGTGACCTAGAGGCAAAAGGTGCATGGAATAATTTGTTCATTCATTTGTAAAAAGCACAACTAGATTTTTTGTTAGGCAGCAAATGAAGATGAACCGATGACCTAGGTATATATCCTGAATATTGTTAATGTTGACTTTAGCAATTGACTATAACTATTATGTACTAGGAACTGGTTTCCTTCACTTTGTAGACTCAATGATTAGCAGAGGGGCTTGAACATATCATTAAGCTGAGCCAGTTTGGAAGGATTTCAAATACATTAAACAGGGTGCTGAAGTTCCATCTGTCTCATCTGCTTTATGATAAGTTCACATTAATTAGTGAATGTAACTTAAGCCTTTGTATGTGTCCTCAGGGGCAGACAGATTTTAAGAGGGACCAGATACAGTTTGAAAGGAGTGAGTGTATTTCAGGTGTTTTAGCTTGAAATTTATTTTTTAAAAAATATAAAACTTAAAAAATACAGTGAAGCCTGTAAAGTAAGTTGATATTATAAACAGGCAAAATTGTTTAGCACAGAAGTAAAAAATATTGACCTGTCTGCTGCATTCTGGTACTGTGGGTGCAGGTCCTAGATGGGGGAGGAGGGGAAATAAAGGGGAGGGGGGAATAGGGGTTTAGTATATCATGACAATTTGGGGTTTTTTTTCTCACCTGCAAATAAAAAATCAACAGTCCTCAGGAAATGTCTTTGGAAGGGTGGAGGAATAGGTAAATCAGTTAAGCTGCTTGAAGTAGATGTTCTGTAATGCTTGCCTACTTAAGCATGGAATTTTCAAGATTCAGCCTCAACTGAATAGCTTGCCTGAGGGGAGGGTACATCTAAGATGATTTGAAATTGGTGAGGAGAAGTGGAGATCCCTGAAAATAAAGGTCTTATGTTAGTTGGCCAAATTAAACAGTCTATCATGTGTTTGGGGGCTTTATTTTATTTTATGTTAATTGGATTGGTAAAATGCTCTATAGAATGTGTATTTTATCCAGATGCCACTCCATTTTATATATGTAATAAAATTATTTATATTAAAAGTGGGAGAGTAAATTGTAGAACTTGCATATGTCTGACCTTCGATATTTCCTGCTAGTATGGATTTATTAGGGGTGAGTAAGAGTGCTGGGTTATCAGTTTTCTATGTAAAGTTGTCCCTGCCTGATTTATTCACATTTTGGTTGTCATCACCAAAAAAGAATTATTTCTACTCCAAATTTATAATTTAAAACATTTTTTAAAAAAAAGAATATAATCAGGGAAGTTTCTAGAGTTTTTTTGTTTTGTTTTGTTTTTTAAGAAAATTAAGGTAAAGATTACTTCTGTCCATTTCTTAATTTACCCAAAACCATCAGCACGAAACAGGGTATTGATCTTAATTTAACTCTTACCATTTCTTTTGGAGTGGATTAAAAATAAAGAACTATAATGGGGAAAACAGGTTTCTATTAAAATTCCCTACATTCTAGAAACATCCCTGTTTTAACTTTTTTTTACTTAAATCTTTTTTGTGCTTTATGTAAAAGAAAAAAATGTACTGAGTTATAATGCATTTTATTAACACTATGTACATATTAGCTGCTTTGTGTTTCAGAATGGTAGTAATTGCTTTGTATATTACAGTGATCCTTGTGAATTTGTGAATTGTCATAAAGAAGTGCTTTTTCTTACTGTAATCTTGTGGTATAAACTGTCATAATGCCCTTTTTACACCAACATTTATGTGCAGTCACATAAACATGCTTTTAAAAATGTTTAAAAGTCTCTTTTTTGGGGGCTGGGATACATATACACACACACACATATTTTGACAGCCGTGACAAACTATATTCTTTGAGCTTTATATATGTTTGTTCATTTTGTTAAGTGAGTAAAAATGCTAATAGAAGTGTCATATAAAAGAAATCTTTGGGTAAAATAATACCAGAAAATTGTAGTAAATCTTCTGCTGCCACATTTCATTGCATGCCCATATATTAAGTACAGGATTCTCCACTGGGATACAGTAATTTATACTGAGTGAATTGAAGGTGTTACTAAGTTACATGAACTGTGTGTGAAAGAGAAATAACCATCAGGAATATCGTAGAAGGAATTACTTAGGAGATTGGACTAATTAGATATACTCTTAAGATGGCACCTTAAAAAGTTCGATTACTCTATGATCATGCCATTAAAGTAATAGGGGGCAGTAGAGAATAATTTCTTTACCTGTTTTCCTTAGAAAGTGGGAAGGTTTTAAAGATTTTTTTAATTGTTCAACTTTAGGGAAAATAACTGATGTTCAGTAATTACAGTTATTTTTCTGGTCTCACTATTCTCCCTTCAGCTACCTGTCCCCTCCTTGAATGGGTTTCCATTGACAGCTTGCCAAATCCTTATCTCGAGTGACCCTCACACTCTGCCTTCCCTTGAGCTACTTAACACCAAAACCATGCCACCTGGGTCTATTACAGGTTCAGGATATCCCATCTCAGACTTCTCCTGATTGACTATCTTTACAGTGGCTGTTGAAACTTCCCTGCAGTACCAGGTACACCAGCTCCTACCCTGTCAGCAAATAGCCTCATCTGCTTTACTGAGAAAATTAAGGGTCCCCACACGTTTCTCTTCCCTTTACTCTAATCTTTGAAAAAAGAAGTGGAAATTTGTGAGAAAGCTCTTGTCCGCTCCATTTTTGCCTATGATGCTATCTCCTAGCCTGGAGCAGCAGTTCTCATAATGTGGTCCATGCACCTTTTGAGTTCCCAAAACTTTTCAAGGAGATCCATGAGGTCAGAACTTTTCATGATAATACTAAGGCATTATTTGCCTATTATAATACTCTCTTTTCCAACTATGTCTGGATTTTCTTCAGGTATAATTCAGCCAAAACAATCTCATATAACAGATTGAATGCAGAAGCAAAAATGAAAATCTAGTATTTTCTGTTAATCCCGGGCATTAGAGATTTGCAAGATATATGAAACTGCCATTCTTCTCACTAAATTTTTTTGAAAATACAATTACTTATCCAAATGTAAAGAGTTTGGTAATGTTTTTAAATAAATCTATAAATACCAATTTTACTTTCCACCATGGCAGATATTACAAACAAAAGATCTTTAAGGTCTTCAATTTTTAAAGAGACCCTGAGACCAAAAAGCTTGAGAACTACTTTCCTAGAGCATACTCTTTATATCATTCCACTGCACTCACTCACTCTCTCTCATCTTTGTCCCCTCTACTAGCTCCCTTCCCACAACCTATAATACATGCCTAGGGCTCCCACTGTCTTAAAAGTTGACCCTGTCGATCTCCTTAGCATCCTACTTCTCTAGACCTTCACATCCAAATTCCTAGAAAGTTGTCTATACTCACTGACCTTCTTATCTCCCCAATTTCTCAATCCTTTCCAATCTGGTTTCTGATCCCAGTACTCCAAAGTTACCAACAATCCTTAGACCTCTTTCTAGTAGAAGGACTTTAAAATATTAGACAAGGAAATGCTTTGTCCTCCCTCGGCTTCCAAGGCCCTTCTGACTCTTCTAACATCTAACTGCTCCTACTGTTTACTTTGCTGTATTCATTTATTTGTACTTTGTTCTCTGTAGCTGTTTTCCAGTTATCCAGCCTGCTTCTTATCCTTTAAGGATGGAAGGAAAGAAGTATTTATTAAGTGCCTGCTCTGTGCCAGGCACTGTGCTAAAGGCTTTTGCAAGTATTTTCTCATCTGATCCTCTCAACATTATCACCCCCATTTTACAGTTGAGAAAACAGGTGGACAAGTGACTTGCCTGGAGGCACACAGCTAGTAAGTGTCTGGGACCAGATTTGAGCTCAGGTTCTTACTGACTTCTCATCCAGTGGTCTTTTCCACTGTGCCAGCCACCCTTGTTGATCTCATCTGTATTCATGGATTTATCAGTCAAGAGACATAGCTACATCTTTATCTCTAATCTAGCTCCTTAAAGTTGCACATTGCCAGACTTCTATTGGATATTTCTACCTTTGTATCCTATTGGCATGGTCAGAATAGAACTCTTTCCTCCTCCAAACTTCCCCATCTTTGTATTGAGAGAATCACCATCTTCTCAATCCCCCATGTTACATCCGAGTCTAAATTGATGGACTACCCTTTTATTACCTCACCTCCTTGTTCCCAGTTGCCAAGTTTTATCAGTTCTACCTCCCCCACGTGTATCAGACATGTCTATATTATCTCTACTTACATGGCCACTCCTGAAGCTCAGGCCCTCATCTCTCCCCTGACCTATTGGAATAGCTGCTTAGATTAGCTTTCCATGCTTCCAGTCTCCAATCCATTCTCCATACAATTGCCAAAGTAATGTTTCTAAAGCACAGGTCTGATCATGTCGGTCCCACTGAAAAATCTTCAGTGGCTCCCTCTTACCTGTAAAATAAAAGTTTGTTCAACTTGGCATTTAAATTTTTCCACAATCCAACCCCAATCTGCCTTTCCATATTCATCTCTTAACATACTCCTCCTTCATACACTCTGTTCTGGCCAGATTGATCTACCCCTACCTAAGCTTTTCCCCAAACCAAGTTTCCTCAATTCTGTTCCTTTATAGAAGCTGTTCCCTGTGCTGAGCAACATGCCCTAGTCTCATTCCTAGGGCTAAACTTACGGCAGGTGTCTACTGGAAATTTCTCATCTCTCCCTCTCCTCATCCCACCCCAGTTCATTGAACTCTCTGCCTTCTCAAGTTAATCTTGTATTTTACCCAAATGCACAGCACATTCCTTCCCCCATCAGAGATTAAGCCCCTTGAAGGCAAGTACTGTGCTTATTTGGGGGGTGGGTTTTTTTCCACTGAAGAAAGTGCCTTACACATAGTATATAGATTAGGTGTTTTGAGGGGTTTTTTTTTTCATTAATAAATGTTCTTTTAACCCCTAATTACTATACCTTCTATAGTTACATTGTAATTACAGGGCTATGGTTCCTGCTTTTTATGACAACTGCAACCTAAGAAACCAATATAAGAATAAATACAGGACATTTTGGACAGTGGGATTATTAAACTAACGTGAATGAGGAATAAGGTATGTAAAGGCAAGGGCCATTGTTATGTGAAATAACAACTAAGTTTTTGTGGTTTTCTTGGCAGAGATACCGGAGTGGTTTACCATTTCCTTCTCCAGCTCGTTTACAGAGGAGGAAACTGAGGCAAATAGGGTGAAGTGACTTGCCTAGGGCCACAGCTTGTAAGTGTCTGCAGCAGGATTTGAACTCACAAAGATGAGCTCCTGACTCCTAGGAACAGCACTATCCACTGTACCACCCAGCTGCCCTACAGCTAAGGTAGAGATTAGGAATCCTAGTAACTGGGAGACGGGTGTGTGAATATAGCAAAGAGCACTGGAGTATCCAAGGAGATAAAATGAACCTAGCAAACATTAAGTGCCAGTTGTACAGAGGTGTACCTGAAGGGCCCAGTTGTTAAATTTTTGATGTGACCAGTTACACCTTGGAAATGGCAGCCTACAAAGCAGGGCTTGATTCATTGTTTTATTAATGGAAAATATGTTAATGCTGATGCAACTTAAAAGTATTTTTCAAGTATATTTTTCCCCCAGAGATGGAGAGGCTCTCTAAGACTATCTCTCCCCTCAAGGAGTATATAGTCTAGTAAAGGACACACAAGATTTGTACTATAACACAAAACAGATTGTCTTAAGTGCTTCCAAAGAGCTTACTTTTAGTTTGGCAATTTAGGAGAACTTGGTAGAAGGGATAGCAATCAGCAGGACTTTGAAGACTGGGTAGGATTTCAGCAAGCAGAGACACAGAGAGTATACCAAGTGAAGAGAAGGACATGAGCTATGCCTGGTGCATTCAGAGAATGGCAGTTCAGGGCACTAAGAAGAGTACCTGGCATTAATGCTGGAAAGATCAATTGGGACCAAAGAGTAGACAGCTGTAAATGTCATTCTGTGGAGTAGATGAAGATTTAGGAGTCATGGGGTCCTTAACCTTCCACAGATTCCATTCCTTCGGAAAGCTGTCCCGTATAACAAGTATTCAAAGACAACACATTTGGAACTGATCACATCTCCTACGGTCCTAGTACAAGCACTCATCATCGCCAGACTGTATTGCTAGAAGAGCCCTTTCTTTCAAATCTTACTTTTATTACTCTCTTTTGTTTTTCAGTTACCTTCATTTATGACTACACTATCCTTTCTCCTTCCTCATACAGTGAGCCTTCCCTTGTAACAAAGACTCAAAAAGAGAAAAAAAGACCAACGTATTAGCTGTCTGACAGTATATACAACATCTCACATCTCATCTCACCCCCACCCCTTCTTCAGGGAAAAGCTTGGTCATCAAAACTGCACAGCATTTGGTTTTGTTTTATTTTTCTATTTATTTTGTCTTTTTTTTTATCACTTTCTTGGTTTAGCATACTTCTTTCACTCTGCATCAGTTTGTAAAAACCCTCTCAGACATCTCTGAATTAGCTAGCATTTATACAAATGTTCCAAAGAACTGTACATATTATTTAATTCCCATAAAAATCCTGCGAGGTAGGTGTTAACCCTGTTTTACACATAAAACTAAGGCTGGAATGTTGTATCTTTCCCAGGGTTATACAGTATCAGAGGCCAGACCTGAACTCGGATTTTCCCAGATTCATGGGCCATCACCTAGTTACCTGTTCATGTGTTGTTTCCTATAGCCCAGTAATATCCCTTTATATTCATGTAGCTCAATTTGTTTAGCTATTCCCTGATCAATAGACATCATCTTTGTTTCCTGGTCTTGGCCATCACAAAGTACTGCTACTAATATTTTGAGCTATGTGGGAGCTTTCTGTCTTTTACCTCCTTAGAATGTCTACCTTTTGGAGGGTAGGGCTATAACTTTTTTTACATATATATGATTGCAAATTGTTTTACAAAATGTTTGGACCAGTTCAAAGTTCCCCTAATGGTATATCTGTGTACCTCTTTCCACATTCCCTTCAGCCTGCGATAACCTTTTCACTTCCATTCTCTACCCCTTCAGCCCATCCATTACAGCTCTGGTCATATCAGTCACCCAGAAATTTTTTTAAATTCCCTCTTACTTTTATAAGAGTTCAAACTCCATTGCCAGGCATTCAAAACACTCCACAGCCTGATGCCATCCTAACCACCATAGCTTTATCTCACACTAATCTTTGTGCCTACCATATGTGCTCCTGCCATATATGACTGCTCATCATCCCAAGTATATACATTTGGCACTGTCTACCTTTGCACACACTATTCCCTAAGCCTGGAACACCACCACCACTCCCAGTGCCAAATACACACCTGTGCCCACACTCTGCCAGTCAAATTCCCACCTGACCCTGAAAACCCAAGTTGCACTAATACCTCCCTTCCCTGATTCTACCATCCAGCCATATCTCTCTTAGGCACCTAAGTATTATTTTGAATTTTATCTTTAAGAAGTTCCCTCTTAGACTGTATCCCCAGTACTTAACACATTGCCAGGCACATAGTAAGCACTTAAATAAATGCTGGCCAATTTGACTTAGATTGTAAGCTCCATGAGGGCAGAGACCTTGTCTTATGAAAACTTTGTATCTTTTCAGTCTTCTGCAGTACCTAGTACAGGACCCTGAGTACAGTAGTTTCCTAATAAATGTTTATTGAATTTGAATTTGTATACAGTTCCCATTATCTGATAACATTCAATAATCATTTTGTACAAATTCCTCATGTTTGGTTTTTTAAGAGCTGACCAAAAAGACACAAAAGGAGAATTGTGAGCCTTCCATTAAAGCACAGAAGTTTTGTGAACAGACTGTTAATTTTTTAATATCTCTATTAAATGTAACTCTGGGTATTAGGACCAGAAGTTCTCTTGGTCATAGGTTAATAAAATGTTTCAAAATTCCAACAACAAATCTGAGAGGAGTTTTACTTATCTCACCTTAAAATGGGGAAGTTGAGGTAGCAGGAAATAGCAGAAGAAAATCGGAATCCGTGCTTTTGTTCTGGAAGTGGTGACTATTAGTCATTTTTGTATCATCCACAGCATCTCAAAAGTACCTTCTATAATGCAAAGCAGCAAATATATATTGAGTACTTATTTATTGAGTATATAGGGTATTTTACTGGGTGCTGAGAAAAAAAGACATATGAGACATAATCCCTATCCTCAAAAAATTTTAAGGCATGTTTCGGTGAAAATGACTCTTTTCTGCCTCAATCAGCTAACTTCTCAAATATGCAGGTTGTCCCAAAAGTCTTAGTGCAAGCGTGCATTAACTAAGTATTTTTAGTGCTTCTTTACTGAAATACTGCACTAGGACTTTTAGGACCCCTGTATGTTTCATGTACTAATTTGGGACTCATCTACTTCTTTACATATGTCCAAGAAAGAGTTAATATTTGAAAGATTGAGACCTATGCATAGTTCTTACGTAGTATTCAATATTTTAAGACCTTTACTCTCATTCTGTTTCCCAAATATTTAGTATAGCAAAAGATTCCTCTTACTACATGTAAACCCATTTTTTTTTGAGGGGGGAAGGCAAGGCAATTGGGGTTAAGTGACTTGCCCAGGGTCACACAGAAGCGCATTCTTTTGATGATTTCTTATTATAAACCCATCGAAAATTCTGCCTACCTAGAGTCCTCTGGGCACCATGCAGAGTACAGGCTCAATTAGCCAGGCTTATGCTGGAGGCCCCCTGGCTGCCTTGACATCAACCTTCTGAACATCACAAGATCCTAGATGGCCGTGAGTGCGAGTCCCACAGGACACAGTGGCGGCACAGTAGCAGAATCAGGCTTGTGATGAGGCATTGGAGAGGGAGGTCCTGGGAAAGACAATCCTGGCTGGTTTTTTATCTGTGGAGGTGAAAGGTCAACTGGCTCATTAATAGCCTAAAAACTGCCAATGTCCCATGATGGCTTGAAAATTAATCTCCCAACTAATTGTACAGGTAATGATATTACTGATTTCCAGTCTAATCATTCTAAGATTCTTTATTACTGGCATTTTCTTTTCTGTGTGGGAATAAACTACCTGTTCTGTACTTGGAAGAAATTCTGCCTATCTGCAAAACCATTATCTTACCTTAGCCCAGATCAATACCATGTCTCATGCCCATAACCTGAGAAAGCTTAGGAGTGGCACTGGAAGCCACTGGTTTTATTTTTGTGAACATTTTGTAAGGATGGGTTGGCTGTTTTTCAGACTTTGATCTTTTAGGCTTAAAACATTTACATGGACCTTTGCCATTTCCTCATGCTATCCTTTAATCATGCCTGGCTCACACACCAAAAGAACTTAAGTCTTCTACTAACTTCATTCATTTATCAAACACACGAGTGCCTAATAATATGCAGCAGTGGTGTAATCTAGCTTATTGGACCTGGATTCAAGAGATCTGAGTTCAAATCCCAGTAGACACTAACTGGGTGAGCTCAGAGAAGTCATTTAGCCTGAGCCTCAATCTCCTCCTGTATAAAAAGAAAGGATTGAATTAGATGATCTCGAGACTTTTTCAGTATTTTTCTTATGTGGGAAAGAAAGTCAGTTGGATAGTGAGTCATAGTGTTCTGACACAAGATTTTTTTATTCTGACTACAGAAACAGAACTGAAACAACTAAATTTTATCCTGTGCCTTACACAACTATATTCCTATGGTATTTTATGAACATAAACTGTGCTGAGCCACAGTGCCTGCTCACTGACTGACATAAAAAAACACTGTTATCCATGGACTACATACCCAGTCTTTACATCATCCAGGCTCGTGCCAAGATGATCTTTAGTTTTAAATGTTGATCCTTTAGATAGAATCAAGTCCTGAAATATTTTCAAGGAAGGGACATTTACTGTATGTATCTTGTTGTCTCCTCCATTCCTATGTGAGCTCCTTGAGGGCAGAAACTGTTTTTGCCTTTCTTTGCAGCCCCAGGGCTTTAGCATAGCGCCTTGCAGGTAAAGGACTATAATAAATGCTTGTTGACTGACTGGTGGTTTTAAATCAGTGTCTCATTGTTCAGTACTCAGTTTCTTTTTATTTCTAGTTGAATTGGAAAGAGAATTTTTTGGCTCCAGCATCTGATAAGGTGGGCAAAATAGGAAAACTGATGAAATTTACACTTTTAGACAGAGAGCTCCCCCAGCTCCCAATGTCACCAACTCTATAAATGGCTCCATCTAGGAAAAGATCTAATATAGACCCTCACTGAAACATCTTTTCATTCTGTGCAAAGTTACTTAATTTATATTTAATTAAACTAAATAAACTAACTGAAGTTAATTTAACATATATATGTATGTATGTATGTACACACAGAGAAAGAAACATATATAATGATTTCTAATTCCAACATACAAAAGAGGGTGTTCTCTTTTAGAAAGGAAAAGAGAAGAAGGAAGGAAGGAAGGAGGAAGGGAGGGAGGAAAAAGGAATGAAAGGAAAGGAAAAAATGCTCTGCTGGCCAGTCATTTTTTCAGACCCCAGGTGTGGGGCACTAATGCCACCTTGTGGCTATCACCACAGCATACAAAAGAGTTGATCAGTTGCTCCATAGAGTATTTGTAACTTCAGTTTAAGCATGCATGCATTAAGTGGAGGCTCTGAAAATTTGGAAATTAGGGTATTGACATTTCTTACCTAAGGCAGTACTATAAAAAGAAAGAATTAGAAAAGAACCCTAAAAAAAAAGAGTTGTGAGACTTCCACTTCTAATTTAGTTAGAAGCACAGAGTTGTGGATATAAATTAATTTATGGACATCCATTCATTAATAAGTCTATAACAATAACAATAATAGGAATATTAATAAATTTAGTGTGGATGAAACTAATTTTTTTTATAAAAAGCATGCTTTTTTTTAAGCTAATGGGAGGACAAGGGATTTTCCATGACTTACAAATTTTGTTATTTCAGACACAATGTGTAGAAACAAAAAAAAGTTTGTCAGTTGCTATGGCATATTCTACTTGGAAAGTAAATAAAAATCAATTTTTAATTCTCTAAAATTATCCACACCAAAATGATTTATTTTTATCATTGAAAAGTACAAGCTAAAGAAAAAAGTACAAGCCATTAGTGTTAAAGTGTCAAGCTACTATCAATTCATTTACTTTTTCAGGCAAGAGGCCTGGTCCCCCTATCTCACTTGAGCCAGTGACAGCCCCAAACCCTGCACTTTTCCAATCTGGGACCATACTCCCTACTTTAGGCAGGCTGGTGTCCCACACTGCTTCTGGGGGTTCACTGTACTGATCCCAGACTTGATGTGGACAACCAGTCAGCATGAGTCCTGCTGCTCAAAACTCCCAACCTTTAATTATCCGCCATCCTTATCTCCCCAGCAACAGGGACCACAGGAAGGGGCCACCACACCTAGCCCTATTCATTTTTTTAAAAATACACATGACCTAAAAATTGTTACTTATGAATACAGTCTCACCCTTTATCAAATCTCTACATTTAAAAGGGCAAGGCAATGAAATGTAAAAATCATCCTCTATGTTACACTACCACATTTAGGTTTTGTTTTCAACATGACCTCCTGTGCAAAGGCCTCACAGAAATATACAAAAAACAGAATAAGAAAGTTGGTTGTGAAGAATTAACCATAATCATTTTATCAGAATCTAACAAATTCAACAAGCAATTCATAAAAGGGTAAAAAAATTATTTATTTTCTCAGCTAAAAGCTCATCTTTCAAAATACATGAAATATTTATTTTAATCACTTGATTGTATTTTCATGCAAATGAAATTAGAAGTATAATATGTTCTAATTACAAACTGCAGCCACTAGACAAAAGTAGAAAACACCCACATAGGGCCAACAAAGACAAGAAGGGAATGTATAAACAAATTTCATTCACATTCTGAAAACTCCATATTAAACACTGAACATTTCACAGTGAATTCTAAGTCATTTGTATAACTCAGCCTTCCCACATCCATAGGAGAGGCAGCCTGGCATACAGAATTGCCCCAAAACCAGGACAACCTAGGTTCATGGGTCACCTCTGACCCACTTGGCCGGGTTACTTCCCTTCTTGGTTCTCTAAGGTACTCTGTAATACAGTAAGTTTCAGGAAAGGTGCTGACCTATGTTGGTAGAGGGAGTTTCCTTCCCTCAAATCATAAATCATAGGTTCACTAAAATGTAGTGTCCGCTGAAATCATAAATCACAGTTCCACTAAATTATACTGACCACTGAAATAATAAATCATATGTCTACTAAATTATAATGACCACTGAAATCATAAATCACAGGTCCAGTTCATATCCCTAAACATTATCCAGATGGGTCTGAGCACCTGTCTGTAGAAGCACTCCATCACAAGACTGATGCTACAGAAATGCTTCATTCTTCTGACTTTGATCTGCTTGAGAAGATACTGCCCGATAAAGAATTTGGCTCAACAGTGACACAGCCAGCCACATACGATGCCACAACATTAGGTTCACAATCCAGCATTCACCTGATGAGATGTCACTGCAAGTGTTATAGTATGTCTGGCAAATACTCCTGCCTACACTCTACAGGTCCTCCTTGAGGTTTCTCCTCTGTGCTTTATATATGTGTACGTCCTTCTCAAGGTCATAGTGAATCTCCTGCACAGTAAAGCGCTCTGCCAGCATCTTTAAGAAGTTGTGATCCCGTTCATATCGGAGGCGGCAGGACAGAAGGATGATGGAATGGTCGCTGCACAGGTGCTCCAGGGTGTGAAGGAGATCCACAAAAGTCTCTTCCAGATAGATGATGTCAGCCCCCAGGATCAGGTCAAACTCTCCTGGTGAGAAGTTCCCCAAGTTCTGCCCCCAAGTCAACTCCTTCACCACAGCTTTTGGTTGTATATCATGAGGCAGATTGGCTTGAACGTTGGACTTGAGAAATTCTAATGCTATTTCCCTATCTGTGATGGTCACATGAGCACCTAGAATGTGGGTAAAAGAAATAGCCTCATGACAAATAATGTCCCCCTAATTAATTAGTAATTAATGTCCCCAACAGCTTCTCTAATAGGTGGGTAAGCAACAGGTATGGTAGAAGAGAATCATTTTATAATCACAGAATTTCTTAGTCAGATAGGGCTTTGGGCACCATTTGGTCCAACCCAAACCGAAACAAGGAGGCCTTTTACCTCCCTATCATTATTGTGAACAAATGCCAGGGCTTAGGAACGCTGCCTGGCACACACAGCAGGCACTTAATAAATGTTTTCCGACTAAGTGCTGGGGGTAGCCCATCTCACTTTTGTGGGGAAGCCTCTCCACAACCCCTACCCATCACTCCTACTTCTGCCCCAGGGGGCCAAGCAGAACAAGTCTGATCCCCCTTGCACATTACAGTCCTTCAGGTAACTGAAGGCTGCTGTCATGGGGCCTCTACTCTCATTTTTGTGGTTGTTCAGTCGTGTCTGACTCTTTGTGACCCCTTTTTGAGGTTTTCCCAGCAGAAATACTGGAGTGGTTTGCCATTTCCTTCTCCAGTTCATTTGACAAATGAGGAAATTAAGGCAAACAGGGTGAAATGACTTGTCCGGGGTCACACAGCTGGTAAGCATCTGAGGCCAAATTTGAACTCAGGTCTGACTCTGGGCATGGTGCTATATGCATGGCTCCTTCCACATCCTGGTTTCTAATCTATCATTCCATTAAGCTTCTAAGCTAATATTCCACTTGAAATATAGGTTGTCCTTCATGGCTAAAAATTCTGCCATTCGTAACATTACCATCAGCTATTAATCTGTCTTACATGTGTTTTGGCAAGTTCTTAAAGATAAAATTAGAGTCTCCCTAAAAGTCTTCAGGAAACAGATAACCTAAAATGCAATTAAAGAAAAATTTACAAGCTTAGGAATGGTAACGCTCTATTAAGGCAGAGGCTATTAGCATGGAATCTGTGAACTTTTAAAAATATGTATATGTCTCATATGTATTGGTATACATGTATATGTAAATTTCAATGACTATTTCAACATGACTGATTTTTCTTTGTAATCTGACAGATTTTATGTTATGCATTTAAAAAACATCATTCTGAGAAAGCATCTGTAGGCTTCACCAGAATGCCAAACGGAGCCTGACACAGAAAAAGGTGAAGAAACTTGATTCTATAGGTTCTTTCCCATCTACCTAAAAAATACTCCATCCTTACCTTTTCTAAATAGAAACACCTACCCTAACTTTGTGCTATGTAACCTGGAGAAAAACTGACCCTCTGTTTGCCTAAGTTTTCTCCTTTGTAAACTAAGGACATTAATAGTACCTGCCTCCCAGGGCTGCTGTGAGCATCAGATGAGGTAGTGTTTGTGAAAGAGCCTGGCACCATGCTGTTATTTTGTCATTACTATTTATTACCCCTCAAGCTAGTGGGAGGCTCCCCATCTTTTTCCATACATCTCAAGACTTCTAGATTGCATAGTCTATGATATCTTGATTGCCTTGCCAACCCTAACCCCTGAAATGCAGACAGGGTGCTAGCAAGAGCATGGTGAAGATTCATGGGATGAGCATGGAAGCAAGTGCACCCACAAGAAAGCTAAGGGGCTAGGATATGGGACGAAGAAAGGGTCTAGAAGTCATGAGGAGAGGGGAGAGCAGGCTGAGTGGCAGCGATATGACAACAGAAACTTATATTGGAGAGGGGTTATTTGGGTTTTAAAGCTTGGGAGATGGAGCCAATTGCAAGGAATGGTAAGGTCCAACATGGAGTCAGTTAGGGGATAGCCAAGAAGCAGAAATCAACGTCAATTAGCATGAAGGAAAATAGGCAACAAGGTTCCATGAAAAGAGAGTTTGTATGTATGTGTATGTGTATGCATATACACATACACATACACACACACACACACACACACACACACATTTGTATATACAAATATTTACAGCAGCTCTTTTTTGTAGTGGCAAAGTACTGGAGACTAAAGGGGTAGCCATCAATTAATTGGGCATTGAATCACTGAACAAATTATGACATATGAATGTAACTGGCATAAAATTTTGAAGGACTTAGGAATTCTATGATCAACCATGATTCCAACAGAGTAGTGATGAAGAAAGATAGGTACTCTTCTGGGAAACAGATGGGAGGGAGGGAGAATTTAGAACTCAATTTTTTTTAAATGAATGCTAAAAAAATTTTTTACATGAAACTGGGAAATATTTAACAAAATAACTCAAATATATTTTTTAAAAGACTCAAAAAAAGAGAAAATATTAATCTCCTCCTGATGGAGATATGATAGATCAACATGCGGAATAAAATGTACATTTTTAGACATGATCAATGCAGTAATTTGTTCTGTGTCCAACTATACTTATTTGTTACAAGGGTTTTGCATTTTTCTTCTTCTATTTGAAGTTTGGGAAGGTGGGAGGAAAAAAATTAAATGCATGACAACTGAAATTTTTAGTTTTAAAAAAGTGCTCTATAACTATAAATATTATAAACTATGATTATTGGAGGGCAGCGAGGTGGCGCAGTGGATACAGTGCCAAACCCGGTAGTCAGGAAGACCTGAGTTCACTTACTAGCTGTGTGACCCTGTTCAAGTCACTTAACTTCTATCTGCTCCAATTTCCTCATCTGTCTAATGAAATGGAGAAGGAAATAACAAATTACCACAGTATCTTTGCCAAGAAAACCCCAAACGGAGTCTCAAAGAACTGGACATGACTGAAATGACTCAACAACAACAAACAATGTTATTAAAGGAAGAATTATCTGCATGGATATTGAAATCTTGAGAGTAATCACAAGGGATGGAATGGAAGAGCTAGGAGTCCACATCAATGAGAAAAATGAAGTGAATCCTTTATTAAAAGCTAACAAGAGGGGGAAGGCAGGGTGGAGGTAATTTAAATTGTATGGCAAGGCCTTTGAAAGAAAGGCAGCTAAGTGATGGTGGCAGAACCCGTGTGGGCACAGGTATGGAACCTGCAGCCTCAAGGGCCACATGTGGCCCTGTTTGGATTCAGTCAAAGGGTTGCACTTGAGCATCTAGAGGGCCTTGAAGCTGAGGGTTCCCCACCCCTGGGAGCTAAGAACAGGCCTCCCTTGGTGAAAACTGTCAAAGCAGAGAAAATCTGATTTCAGTTAATAAGACAAGAAAGGAGGAATGCCCATGAGAAAGGTGGAAGATGTAGGAGAATTTTAGAAAAACTCTCCTAGGGGACAGAGTAGAAAGGATTTAGGAGATTTAAAAAGAACCATTTAGGATGTCCGGTGAGGGGTGGCAGGGCAGGGAGCTAGTTGGTGCCTGAATAGAGCAACGGCCCTGCAGTCAGGGGGACCTGAGTTCAAATCAGACCTCAGAAACTTACTAGCTGTGTGACCTTGGGCAAGTCACTTAATCCCATTACATCAAAAAAAAAACCCAATGGGTAAGAATATTGGAGAAAAATCAAAGGGAGATTCTGCACCTGAGATGGTAACTGCAGAAAACAGGGATAAGGGTGGCTAGGTGGCACAGTGAAAAGAGCACCAGCCCTGGAGTCTGGAGGTCCTGAGTTCAAATCCGACCTCAGACACTTAACACAAAACTAGCCGTGTGACCTTGGGCAAATCACTTAACCCCAATTGTCCTGCCTTCCCCCCTCCAAAAAGCAAAAAAAGAAAGAAAATGAGGATAAAGGAAATAGAGACAGCATGGGAACAGGGGGCTGGGTTTAGAGTTGGACAGACCTGAGTTCAGATCTAGCTAACTGTGTGACCCTGGGCAAGTCACTCTGTTTGTCAGTTTTCTCTCATCTATAAAAGGAGGAATGATTAAATAGCACCCACCTCCCAGGGTGGTCGTGAGGATCCAATGAGATAATAATTGTTAAGTGCTTAGCACAGGGCCTGGCACAGAGGAAGCACTATATTAATGTTAGCTATTATTATTATTACAGTCAGAAGAATGTGGTTACTGACGTAGTTTGTGGATGTGGCCAAAAAACAATATTAATAACCTGCTGCTGGCCCGTATCAAGTGAGAAAATAGAGGGTCTCCCAAAGTTCTTAGTACATTTTTAAGCTATCAAATCTTCGAGGACACCCCATATATGGATTAAGTAAAGTAGTAAAGAAAACGGTCAAATCAAGAAAATGAATGCCATAAAAACAGCTACTGTTTTTTTTTAATATATATTCACTTTAAAGACCATGGGAACTTAAAGAAATGGGCAAACTTACCCAACAGAGCAGCCACAATGCCCACTAGTCCTGTTCCAGCTCCTAGCTCCACTGCAGAACAGCCTTGAAGATTGAAAGCCCCCAGCTCCAGGTAAGTACAGAGAACCACAGCCTGAGCCAAAATAGAAGACCGATTAAGAGTCATACTATGTGCATGCATGTACACCCTCGTGAGTGCATACCACATCACATGGTTTTTAGCATTGTAGAGAAAAGGGTCTGAGGCACTTCAGATCTGAATTAGGACTTTGGTAAAAACTCCATTAAAAAAATAAAAATTCCATTTAAAAAAATTAGCAGAAGTTAGAGTGGTTGACCAGTGAGCTTGTGATTCACAGGCTGAATCTGGGTTCTGATTTTACTACTAAACTTTCTATCTGATGTGATCCCCAGGAAGACTAAGACCTTTATCTTGCTTGCCTTTAACAGGCTCATCCTTAAAATGTAAACCAGGGAGCAGCTAATCTCCTCTTCCTCAGTCGATTTAGGTATGTCCGGGGTCCTTTGGTGGTTTTTAATGAAACACAGAACCCTGAGCATACATACCGCGTCCCATACCACAGCTGCTACACCTAGATGCTTCCAGTCCTGCTGGATCTGGATCGTGCGGTTCACAAACATATAGGTGGCCTGGGGCTTATGGAATTTCTGAATCCCTATTCCTTCGGAGTCATAGGGAACCAGGGCCATTTTGCCTTTAGTTCATCTGCAGGATTTGCCTTCAGTCTGTTGTAAAAGAGAATCAGATGTAAAGCTCTGTCCTGGGAATGGCAGCTTCAAACCCAAATTGAGAGGATTTCCTAAAGAAAAAAAAAAGTCATCAGACTCAAAGACTGTAAAGTCTGTTTCTGGTTTGAAATGTAAGAAGGAGAGATGGAAATGCATCAGATGACTCTTCTTCACCCTAACAGAACAACAATCTGGAACTCTCTGTGCTCAAAAAAATCTCTACAATCCTCTAAGTCCACTCTGTGTCTTTGATGCTCAAAAATTAACTATTTTGCTATTTACTTCAATTTTTCTATTTTATCTTTTAATTTTAAATGTCTTATTGATACATTTATCAGACTTCTCATCTCTGGGGCAATTCTAGTCATAAATTAAATATGGCCAAATGAAATAATTAATCACCTTATTCCTTTCTGAAAATGTGTATGCCCCATTATCCTACCTGACAGGCTGTGGCATGGAAGACCAACAGATAGGGCCTCAGAGCCCAGCAAGCCCTGGGTTCAAGTTCCACACCTGATACATACTGGCTGTGGGATCCTGGGGACATCTTGGTGTTTTAGGCCAGGGTTGTTAAACTCAAATATAAAAGCGCCCCTAATCCTGGGGATGAGGATCCCTGCAGGCCACAAAATACTGACTTGGTTTTAAAATGGAACATCATCTATGTTTTATTCTATTTTTATTTTGTTAAATATTCCTTGTTCCATTTTAATATGGTTAAGAAGGACTATTATATCGATTATTATATGTGATAGCTTGGGTCAGAAGAGAAAGCCAGATATGTAATAAAGTGATGTGGACAGACCGACCTAAGGTTAAAAACTGAGCAAAAATAATGCTTACTGTAAAAAAAAAATAGTTTAATGTGATGTCATATTTACAACAGTAAGAAATATAAGGGGATATTTAAGAGAGAAACCCTGGGAAGACTTGTATGAACTGATGCAGAGTGAAGTGAGCAGAACCGGGAAAGTCATCTACACATGTAGGTACATCGCCAGCCCGGATTGCCGGGCCCCAGGAAGAAGCCGGCCACCAGCCGGGCCGGGAGGCGGCGTTTGGGGGCGGGGACAAAGTGGAGGCTTGCTTACTAGATTATGCGTATTTGGGACGAAGACTCGAAAATAGAAAAGGGGTATTTTAATGGCCACGTCACCCTGTCCCCGAGCTGCGCCACGCCCTCCTCTCTAAGGCTGATGTCCCGGGGGTGTGTGGGCCCCAAGCCGGAAGCCCAAGCCCCCGGAGCCGCGGAGTCCCGGACAAGGCAGCACCCGGAGTCTCCGCACCCCTCTCCCCGCAGGCTCCGGCCCCGTGGGGCCCTCTCCAGGCCACAGCTCCTCCCGTGGGCGCCTTCCCAATGCAAACCCGGGCTAACAGCCCCGGCGCGCGGAGCCCTGGGCGGAGAGCACAGAACCGTCCCCGGGCCACTGCGGCGGGGGGGGGGGGGGCGCCAAGGTGCAAAGGCGGAAGATCCTGCCCGGGTGCAGGGGTCGTGCGTGAGGCCCCGGGTGCAAAGGTGCAAGGGCTGGGGATAAGCATGCAGCGCGGGTGCGTGGGCCGGGATCACGTGTGGAGTCCCAGAGTGCACGGGCTGGGTTAAGCACTAGGCACCCGCTGCAAGGGAGCGGACCGAACGAAAGCTCGCCGCTCACGTCCCAGGGAAGGGGCTGCAGTCGGCATTATGGCCGGCTGCAGGGCAGGGGCTCGGTGTGCGGCCTACGAAGGCCAGGGCTGAGCTCACGCTCACCGCCCAGGTCCGAGGGAAGGGGCCGGGGACGAGGAGCGGGAGGCCGGTGAGCTGCCTCCGCGACCCGCTTCCTTACCGGACTCGCAGGCGCCCGGGATCTGCTGTACCCGCCTCCTGGAGCCGACTGTTCCCCCGGTCTGCCTTAAAGGGCCAGGCGTCCGCGAGGAGTCCCAGGGCCTGCAGTGATCTGAGGCCGACGGAGGGGGGCAGCTCCTGAGAGCCGGACAGATCCGAACCAGCCGGCCTCCGATCTAGAAGCTGGGCTATACAAATAGGGCTCCTTCGGCCTGCTTCCATCCCGCCCGAACACCTGAATGGAAGCAGCTTGTGGGCAGGCACTGGGCCCGCGGTTCTTTGTATCCCCAGGACTCAGCAGAGAATGCCCTAAATAAATGCCGGTTATTGATTGATGCGCCTGTGACGTCATTGGGGTGAATGCTCCCTAGCCCTTCGCCCCTCCAGCCATGTTGATTCCCTTCTCTAAATTCTTCGTATAAGAACAAGAGCAATGTGAACCAAACTGCAAACGCGGACAGTTTTGAGACAGAAACTCTGATGGATGCAATGGCCAACCGTAATTCCAGAGTCCTGAGAGGGGAAGGATGAGAAGCCCCGGTTTTTATGTACATGCATGCGTGCATATGTAATTTGCCCCAAGTACGTTAAAAACAATTTAAAACATTTTTTAAAGTTTTGAATTCCAAATTCTATTTCTCTTTGCCCCCCTCCCCTTTCCCTGAGACAGTAAGCAATTAGATGTAGGTTATATGTGTGCAGTCATGTAAAACATTGCAATATTAGTAATTTTGTAGCAGAAGATTTGAGAGAAAGTGATCAATATCAGTTTATGCTTCATTGTGAGTACTTCGGGATTGTCTTGGATCATTGTATGGCTGAGAAGAGCTTAAGTTACTCACAGTTTTTCATCCAGTAATACTGCTGTTACTTTGTACAATGTTCTCCTGGTTCTGTTCACTTCACTTTTCGTCAGTTCCTGTAAGTCTCTGAAACCTTCCTGCTGGTCATTTCATATGGCAGGATAATATTCCATTACAATTATATGCCACATCTTATTTAGCTACTCCCCAAATGATGGTCATCCCATCGATTTCCAATTCTAGTTTGTGGTTTTTTGTTTGTCCTTCATTCTAGAAAAGGACCATGACATCAGGACGTCATACCATGACACGCAAGTGGATTGGATTTAAGTAAGAAAGAATTACAAATAGATCCTGTTTAAAGCCCCAGTTTTTTGGAGCAAGGCCAATATGGGAATTTGTTTTTCTTGAATGGGCATTTTTATTTTAAGGGTTTTTTTTTCCTTCCCACTCATGGGATGGAAGTGGGAGGGAGAGAAAATAAATGCTTAATTGAAATAAAATTAATTTTTTTAAAAGATTACTATAAATGCTTTGTAAAGGACCTACCCAATAGCCTTTGGATCTTTCTGTGGGTTTTAACAAATATTTTGGGAATTCCATCTGAGCACTAGGGTTGTCCAAAATTTTGATAGACCCTTTATTAAGCACTTACTGCGTTCCAGGGGCTGAAAATGCAACTACAAGGAAGCAAGACCACTTTCAAAGAGCTTGCATTTTAGTAGGGGTCTATAAGATCTACAGGGGAACTGGAGAGGGATACAGACAGCCAATAGAGGAGGAGAAAAAATCCAAGCTTAAGTTGGGTGAAGTTTGACTGGAGTTCTTCATAAAATTATGATTTTAAAGAAAGGAGGGTCCCAGGACAGAGAGACTTCTAGTGTCACAGTGGGACAGATGAGCATTAGGAGGAGAAGGGAGAAGAGAGAGAGTTCAAGCACCTAGACTCCTTCTCTGCTAAAAACTAGAAATACAAAAGTAAATGATACCCCCTGCCCTTAAGGGGAGTGGATTTAGGCACTAATGGATCTTTGTAAGATGAACAAAAATAAGCTTATAAATTTATATACACTAATAGAGATTTGTATGATGCACAAAAACAAGCAGGCAGAGATATGGAGGGAGTCAGTACCAGTCAAGGGAGAATATTGGGTGCCAATAACTATAATACAAGTATAACCCCTTTTTCAAAACCTTGTTCTACAGAAGCCATAGCTACAGTTTCTATAGCTTTAAGAGCCAAATGGAATGTTTAGAATTTGGCAGTCGAGGGACTGGCAGTTTCTGAGAAACTGAGAAGAGAGTCAATGAAGATGGCTTGAAAGAAACTCTGGAGAGACAAAAGAAATAGAGCAAGGAAAAGCTTTCCCAGGAGAACTATCTTAACTATTGTTAAGCACCTTTAGAAAGAGAAGTTTATGATAAATGAGTCTGGAGAGACTGTTTGGATTAATAGCTTAAAGAAAATTGAAGAGAAGCTAAAGAAGACAGAAAGAGGTTAAGAAGGATTTATTTCTTGATGAAATTGTTTTAATCCTTATTTTTTTAAAAAGTATCGAGAAATTCTTTCGAAGAGACCTCATTTATTTATTCTTAATGAACTAAATATTTGGGAGTATGTTCTCCAAAGTGATCTGCCATGACAGTGAGAGTTTCAGGGAGAGGTGTTAAACTGTTAAATTTTCAGTGTGAGCACTTTCACCTTGGAAACTGGCAAAACCCACAAATCAGGGCTTGATGGTTTTGTTCAGTGTCTAGATTTAAGAGAAGAAAATGTTAACTCAGATTAAACTTTAAAATGTGTTGTGCACACATTTTTTGAGCACAACCAGCACATCCCTAGTTGGTGACTTTGGTTGTGATTATTTTCACAAGAATTTTCACAAATAATTTTCAATATCTTTATTATTGATTTCATTGTTAACAAACTGTATGCTCAGTAACTTTAACATAGTTAATCCTAAGAGAATAGATAATTTACTAGCTATAGATATGAGATATGAGTAACTACTATTAAAAAAAGAGGCTTCTCCAATTTATTAAATAAATAAATGGGGGGGGGGGTATTAAGCCATTGGTGAAAAGCGCAAATATAAAAGCAAAATGTAAAATATAAAGCAAGTATTGTCTGTACCCTTAAGAAGTGCACATTCTAATGGTAGAGACAACTCACCTAGAGGACTTAGTGACCAGGGAGGGGCACTTTGGAAAGTTACAAGATGTTGAGTAGAGCAGTAGGTAAATAGATTGACAGGCTCTATCAGGGAACAGTAGCAGGCTTGATTTATGCATGATTCTAGAACCCGAGAAGGGAAAGGTGTGGCAATGTTTCAGCAAGACTGTGGGAAAGATGGCCAGAGACTAGAGAGTGAAGGGAAAGCATGGTAGCTGGGGAGTTCCTGAAATATTGGTCTGGGAGAGACAGTCAGCTATCAGTACAGTGGGGTCCCAGGGCAGAAGTACTTCTGATGGGGGTTAGGCTCGGGGTTTGGGGGTGGTTGAGACCTCAAAATACTGAGATGCTGGGTCCTGCTGATTGAATTTGACTCAAGCCTTCTCTCAGCCAAAGTAAAACTAAGTTTATTCAAGATTTGCCATCATGGGTAGACTCTTAAGGAGCCTGGGTATCTGTGAAGCTTGTATTGACAAGCAGGGCTGGTAACAATCTGACCCAGACTGAGTCTGTGCTAGATTAATCTCATCCCCCTTATAGAGGCAAGAGGGATCTTATAAACAGAAAGACTGTGGAAGGGATCTAGGGGTGGTCTAGAGGAGAACTTTGGGGAGGGTCCTGAAGAGGCCTCTAGGGAGGATCTTTGATGGAACTCAGGTCCGACTCGAGGAATGGGATTAAGGGTGGGAAATAGCTGAAGGCTACATGGAGATGACAGACAAAGGAGGGGTAGGTTAGTTTATGGGTAACAGGTTTGGATATGGATATTTTGATAGGATCTAGGGTGGTAAGCAGCTGGACTATGGAGGACTAGGCTAGGTTAAAGAGTAAAAGAGATTTGGGCCTAGGGTAATGAAAGGCTTATGGCCTCAGGCAAATTCCTCACCAAATGGGAAGATTCAAGGGAGTTCCCAGAGCCTAAACCCCATCACTTCCAAGTAGCAAAATGGTTGTTGAGGCTGGAGAGACCATAGTAAAGTGAAACAAGGTGAACTGGTGAAGGCAATGAGCTTAGCTGACTGAGAGATACTAATGGATTAACAAATTAATTAAATAAATTTAATTAATTCATGAGGAAATAGGCAGACCTGTACCTGAATTACCCCAGAATTCAGGGGGATGAGAATGAATATAACAAGTCCAAGTTGTAGACTGAGGGTTGACTAGGAAATGATTGTTTGTGATCAGTAAAATCAGATTTAGAGCCTGGGTATCATCAAAACAGTAGAGAGACAAGAAAGCATAATACAGAAAAGGGCACAAGTGAAGCCTTATGAAGAATGCAGGAGAATCCCTGAGAATGCTCTTTGCTCAGCTCAGTCTGAGGGACTGAGAAAGAATGGATGAGAAAGAAGCTAAGTGTACCAACAATCCCATCAAGGGCTACAGCTTGCCCGTTTTAGTGAAATCTGAGTGGAGCAATCAGAACTTTGAGGAGAAATGAAAAGGTCTTGAAAAGCTTTTGAGGAGAGTGAGATAGGGAAGAATGAAAAGATCCAGTAGTTATGGGGAGGAAATGCTCCCATGCAAACAGCTATCCCAGCATCTGTCTTCCCTTCCTGGCCCTTTAGCATCCAAACTTAATAAGTGGAAATAATGTTGTAGGCTTGAGGAGAGAGAAGGTTTGAACCACAATCAACTATGTTAGCCATATTGGCCTAGTTATGGTCAGATAGAATAACAAAACAGACCATTGGATCCTAGATTTAGAGCAATAAGACTCACCTTTCTCTTCATCAACTGCTGACCAACTGCCAACACCCTGGAAGCAACCCTTATGGATATGGGGCTTGGCAACTGCTTCTGGGAATGTTGTAACCATAGCTACTGAAGATCCAGAAAAGGGAGCTCTTATCGTGAAAGTACTTGGTACTGTCCGATGGTTCAATACAGAAACTGATGGAAGTAACATTAAATAAGAGGTATTAACATCTACTTTGCATCCTAAAGACTGTGGAGGCTTTCCTTCTGACTTGCAACTAAGATGGATATGTATTATTTTACCCATTAAAGTGTGATCTCTTTGAGAGCAGCGACTTTTCCATTGACAATCCCCAGTGCTTTGCCCGTAATAAATACGTTTTCATTTATTCAGTCAGTCACACAGGGAATAATGACTAAGTCAGAATTTAAACTCGTGCCTTTTCATTTCAAATCTACTACTCTTTCTAATGAATCTGTACACAGCACAATTATAGCACATTCTAAACCATATAGGCATGGGAAAAATTCATAACAGCAACAGTAAAATACCAGCATTATAGAATGCACCAATATAGAATAGATGGGAAAAGTGGATATAAATCAAAATTATTAAATGTGTGACCTCCTCCAACAGCTCACTGTAGCTCCCCTCACAGATGAATGAATGATAGCACAGTAATACCATAACTATGGTGCCCACCTTACAAGTCTAGCCAAGGGATTTAAGCAATTAAAGAGAATTAACTAATGCTCTCAAAACCCCAGGAGATATGTAAAGGATGTATCTGTTACTTCACATGGGGCAACTGGGGCACTCTGTCCCACACACGGGATCCCAGAAAAACTGCTCCAAGGTTGAGGCACTTAGCATGTCAGCAGCTCTTCAAAGACATAGTTGACAAGCCCCCACCAATGTATTTACATTTGCCAGCCCAGAGAATATATTAGTACAAAACAAAAGACATTTTTTGGGTTTTTTTATTTGTCCAGAATTTATTTATTTTTAGTTTTCAGTATTCATTTCCACAAGATTTTGAGTTCCAAATTTTCTCCCTGTCTCTCCCCTACACCCCACCCCAAGATGGCATGCATACTGATTACCCCTTCTCCTAGTCTCCCCTCCCTTCTATCTCCTCTCCATCCCCCCCCCTTCCTCCTTGCTTTCTTGTAGGGCAAGATTGATTTCTATACACCATTGCCTGTATATATTATTTCCTGGTTGCATGTAAAAACAATTTTTTAACATTAGACAAAAGACAATTAAACAAGCAATATGCCCCCGCCCCCAAAAAAAGACAATAAGGAAAAGTCATAGTTTGTGACCTCAGTTTTGACTAAGAAGTATAGTTTTCTCTACAGATATGTACACATATACGTCATTGCAGGCAGTAGCAGCAGCAGAGTCACATATGCCCCAGAAGGGAGGTGACATGCTCATGTAACAAGAATAATGAATAAGAGATAGTTGGACAGTCCAAATGTTGCATTAGTACATCTCCAGTACATTGGGTTGATCTTCTACTGAGGATTTATGCAGGAACATGGAGTATAATTTTCCAGGATAAGAAGGATGTGTTCCCAGGATGTGTCACAGTCAGCACCAGTGGATGGGGAATATGCATACCAATAAGGTTATAGATCTAGCCAAGTACTGTATGTGCGTGTGTTTGTATGTGTATATGTGTCTGTGTCTGTCTGTGTGTCTGTGTCTGTGTGTATGCACACACACACATATAGAAATCTAGAGGTGTTGATGGCATCATTCCAATTTTATAGGTGAAGAAACTAAGACCCAGAAAGCTTAAAAGACTTGCCCAGAATTTTAAAAAGCTAATATCAAAAGAAAGAGAGTCAGGGGCTCTCCTGGCTCCAAGCACTATATTTTAATTCCATTACGATGAAGAGATTGTGAGTGAGGGTTTGAGGAAAACTCATAAGAGGACAAGCTCTTTTAGGTTATGACTTTGTGACATATATTTTGGCTTCTCAGGGACCTCTTTTATTTATTTGTTTTCACCTATATTCTGAATAGTTGAGGTTGCCAAATGGTTGCTTGTCCTTTGTATTCTAAGAGGACCAGTGACATCCCAGGATAATGTCTTGACTTGTGCTTAAATTGTATTTAAGTGAGACAGAGTTGCACGAAGTCTCAGCCTCACTTTCTCTTCCAGAGTCTTTGAAGTCTAGTGGTAGGACAAAATCAAGAGGAACAGAAGATGATCAGGGATGCAGGAGATGACTTTGGCATCTTTGATGTCTGATCAGGCTCTAAGCATTCCATAGCACCTGTTTCTGCTGCCTTCATGGACATTGGAACAAATTGTTCTCATCCACCCATTCTGCCGGAAGTCTTCACATCCTTGGGGTAGACACCCCCCATACCACCTATGGGTGTGAGGCTCATTGGTTCTCCTCAACCTGGTTTAGCCCATCTGCTAAGATAGTTTACCAGAGAGCTGTCGCTGCACATGCTACAACTTCTTGGAGTCACTGATTAGATTTGAGTACCAGGTAGACACCAAAGGTAGATGAGTGTAATGCCATACACCAGCAGATTCCCAAAAGAATGCTACTGTGAACAGCTTTTAAGGTTCAGATTACACAGTATAGTGAACACTCTGTTTATTCTATTACAAATCAAGGCAAATATTCATAATATATCACAATATAATATTCACAACATTACATCTTATCACGGAAAATCACAATATGGTGTTCACAACAGCTTAACATTAGAATGGCCACACAGTTTTCACTACAGTGGCCACAATATTTAGAACAAGGAATAAAAGAATAATCATCTGGTTTCCTTAAGGGGGAAACCCTCCTCGCTTGATTATTCAATCAATTCACAATATATCAATCTTCCACTCATGGAGCAACCATTAACTTAATCATCACTAATCTAGATTCACAATTACTAAATGTCATTAATCACTAAGTACAATCATTAGAAAACCACATAAACCCTTTACCCCTCCGATGTCCAGCAAACCTCAGTTTCATCCAAGTGGAGGCCTTTTTCTTCATCTTGACTCTGGGTGGTCTGTCTGATTCCCTGGATCCCCTTCCATGGTCCCAGCTCCCTCCTGAATCCACCATACAGTCACCTGGATTCAGAAGCAGACAGCTCCCAGGTCCTCAGGGCAGTCCCTGGCACACACTGAAGTTCACAGGATCCAGCACATCTCAAATCCTTCACCACTTCTCTTGGCTGGAACTCAAGGATCATCCAGGCTATAAACAAACAAAGTCTTATCCTGGTCATGCTTCTTCAGTCCTCCACTAGTTCGGCTGGCCCTAGGACCCAGAAGGAATATCAGCCTTGCAGGAGGCCTTCCAGGCAAGCCCTCTCAGCCTTCCAGGGAAGTCCTGTCAGCCTTCTAGGTGGCCTTGACCAGATTCTGGTCTCAGTAAAAGTCCATCTCAGTTTTCAGTGAGCTTCCAGATGCTGGGAGAGTTTCTCTCTCTCTCTCTCTCTCTCTCTCTCTCTCTCTCTCTCTCTCTCTCTCTCTCTCTCTCACACACACACACACACACACACACACACACACACACACACACACACACACACTTCCTTTCTTTCCTTCTTCCTTCCTCCTTCTCTTTCTTTATTCCTTTTTTCTCTTCTTTTCCTTTTTCTTTCTTTTTACCTCTCTCCTTTTCTTCCTTCCTTTCCTTTGCCCCTCCTCCAACCTTTCTTCCTTTCTTTTTGTATTTTATATTTCTTATGGTTCAGTAATATTCCATGGTATTTTTTTTCTTTTATTTAGATTTTCTCTGTCTCCTTCCTTCTGCCTTGCTTTGTCTTCTTTTTTCTCTGTAACCTCTCCTTTTTTTTGAGCTAGAAGGGAACCCAATCTCTAATTTAATAAATGAGGATTTGCATACAGTGACTTTACCAAAGATGGTGTTAGTGGCAGGTCCCGACCTTGAACCCAGGCCTCCTGACTCTTGAATCAAGTTTTCTTTCCCTTGCACCAAATTCCCAATGTTGTTATCTATATTCTACATTATGTTATATTACATCATTTTCATTAGTCCATGCAACCTTTGGGGTGCTGTGATGAAAAAACCCTACATTTAGAAGCAGACCATCTGCTGACTTGGCTATTAGATTAGTTGGGTGATGTCCTGTTAGCCACTTGACCTCTCTGGCCTCTTCATCTGGAAAACAAGAGGACTGGGCTAGGAAGCCTCTTCTCTCCCCTTCCACTCTACAGCCTCTGATCCTCCTGCTACCCCTAGCAGAACTGTCATGTTTTCTTATGTGACCCCCCAACTCTTTTTCTTCCCTGGCTTCCCCCTTGATTTACTTTACTCCTGTCTCTTTTTTCAAGCCTCACTAACATATGGTTGTCTGTCTTCTTGGCTGCCTTTTATTCATTCTCTTGTCTCTACATCCATTGCCTTAGTAGCCAGCTCACCCACAATTATGGTTTCAAATATATCCATACCCATCCTCTGGTTCTCTATTTCTGTTTTTGGTTTTTTGGGTTTGGGGGTTGTTGGTTTTTTTGCTGTTTGGAGGGGAGAGGGCAAGGCAATTGGGGTTAAGTGACTTGCCCAAGGTCACACAGCTAGTATGTATGTCAAGTGTCTGAGGTCAGATTTGAACTCCAGTCAGGTACTCTATTCACTGCACCACTTAGCGCCCCCCCCCCCATTCCTCTATTTCTAAATGTTTCCAGGATGTTGCTACTTGCCATCTTGATACCATCTCACACTCTTTTTAGCCTGAATTTCCATATTCCTTTTTTGTTAACCCTTTCAATTGGGTTGATTTCCCTCTTGATAGCCAGTGGCAAGGGAAGGGAAGGGAAAGAGAATGAGCATTTATTAAGCAACTGCCACATACCAGGTCCTATGCTAAGCGCCTTACAAATATTATCTCCTGATCAACTGTGAAAGACTTGGCTACTCTAATCAATACAATGATCGATCCAAGACAATTCCAAAGGACTCACGATGAAAAATACTGACCACCTCCAGAGAGAGAACTGATGAGCTCCGATGCAGAGTGAAGCATACTTTTTTCCCTTACTTTATTTTTCTTGCTTTTTTCCCCCACAACATGGCTAATATTGAAATGTTTTACATGAATTTCAGACTTGATATAATTGATATCACATTATGGGTGGGGAAGGGGTTGAAAGGGATGGGAGAATTTGGAACTCGAAATTTTTTCTTGATTGATTGATTGATTGATTTTAGTTTATAACATTCAGTTCCACAATCTCTTGAGTTTCAAATTTTCTCCCCCTCCCCCCTATAACAGCATGTAATCAAATATAGGTTCTACAAATACCTTCACATTGAACGTTAGTCATGTTGTAAAGAAGAATTATAACCAATGGGGTGAACAATGAGAAAGAAGGGACCAAACAAAACAAAACATAAATGAGAAAAAGCAAGTAGTTTGCTTCCGTCTGCACTCAGACTCTGCAGTTCTTTCTCTGGATGTGGATCTCCCTTTTCCATCATGAGTCTTTTGGAGCTGTCTTCTAACCTTGCATTGCCCAGAGGAGCCCAGTCTATCAAAGTCAGTCATCACACACACAATGTGTCTGTAATTGACAAAGTTCTCCTGGTTCTGCTCTCCTCACTCAGCATCAGTTTAAGTCTCTCCAGGTTATTATGGAGTCCATCTGCTCCTCATTTCTTATAGCACAGTAGTGTTCCATTACATTCATACACCACAACTTGTTCAGCCATTCCCCAATTGATGGGCATCCCCTTGATTTCCACTTCCTTGCCGCCACAAAAAGCTGCTATAAATATTTTTGTACATAATGGATCCTTTTCCCACTTCTGTGATCTCTTTGGAATACAACCTTAAAAGTGGTGTTGCTGGGTCAAAGGGTATGCACTTATTTATAGCCCTTTGGGCATAGTTCCAGATTGCTCTCCAGAATGGTTGGATCAGTTCATAACTCCACCAACAATGCATTAGTGTTCCAATTTTTCCACATCCTCTCTAGCATTAATCATCTTCCTGTTTTGCCATCTTAGTCAATCTAACCAGTGAGATGTGGTACCTCAGAGTTGTTTTGATTTGCAAGGAACTCAAAATTTTTAAAAATGAATGTTAAAATTATATATATATTTCTAAAGCAAGTACCTCATTTGATACTCAGAACAATTACACAATATAACACAATTATCTCATTCAGTACTCAAGCAACCCTGATAAATACGTGCTATTAGTTGAGAAAACAGAAACAGATAGAGATTAAGTGACTTGCCCAGGATCACACAGCCAGTAAGTGGGTTGAGGCCAAATTTTAACTCAGGTCTTCCAAACTAAAGGCCCAACACTATGCAACCTAGCTGTACTATAGTCACTCAGACTTAAAACCTGAAAGTCATCTTCAACATTCCCTCTCCATCATCTTTACTGGTACAATTCAATAAATATTTATTAGGGGGAAAGGAAATAAACATCTATTAAGCCCCTATTATGTACCAGGCACTGTGCTCTATAAATATGATCTTATTTGACCCTCACAACAACCCTGTAAAATAGGTATTATTATTATCATCCCTATTTTACAGTTGAAGAAACTGAGGCAGACAGCAGGTAAGTGACTTGACTAGGGTCACGCAGACAGCAAATATATGAGGGTGGACTTGAACTCAGATCTTCCTGGCTGCAGCACTACCTAGCTGTCTTTGTATTAAGAACTCACTTTGCCCAACAATACCACTTCTAGGACTGCATCTCAAAAAGATCCTAAGAATGAAAAAAGGACCCACATATACAAAAATAAATAGCAGCTCTTTTTGTGGTGGCTAAGAACTGGAAAATTGAGGGGATGCCAGTCAGTTGGGGAACAGCTAAACAAGTTGTAGTATATGAATATAATGGAATACTATTGTGATATAAGAAATGATGAGCAGGCAGACTTCTGAGAAACCTGGAAAGACTTATATGAACTGATGCTAAGTGAGGGGAGCAGAACCAGAAGAACATTATATGCAGTAACAGCCACAGTGTGTGAGGACTGATTCTGATAGACTTAGCCTTTCTTAGCAATTCAAGGGCCCAGTCACATCCAGAGAAAGAACTATGGAATTGGAATGCAGAACAAAGCGGACTATTTTCTTTTTTGTTTTGTTTTATTTTATTTTCTTTCTCATGGTTTTTCCCATTCATTATCATTCTTCTATGCAACATTACTAATGTGAAAATGTGTTTAATAGGAATCTATGTGTAGAGCCCATATCAGACTGCAAGCCATTTTAGGGAGGGAGAGAGAAGGGAGGGGAAAAAAATTTAAAACTCATAGAAGTGATTGTTGAAAGCTAAAAAATAGATAATTTAATTTAAAAAAAAAAAGAACCTATTTCATCCAGAACTGGCCATCGATGGAATTTAAAGATTTGATAAAGCATAGTCCCTCCTCCATGGGGCTTATATTATAATAAGGGGATGCAATACATTTACAGATAAATGTAGGAATTGGGCATGGACCTGTGACTTCACTGGTGCTGGGAACTCCCAGGTGGGGAAACTCCCTTTATCAATACAACTTAAGAGTTTTACAGGGTTACTTAAATCACTGAGAAGTGATGATTTGTCCAGCGTGACACAGCCCATATATCAGAAACAGTACTTGAACCCAGGTCTTACTGGCCAGGCTGTCTCCCCATGGGTTTATGCAGCTTCTATAGATAAATAAAGCCTGAGATAATACACAAATACACTGGAAACATATAAAACAAAGCTCACTGGAAGACCAAGGGAAAGGTGCAAGGAGAAGGTGATATTTTAATTGGGTTTTTAAAAGTCGATAACAGACAGTGAAAGAAGGCAGACAGTCCAGATGTATTCCATTCTAGGTAACATCCTGAACTAAGGCACAGGAGCGGGAGAGGACAGGAAGGGGTGTTCAGAAGACCCAGAGTATGAGATAACCAATTTGGCTGGAGCATGGAATATGCCAGGAAATGGGATGAAGTAAGTCTGGATTGGAAGGACAGCTCCAAAGGAAGGAAGGAAGGTCCTGAGTGCCAGACAAAGGACTTTGAACTTTACTCTCCAGACAACAAGTTTCCACCAAAAACCTAGACAGAATTGTGATATTCTCATGGTGGTAGGAAGGATGGCTTGAAAGAAAGAAAGAGTAAAGGTAAGAAAATGCAATGGGAGGTCCTAGGCACTCATATGTACTTGGTTTTCTCTAAAATTTACCGTGTAATATGGTGATATGTCTGTCTTATCCCTTTACTAAATGGAAAATTCCACAAGAGCAGGAACCATGCCTAAAATGCTTGTCCAAACGCCCCCAGCATACCTTACACATAGTAGCTGCCCTGAGAATGTCTAATGATTTTTTCTCACCCTGGAACTTCCATCTGCACCTGGGCCCTCCTTGCCCAGGAATTTCCAGCCATCCCTGGGGGGCCTTCTCAACGTAGAATACACCACTTAAAGTCGTACTCCCTCTTCTTGAACTGTTAAGTTCCTCCTGGAGTCTCCATTTTGTGGAGAGACTCAAATTGGCTTCCATTCTCCTCCCAACCCTTTTACTGGATTCCAAACTTCATAGCCATGCCCATGAGCTGGGTACTTCCTGCCTCTCCCGCTCCCCGCTCCCCCCAACCTTTCTCTCCATTAGAATGTAAGCTTCTTCTTGGGGTTCCCTTTTTGCTTGTATTCATATCCCTGGCACCTCGCACAGCAAGTGCTTAATAAATGCTTATTTCCTTTCTTCTTTCCTTGTTGAATCTCACTTATAGAAGATCCTCTGCACCAGAAACTTCCCATGTTTCTGATTGCTGATCAGATCAAGTAACAAATTTTCACACTTAAATGTTTAAGAACTTCCAGTCTTCACCACTTTACCTACCGGACCTCATTGTTCCTTACAAAAACTAAATTATCAGAATGTCCTCAGAACCTTTGTCAAATTAATATTTAAATCCAATCAAATCCCTGTATTGAAGTCAACTGTAAAAAAAAAATGCCTTGAGTTCAAATAGTTTTTAATAAACTTTAATTGAGGTAAAATGAAAGACAATTAAAGTCTTATTTTATTTTTAATTCCTCGACCTTAAAAAAAAAGAAAGCTCCATTTTAACAACTCAATAAGTTTCTTATTCTAATTAACTACTTTTGTAGTTAATAAATGTGAGTGGGTTTTTGTTTGCTCATAAAACTAAAGTCATTATTTTGAACCTTGCATCAAGCTTTTTACTCTGTTCTTAGGCAGATTATGTTCCCCCAGTTTGTGTGTGGGCTGGTTCATTTGTAAATGAAACTAGTTATTTTAATCACATAATCTCTAACATGTAATATGTACATCAAAAGGTTTCCCAAAGTCTTAATAGCTTTAAACTGTACTCACTCTGTGACACTCTACATAGAAATATGTCTATAGTAAATATGTATATATAATATGCTGTTGTTCAGTCATGCCCAATTCTTCATGACCCAATGGACTCAAAGCACACCAGGTTTTTCTATCCTCCACTATCTCTGGAAGTCTGTTCAAGCTTTTGTTTGTGGCTTCCTTGATACTACCTATCCATCTCAACCTCTACCATCCCCTTTTCCTTTTGCCTTCAATCTTTCTTAACTTCAGGGTCTTTTCCATTGAACCCTGTCTTCTCATTATGTGGCCAAAGTATTTAAGATTCAGCTTCAGTGTTTGTCCTTTCAATGAATAGTCTGAATTAAGTTATTTAAGAATTGACTAACTTGATCTCCTTGCTTTCCCAGGGACTCTCAAAAATCTTCTCCAGAACCGCAATTCAAAGGTGTTAGCTTTTCTTAAAGTTCAATTCTCACGGCCACACTTTGTTAATGGAAACATCATAGGGCTGACTATATGAACCTTTGTCAACAAAGTGATATCTCTGCTTTTTAGTATGGGTGTGTGTGAGATGAAAGAATTCAGAGTCTGAATCTAAGGTCAGAAAAGGTCTTTATTCTTTCTCAAGAGAAAGGACTCTGCTCCAGTTGCCTGAATGGCAGCAGGGAGAGAGAGCAACAGGTAGAAGCCAGCCCATAGTTATATAATCTTCCGATTGTAACAGCAAGCACCCTAGCATACCTAGGGCGGCTACTAGCACAGGTTCTTAGATCTGCTTTTCTAAAGGAAAGCAACTCAAAATGGGTTAACAATCTTACTTTAATCAATCAAATACCATTTACCTAGTTCAGGGGGAAAAGTCGGCACCCTGAACTTCAGAGAATACAAACA
>CM053580.1:66499650-66528968 GCA_028627135.1 Pseudochirops cupreus | reverse complement strand
CGGCTTCCAGCGCCTGACCATTACATCAGTTACCTAGTCAGTTACCAGAGAGGGAAGCACCAACATCCGGGCTTTTCATAGCCGGGGGGCTCAACGGCTGCCCAGAGTCTCGTCTGGCCAAATCACACAACTCTTCTCAAAGTGAGCCCCAAACCAAAACTTCACATCAGGGCGTATATATAGCCTTCTCCTGGCTTGGAGAATGTCACAGCCCTCTAGACCCATTGCCCAATCACAAAGCTACAAGGCACGGGCATTCCTGGAAAACAAGCCTGGTGCCACAGGCTCCACGTGACCACATTCAGCCTATTAGGGAACAGAGTATACTTTCAAATCTGGGAAGGTTCTCAGAGTTATGTAGCCACTTTAGCAAAGGGCCCAGGGGCAGGGAAGATCTTCAGATTCCCATAACACCAATGCAGAAACCCAACCCCCCCAACTGGTCTTCACTCTTATTGGTAGGGGGGCTGTCCCACAACCTAAGCTCGGATATCTCTCTGAGACAAAGGACCTGGAAACATGTGGGTGTCCAATGAAAGTAGTCTTAACCTTATTTGGCATATCTTCTGCTGAACTGGCTCTGGGGGAGGGTCTCCATTGCTCCAAGCCTCAGATTGCTTGAAGGTCAAGTGACCTAAACCTAGACCTAGTGAATAGTGAAGCCATTCTAGATCTGATTTTTCAGAATGGGGAAACTTCACTATAAATTATCCCTCACAGGTGTGTGTACCACATAAAAATAAAATGCCCAAAAAACACTACTGTGGCATTGCTGGATCATTCTGGTGAAATTACATTGCAGGTATTGTACAATGCTCAACTGTGAATGACTCAGCTCTTCGAAGAAATACAACGATAGGAGACAATTTCAAAAAATGTTATCCACCTCCAGAGAAAGAACTGACAGAGTCTGAATGCAGATGGAAGCATACTATTTTTCACTTTTTTCATGTTTTTTTTCTTGGCCTGTATTTTCTTTTACAACATGACTAATATGGAAATGCTTTGCATGATTGTGCATGTATAACCTGTATTAAATTGCTTATTGGAGGGTGGGGGAGAGGGAAGGGAGAGAGAGGGAAAGAATTTGGAACTCAAATTTTTTTTTTTAAAGAATGTTAAAAGTTGTTTTTACATGAAATTGAGAAAAAAATTAAATGTTCAAAAAAAGAAAAGAAAAAAGTGCTCTGAAAAATTTGTTATATAAATGTGCACACTATTATTATTGAGATGTCATTCATCTTTGATTCTAATAATAATAAATGCTTATTATTATCATCATGATTTAGATAATCCTTGGCACAGTGCCTAGCACATAGTAAATAATTAATAAGTGTTTGTGAGAGAGAGAGAGAGAGAGAGATAAAGAAATTATATTGCAGGCAATGAAAGGGAAAGATAACTTCATTTAAACTGAACTGTAACCCAGATTTCTCAAAGCCCAGAAAGACTTCATCATCAGCCACATTTTAGGGGTCTGTGGATGTGGAGAGGGTCCCAACTGGTTACATAAAGAAATTTGCTCAAATTAACTTGGTCATCATGGAGTTTCATTGGTAACAGTTTTTTCATTGTACTGGGCAAACCAAAGTGGCCATTCTAAAGACTGAAGGTAAAAAAAAAAAAAAAAAAAAAGGTGGGGCAGGGGAGGCTAGGTGGTGCAGTGAATAGAGCACTGGCCCTGGAGTCAGGAGGACCTCAGTTCAAATCCGGCCTCAGACACTTAACACTTAACTAGCTGTGTGACCTTGGGCAAGTCACCTAACCCCAAATGTCCTGCCCTCCCCCTCCAAAAAGTAAAAAAAAAAAAAAAGACTAAAGGTCTTATGGATTGGATTGTACTTTAATGCTGATTCCATGCTTTTTAGTATGTGACATAGGGATAGGAAGGTGGTATCAGTCAATTAGTCAACTAGTATTATTTATTAAGCACCTACTGTATATGCCAGGCACTGAGGATACAAAGAAAAGCAAAAGACAGTCCCTGCCCTCAAGGAGCTCACAATCTAATGGAGACAACAACTATGTACAAACAAGCCACATGCAGGATAAATCCGAGATGAGCCGTACAGGGAGGGCACTAAGATGAGGTAGGGCTGGGAAAGGCTTCTTGCAGAAGGTGGAACAGGGAAGCCCGGAGGCAGAGAGGAAGAGCAAGAGCATTCCAGGCTTGGGAAGGAGAAGAAGGAAAAGAACCACAGAAAAGTTTCTTTATATTAGTCCTTCTGCCTGATTTAGCTTCATGGAACATTTTGCTAACAGAAACATCTCTACTATTACTTTTTTTTTTAATTGGAGGGGGGAAGGCAGGGCAATTGGGTTAAGTGACTTGCCCAAGGCCACATGGCTAGTAAGTGTTAAGTGTCTGAGGCCGTATTTGAACTCAGGTCCTCCTCACTCCAGGGCCAGTGCTCTATTCACTGTGCTACCTAGCCGCCCCTCTACCATTACTTTTATCTTTATTTTTCATAACAAAATTCTGCCCAAAAAAGGTCATTTGGGAGGTGTGAACATAGGAACTTAAAATAAAACAGGGGTCAAGAACATCATCAAGGAATTATATGAAGTAAAGTGAAGATGAACTGGGCATTTGGCAAGGGTAAGAGATCAAGCAATCACTAAACATTTATTAAGTACCTACCATGTACCCCTGGGGCAGCAGCTAGGTGGCACAAGGGATAAAGGCAGCTCTGGGAACCAGGAAGACTCATCTTCCTGAGTTCAAATCTAGCTTCAGACACTTACAGGGACGTCACTTAACCTCTGTCTGCCTCAGTTTCCTCTTCTGCTTACAATCTAATGAGGGAGACAGCATTGAAAAAGTTTACAATCTAATGGGGGAGACAGCAGTGAATAAATATATACAAAGCAAGATTTGTTTAGGATAAATTGGAAAGAATTAACAGAGAGAAGGCACTAGAATTTGGGGGGGTTAAGGAAGATTTCTTGTAGAAGGAGGGATTAGCTGGGACTTAAAGAAAGCCAGTGAGGTTGGTAGGAGGAGAAGAGGAAGGAGAGCCTTCTAACACAGCAGATAACTGGAGAGAACTTCCCAAGTTCTATTACAGAGGCAAAAGGAGTTAAAAACTGTAGTGAGACTGGATGAACAAATCGACCTTCAAGGCTCTTCCATTTCCCCCTCCCAGTTCCCCTCCTGGAAAATGCCCTAAGCCAAGAGATGGAGTGTCTTATTCCTGGGAGAGCCAGGAGACCAGTGTCACTGAATCCAAGAGTTGTATCGGGGTTTAAGGTGTAAGAAAACTGGAAAGGTAGGGAGCTGAGCCATGAAGGTCTTTGCATGGCAAATAGAGCATTTCATATTTGATCCTGGAAGCAATAGAGAGGCTTAGACCCACTCTTTAGGAAAATGACAGGTGGATGGCTTCAGAACTCTACTGGTACCTTCCCAATGTTGGGAGAAAGCAAGGAATTTCTCTAGAACACTGGGCAGGTGGACGCATGGTGTATAGAGTGCTGGGCCCAGAGACAGGAAGGCCTTAGTTCAAATCTGGACTCAGACATTTACAAGCTGTGTGACCCTGGGCAAGTCACTTAACTTTTGTCTGCCTCAGTTTCTTCAACTGTAAAATGGGGTTAAATAATTGCATTTACCTCCCAAGGTTGTTGCAAGGATCAAATGAGATACTATTAGTAAAATACTTAGTACAGTTCTGGCATATAATAGGTATTTCATAAATGTTTGTTTCCTTCCTTGTGAGTTTTGGAAAAAACTTAGACAAAAATCACACAAGACAGGCAGGCATAAAATGGTTATAATCTGTATTGTTAGAAGGAATGAATACCCAAATCAATAGTAATTAGCATTCACCTATCACTTTAAACCTCTCAAAGTGCCTTCTATGTGTTGTCTTAGCTGATCCTCACAACAACCCTGGGAGGTGGGTGCTATTAGTATACCCATTTTATAGATAAGGAAACAGAGGCAAACAGAAGACAAGTGACTTGCCCAGGATCACACATCAAGTAGGCATCTGAGGCCAGGTTTGTACTCAAGCCTTTCTGATACTCAAGTCCATCACTCTGACCACCTAGTTCCCTAATTAAGACCCCAGAAGCACTAGGGCATGGAGCAAATATGTGCCAGGCATTCTTCCAAGAGCACTGGGGATACAAAGAAATGGAAAAAAACAAAAACAAAACCAGTCCCTTTTCTCAAGGAGTTGTATTCTAATAATAATTACAGCTAACATTTTATGCAAGATGTCCCAAGAGTCTGAGGCTTTTGCTATTACAGCTTAAGCTGCTAAAGCTTTAAGTTGCACCAAGACTTATGGGATGCCCCAGTACAGGCTGGCAAAGTACTTTACATGAATTATCTCATTTGATCATCACAATAACTCTGTGAGGCCAGTGGGATTATTAACCCCCCCCCACTGAGATGACAATGAGGAAACTGAGTGTCTGAGGCAGGGTGGAAAAAACCCAGGTCTTCCGGACTCTCAGCTCAGTACTCCAGCCACTATCCCTCAAAAAGTTTGCAGCAGCATTTCTAAGTCAGCTTTCTGAGTCCTCTGTGAAGGTGAGTTGGGTGGCATTGGCCAGGTAGACTAAATAAACCGTCTGGTTGGCTCTGGCTGCCCCCAGCTAGGAACAAGGTCCTCAGGATATCCAGAAGGCCAGAAGCAAAGGCTGGCAATCTTTCAGTCCCCATACCCTTTGACTTTCAGCACAAACTTCGTACCCCCTATTCAGTATGAATGAAAATAATTTTGAGAGTTTACTTTGCCTGTGTTCATAAAAAATAAAATAGAGATTAATTTCAACAACAAAATATGTTCTTTTCCAAATATTTCCCAAGTCACTTGAAGAGCTTTTTTGTTTTTTCCTCAATCAGTGACTTGCCTAGGGTCACTCAGCTAGTAAGTGTATAAATAAGGCCTAATTTGAACTCAGGTCCTCCTGACTCCAAGGCAGATGCTCTGTCTACTACACCACCTAGTTAACACTTAAAGAGCTTCTTGAACTGCTTAGGACCCCTTTCCATAAGGTATGGGGTTTTAGGGGGGAGGAACCTTCAGTCTCAAGGCCACACACTGCCTTCTAGGTCCTTGGGTGTAGCCTTTTGACTGAGTCCAAGTTTTACAGAACAAATCCTTGTATTAAAGGGATTTGTTCTGTGAAGTTTGGATTCAGCCAAAGGGCCAAACTTGAGGACCTAGAGGTCTGCCCCTAATGATGAATAGGTTAGAGAAACATAGGTGAATAAGGCAGAAAAGAAGCCTTGAAGAATCCACCAAAGTCATACGCAGCTTCAGGCAATTTCTGCCTCTTATGTCACCTTCTTAATATTACATAATTGCAAAGTAAAAATAAAGAACAAACTCTGCCCAAAACACAACACTATTCAAAATAAGCAACATCTAGTTACTAAGACTCTGCAGCATGTAAATGCCAACATTCAGCTATTGCATTGTTGCTAATGAAAAACCATCCCCTCCTCATTAAAAAAAAAAAAGCCTCCTCAAAGCTGCTGCTTCTACCAAATGGCCTTGTTCCACAACAAACAGTTTGGGGAGGTTTTCTAGTATTTCCTGTATTCTCTCAATACCTCTAATTTTATCAGTCTCTTAGATGAACACCAACACCCTGGCAGCAAGCTGTTAATTTGTAATTAGGCCACTGAGGCCTCACTGGTATGGGTCAAAGTACTCGATGATTTACAGAATCACAGAGTTGTAAAGGAGCTCAGAGTTGTAGAAGTTCAGCTCATTTCTCCCATGGAGCAAAGACTTCAGTCTTATCGCAAAGAGGCCAGTGTGCTTGCAGGTTCAGTAGCCCTGGGAGAGGAAGCAGGTGGTCCAGCCAGAGCAGGTGCTGGAGGAACCAGCTCCCACCAAAGATCTGATTGTTAAATTTTCCCTGGGAGCATGAAATGTGCAAATGCTACAAAATCATTTTCAATCTGGCAGTCAATACGCACTTATTAAACACTGGCTTTGTGCCAGGCTAAGAGATGGAAGTACAAGGACAGAGGAGGGGGAAAGAAAGGAACAAGCATTTATTAATTTCTTACTGAGTGCCAGGTACTATGCTAAGTGCTTGACAAATATTATCACAAGAACCTAGGAGGTAGATACTGTTATTATCCCTATTTTTTCAGTGAAGAAATTGAGCCAGACAGAGGCTAAATGACTTGCCCAGGATCACAGGGCAAGTAAGCATCTGAGGTCGGATTTGGACTCAAGTCCTTCTGACACCAGGCCCAGCTCTGTGTGCACTATGGCCCCTAAATGCTTGTCTTTTACCAAAAAAAGGTAAAAAGAGCCCTTGTTCTCACAGAGAACTCAGTAAGATAGGGCCCACAAAATACAAACAACCATGACCCCAGTCACAAAGCCCATCCGTATAGGACTGTCCTTATTGGTGGAGATGAATGCTGTGCCCTACATGAGGGGTAGGGCAGAGTGGTCGGGGCTTCCATTTCTTAGGAACGCCTCCTTTAGGGCTCTTTAGGGAGGGCCAGTCCTCTTTGGTCACTCATCCAGGCTCTTCAACCCCTGAGTAGCTTTGGGCATTCTTCCAGCTTAGAAAGACAAGATGGAAGAGGCCAACCCCACTTCAGGTTGCTGAAGAAAAAGACTGGAGAATCAGAAGAGGAGCGAGAAGTCTCCCTCTGGTGCCTATGCCCAGTTCACTTCCATTTCACCTATATATACCTTCTCTGATTTCTGTTTTATTATCTATTTGGATAAATTAGTTTCCTTTGCTATTCACTAAGTGTGTTCATTGTGGAATTCGTTTTTGTTTAGAAAGGGGTAGAGACTTGGATAAAGAGGTTGAGGTCCTCCTTTCCCCCAAAAAAGACAAAGTAATCAGAAGTTAGATGGAACCCAATCACATCCCCTAGACTAACAATATTTAAGGAAGCAGATTATAGTTCTGACACAGTACTACCTCTCTCTGAGGAAAGGAGAGTGACCCTTTAAGGCCCCAACCTCCTGCTTCCCCTCTTGGCAGGAATGAAAATCTCCCTTGAAGAACATGGGAGGTGAAGAGGCTAGACATGTTTATTTTGCCCCCTTTCCAGCCACATTGTGACAGCCTTCAATACAAATATGGCCATGCCCCTTTACACAGGGGCCCTAACAATACATAATAGGATCCTTTCTTTTGTTACACAACTATATTTGAAGAAGCTATATATAGGATAAATTGGGAATATTCAACAGAGGGAAGGCACTACAATTAGGAGGAAGCAGAAAAGACATCCTGTAGGAGGTGGGCTTTTACCTGGGACTTGAAAAAAACCAGGAAAGTTTGGAGTTTTAAGGCAGAGGGAGAAGTAGAATGACAATAAATTGTTATCAGATAAGGGAATTTCAGAGTTCTTGAACATGGAAGTCAAGTATTTGTGGGTGATGGCAAAATTAAGGACATGGCCATCTTTGTGTGTGTGACTGAGGGAGGGTGGAGAAGTAGGTCCTGTGAAATGAGTAAGTTAAGAAACTGAGTGAACACTAGAACCACGGGGCAAAGACCAGTTATGTGCTAGTTACAGCTCTACTCAGAAATTATCTAGTCCAACCTATATCTATCTATTCAAAAATCTCCTCTATGACATTCTTAAAAAACTATCAACCAGCCTGTGATTGAAGATCCCTGGGGATACAGAATCCATTACTTCCTAAAGCAACCCATTCAACTTGATCCTCATAATAATCTTGTGAGGTAGACAGGGCCAGTATTATTAAGTGAAAGGAAATTATTTGAACCCAATAAAGTAAGAAGGAAGATGCTAATTAACCTACCCTACCCTTTCTTTTTTTCTTCCATTGGAAACCTCTTTCCAAGTTGACATATTACTACTATGTAACATCATTTAGCCTAAGGGTTCCCATCTAGTGGTTTGTAAAGGCCTTGGGTTTACAGTGATGGTTTAAGGAGTGAAAACAAACAAAAAAAGTTTAATGACACCTATGCAATAAATAATTGCCCAAATGTGTTACAAATATATTTTTCATCTGTCACAATAAGTATGTGAATATTTGAAGCATTATAAGTTTGTTTCTGCTGTGATTCAAAACCTTCACAATCATTTGGTATTTGTGCAGCAATTACATTCAGACTCTGGTTGTTTCTAACTGAGCACACAACCTGTTCTTATAGTTTCTCAATCTGTCATCAAATTATTCCCAAACCACCACAAGAGTTTGACATTCAACACTAGAGTGCAAACTGATTTCCAATAGATGCTCAGACACATGTACATGCCTTCATTTGCACTCTGCACCAGAGTAGTCTCTCTTTCCCTCAGTTCTGTAATCATACCTCATCAGCTGTGTATTCATGTGATCAAGGTGTCATAAATGTCTGCAGTCTTGCAGCACCAATGTCAGGTTCTTTAAAAATCACGATTGCCAGGTATGAGCTTTAAATCTTAAACCATCAATGACTATCACGTTCTTCAGAAACAAATCTTAGATTGCCTCTCATTGCATTATTAAGGCTGTTTTCCCATTAAATGAATCTTGGGATTGTTTTACTATTCTTCTGTTGGGCAGATTTTCAAATGAACTGGTTGACAATACTATTCAATCATTCAGTAGTGTTTCTGTGAACATGTAGCTGGTATATCAGTGGTAGAAGAGAAGAAAGTCAAATCTGATAAAGATTCCTTCCTTACAAATGTTAATTTATATATATATTCTTTTAAATGAAGCAATATTTAAATGAAGCAATTTAAATACACTTATTTAATACAATACTTGTCATTAGTAGAAAAGTAAATATTTTACATAATAACTCACTATTTACTTTTGTTAGTTAGTTTGGTGGCTAAAAATAAAAAACGAATTTTCATCTCTTACCATGACAGCTTATGAAATCCTCCTACAATTTCCCACCAGATATTTGTGTGTGAATGAACATTTTCAATTAATTCTTGTTTTGAATCAAAATATGGAAATAAACTCTATGTGGAACCAGATTGAAGACTGTGTTTATTTGCTGTTGAGTAAAATATTGCCAACTTTGTCCAAGTAAAAAAAGCCAATATTAAAGTCAAGTTTACATACGTGATTGCTATATTATGTTAAATGCATTTCAAGTTACAACTTATTTCATTAAAATATCACTAATATTCAACAAAATATGTAAAATAAAGAAATTTAATATGCAGTCTTGCCAATTATAGTAAGCATATGACATCTTACAGGATTACTTCTAATTTTTACTTCTTACAATTCTTACTTCTAATTTTTCTATACATAAGTATTTGTAATTATTTTATTTTATTTATTTTTTATTTATTTTTTGCTTTTTGGAGGGCAATCAGGGTTAAGAGACTTGCCCAGGGTCACACGGCTAGTAAGTGTGTTAAATGTCTGAGGCTGGATTTGAACTCAGGTCCTCCTGACTCCAGGGCCAGTGCCCTACTCACTGTGCCACCTAGCCGCCCCATTTGTAATTATTTTAGAGTTTTATAATTTTACATTTAGGGTTTTCATAATTACAGGTAGAACAAATTTTTTATATTTTATCATAAATCATGATATAAAAAATACATCATGATATAAAATTTAATTTGAAGATTTTTGGGGCAAAATTTATCATTGTAGTTATTGTAATCACTCCATGAATAAATCTAAAAGAATGCTATGGGTAGCATATTAAATTACTCTGGGAGTTTGCAAAACATTTTTTATGAAAGGGGTTTACAGAACAAAAAATGTTGGGAGTCAGTTATTTAGCCCACATCCTTCCATCTTTTCTATAAGAATAGTATGGAAGACTTGGTCAAATTATTTGCTAAAATCTAGAGAAATAGCTACAGAATTCCTCTATTCTACTATGCTAATAACCCTGCCAAAAAAAAAAAAGGAAATAGTTTAGTCAGTCATAAACGGTTCTTGAGGAATTTTTTGTAATCATTGCTCCCTTTTCTACATGTCCACTAATAACCTCCTTAAAAATACATTCTGAAATTTTCCTAGCAATTAAAGTCAAACTCACTGGCCTATAATGGGCAGATTATATGCTCTTCCATTTCTTGAAAACTAAAATAATATTTGCCAGACTTCAAATCTGAGGCGCCCTTACAATTCTTTATGATCTTTCAAAGACTATTGACAACAGCTAAACATTTGCTGGCGTTTTGTTTTTGTTACTGTTGTTATTTTGTTTTGCATATAAAGATAAACCGCCTGCAGGCCAAGTGTTTGAACTCATCAGGCAATTAAGTGCTTTCATATTATCTCCTTACTTTCCTTTTGGATCAACTCACTACTAACCGTTTTGATTGTGTTCTTTCCAGTCCAAAGTTAATTTGGCCACAATTGCAACACTCTGCTCCTGCTAGCATCTTCTCTCGAAGATGAGGTCTTCCCAGAATCTCCATTTTAGGGAATAACAAAGACCAGTCATCCATGATTCTCTGGACTTAGCCACAATGCCTCAGTTGCCTCCTCACTCTGCTCTTGGGAGTTTCTGTTTTAGACAAGTTCTTTGCAGAACCTCCATTTTGGCAAAGGATTGTTGTGAGGACCTATAGTGCCAACACGATATTCACAGTGCCTATGGCAGCTATAAATATGCTGGCATAATTCTGAATCACAAAACATAACAGACTCTCCACATGGAACTAAAACATTTATTCAAGCACCAGAAAGCCGAATCCCAACACCAGAAAGTCAAATCCATCACAGCAACAAAGAAATCTATACAAGATAACAATGCTGTGGGCACTGCCATCCCCAAGCCTTCCCCCCTGCTAGGGTCTTCCCACAAAGGAACACTCACAGCTCTGCCTGCTTCCATTCTCCCTCAGCTCTAACTGCTCTGACCAACTTCCTATGGACTCAAACTCATGTGTCTTAGGCTTCTATGTGACTTAAGCATGTCACATGGGCCTATTAATGGATGGCAAGATCTTCCCTTTACATTACCATTATGGTAGTCCATTATGGGACTAAATGAGATATACATGTAGAGCATTTGTGAACCTTAAACACTATGTAAACATTATTACTGTTATTATTCTTATCATCATTATACTGAACTTTCAAAGATTCCAAAATTCTTCCTGAAACAAAAACCCATATTTAGATCCACGATACTTTTCTGGTGATACTATGGGGTTGTGAATCATGGAATAGCAAAATCTCTGAAGAGTCAAAATTACTATTCCCCCCAAGAAAAAGGGAGAGATACAGGCTGGGTAAGTAGTCCATAGCATATTATCAATAAAGATTTTCAAGCATGAGAAGGCATAAAAAACACCATCAAAGAGACCAATGACTAGAAAAGCATGTGGGCCAGGCTAATCATATGGAGAAAAGCTAGGAATGACAGATAAATGGAAGCAGGGCAACAATGGTAACTATTAAAGTTAACAGATACGAAGCAGAGCCCCAAGCAATGTTGGGTGGTAATTCTATGGAAGATTTACAGGAAGACCCAGGCAAGAGTAGCACAGGATGATAAAGAGTAGATAGGTTGCTAAGGACAATAAAAAAGGGTATTGGTTTCTTTTTTCTCTAAGTTACATTGAATGAAAGAGAATCAAAGTAGGGCTAGAAGCACAGCCGGAATGGATGGGATGATGCTGAATGGCAATGGAGAGAAGTCAAAGCTGCTCAACTGGTATTTTTCTCCTTCTATTTCCTTTTCTCATTTTTTTTGTTTGTTCATTTATTTAAACAAAGAAAAGGACTGAGCAGCCACAAAGGTCTCTAGATGTCAAACTCAAGGCCTGCAGGCCCCACACAACTAGCAAAACTCCCAAATGTGGTCTGAACTGGATTGTAATGTAATTGGGAAATGCTAACAAAATAAACAAAAATACAACGCAGCATAGATCATGTGAATTTGTGGTTTTCTAAGTCAAAATGCCGCCCACAGGATCAGTTTCCATTTGAGATTGACACCACGCACCTAGAGCATCTCTCTTCTGCATTGTTAAAGACAAGAAAAAGGTCGAAACAAAAATGTAAAACATACATCTACACATTTTCAGAATCAAACTAGTCATTCAATTTATCAAGCATGGAATTTCTTACCTGACTGTACTACTTTGGGCTTCTCTGATTGCCAGCTCTACTATGACCCTAGAAAACTCATTATAGAGTGAGCCTCATCATCCTGTAAGATGTCATCATGACCTTCTTCCTTTCTGATTGGAGATCGGGACCATGAAACCTCCATTTAAGAAGAAAGCCTAGCTCAGACACCTTACCTCACCACACTACTTTAGGACTTCTTTGATGGATTTCTCCACCATCCATCCAAACAAAACCATGCAACCTGTCCCCCCTCCCCAACACCTCTTCTTTTCTTTTCAGCTTCCTTTGTACATTGTTTTTCTCTATTAGATTGTAAACTCTTTTGGGGGGCAGAGGAAGCATCTTTCTTTTCTCATAACTTAGCACATTGCCTGACACATCGTACGTACTTAATAAATGTCTATTGACTAAGATAACATAAAGTCACTGATGTCTAAAACTCAAACTCCAGTAATATGCACACACTCAGTCTCCCCTGGGAAATACTGTGACATGGGGAGAGGTTACTTGACAGCTGCCCTTCTGGACAAACAGGATCATGTTTCCTCTGTGTTCACAGTGACAGTGCCCTTTCTGAGACTGTATTATTGTTCTCTGCATTTTGCAAACCCGAGCCTGTGGATGGGACTTCCAGACTGTGACTTGTGTTGCTGGTTCATTCCTCAAAAATGGGTGGTTGACTGCATGATTTTTCCTCCTTTTCTTTTAAAAAAAGAATCAGGAAACAATGTAAAATGGGAGGAAAAACCCTTTTATTTAAACAGGCTGGGCAGGAAATGAACAAATGATGATTCACATAGAATGTGTGTGTGTGTGTGTGTGTGTGTGTGTGCGTGTGTGTGTGTGTGTGTGTGTGTGTGTGTGTGTGTGTGTGTGTGGTCTGTGTTCAGAGCACACAGAGGACTTTATGGAAACTTTCCCTTTTACTTTTGTGGAAAGTGGGAAACTCGAAGTATTAAGCTTAATGTTGTATATTGTACCATGTATAAGTACACTTTTAAAAAAACTGCTTAAAAGACTTCTAGTGAACCTGTAATATACATTTGGCATTTTTTTGATAAATTATAAATGCTCCATTCATTCATTCTTGTTTCTGAATGAAGTTGGAGGATGTAACAGTTTCACACAAACAATCAATAAGGTTGTGATGGAAAGAGTATAAATTTGTTCTCATAGGACCTAGGCTTGGTTCTCACCCACGCCACTCTAGCCATATGACCATGAGCAAGGTTCCCAGTTTCTGTGTGACAGTGTCCCCATCTGTAAAATGCGGATAATAACAGCCACATAATCTCCTTCACTATATCTGTGAACCATCTAGACCATGGGAGCCTCCTCTCAAAGTGGAAATGCAACCTGACTTTCCTCTCCAAATCTCTCACCACCTCTGCCTCTCAAGCAGTTACGCAGGGTCATGTCAGCATTCTCTTGGATGATCCAGAATTCTGTTCTTCAGGCAGTATGTAGTGTAAAGTTAGCTCTTCCCCTACCCACCTGGTTTCAGAGTTGGGTTACACTGAAAACAAGGTACTAATATGTATTGAATGAATGAGTGTCTGATTCTGATGAGGTACAGACTCTGGGAACCCCTTTGAGCTCTCCTTGAATCTTCCCACATGAAGCATTTGCCCGAGGCCATAAGCCTTTCTTTATACCTTGGCCCAAATCTCTGTTACTAGCTTAGCCTTCCATTGTCCAGCTACCCCCAATCCTTGATTGTCCCAAAATATCTATGCCCAAATCTGCTACCCTTAAACTATCCTAGCCCTCCATTGTCTGTCATCTCCAGGCAGCCTCCAGTTATTTCCCACCCTTAATCTCTCATTACTGGAGTCTGACCTCATTTGAGTCCTCCTGAAGACCCTCCCCCAAATCCTCCTCTAGACCACCCCTAAATCCTCCCACAAGCTTTCTGTATATCAGCTCCATCTTGCCTCCATGAGAGCTGAGAAAGATCTAGCGCAGACTCACTCTGTGTCAGATTATTCTGGCCCGCTTGTCCAATACAAACATCACAGATACCCAGGCAAACCTTTAATAAACTTTGCTTTTCTTTGGCTGAGAGAAGATTTGAGTTGAATTCATTTGGCAGGATCCAGTGTGTTGATATTTTGGGGTCTCGAGCACCCCTTGACCTTAAACCTCTACATTTTATGGTTCCCTGACCTCGACAATTTGATTATTAACTTCAATGAAATTTTTATCTAAAGAGGGGAAAAAATTAGCTCCTGAAAAAAAAAACTTCCAAAGCATCAACTGAATTAAAAAACTTAAGCTGATGACTAAAAGTATTTTTCTCTGATTATTTTACTTATTATCTTCCTATTGGTTTCTTTTTTCCCCCTTTAATAGCAGCGATGACTCTTAAGGTGTCAAGATGGCAGTTCCAGATAAAACACCTTTGGTTTGGGTTTCAGAATGCATTTTACAATTTTACCTTTTGTTATTTCTGTAATATTTTCACAGGTTCTACATCAAAGGGTAGAATGTATTATCTTCTCTCCTAATCCTGAATCTTTTTCCTAATTTTTCTGTTTCTGTTAAAGGCACCAGCACCAGGTTTACAAGTAATAATTAATAATTAATAATTATAATAATAAAGTTAATATTTACATAGCATTTTAAGATGTGCAAAACAGAGTTGTTGTGATCAAATGAGATAGTATTTGTAAATAGCGCTTAGCACAGTGCCCAGAACATAGTAGGTGCTTTCCCAAAAATGTTTTACATTTTTTAATCTCCTTGAATCCTATTGGATCAAAGTATATCTATTTATCTTAGAATCAACCCTACCTCTTCTGTCTCCTTCAACTCCCATATCTAATCAGTTTCCAAATCTTCCAAGTCTAGATTCTACCTTTTCCTCCTCTCCAGCATCATCCATTTTCTCTCCATTCAACATGACCACTCCCACCTTCTCCAAGTTTAGGGTCTTCTCATCTCTTACCTAGACTTCTTCAATAGCCTTCTGGTTAATCTCCCTGCTTCTAGCCTCTTCCCTCTCAAATCCATCCTCCACACAGCTGCCAAACTAACCTTCCTCAGACCTGACCATGTCCCCAGCTCAAAAAACTTTAGTGATTCCCCATTGCCTATAAGAAAAGACACAAACTTGCCTGTCACTTAAACTCCTCCACAATCTGGCTCCTATCTACCCTTCTAGGTTTATTCCATATTGCTTTCCATTACACACTATATCTTTAGTTCACTGCTTCCTGTCTTCTAGCATTCACCCATGCCTGGAATGCATTTCTTCATCATTCATTCAGTCAGTCAGTCAATAAACATTTATTAAGTGTCTTCTATGTGCCAGGAACTGGAAGTAAAGAAAGCGACAAACAACAGTTTTTGCCCTCAATTAAACAAGGATGGATTCAGTACCTACCTTGTGCATAGTACATACTGAGTGTAGCAGTAATCACACTGACATACCCAGGATAGCTTCTAGCACAGGTTCTTAGATCTGCTTTTCTAGGAAAAAATAGCTGTTTAAGGGGTCAACAATCTTTTGTAATTACATTCACTAGTACAGGGGAAAAGTCAGCACCCTGAACTTTAGAGAAAATACAAGCGGAGAAATAAAGACCAACAGACAGGGCTCCAACTGCCTGAATCAACCATACACTTTACATATATCCCTGGACTGAGGGAGCTTTTACATCTGAGCAGTTAGGGAGCTCTGAACATATGACCACTCAGAATCTCTAGACCAGAGAATCACAAGATCCTTCTCATAAGCAAGCCCCCAAAGCAAAATACCAACTCAGAATATATATACCTTCTCAGAGTCAGAAGGCATCATAACCCTTGTGACTCAGTGCCTAATTAGAAATTAGCAAAAGGTGTGAAAGCCTTCCTACAAGAAAGCCTCCCCTAAGCAAGCTTCTCTTAATAAGTTCCACTTGAGGTCTGTTAATGGGCAGGGAAGATCTTAAATTCATTAACATTACAGGAGTACAAAGTCAAAATCAAAATAAGTCCTCCCATTGAGGAGCTGATCTTCTGTTGAGGAACTCTAGCACACACCCTGTAGGAAAATGCCCAGCATAACTGGATGGTGCAACAGATGGAGCCCAGGGCTGAAGGTCAAGAAGAGAGTTTAAATCCAACCTCAGACACTCACTAGCTAACCTCCAGGATTGTTGTGAGGATCAAATGAGATAATCATTGTAAAATGCTTAGCATGGTGCCTGACACAGAGTATGTGCTTATTAAATGTTTCCTACTCATCTCTCCTTTTCTCTCCCTTTACTTTCCTTCTTCTCTTCTTCCTTTTCTCCTTTCCTCCCTTCCTTACTAGATATACTCAGAATGCTCTTATGAGCTCTGAAATAACAGAGAGAAAAGAACCATATGATTTGGGGCCATTTGCCCTAGACTATTCCAAAATGCTGAGTACCTAGGCTTATGTGGTGGGACAGACTTGGGCTGGGCAGGGGTCCAGTAGCCCCCTGTCTCTGAAGTCCCTGAGGAGCTAGAAGAGCCTGTTTACTAAGAGAGAGTGACTCCTTGGCTGGCCACTGAAGAATTTGGGGAGAGAAATGGGTTGACCTGCCCACAAAATTCCAAAGGTTGGGTCAAAGAGGAAGTTCCTCTTCTCTTCATTTATCATCTATACTTGATAGCCATGCTAGTGTTCAACCTTGTCTTCCTTCAGGCCTTAGATCAGTTTCCACCCCTACCTCCTCCTGTTGTCCTGCTTTTATTTGGTGGTTTTTCCCCCTCCTTGCCCTTATAAAAAACCACCATTCTGTCCTCAGTGGAATATGAGTTTCTCAAAGGCAGGAGCTACTTCTTTGTTATTTCTGGATGCCCAACTGTTTGGCACAGTGCTTTGAACATTGCAGGCCCTTGATGGTGTCTTTAAAAATTGTTGAATGTTCTTTCTTTTTCCCCTTATCCTTAATGGCCAGTTAGGAAGACTGCCTATTACTGTAATAATTATTCTTTCTCTAGGCTTTTTCCATTAAATGGCAACTAGCCTCTGCATTGTCTGAGTAGGTATTTGCCATCTCCAGAAGAACACTTTCACTTTTAATGTATTCATCCTGTTGTAGTACATTACTATTTCAGTGTGGCATTTTTGTGAAAGTCTAACGATTAACTAAAGCAAAAGCATAAATTTTTTTTTATAATTAGAATTTCAGATTAAACATCTGAGACCCCCCCACTATGCCTATTGTTTGTTGTTTACTACAAATAATATAACAGGGTTTGGCACATGCCCAGATCACCTAAGATGGAGTGTCACCCACCTGGAGGGCACTAAGGACCTGTTTCTGGAAGACAGGAGAACTGGTGCATGCTTGGGTAGACTTCATTATTAGCCTCTCACATGAATCAGCTCCTTTCCATTGCCTGAAGATAGATCTGTCTGTCTCTTTAAAACTACTTAACTGAGACCATCTTTCCTGCATTTCTTTCTAAGGATAAAAGACTTCTTCACTTATCACAGCTGACACCTTTCCCCTAACTACCTTGAGCCTTGAGCTGTCTTTTTGTTAACGTGGAGCCATAACTTTATATCTATGATCTCCTATGTGGGAATGGGAAGAGAACTAGGGCAAGCCCAAAGCTGACGCCTCTCCTTCCCACTCCCAAGCGCCTTTCCCTCAGGGGTTTTACACCACACTTGCTAGGATCTCCAGGAGTGTAGTTCTCAACTAACTTGATATTTGGAAGACAACCCATTGGGACTGATCAAGTTTCCTCAGTCTGTCCTAAACACTCTTCATGTGCAGCACTATTCCAGTTCCTAGAACTCATCCCACTTAGTCTAAAACTATAGTCAACAGTAAAACCTACAATTGATTGATTTAGATTTGTTTTCACCCCATTAGGATATCAGGACATTTATCATCTGCTTTGAATTAAGGTGACTTGGTGGGTTTATTTAACCAAAAGGGAAAAGTCATGGGACCAGATTGAGGGATAACCTATGGATACCCCCAAGATCTCCATTCGTGTCCTTACAATGTCAGGAGAACTCAAGGAAGTCCCCTAATACAATAGGTGAACACCTGTGGAAAATTGATGGGACAATATGAATGAGAGAAAGTAACACAGAGCAAGAAGGCATGGTGTTTTGTCATCTGTATTAGAGTAGCTAAGTGTCACAGTTGATAGAATGTTGGCCCTGAATTCAAGAAGACCTGAGGTCCAATTGGCCTCACTAGCTGTGTGACCCTGGTTTATTCACTTATTTTCTGCCTCAGTTTCCTCATGTGTTAAGTAGAGTTCATAATAGCAGGTGGAAGAATAAGATAGGATGTTTGTAAAGTGCTTTGTAAACCTTAAAACTCCATATAAATTCTAGCACCTATTATGTGTTATCTCATGGTAATACCCACATCATTGAGATCATATTGGGGTATTAGAGATCTCACTGTTTAAAGAAGATCTGTGATGATTCCTACATAAAAAAGAGATTTTTGTAATGTGAATTTGTCAGTTTTGTAAGGTGGGGTTTTTTGCATTTCAGGTTTCTTAAAAGATACCTTTTAAGAATATCTGCCTTAGTACTAACATCCAAAAATGTTAAAAGGACTCAAAGGTAAAGCAGATTCCCACTCCGCAGGACAAGAGAAAAAGGAATATGTGTTCCTGTGGCTATTTATAGCTAGATCAGATACTTCTTTATGTTGCTTTGAAATCTCTAAGCTCTTTTCCAGTTTTAATACCCTTTGAGTCTATCAGATTTTCAATGCAAATCTTACACTCACCTAAAAATAGTAAGAGATTTCCAGTTCACTTTTGAAGTTACAGAGTAATTGCTGTAATCCATCATTTATTTTTATTCATGAGATGAATTTTTAAAAGTATAACTAGCATCAGGGGGCAGCAAAGGAGCCAGGGAGATGGGGGTTCAAGTCTTCCTTCTGAAACAAACAAGCTGTGGGACCCTCTCAACCTCTAAGGGTTCTAGGCAGGTCTCTAAGACAATAATTTTCAGAGAAATGTGCTAAGCTACATTGGCCAGAGGGAGGTTCCCTATCTGGGAGTTTCTTCTATCAATGAAATCACAGGTGCAAGCCCTGGCCCTAACCTATAACTCATATTAAGAGCTATGAAAAACTGAAGTCTAGATTATGCTGAATGTGCATTTTAACTGAAATAAAGATGATTTTAAATCTTACAAATTTAAGTCTTACAAAAATTTATTAAAATTATGTGCCCAGGAAATGGAAATAAAAATTAAAGATCAAGAAAAACATTAAACAAATACTAAACAAACCCTAAGCATCAATAGAGATTTCTAAGGAAGGAAGGGAGACCTTCAAATTGATACTGAGAAGTCAAAGCAGATTGTAACACGAACAGTGAGAGAACACAGATTAAATGATACGGTGACTTACAGTAGTCCAGGTATATTTCTAAACCACCAGTAATTGGAGGGGGACGTATTTTAAGATCATACTTGCAGCAGATTAAAATCATAGCTTAAAATGACTTCAGAAAAGTTCCCAGGAAGAGGTTCTGAGGTAGTGACTCGTGTCCCATTGACATCCCACAGGAATATGGGCCTATTCACTCATCCTTTTCTCTAAATTCTAGGTGTTTTTAAAAAATGCATCAGTAATTCAATACACACTTATTAAGTTCCCAAAATGTGCAAGGCAATTTTTTTTAGGTGCTTGATAAACAAAGACAAAAGTGAAACAGTCCTTTCCCTCAAGGAACTTCTATTCTAGGGGAGAAGATCATCTATCTGGTGTTGGAAGAGATGTCAGAGGCAATTCAATCCATCATTTTACAGATAAGAGAATGGAAAACCAGGGAGTTCTAGAGACTTAATCATGGTAATCAATGTCAAAGATGAGATCTGAACCTAGGTATGTCCTTTAACTACAGAGCCAAGGCTCTATCTACTGAACCACACTGCCTCTAGGACCAGAACTGAAGGCGGATGGTTCTTCAGTCATAAAGGAGCAATTTCCAAGACCTCGATCTGAAAAAGATGAAGACACTAGATAAAGATGAAAAGATGAAAAATGAAGGCTCAAGAGCTGGTAAGTGGTGAAGTTGGGATCTGAGCCTGCGCCTCCTCTGACTCCAGCTTCTTTCTACTTTAAGATGTCTCCTCCCTTTAGGACAAAGGAGAGAAAATGCCATTCCATCTCACCAAGCCTCCACCTCCCCTCTTCTCACTCTCTTCTTTACTCTCTACGGTCTATATCTGACCTCATCATTCAATAGAAACTGCTCTCTCCAAAATTACCCATTATCTTTTAAATGCCAAACCTAATGGCTTTTTTTCAATCCTTCTTGACCTCTCTGTAGCCTTTCATACTATAGATTACTTCTTCTCCTAGATTCCCTCTTCTCTCTAGGTTACTGTGACACTACTTTCTCAGTTTTCTTCCATCTGACTAATCCTTCTCAGACTTCTTTGCTGGATCTTTGTCCAGGTCATATGTGTTAAAGGTAAGTGTCCCCTAGTGCTCTGTCCTGGGCCTTCTCTTCTCTGTCCATACTATTCACTTAGTGAATCTTATCAGCTCCCATGAATTAATTATTATATTAATGTTGATGATTCCCAATGCTACTTACTCAGCTCTAACATCTCTCCTAATCTCGAGACTAGCATCTGCAACTGCATATCAGACATCTCAATCTGGATAGGCATCTTTAGCTCAAAATGTCCAAAACTGAATTCATTATCTTTCCACTCGAACCCTCCCCTTTTCCTGACCTTCCTATTACTGTTGGGAGCATCGCCATCCTCCCAGCCACCCAGGCTTGCAATTGAGGTATCATTCTTGGCTCTTCACTCTCTCTCACCCCCCATATCCAATCTTTCGCCACATCCTATAGCTGCTACATTTGTAACATTTGTAATACCTGTCATATTCTCTCTTTTAATACTGCCACCATCCTGGACCAGGCCCTATCACTTCAGGCTTGGACTGCTGAAGTAGCCTGCTGGTCTACCTGCCTCAGGTTTCTGCCCCTACTGGTCCATCTTCCATTCATCTGCCAAGGTGATCTTCCTGAAGGACAGGTCTGACCATATCTCACACACACACACACACACACACACACACACACACACACACACACAGGGAGAGTAATGCAGAGAAATCGCATGAAGCAGCAAGAATTAATCATTGGGAGCATCAGCAAAGGCCTTGTTTAGGCTGATGCCTGAATTGTACATCAAAGGAAGCTAAGGTTTCACCAAAGTGGAAGTGAGGAGGAAGTATATTCTAGACAAAGTAGCTCATTTGGGCAAGGCACAGAAGTAGTGGATGAAATGCTATATATGGGGAGCAAGAAGCCGGTTAATTTGACTAAAACAGAGTGTGGGAAGGGGAGTCATATGCAATAAGTATGGAATTGTAGATGGAAGCCAAATTGTAAATGCCAAACTGTGTTTTGCATTTTATTCTGGAGACAAGAGGGAATCTTTAGGGATTATGTGTGTGTGGTGTGGTCATACTGGAATATTGATTTGGAAGCTGTGAGGAGGATGGATTGGAAAGAGGAGTGACAAGGCAGGGAAATAAATTAGGGGATCATTGGAACAGTCTAAGCAAGAGGTGATTAGGTCCTGAGCAAAGGTCAAGCTTGAGGGAATAGTGAGCAACGGGGTAGGTGTGAGTCCTCATGGTAGAGGAACTGAGTCAGCTAAATGTTAGGCATAATCTAAATACCATCACATGTACATTAGCCTGGGCTTGACCTGCCTCAAAAGATCATAGTTATGGATAGCTAGTTCTATAGGGAACACTCAGGGAATGAGTAGTGACAAGGTCAAGTCTTTGGGAAGATTCCTCTGAATTCCTTGAGGCAAGAGGATGTCTGCAGTTCTATCACTATGTAAACTTGCCTCTAGCAGCAATTGATCACAGTGTGAGATAGTACTCAAGGGCTATCTCTATATCCAGGGATACCAGCAGATAGTAGTCTGGAGACAGCTTGTTCAGGGCATGACATCAGAGAGAACCACAGAGTGCTTCATTGTCTGTAATGCTGTGTTAAATGGAGAGAAATGCTCATTCTCCTCAGGAAAGTATTGGGCCTTAAATATTTTGAAAAAAGGCATGAGACAAGTGTCACATTTCAAGGGATGCTACTTGATCTGATTGTTCTAGGTTTGCTTTGTTTTTGTGTTTTTAAGGGGAAAGACAAGACAATTGGGGTTAAGTGACTTCCCCAAGGTCACACAGTTATTACATGTCAAGTGTCTGAGGCTGGATTTGAACTCAGGTCCTTCTGACCCCAGGGCCGGTGCTCTATTCACTTTGCCACCTAACTGTCTCTGTTGTTCTTTTTTTTAAGTGGCATTTTTAGGAGACTAATTCTGAAAGGAACATATCTGAATATGCGATGGCATTTAAAACAAAAGGACCAGAGACAGCATAAATGAAAAGGGAACAATGTTAGAATTATACTTCATCTAAAATGTATATCAAAACATACATGTAAAAACAACTTATTTAAATTCTATTATTTTTGGTATCCAGACACACTGCTCTAAGTGGTGTTGCCGTAGCAAAATATAGATATATGTGAGCTCAAATTCTTAAAAAAAAAAAGGCAAATATCAAATTATTAACACAAGTGAGGGATTAGAACAAGAAGACAAAAATTTGTTAAAGGTGTTTGATACTGTCATGGTGGAAGTCCTTTACAAAAGAGGGGTCCCCTAAATATTCCTGCTTGTAAATAACATGGCGCTATTTTTGCTGAGACACAGAATAATACAGTCTCCTAAATGAAATCCACAATCATACAAAAGATTAGAAACACAAAAGGAAAAGCCAAGTGGATTGAAAATGCCTTTTGTTCAGACTATAATATACAGTTGGATAGATAGTTCACTGAATTGATCTATTAGTGTGTGTGTGTGTGTGTGTGTGTGTATTTATATATATTTATGTATACATTGCATATATGTATATGTCTATGTGTAAAAACATACATATACATGTATATTGTGCACACCTATACATACATGCACACACATACACACACTTTTATTTATATATATTTTATATATATGTATATCTTGGATAGACATTGCCAGTTAAAAATGAACTTGGCCTAAAACTAAACAGAAGGAAGAGTAAGCTGTATTGCATTTGGGAAATCATGTAATACCATCAACAATCCCAAGTTTCACCTTGGAACAAAAAGTCATTTTTCAAAAATCGGTTTTCTTTTGGGAAGAAATAGTATGGCATAGTGGAGGGAAAGCTTTCCTTGGAATCAGAAAGGGCTGAGTTCAAGTCCTATCTGTGAAACATATTGGCCATGTGATCCTGAGCAAGTCAGTGAATGACTCAGTACCCTAAGCAAATTGCTAAGACTATAAATTACAGACAAATTGACAAACCACATTAATGGAGGGAGTTTATACACTGGGAAGTCTCCACTCAGTTGAAATCACAATTCTGGGGCAAAAGAAAACAAAAAGTCTTCCAGGGGTGCTGCAGGGTTATGAATAATAAAATAGTATAATTTCTGAGAAATCAAAATTGCAGTTTACATATAGTGATAATAGACATATAGTGATAATAAATGGATTATAGCATATTACCTAGCAAATGTTATATGCAAACATGGTATAAAAGGAATCATCCAAGAGATGTATAACTGGGAAAGGAGGTGGATTCATCACAAAATGAGAATGAGGGGTAGCAGGTAAATCTTGTGCCATGTATGTAGTGTTAACAGATTTTTAAAGAAAGTTCCAGAACATTTGACAGACCCCATATACAGGATTTATGGGAAGATGTGGACAAAGTCTCAACAGATGAAAAGGAGTTAATGGATTGCAATTCCCATAGATGACACTGAAGCTCCCTTGGAGGAAATGCAAAAATAATCTAATTTCTTTTCAGTGACTGATAACTGCATACTCCTGGATGAGATGATCTGTAAGGTACCTTCCAACTCTTAGATTTTATGACTTTTCAGTTTCCTGCTATTACTCTCCTTATCCATACTAAAACTACATGATAACTCAAGAATTTATAGATATGAGCTATTTTATTTTATGATTCTTTTTTAAAGAGTAGGTCTCCCCATCTCAATCAGACTGGAAAGAGAGGGGACTACCCATGGACCCAATCCCACTACTAATCAGGACAGAAGCTTTTACTTTCACTATTTTAGAACTGGGCTGGTTCATCAGCTTGGTTGCCATTAGATTGTAACATCTGTGAGGGCAGAGGCTGTCTTTTGCCTCTTTTTGTATCAATAGCACTTAGCACAGTGACTGGCACATAGTAGGCAATTAATAAATGTTTATTGCTTGGTTGACTGATTGACTTTGTGGCCTCCCTGCTCCCTACAAACTCTAAATTATTTTAAAATTAAGGAATAAATGTTGAAAAAATGGGACTTATGCAATGCTAGTTCAAAAAATTTGATGGAGGCAAAGCACAGCTGGTTCTCCCATCCCTAATTTCAGATATCATTACCCAAAAGATTTTTCCCCCATGTAGTTTGTTTTACATAATAAGCACTTACATTTTGGGACTGGTTGCTATTTTATTCTTGGCAATGAAATAAAAGGAAATTAAGATGTTTTTAGAGTTGACAGTCTTTCTGTTTGAATATGAATGCCAAGTTTCTCTTAGGGTTATATGATCTAGCTAACATAGCAACTGTGAGTGAAAAATAAAGAGAAGAAGAGCTGTATTAGCCCTTTGGCTTTATTAAATACTTACCAGAGTACTAGGACTTTAAGTGATGTTTCTCTGAAGGATGCAAACCTTTACCCTGTGGCATTTTGGTTTCCACTATGATACTGTTTATGAGAGTGAGTTATGTCTTGTAAAGTAAGAGACATCCATTGGCCCCAAACCCCTAAAAAAAAATAGATTATGCCAAAACAAAATTGGATAATATGCTTTCTGCACCTTTCACCTTCCTCTCTCTAAATCATCTTTTAGATCAATTCAACATGATTGACTAGTGGCTAGACCCCTTCAAAACTTAGCTTTGAAAGTCACCTCCTACAAGAAGCCTTTCTTGATTTTCTCAATTAGTGCTCTCCCTACTGAAATTTCTTTCTATTCTCTCTCTCTCTCTCTCTCTCTCTCTCGCTGTCTCTGTCTCTCTCTCTGTCTCTGTCTCTCTCTCTCTCTCTCTGTCTCTGTCTCTGTCTCTGTCTCTCTCTCTCTCTCTCTCTCACACACACACACACACACTACATTTATTTATCTCTTGTCATCTTACTCCCTTCCCACCCCAGTAAAAAATAAGTCCTTTGAGAGCAGGTCTGTTTTGATTTTGTATTCTCTCTCTTTTTTTTTTTTTTGCTTTTTGGAGGGGAGAAGGCAGGGCAGTTGGAGTTCAGTGACTTGTTCAAGGTCAGACAGCTAGTAAGTGTTTGAGGTCTTATTTGAACTCAGGTCCTCCTGACTCCAGGGCCTGTTTGCTCCATTCACTGTGCCACCTAGTTACCCCTTGGTTTTGTATTCTCAAATGGGTCATGGAGAGTTGAACACAACTGAAACAACTCAACAACAAAAATTCCCAGTACCTTGGACAGAGGCTCTTGCCCAGTAGGCACTTTCGAAAACACCAATAGAATTTAATTAAGTTGAGAACAACTTTCAGGATGGATCCCTTTCAGAGACCAAAGCTTAAGTGGCAAAAGTGGATTTGGAACCAGAAGATTGGGCTACGTATCCTAACTCTACCGCTTTACTGACCACTTGTGTGTACTTGGATAAATTACTTAACCTTCCTGGGCCTCAGTTTCATAATCTATAAAATGAGGGAGTTGCGCCACCAGCTCTCCGGGTACTTTCTAGCTCTAAATACTATGATCTTTTAAAAAACCTGCATTACATACCATGTAGGTTTCTTAGGAGAAAAATATTTTGGAAGCCTTAAAGCAAGCTATTTTTTCTAGCCCAGGAAGGGGGTATGATAGATTTGGCAAGCTTCTCTACTCAAGTTCTTCCATCATTTCCTCTCAGGATACTTCCTCTTAATTGTCCTCCCTCTTCCTTTCCTTCTTCCCCTTCCCATTTCCCTTTAAAACTTCTTTTCCTGTATTGACCCAGCCCAGACCTACTACCTGATTAATCACTATCTCTTCTTCCTTTGTCCTGAATGGGCTGTCTTCCTCTTTGTGCTGCCACCAGAATCTGTGGGCCTTCCCACCAACATCTGTGGGCCTTGCTTCCAGCACTGCCCTCCAGCCAAGCAGCTCTGGCTACTTTATTACTCCTTCTCTTTAATCTTTAGCACTTGCAAACATAGAGAGAAGTGTAGGGCTTTGTAAAGCAGTGAAAATAAATATTTGAAAAACAGCAAAACCCTGAAAACAGTTTTTTTTCCCCTCCCCTCTCCTAAAATAGAAATTTGGATTCTCACCCTATGAGTCTGAGTGGGAAAACTGTGTTTGGGGATATTGTTCCTTACAAATCTATTACATCGATAACATAGATAAATAATTGCAGGGGGAAACAATAGAGTTTTCTGCTATATCTGTGGAAACCTTGAAGGAAAATGAGGAACTAGAGAAAATACTTTATTTAGGATATAAAATCAGAACATATTTATGAGATCACTCAGGGTTCACCTTGGGACTGAAGGACTTCTCAGGTTTTCCATGTCATTCTAAAATGCCAAATTCTTTCACTTCTGGGCTACTACAGGGCAGAAAGCAGCCAGCAAGTCAGTCATTCCCCAAAAGCCCAACTGATGTATCACTGCATCCTTGGGGTCATCAGAAGTTTCCAGGAGAGCTCTGAAAAATGCTTCCTGGAATGGCTCCCTTTGGGTTCATTAAGTTTCCTCCACACCTGGCAAATGCTGAATAAATACTTGGTGATTGATTGGGTAAAATGCATTTTATATCCTCTTTGCTCTTCCAGTGTTTCTGGTCAAAGCAGGATATTTTAATAATTCTAAATTTCACTGAGTAGGTTTTGTAGAATTCCTACACTTGATGCAATTTGTACAATATTATCAGCAAATAAAAGCAATTGGGGAACATTACGATCCATAATGAACCCTTCTGCTTGGACTCCACACAGCACATTTCACTGAGTACATATGTTGTCCTGTTTTATGCCTTGATTCATGTTAATATTCAGCACATGAACAAAGTTATCCCTATAGTTGTATTTGTCCTAGAATTGTGTACTATTTTAATAGGACAAGTATAAAGTACAGTTTAGTAATACAATAGTCATAGAACACGAGAGAGGCAGGGTGTCTTAAATGATAGAGAGCTGGTGTTGCTTAGACTCAGAAAACCCTGAATTCAAGTCCTGCCTTTCACACGGTCAGTCAGTCAACAAGTATAACGTCCTTACTGTGTTCTAGGTATTGTGCTAAACACTGGGAATACAAAGAAAGATAAAAACACATTCCTTACCCTCAAGGGGCAGAGAGAAAGGAGCCAATCCAAAGGAAAAAAATGCTTGAGTAGAGCAAAATTAGTTTGTTTGACGGTTTTTTGGAAAGACAAATGCTCTTCAAAATACACAGAATGAAATTTAATATTGGCTATGTTCTTAGTCACTTGTGTAACTATAAAAATACAGTCTGCTGGGGGAAATTTGTCTAGAAAACCTTCCTTCTTGCCTTTTCATTAAGCATACTCTATCCTCACTGAGAGCATAGGTGATTACAGGTGAGATCTTATACAGATGGACAAATTAGCATGAAGGATCAATGACTGCTGACATCATCTTTGTTGCGTTTTGAAGACATGGAGGTGACGGTGGTCATACTATCATCCCAACCGTTTCTGTTCTTCTATTCCTATGGAATCTTTCCTTCTTTGAGCAATCCCCAAAATCAGTCTCTGAGTAGACTCAAAATTGTGTCACTTCTAGGAATGTGTTCTTCTGTGGATATTTTCTTAAGTCCAGATCCCCTCCCTAACTTCAGCTTCTTAAATGTCATGCCTCACTGGACACATCTGGTACTAAGATGAGAGTGCAGATGTGGTCATTGAGCTATGTGGTCCATTTTGACAACTGTTTGTTATTTTTAATCAATCAATCAATCAACAAACATTTATTAAGTACTTACTATGTGCCAAACTCAGTACTGGGCAAAAAAACCAGTCCTTTCCCTCAAGCATGTCTAGTAGACACTCAATATGTCCAAAATGGAACTCATCATCTTTCCCTCTACATCTGAACTCTCCACATCTGAACTTCCCTATTACTGCAGAGGGCAACACCAACCTCCCAGGCCCTCAGGCTCCTGACCTAGGAGACATCCTAGAACTCCTCGCTGTCTCTTACTCCCTATGTCCAATCTGTTGCCAAGGGCTGTTGATTTCGTTTTTGAAACAACTCTCTAATCTGCTCCCTTCTCTCCCTGACACTGCTCCCAGCCTAATACAGGCCCTCATCACCAAACTCCTGGATTACAAATCTCATACTGTTGAGGTTGTAGGGAGCCCTGCCGACCCACAGCAGGGCTGAAAAAGAGTTGCTTACCCAGAGGCTGAGGGTGCACAAAAGAGACGGGACTCTGAGAGTGGGGGAAAATAGAGAGCCATGTTCAAGATGGTGGTGTAGAAGCAGGAGAACTCCGCAGCTCCCACCAAACCACCTCAAATACCTACAAAATGTGACTCTAAACAAATTTTAGAGTTCTAGAACCCACAAAATTACAGAAAAACAAATCTCCCGCGGGGGCAGCCCAACAGGCAGGACAGGAAGGGCTCACGGCAGAGTGCTGAGAGCCGAACCCAGCCTGGCCTGAAATAATGGCGTAGCCCCAGCATAGTCAGGACAAGCCACAGCTGGAGCACTTGGGAGAGTGGATCGGGGGGCGGAGCCAAGATGGCGGCGTAGAAGTGGCAACATATCGCAGCTCTCACATAGCCACCCCAAAATACCCATAAAATAGGACTCTAAACCAATCCTAGAACTCCAAAATGCACACAAAGATACTTCCCACTAAAGTCAGCTCGGCTATGAGGAACCATATCAGCCCTGCGAACCAAAACCAGCCTGCCCTGAAGCCGTGGCTGTGCCCCGGGGGCGGCTGGACAGGAGGAGTGGAGGAGCTGAGGAGCTTCAGGTGAGCGGATTAGCAGCAGCTGTGAATGGGAATTGTGAAAGGGGGAGATAAGCAGTCCCGCCAGAAGGCCTCCAGAGAGGAAAAGCAAAAGGCAGAGGTTTTGCACCCGCCTCGGCTTTCCGCCTCTTTCCGCAGATTCCCGCCCGTGGCCTGCAGACAGCAGGGGGACTGAGCGATTGTTATCGGGCCAGAGCTCTTGCGTTGAGTGGCCTGGACAGATCCCCGTCTTGGGCCTCGGTCTTGGAGTCTTTATTATCCAGTCTGCTGGAAGTATATAGGAAGAGT
>CM053580.1:66456059-66499150 GCA_028627135.1 Pseudochirops cupreus | reverse complement strand
TTTGGAGTAGTTGGTAGGGGAGAGATGGGGAGAAAATTTGTAACTCAAAGTCTTGTGGAAATGAATGATGTAAACTAAAAATAAACAAAAGTTAATTTTTAAAAAAAGGTAAAATGAAAAAGAAAAGAAAATAGAGAGCCATTTTATTACCCCATGTACAAACTTTTAAAAAGAATGCTTGCTAATTGTTTTCCCCTGAGGACACTGCGCACTTCCTTGTTCCCAGGCCAGGGGTGTATACTATGCTTATCATGAAGACATAATGTTCATACCTGTGTGTTTTAGCTCCTTTCTGGGGGATCAGGGGACCCATCCAGGCCCGATAGCAGGCTCTTCAGCTGAGAGGCCTTTTTCAGCCTCTGGTGAGAGTCCCACTGGCCTGTGGTCCTCTACAAAGGTTTAGGGCTTTAGGGGTGCTCAAGACCCCAAAATACCAACATGTCAGGTCCTGCTAAATGAATTCAACTCAGGTCTTCTCTCAGCCAAAGTAAAACAAAGTTTATTAAAGATTCAACATAATGAGTAGACTCTTAAGGAGCATAAGTATTTGTGACGCTTGTATTGGACAAGTAGGCCAGAATAATCTGACACAGACTGAGTCTGTGCTAGATTAATCTCAGCACTTTCATGGAGGAAAGATGGCTCTTATATACAGAAAGATTGTGGGAGGATTTAGGGGTGGTCTAGTAGAGGAGTTTGGGGAGGGTCTTGAGGAGGAGTCTAAGGAGGATCTTTGATGGAACTCAGGTCAGACTCCAGGAATGGGATTAACGGTGGGAAGTAGCTGAAGGCTACCTGGAGTTGACCTACAATGGAGAGCTAGGCTAGTTTAATGGTAACAGGTTTGTGTATAGATATTTTGATAAGATCAAGGGTGGGAAGTAGCTGGACAATGGGAGGGTTAGGCTAGGTTAAGAGTAACAGATTTGGGCCTAGCAATAATGGAAATCTTATGACCTCAGGCAAACGCCTTTATTAGGGGAATGGGAATCTGAATTCGTTCCCTGCCCCTTGGCCCTTTGATAGGCTTAAGTGACTCTGAGAACCTTCCCTGATTTGAAAATATACTCTGCCTGCTAATATTCTGAATGTGATTGCTTGGAGCCTGTGGCAGAAGGCTTGTTTTTCAGGAATGCCCACACCTTGTACTTTGTGATTGGGCAGTGGGTCAAGAGGGTTGTGACATTCTCTGACCCAGGAGAAGGCTATATATACCCTGATGTGAGGTTTTGCTTTGGGGCTCACTTTGGGAAGAGTTGTGTGATTTTTGAGACTCTGGGCAGCCGTTGAGCCTCTCAGCTTTGTAAACCCAGATGTTGATCCTTCCCTTTCTGGTAATTAACAAGGTATGGATGTAATGGTCAGGCAGCTAGAAGTCCTGTCTGGTGATCTCTTTCTCTGTCTGTATTTTTTTTGTCTGCTTGTAACTTCTGTTTGTATTCTCTGAAGTTCAGGGTGCTGACTTTTTCCCCTGAACTAGGTAAATGATATGTTTGATTGATTAAAGTAAGATTGTTAATCCATTTTGAGTTGCTTTCCTTTAGAAAAGCAGGTCTAAGAACCTGTGCTAGCAGCCATCCTGGGTATGCTAGGGTGCTTGCTGCTACACCTTATCAAGTGGGAAGATTCAATCAGAGTTCAAGGAGTTTCCCAGAGCCTGTACCCCATCAATACTACTTAATCCATCCTTCATTCAGCCACTAAAGTTGATTTTCCTAAAGCATGAGTCCAATCATGTCACACACCCTGATGAAGTGCAGGCTTTGGGACCCCCCTTGAGCTCTCCTTGAATCTTTGAGGTACAGGCCGTGGGAAACCCCTTGAAGTAAATCTTCCCAGGGAAGGCATTTGCCTGAGGTCATGAGCCTTAAGTTGTAGCTTTGCCCAAGTTTTTAGCCCTCTTTTGTTCCAACAGTTTCCCACCCTTGATGTTCCTGTTCCCACCCTTGAACTGGCCTGGTCCACCATAGTCTATGGTCTCCAGGTAGCCTCCAGCAACTTCGCACCCTTAATCACTCATTACTGGAGTCCAACCCCATCTGGACCCCTGAAGACCCTCCCCAAACTCCTCCTCTAGATCATCCCTAGATTCCTCCCACAACCTTTCTGTATATAGGATCCCAGCTTCCTTCCATGTGGTATGAGAATGCCACAGAATGCCCTAGTACAGACTTGGTCTGTGAAAGCTCCATAAAATGACCTAGCACAGACTTACTCTGGACTGCTTGCCCAATGCAAGCCTTACAGATACCTAGGCTCCTTAAGAGTCTACCCAATATGGTGAACTTTCAATAAACTTTGTTTTTCTTTGGCTGAGAAGACTTGAGTGGAATTCTTTCCACAGGACCTGGCATGTTGATATTTTGGGGTCTCAGGAAAGCCTAACTCTGTGGGTACCCTCTTCATTTTTATGGTTCCCTGATATGGGGAAACACTGCTAATCTCAAGCTCTTCTCTAGCTGGGGGAAGGTACGTAAGTCTCTCTCTTTCCCTATTTCCTTCTTGCTTGTTTTCTCTCCCTTTACATTATAAGCTCTTGGAAGGCAAAAGCTGTCTTTCTTTTGTAGATACTTAATAAGTTTAATTGAATTAAATTGGCATGTATGAATTTTTTATGTTGATTATAGTATTTCAATAAAATAGATTACCTTTGTAATTCTATGTATTTTGTTCTGTACATTTAAAAACATTATTCTGAGTAGGGGTCGATGGGCTTCACCAGACTTCTGTCAAAGAGGTCCACAGTGCACAAAAAAGGCTAAGAATCCTTGATCTAGAGACTGTCTAGTCAAAACCTCTTACTTTATATTTGGGGAGACTGAGGTTTCATCATGATATGGATGGTAATAATCATAATAGGTAGCATTTATACATCACTTTATGGTTTACAAAGCACTTTACATATCTCATCTCATTTAATTCTCACTACAAGCCAAAGAGGTAGGTGTTATTACTATCCTTCTTTTACAAGGGACGAAACAGCCTCCGAGAGGGTGACTTGTCACGTAACTATTGGGTGTCAGGGGGAGCATTTAAACTCAAGGCTTACCGACCTCATATCCCACTCTATATCTGTTGTGCCACCTAGCTGCCTGATCCTATAGAGAAGACTTCTTTAAAGACTTATAATTTTTTGTTTTACTAAGATACAGTAAATATTAGGGGTTTCAAAATTAAATATTGTTGTACAAATTTTATTTTTTTTCCCTTTATCTCATTCATTTGATCTTATTTTCTTTTTAGAGTTTTTTTCTTCTTTTTTGGAGGGGGGGAGGCAAGGCAATTGGGCTTAAGGGACTTGTCCAAGGTCACACAGCTAGTTTTGTGCTAAGTGTCTGAGGTCAAATTTGAACTCAGGTCCTCCTGACTCCAGGGCTGGTGCTCTATTCACTGTGCCACCTAGCCTCCCCTATTTGATCTTATTTTCACCCTAAAATTAATTTAAAGTTTATGTAGCTTTTAAAAACATGATGACATATTAAAGTCACTCCATGTTATAACTTCTCCCCCATAACAAATAGAATTTAAAGGCAATTTGTGTGGAAGGAAGTTATTATTAAGTTTATTTTTAAAACAACAATGTAATTGTTTTGAAAAACTGAGTTTCAGTGTAAAAGTTTCAAAGACTGAAAGCTCCTCCCTTTCCCCAGGTTTTAGACCCTGACTGATAGCCTTCATCTTTGCCCTCCAGTCCTTTCTGATTCCCACCCTGCTTGTGTCTCCACCCTGTCCACTTCCTATTTCTCACTCAGCACTTGTGTCCTTAGCCAGGGCTTTCCCAGCAGGGTTGGACCAATGGCTGGAAGGGATATCCAGCTTTCATTCAGCTAACCCTTTGTCCTACACCTACCAATGTTAGCTTGCAGAAATTAAAATTTGAAGCAGAGTTTTAACCTAAAATAATCACATTAGGGAACTCTTGGGGAATATCTAGCAGTATTTAAACTATTTTAAATTATTGTGTATTGGGCCAAACTAACTTATTGCTAGGCTAAATTACATGGGCATATTGCAAATGAAATTAATTACAAATTATGAACACCCAATGAATATGGGAGTTGGACTCCAAGGTTCCTTATAGCTGCGAGATTCTGCGAGTCTATAAAACCTTAAAACAGAATATTTTATAGTGTTAGGAAGCAATAAATGACTAGTGCTAACATGCAAGATTGTAATATAATTTTTATCAGACTGTGACAAAAGCCACCACACATTAGTAGTAATGTTATTGCTAATAAATTCCAATGACTATGATGTGTTAGGTTGTTTTTCCATTTCCAGTCAAGTAGCAAAGCAGTGTTTATCTTTCCATCCTGTCTTCTCAAAGATTTATAACTTTCATTCCTATACTTTTTGTATGTCCCCATGCTTCATCTGTGCTGATTTTATTGTTATATAGAAGGCTTGTCCTAAGAGTCATCAGCATATGGAGAAGTGATAAATGGGCACTGGGAAGCATTTAGTTCATGTGAAAATCCATATAGATGCACTTCATGAGCAACAGAGACAAGATTTATGATAGAAGAGCCGGTGGCGAGCATGAGAACTCCAGGAGAGAGAAAACAAGTCCTGAATCAATATGGGAATGAGAGATCAGTCAAGATTTCGGAATTCTTATAAGATCGAGAAGATCTGGGTTTGCAAGCTTGCTTTCAGCTCTGTGATTTGGGCAACTTAACACTTTCATTTTCCTCGCTGTCATGGAACGATAATAATAGCCACCTCTCCCTTCCTTTTTGGGACGTGCTAAGGACAAATGAGATAACAGATGTAAAAGTCATTTAGAACAAGGCACTTATAGAAATCTGGGTGCTGTCATACCCAGAAAAAAGCTCCACATTTGATGTTTATTTTCCAAAAAAAAGGGGTAGTTCTTAAGAAAGGCAGAGTGGTCCAGTAGAATGAGCCTTGGATTTGGAGTCTTAAACCTGCCTCTGACATTTATTTACTACCTGTGCAACTTTCAAAATCTCCTCTCCTCTTTGGACCTTAGTTTCCTCATATGCAAAATGAGACTATTGGGGTAGAGAGCTTCAAAGGTCCCTTCAAGCTCTAAATAAATCTATGATCTTAAAATCACTCTCCGGTATATGTGTCTTTTTTTTTTTAAACTAGGCCTCTCATGTTATTGATGTAGGTAATGTTAAGTAAAGAAAATCCCTCTACCAATGCAGACTAGCACTTACTCTTCAATATCTACTGGTAGAGAAAGCAGAAGCAAAGGGAGGAGAAAGGGAAATGTTCTGACATATGGGCTACGCAGATCCGGAGGGCAGAACAGAGTGTGGGGCCTGAAGGAAAGGATTCGGAAACTAGGCAGAGGCTATTTCTCTCCCCTGAAGATTCCTAGAAGCAGAGACCTGACCTGGCTGAGGCTCCTGCCTCCCAATGAGAGGAGGCTAAAACCTACCCAGCAGTCTACCTCCAGGGACCTATGAACGAGCGGAGGGATAAGAATGAACAGGTAATATAAGGAAATGGTGGAAACAATAAAGTATCAAGAGAAAAAGTGAGTAAAAGCTTAATGTACACACAGATAAACCAATAGATAATGTACCAAAAACAGGGGAGGGAAATAAGTAAAGCCTCAAAGAGAAATAAAAAGCATGTTAAACATGTATTATAATATGAAAGAAAGTGAACAAATATTCCCTAGTGAAAGATACATCCTGTGGATTCAGAAATCCAGATGTTAAAGAACAATTTCAAGAAATTCCAGAATAGTTCAGAAGTAAAATAAAATTCATAAAAATAGAAACTAGGAATAAATTTAGATATGATAATAAAGCTTTCAATACATAAGTAGAAACAATCAGAAGAGCAGGAAAATTGAACATATGGTAGAGAATTTCTCTGAAAAAGTAGCAGTTGTGAGCAAATAACAGATGTGGAATACAGAAATACTGAAGTGAAGGAAAATTTGGCAGAAGAGAAGCAAAAGGCAACAACATTAAAAGTAACTGAGACTTGACTTACTTGCCAAGTGGAGTAAGAAAAGGCAGCCAGAGACAACAGCAGTTTAGAATATAAAGTCACTATAAAATCTTATGGAGAATATGAAAAATTATGAGCAGTATTGCCTCATAAAACAAAGAAAAGCAGTACAGGTAAAAACCAATTTAAAGAAGGCTAGGTTTGAGACCCAAATGTTAGTCATACAGATAAAAATAACAACCATGTAGGTAGAACTACCTGAGGCTGTGTTTAGTTGTAGTTCAGTCCTGTCCAACTCTTTAAGACCCTGTGGACCACACTGTCCATGGGGTTTTCTTGCTAAGATACTGGAGTCGTTTGCCATTTCCTTCTCCTTTGGATTAAGGCAAACAGAGGTTAAGTGACTTGCCCAGTATCACACAACTAGTCTCAGTTCTTTCTGACTCCAGGCCCAGCACTCTATCCACTGAGCCACGTAACTGCCTCAGACTATGCTTACCGAAAATCAACTCCCTGCCTTTCTCTCTTCCTTTTTCTCTTTTCTCCTTTCCTTTCCTCCTTCCCTTTCCTTCTACCCCTTTCTCTTCCCCCTTTTCAATGTAGAGATACCAGACAGAGATGGAAGCATTAAAAAGTAGTAAATGTAGATTTGCAAAAGGATTATGCTACTCTATCCAAGACCGGAGGGATTCTAAACCTGTGATCCACAGACTCATAGGCCTGTGGATAGATTTCAGGGGGGCTATGTGATGTGTTTAGGGTTAGGGGTGCTCGAGATGCCAAAATACCAACACGCCGAGTCCTGTTGAATAAATTCGACTTGGTCTTCTCAGCCAAAGAAAAGCAAAGTTTATTTAAAAGGTCATTAAAAGTTCACCATATTGGGTAGACTCTTAGGGAGCCTAAGTATCTGTGATGCTTGCATTGGGCAAGCAGGACAGAGTAAGTCTGTCACAGAATAGGTATGTGCTAGGTCATTCTATGGTGCCCTCACACACATAGGAGCAAGAAGGGATCTTATATACAGGAAGGTTGTGGGAGGAATCTAGGGGTGGTCTAGAGGAGGAGTTTGGGGAAGATCTCAGGAGTTAATGAGGCTGATGAGTGATTAAGGGAGGGAAGTTGTCAGAGGCTACCTGGAGCCAACATACAATGGTGGGCTAGGCCACTTCAAGGGTGGACTGATTTTTGATTGGCTCAAGGGTGGGAAGTAGATGGACAATGGAGGACTAGACTAGTAACAGGTCTGGGCAGAGCCACAATGAAAAGCTTATGGCCTCATGTAAGTGTCTCATCAAGTGGGAGGATTCAGTCAGAGTTCAAGGGGTTTCCCAGACAGAGCCTGTACCTCAAAGATTCAATGACACCTCAAGGGGGTTCCCAGAGCCTGCACTTCATCATGTGAACTTGGATGAGAAAAAAAGAATTACATTTAATTTTTACTACCCTCAAACTTAAATTTAACATATCCTTTAATTATTTTAAATCATTATTCTGAGATAGAATACATAGGCTTTACCAGATTGTCTAAGGGTCCATGATCCATAGAAGGTTAATTGTTGCTCTGGGGCATCATTAATATCCTAAGGACCTGGAGAGGGCTCATAGAAAAAGGAGTCCAGTTCAACTTCCTAATAGAACATCTAAATAAATAGAGCATGTTTTTTTTTCCTAAAATATGGTGCAGTAAGTTAAGCTATGCTTTAGAATTACTCATCAGAAATGCCATGGACAAAGTATTTAAAATAAATCCATTTCTCTGCTTGTCATAGATAAGGACTTCACTATACATTTTGTTTTCAGTTTTAGGACACATTTTGAGGAAGGTCCAGGTATCTTCAGAAGGCTCAGGAAAAACTATAAAAATGGCCTAGAGTAGACAACAGATTAGGAAGAAGATGAAGGAACTAAGATTATTAAATCAAAAAAGAATGAGTGGGGTGGGGAAGAATGTGATAGTGCTATAAAAATACCTTTGGAGTTACTTATTCGTGGTGATCACTGAGGGAAAGGGTACTGAATTTGGGCTGAAACAAAGGAAGTTTAAATTAAGAGTTGAATGATTAGCATTTTGAAAACGTTTGCTTCCAAGAGACCCAGAATCTCACTTATTTGAATCTATTAGCAATTGATGACTATCTGACTGCAAACTGTTACCTTTGTCTGGAACGGCCCCCTTATTATCCCTTTTTATACCAACTGATTCTTATCTGTCAATCAATCAATAGCTATTTATTAAGCATCTATTATGTGCTGGGCACTTGGGATACAAGTACAAAGAATCAAACACTCTCTAACACATATAGAAAATATGGACAGAACAAATATAAAATTAATTGATATGAATATACAAAAAGTAGCTCGATACAAAGGTAGTTTGGGAGGGAGCATACCAATGGATGGGGGAATCAGTAATGACTTCTTTTACATAAGATGGTGCTTGAAATGGGTCTTAAAGGAAGGGAGGGAGTACATTCCATGCATGGGGGACAAATGGTGGGAGATGTGGAGATGGGAGTTAGGATGTTGTGTGAGGAATAGAGAGGTCAGTTTGAATAGAGGGAGGATAATGTCCCTTGAAGCTAGAAAGACAAGCTGAGGCCAGGGTGTGTAGGGTTTTAAAAGCTAAACAGAGGAGTATATATTTGATCCTAGAGGTAATAGGAAGCCACTGGAGTTGGTTGCGTAGGAGAGTCACATGGGCAGATCTGTTTTTAAGGAAAATTTCTTTGGCAGCACTGTGTAGGATGAGCTGGAGTAAAAAGAAACTTGAGACAGTGAAACCAATGAGGAGGCTGTTCAACAATCCAGGCAAGAAGTGATGAGGGCCTAAAGTGGGTAGCTAGGTGAGCAAGAAGGTGCATCCTGTAAGATTCAACTCCGATGGTACTTTCTTCTGGAAGCCTTGCCTGACTTCTCCTTGGTAGCAGTCTTCCCTTTCATAAATCAAATAAGTCAACTCAATTCGACAAGCATTTATAAAGTCCCCAACTTGTACAAGGCCCTATCCGGTACTAAAAATACAAAGAGGAAAGCAGTTCAGTCCCGGCCATCAAGAAACTCATATCCAAATGGCGAAATAAGCAAAGAAGTAAATGTGAAATCATTTGAAGAGAGGGTGGGGGAAAGAAATCCAGGCTATCTTCTCCAAGGAGGTATCTTGGAAGAAAGATAAGGATTTAAGGATTCTAAGAGGAAGAGATAAGAAGGTTTTGCATTCCAACCACTGGAGATGGCTTAGACTAGAGTTCCCAGGTAGAAGATGGAATATCAAGTTGGGGAAACAGTAACCCATTAGTGTAAATAACGATAGAAAAGTAGCTTTGAGCCAGATCAATCAATCAACCAGCATTTATTCAGCCTTTGCTATGTGCAAGGCACTGTAATTTATACAAAGTTTTAAAAGCTAGGCTGAAGAGCTTGTATTTTATCTGAGAGACAAAAGGAAGTCAATGGAGGCTTTTGAGCAGGAGAGTAATAGTCTGAAGGGCCTGGTTTAGATCCTTGAATCCTTGATTTTCATTGATTGGGAGCTGTTGTGAATTTTTAAACCAAATAGTAAGCCTTATTTGGTTGATGTAACATGGATTGATCTGGGCCCACTCTCTCAGAGCTAGACCTGGCACATCTCCTCCCCACTCCTCTCAGGCTTCTCAGGTACCCTGAGGGGTTTGAAGCTCTCTTTCCTCTACCATCAGCTCTAGCCCACTTTGTTTGTGTTCACTCCTCTCCCCACCACCCACTGATGAAGGCATCAGTAACTAGCACCTAGTTCCACTTAATCACTTAACATTGGGTAGCTTCTATAAAGGGATAGCCAGAAAAAATATATATATATATATATTTCCCCTAAAACCTCAGGGGCATAATCTGTTCTATACCACCTGGGAGGTTGTGTAGGAATTAGGGTCAAAATTTAGCTCAGTTTTTACATAGCATTCCAGCATGACTGCCAAGAAGAACCCAAGTCTCAGCTACCACTGAACTGGGTTCCTGAAGTTCACTCTCCAAAATCATCCCTTGCTTCTCAAGGCATCAGTGCTGTGCTGACTATGAAACCCAAATTATGGAATGAAGGAATTCAAAGGAAGGCTCCACTTGCTTCATACTTTAGGATGTTGATGTCATCATGTAACTCTGGAGCAATGATGTGCCAAGGAATCCTCTGACCCTTTCCAATGACTCCCTTTACTTGTCATTGGGCTCCCCAAGGGCCAAGAGAGTATAATTAAAGCTCGCAGGACAGTTTGAATGCTTCTGCAACCAAAGGGCCTCCTCTTCCATCAATTACAGAATGTCTACTCACACTCCAAGTCTGCACTTTCTTATACATTATCACAATTCTCCCAGAAGCAACTTCCAGGCATTCCTTATGTGGAGAGATGCCATCTCAGGGGGTCTGGACATACTCCAGACACTCATTACACTTATAATTCATGAGTAAATCAATTCATTTTAAAAGCTTATATGTGAATCTGAAGGGTATGAATCTCAACCTCTTTCATATTGAGGATAAAGAAATCTCATAAAGTTCAGGTACCTACTCCATTCAGCAAGAAGCCTGCTCAGTGGAACTATGATTGGAAAAAGGAAAACCCAGTCTTGAATATATAGAATCTTCTGAATTATTGAAGCTATTTCAGATGAAAATTGATTTGCTTATAAACATAGATCAAATGAAATAATATCTGTAAAGTGCTTTGTAAACTTTAAAGTGCTATAAAAATGTTAGCTATTATTATTGGAAATAATGATTTATATCATTGAATATTTCTGTACCAAACCATTCTGGTAGCTAAAGTAACCTTGGAGTCCCTTTCAATATAGCTTATCCTTAATTTATTCTGTAATTTGATAGAAATCTCATGGTAAGTTCATAAGATGCTACCTTTAGAGAGGAACCTTAGAGGTCATCTGTATAGTCCAAACCTCTCTTTGGATATCTAGTTCAAAATCTTGTTACAGATGAAGAATCTGAGTCTCAGAGAGGTTTAGTGATTGCTCAAAGTCATACAGGAATAAATAGCAGCACTGAACCTCAGATTCGAGATTTTACTCCAAATCCAACACTTTCCACTCTATGACATGATCTCCCCTAATAATAGGCTTTGAAAAATTTGCTACAAAAATATCCACCCAACCAAAAACACTTGATCATCTGTACTTGTGAAATCATCAGTATCTCCATTACACCTCCAACTGTGTACCACGACAAGAAAGGAAGGAAAGAAGGATAGAAGGAAGGAAGGAAACAAAGAAGGAAGGGAGAGAGGGAGGAAGGAAGGAAGGAAACAAGGAAGGGAGGGAGGAAGGAAGGAAATGAGCATTTATTGAGCACCTACTGTGTGCCATACACTGTAGTAAGCACTTTACAGACATCATCTTATTTGATAGTCACAACAACCTTGGCAGAGAGGTGCTATTATTGTCTTCATTTTACATTTGAGGAAACTGAAGAAGACAGAGATTCAGTGACTTGCCCAAGGTCACACAGCTAGTAAGTATATGGGGTCATATCTGAACTCAGATCCTCCCAACTCTAGACTTAGAATTCTATCCACTGATAGCACACATATAAGCTCATCTTTCAGTCAAACCAACAGAATACTCACAGAAATACAAATTCTCCTGAAAACTTTAAAAAATAAAGTAAATTGAGCTTATTTTATCAAAGCTGATGACTGATGGAATTTAGGGCCTAAATAGACAAGCATTTCTGTTCTACATTCCTGCGCTATCCTTCTTAAGTAACAGGAAGACAGTTAAAAAGTCATCAGACAAAAAGCTGGTAATATGATAAAGAGGAGCAGGCAAGTGTAAAAGGCAAAGGCAGAGTTTTTAATGTCAGCATTCCCTCTCCATATGCTCTCACTGCCTTCTTGATCATTAAATATGAGCATATGCAGGGACTTATGCACTATGGGATGTTTGAATCCTATGCAAGGGAACATGTCAGATGGAGTAGTTGGTTTGGAATAGATGAAGACAACTAGATAGAATTCAGAGACAGCATAACCAAATTACTGAGCTGGATGAAAGAACTGAACCTACCTTTAAGTCTCACCTCCTATTACTTCCTTTAAAAGCCTGTACTACAAGGGCATAGAACTACCCCCATTCCCATTCCCCTACCAGATCTCTCCAGGTTCTCACTGTCTTAACTGGGACTTGCTTGCTTACTCCACGTACACACGTACTGGTAGATTGGTGTAATTCTCCAAAGGAGCGGCCATGCAACTACAACTCGTTTTCAAGGTCCTATGGGTATCTCTGTTGCAGCAAAATATATGTATACACTAATAACTATAGCTCTTGAGTCCCCACCAGTGTGCTTCCCTTTTACCCTAACTGATCACAATGACACCATTAATTTTTTAGAAAGTAGATTTGAATTGATATCTTGTTTTTACATCACTTATACTGTACCCCCCCCATTCTTTTCTTTCCTTGCCTCCCAAAGGGCCATCATTTGCAACAAAGTTTTTTAAATAAAAAGGATGGAAAAAAGTCACCAAAATGGATCAATACATTAAAAAAAAAATTGACATTATATGCAATGTTCTACATCCACAGAACTTCACCACCAACCCTCTTGAAATGAGTGGAGTGAGGTGTCTCCTCATATTTGGTTTTTGGGGGGCAAACTTGTTCGTAATAATTTTAACTTATTTAATTTAATTTTAATTATTAATTATTAATCTTCAATTATTTTGTAGTGGTTGTGCTTTCTATCTGCACTTTTGTGGTCATTATAGATACTGTTTTTTCATTTCTGTTTATTTTATTCTGAATCAAATCATGGAAATCTTTCCATGCTTCCCTGTATTTATCACAGTATTTCTTAAGCTCAAAGATACATAGATAGATATATACATATACCTATATACAAACACATAAATACATCTATACACATATGTATATATACATTAATATTCCATTACACTAATGTATTACAATTTATTTAGCTATTCCCCAATGTTTCCAGTTCTTTGCTATCACAAAAAAGTGTTGTTATAAATATTTTGGAGCATATGGAGCCTTTCTTTTTATCAATGAACTCTTTAGGGCATATACTTAATAGTGTCAGAGGGTAAAGAATATTTACCTACTTTATTTGCATTATTCCAAATTGATTTCTAAAATGGTTATGCTAATTCACAATCCTACCAACAATGCATTAGTATGCCTGTTTTTCTATACCTCCTTCAACATTGACTATTTCCATCTTTTGTCATTTTTGTCGATTTTCTAGGTGTGGGGTAAAACTTAAGCTTCGTTTTGACTTGGATTTCTCTTATTATTGAAAATTTGTTTTAAACTTAAATACAAAATAAGAAAAGAAAATGTACACAGAATGTAATAGAAGATTCAATATAAAGCAATAAATTTCCATTTCAAAACCCCATATAATAAATACTACACATTACTTTCAAAGCAGTCCATCATCTCTTTGCTTCCTTTTAGGTTTTCTTTTGTCCTCTGCTATGCATTTTTTACTTTATTTTTTCCCCTTCTTTCCCCATACCCCAAGAAAGCTAAAATTAAGCTCAAAGATAGATAGATATATACATATACATATTTATAAACACATATCTACACACATATATATACATATATATCCATAAACATGCACTCAAATGCATATATGTAAGACTATATTACGCTTATTTCTACCTGTCATCTATTTCTCTGAAGGTGGATAGCATCTTCTCTCATGAGTCCAAGTCTTTCCATATTTTTATAAATTTACTAGTTCACCATTTCCTATACCACAACAATATTCCAACTCAATTAATTACATTCTATCTGAGAGACTGTCTATGAGAGTTTATTCCCCCAGTTTTCTGCATTCCTTCTATTTTTGGCTACATAGGTTTTTATTTATACAGGAAAATTTTAATTTAAAGTAGTTAAAATTATCCATTTTACACTTCAACACTGCTCTCACCTTATAATATGGTTTAAGGTTTGATACTACTGAATCTAGTTCCTTCATATGTTTTCCCTCTGTTTTCCTTGAAGTTCCTGACTCTCTGCTCTTCCAAATGAATGGTGTTACTATTTTTTTTCCTCACTCAGTAAGTTGTTTTTTTAGTAATTTAATTGAGATGGCATTACACAAACAGATTAGTTAGTTAAAATTGTCATTTAATTTTTATCATATTAGTTTTACTTACCCATGTGCAATAAATATTACTTCAATTATTTGGATCTAACTTGGTTTGTATATTTGTATAGTTCCTGTGTCTGTCTTGGCAAGTATACTCTCTTTTCATACTCTCTAGTTATTTTAAAGGTCTAAAACTATTGAATTATATGGTTGACACATAGTGTAGTTTTCCTAATTTTCTCTTTTGATTAAATCTATTTTAGCTTTAAATTTGTTTGAGATCATGATTATTATCCCTGCTTTTTTTGCATAATAAATACTACTCCTGACCTTTATTTAAGTTTGTATGTATCTCATTTTTATAGCATTTTCTGAAAGTAACATGCTGTTGAATTCAAATTTTTAATCTGTTATCAGTTTCCATTTTATGGGTAAATTCATCCCATAGACATTTTAAACTATAAATACTAGTTGTATAATTTCCTCCTTCCTATTTCCCTCACTATCCTTCTTACCCTATTCCTATCCCTCCTCACTTCTCTACTTTACTTCTACCTGCTAGCTTGCTCTCCTATTCCTTAACTTACCCCACTTCTAAGAATCCCTCCCTTATACTCTCTCTCTACCCTATTCCTTTACCCTATTATTGCTTTCTGAATTTAGAAGATTTTTATACCCTTCTAAATATATGTGTTGTTCTCTCTTTATCCTATTCCTATTAATCTACATACCTTTCCATACCTCCTCCCCTTATTCTATTCCCTATCCCTCCCTTATCCTCTCCTCCTCCCTATTCCCTTACCCTCTTATTTCAAAACAATCTGATACTGGCTAACAAATAAAGTGCTATATCAGTGGGGTAGATAAGGTACACAATACACAGTAGTAAATGACCACAGTAATCTAGTGTTTGATAAAGGCAAAGATCCAAGCTTTGGGGACAAGAACTCACTATTTGACAAAACTACTGGAAAGCAATTTGGCAGAAACTAGGTATAGACCAATGTCTGATACTGTAGACCAAGAAGAGGTCTAAATGGGTATGTGATTTAGACCAAAAAGGTGATATCATAAACAGAGTAGAAGAACATCAGATCTGTGAATAAAGAAAGTATTTGTGATCAAACAAGAGACAGAGAGCATTATGAGATATAAAATGGATGATTTTTATTTTATTAAATTTAAAAGTTTTTGCACAAACAAAACCAATGCAACCAAGATTAGAAAGAAAGCAGAAAGCTGGGGGGAAATTTTTATAGCAAATGTCTTTGACAAAGGCCTCATTTCTCCAATACAGAAAACTGAGTCAAATTTATAAGAATACAAGTTATTGCTCTATTGATAGATCGTCAAGGGATATGAAGGATATGAACAAGCAGTTTTCAGATGAAGAAATCAAAGCTATCTAGAGTCATATAAAAATGTTCTATATCACTATTGATTAGAGAAATGTAAATTAAACCAACTATGAGGTACCATTTCATACCTATCAGATTGGCTAATAGGACAGAAAGGGAAAATGACAAATGTTGGAGGGGATGTGGGAAAACTGGGAAACTAATAAACTATTGGTGGAATTGTGAACTGATCTAACCATTCTGGAGAACAATTTGGAACTATGCCCAAAGCACTATAAAACTGCATACCCTTTGACCCAGTAATATCACTAGTAGGTCTGTATACCAGAGATCTAAAAAAAAAAAATAAAGAAAAGAATTTATTTGTACAAAATATTTATAGCAGCTCTTTTTGTGGTGGCAAAGAACTGGAAATTAAGGGGTCGTCCATCAATGGGGGAATGGGGTCAAACAAGTTGTAGCATATGCTTGTAATGGAATACTATTGTGCTATAGGAAATAATGAGCAGGATGATTTCAGAAAAAGCCTGGAAAGACTTCCACAAACCGATACATAATGAAGTGAGCAGAACCAGAACATTATATACAATAATAGCAATATTGTACAATGATCAACTGTGAATGACTTAGCTGTTCTCAGCTCCAAGACAATTCCAAAGGACTCATGATAAAAAACGCTATCCACCTCTAGAGAAATAACTGATGGAGTCTGAATACAGACTGAAGTATACTATTTTTCACTTTTTTTTTGTATTTTTTGTCTGTTTTCTTTCACAACATGACTAATATAGAAATATGTTTTGCATGACTGCACATATATAACCAATATCAAATTGCTTGCCATTTCAAATAAGGAAAAGAGGAGAGAGGGAAAGAGGTAGAAAAGTTGGAACTCAAAATTTTAAAATGTGAATATTAAAAATCATTTTTACATATAATTAGAAAAACACAATATTCAAGAAAAGAAAAAATAGAAAAAGAACAAAATAAAATAACATTCAAAATGTCATACTATCAAATATATTTTATCTCTTCTAATTGCCTCTGTCTCTTTTAGGTTAAGAATTCATCTCCTGCCCCCAGATGTAAAAACAATGTGACCTGCTTCTGTTCTAAATTTTTAATGCTATGATCTTTAATATTCAGGTCATTTATCCATTTTGAATTTACTAGGGGATGTGATGTGGGATGTTGGGCTAAGTCCAGTTTCTTTCAGGCTGCTTTGTAATTTTCCTTGGAGTTCTTATCTACCAGAAAATTTTTTCCTAGGCAACTATATTTTCAAGTTTCTTGAACATTGAGTTATTAAAATGCCACTAATTCTTAATCATCAAAGGTAATTAACCAAGAAGAGAATAGCAGGAATAATCAAAATGTAACCATCTACTCATAAACCCAGGTCACACTCTCCCACCAGTGCACCCTGTGGCCATGAAAGGAGGCTGAAGGTGGGCACAGACTTACAGATAGAAGGAAACCTAATAAAAGCCATGAGCAAAGAAACCCATGTGCCTGGGCCTAACAACCCTGGACTGAGTCCCTGGATGTCTGTGGTCTCTTTAGAGAACAGTGAAGCGGCTACTCCTTCTCAGCTTTGCTGAGCAGATTTTTGAAAGTGCTTCTTTGATACTCTGGGGTCAATGAAGCAACATTGAGCCCTTTTAGCCTGTGAAGTCTTCAGAACTTCCCAGATCTATTCTTTCTTCTCCTCCTAGATTTACTTTTTTTAATTAAGTAAAAAAAGTCATTCTCTGCCTCATTTCTTACCTAGCCTTAATCACTGAATGGGCATTGCTTCTGTCAAATTGAGACTTGTAAAGACCTTAGCTTAAAAAGGCCAGGGTCTCCCACTGCATTGGGATTTTCTCCAGTTGTCCTGATCTATATCTTGCCTCTGGACCCAGATGGCTCCAGAGGAAAGAGTGAGGCTGGTGACTTTGCCCAGCCCTCCCTCACTTAAATCCAATTCACTTGAATATCATGGCTTCACCTCCCTGATGTCATGGTCCTCTTTGAGAATAAGGCAGCATGACATTCTTAGGGAAAAACAGTTCTCTTGATTCATAGGATCTACAAAGCTATTCAGTTCTTCTCTCTATAGGTTTTGAGGGGATTTTTCCCTTTCAAGCCATACACAGGGTAAGGGAGGCAAATCTTTGAGGAACTTCCCCTCACTCAAGTTGTAGATGACGTTAGAAAGCAAAGCAGTATTTCCCCTGCCAACTTATCCCATAGAAGAGGCTGTTTTCTCCAGTCAGCTCCAAACAGGTCAGCTCCCCAAGTCAACAGCAGAGCCTGCCTTTCTCTACGCAGGTGTGTTCAGTTCTACCCAGCCTCTCTGTTCTGTTAGCGTGTCCATTGCCTTGTCTCCTGGCATCTCAGCTCTGGCCTCCATGTTCTGTCTTCTGTAATCAACTTTTTCTCAACACCTTCTCAAGGCCCTCCTGCCTCTTGTCATGTGTAGGGACTCACCTCTCTCTTGGCTTGAAAACCCCTAACTTCACATTTCTGTCAGAAATCGTGCAACTACTTAATATACAATTTTCCCCCACAGTTCCCAAACAGTTCTTTGATTCGGAATTTCCCCAAAATAAATGCCAAAGTCATGAAAAGTCAGATTCAAATTAGCTGGGCCCCAATGCACTGTAGCCACATCCTACCTCAGTCAGCATTTTTGGTCTTTGCTTCAATTTTTAACTTCAATTTTATTTTCAGATCTGCATTCTCTCTCTTACCCACCCCCCCCACCTTGCCATTTAAAAAAGCAAGAAAACAAAACCCCTGTTACAAAACACAGTATTGTTCAATCATGTCTGACTCTTCATGACCACATTTGGAGTTTCCTTGGCAAAGATACTGGTATGGTTTGCCATTTCCTTCTCCAGCTCATTTTATAAAATGAAAAAAACGGAGGCAAATGAGGTTAGATGACTTGCCCAGGGTCACACAGCTAATGAGTGTCTGAGGCCACATTTGAACTCAGAAGATGAGTCTTTCTGACTCCATGTCTGGCACTCTATCCACTGTTGCACCTACCTGCCCTATCAAATATGTATGGTCAAGCAAAACAAATTCCTGCACTGACCAGATCCAAAGGGAAAAAGAAATGTTTCAGTACACACTCTGAGTCTTTCACTTCACCATCAGGACAGTCAGTAATTTTGTCTCTGAGCTGCTTTTGCTTGAATTCCTCTCAGTACTTTTATCTGGGGAATTGTTGTCTCTCAGGTCCTCAGAACTGTCTATGTGTCTCTGCAAGCTATTTTTCTCTGTTTGTCTCATACAAATATTCTTTTTTTTTCCTTTTTGGAGGTGGGAAGGCAGGGCAATTGGGGTTAAGTGACTTGCCCAAGGTCACAGGGCTAGTAAGTGTTAAGTGTCTGAGGTCACATTTGAACTCAGGTACTCCTGACTCCGGGTGGGTACTCTATTCACTGTGCCACCTAGCCGCCCCACCATATTCTTTTCAGGACCTTTCAGTAAATAAAATATCCACCTAAGAAAGGGACACTACATTGCATTTGCATAGATCGTAGCTCTTCCACTAAACTTAAATTCTGTAAGAATACAGATTATAACTGATTTATCCTTGCATTTCCCCACCCCTATCCCCAATGCCTAGTTTGGTACTTTTGTCCATCGCAGAAAATGAAATAGGGAAAGGGTCTGTGATTTTATTGGTATAGAAAACTCTCAGGTGAGGAAACGACCACTGACTAATTCAGACAGGCACCTTCTCTGTAACTGTAGAGAGCTGCTTAGAACCTAAGAGGTTAAGTGACACGCTCAGGGCCACATAGCTAATATTTGTCAAAGGCAGAATTTGAATCTGGGTCTTCTGGACTTTGAGGTCAATTCTTTAACCACTATACCATAAAGATAGGCCCTTAATAATATTTGTTGAAGGAATAAATGCTGGATGGATGACAAAATACGTATACTTTGACTAATGATTAGTTATATAGGTTTTTTTTTAAGCATCTGTGCATCAAAAGAAAAACATTTTGCAGTATCAAATCATTTAGGTCCTACAGTTAAAGAGTGTGTGTGTGTGTGTGTGTGTGTGTGTGTGTGTGTGTGTGTGTGTGTATGTAAGGACTTTCTTTATTTTTTACATCACAGTCATTTCTGGAAATACGCCTCCATCTCTTTTTCCTTGACAAAAATGAGCCCTTACCCTTGTAACAGAGAAAAACAGTTAAGGAAAAACACCCAAACCAGCTACCCCATGTGACAACACATCCATCTTTCTGCCCAAGTCATCACCTTCACATCTGTTGCAATGGAGGCATGTTTCATTATCTTCTTTCTAGGACCATCTTGGCTTCTATTTAGCAATCTGTTCCTTCACATTGTATTTCATCATGCATACCATTCTTTTGGTTTTGTGCATAGATAGCGTTTTTCATCAGTTCACGTGTATCTTTCAAGGTTTTCAAATGCATTTCTTGTGTTCATCATTTCTTACTTTACAGTAATATTCCATTGCATCATTTGTTACAATTCCTTCAGTTCCTCTCAATTGTTTTGTTTCCATTTCTTTGATACCACAAACTGCTGTTATGCTATAACAGATAATGCATATCTGTGCAAAAAAAAATTGAAATGAATATAAATGGTTATAGGCAAGGATAATTGGAACAACTTAATATGAAACTGAAAACTGTAAAATAATTCTTCTAATCATTATGAAAAGGAAACTCAAAATGAACAAGAGGAAAAGCTTAGCAACTGTTGAGATCTTAAACTATGGAAGTACAGAATCCTTGGAGTTTCTACCTCTTCCCCATGATATCAGCCTTTGGGAACTACAGGCTCGAACAAATGACTGTAAATTATGAGGCGCAGAGCTCCAGTGGGGGCAGAGCACAGCAGTTCAGTCCCCAGGTAACTGCCCTTCCAACAAAGGCTGGCCATCACAGACGCTGAACCACCACAGCAAAGGCAATGATGAGGTGTCGTCTTCCACTAGATTGCTAAATGTTGTTGTAGGAATCCTTAGATGGTGAGATATTCTTGATTCTCTGTGAGGGGTCACTTTCTCCATGTTTATGTTTCTCTTTTTGGGGGATATGATTAATTTGAATATCTATGCATACATGGTTAATACGGAAATATGTTTTGCATAACTTCACAGGTATAATAGGTACCATCATAGTCTTCCCAATTGATGGGAATGGAGCTGGGGAGAAAAAAAGAATGTAGAACTCAAATTTCTCAAAATAAATTGTTAAATTAATTAATTAAAAAATTATGAATAATGAGTTAGATTTCCCTCAGTGAACAAATCTATCTTCTGGCGGTACACACCTAGCACTTTTATTTTTTATAAAATAATTTTCATTGGTATCCTTTGTTTTCATATCACCTTCATTTCTAAATATATTCTAGCCTTTGCCTCTCCTCAGAGGGTCATCCTTTGAATCAAAATGAAAAGAAAGAAGAGAGGAAAAACAGCAGTTCAATAAAACCAACCAATCCAGTAATTGAACCTTACAGTATATGCAGTGTCCTATACCCATGTCCCCCATCCCTTCGAAGAAAGGAAGGATATGCCTTTTCTCTTCTCTTTTTTAGGGCAATTTTCATTATCATAATTCGGTTTCTTTTGTTATTATTCTTTCCACTTACATTGTTGTAGGCCTTTTTTTTTCTGATCCTCTTCCTTCACTTTCCATCAGTTCATATTCCTTTCCACTTTTAAAATCTTTATTCACTTGAAAAATCCTAAAAGGTTAACTAGAGAATTCATGCTTCCATGTCCTTCCTCCAAAGCCAGTGTTTTGTTTTGGTTTTTTTTTTTTTCACTCTACCACACACTATATGCATTGGGCAGGTCACTTAATCTCCCTGGTTCTCAATATAGATTGGTATAATAAGGAGGTTGGATTAGAGACAGTCTTAAGGTTCCTGTAAATGTTAATTCCACTGTATCATCCCCATGAACTCTAAGTCCTGGAAAAATGAGGAAATCATACAGTAAGTAACCTAACATATCTTTTCCATTTCTAACCCATGATTCAAAGTCTACAATTTAGTGGACATTGTCAGAAGCAGGAAAAGAGAAGCCAGCATACTCCCATCTGAGCTAAGTGAATATTAAAAAAAAACAAACCATCATAATACATTGAAAGAAAGCCAATGACCTGACAGTACCATTGGAGATAAAAATCTGACTTGACCATCTTATACTCTTTTTTGAAATATCAATTTTCTGAAGCTTTTATAATCTTGTAAGATAATAATTTAGTTTAAAGTAATTCCAATCATTTTCCAGTTACATAGAAGAATTAAAGATCAGCATCTTAGAGCATTCTCTTTCAACATAAATATATCTGGCATCATTGAGGCATTAAAATCCATATACAGTATCGAGGTGCCTCAGAGATCATGATCATGATAGTGTAAAATTCTTACAATTACAAAATCTTAGAAATGAAATGGACTCCAGAGATCAGTCATCTAGCCCAAACCAAATCCAATCAGGAATGTCCTCTACAACATGGTGGTCATCCAGGCTCTGATTGAAGTACTCCAAAGACACCTGGTATATATTGTTTTTGTTGCTCAGTCATTTTCAGTTGTTTCTGACTCTTCCTATTCCCATTTGGAGTTTTCTTAGCAAAGATACTGGAATGGTTTGCCATTTTCTTTTTTAGCTCATTTTACTGACGAAGAAACTCAGGTAAAGAAGGTTAAGTGACTTGCCCAGGGCTACTAGCTAGTAAGTGACTGAGGCCAGATTTGAACTCAGGAAGATGAGTTTTCCTGACTTCAAGTCTGTCACTCTAACCACTGAGGCACCTAAGTGTTCCTGCCTGGAATATGTAGATGTTTTAAAATGTTTGATTGATTAGTGGATTTATGGAGACCTTGCTAACTACTGAGAGAGTTTCTATCCTTCCTCCCTTCTTTCCTCTTTCCCTCCCTCCCTCCTTCATTCCTTCCATCCTTCTTTCCTTCCTTTCTTTGTCCTTCCTTCCTCTCTTCCTCTCTTTCCTTCTCATCCTTCTTCCACAGGAGATTAATGTATATAATGTCAAATACTTTTCCATACTAGGCATACTGAAAATTTGATGGTAAACAATGGTAGTTGCCTGAAAAATTCAGGTGCATAGTAACCAGTTCTTGACATAATAGCCTAAGTCTTTGTTGTTCATGAAAACAAATGGGAAATGTTCATATGACATACTATGGGATAACCTTGTATTCCTCCCATTCAATAGAGACATAAATTCAAAAAGTAAACCATGTGACTTACTTAGCTATAGAAATGAGTAGAGTTTTGGCTTTGTTGGGAATATATAGACTCAAAATTGGAGGACTTACTTTGATCCAGCTTAAGTCATTTCCAGTGTAGAAGTTTCATTGAAGTCTGTCAAATCCGTAGAAGTCAAGGTTTCAGAAACTTGGCCTGGACCCGTAAAGATCCTTTGACATGGGGCTGATGCTGTACCTGCAAAATACATGCAGTTCCTTAGGCATTTACCACTTGGTGTTTGGTGTCAATTCTCAAGTCAAATGAGAATGTCAAATGAAGCTAAATGTCTACCCTTACTTTTATTTATTTTTTCTGGCTTTTTTTTTTGAGGGGGGAAGGCAGGGTAATTGGGGTTAAGTGACTTGCCCAAAGTCACATGGCTAGTAAGTGTTAAGTGTCTGAGGCTGGATTTGAACTCCTGACTGCAGGGCCAATGCTCTGTTCACTGCACCACCAGCCACCCCCCCCACCTTACTTTTAGAAGTATCAATCAACAAACATTTATTGTGCCAGGCACTGTGCTAAGTACTGGGGGTAGAAAAAAGATGTATCTATCTATTCACAACCTTTTAGAAAAATTAGAGTAATTATGAATGTACAAAGGCTACTCCTTTATTTCCAATGAAAAGAAATCAGCTAAAGCTAAAAGCATTAATACGGCATATAATTCTCCAGGGGAGGAGTGCATATAAATAAAGAATCCTAGCAGAAACATACTCATAGGATTTCCTCCCCAAACAATTAGGAGTATCATTTTAAAAAGTAGCATAAGAATGTACTACACATATTCAATGACTGCAATAAATATTAATAATTTTAGCAGTCATAGGTGCTGAAAAAAAGACCCCAGAACATCCTTGTGCATACCTTGTCATTATTTCATATTTTATGTATATTTAGGTGTGTCCATGTTGTCTCCCTGGTTAGAATGTAAGACCCTTGTGGGCAAGAACTATTTCATTTTTGTCTTATATCCCCAGAACCTAGAACAATACCTGACACATAGTAGATATTTAATAAACGCTTGTTGATAATGTTTGGAACCCAGAGAACTACTCTTTGAGAGAAATTGCCTGGTCTACATTTCCCAGGAGACTATATAATATAGCCACAGAGCAATGATGTCACCAGATAAAGATTCTGATTGATGATGGTAGCATTAAAAAATGGAGCCAGTACCACCTAAGTGAGCATGCCTAGAGCAATAACCCACAGGCTACAATTGGAGTGGAGAGGCAGAAGGGAAGTATGTGAAGGCTATGGCCGTGACACCCCCAAGTTCCAGAGACCCAGAAAAATCACCTGATAGCTGTAAGGCAAAGCAGAGAAGCTTCAGCAGCTTCAAGTCTAGTCCAAAAAGCTTCAGTAGAATTCTACGGGTCAGAGATCAATATTTAATCTCTAAATTTATAAACCAATCAACTGTTACTAACTACGAAAGTTAATTAATTATTACCATTGAGCCATGAATCTGAAGTGATTGGTTTCCTTCCCCAATTTTCTCAGAATAGGGGGAAAAGAGTGGGCAAATTTATGCAAGAATATTCCTGTGTTATTAAAATTATGGGACTGATTATAGCATAAGTCCAGGCCTGTGACTGTAATTCTGCATACTTATAGTAATAATGATTATATATCACTACTAATTATAATTACATATAATCATGATATTGTTAATAATAGAAGAATTAGACTTTCACTGAGTGTCCCACTTAACCTACACGTTAACAAGAAGCTGCCCAAGGCAGATTACTTAAGGCAAAGGTGGAATTTCACCTTGTAGGTATATTGTCTTCCTACCTACCACTCTTCCTGGTTTTGCCAGTCTGGCACATAGTTTCTAGATATATCAAGTGGTCAGATTTTCACTGCTCATGTGTGGTTAATAGAGAATGTTCATTTTGTTAATGACATTTTCATCCTGAAAGAGTTAATAAAGTGGTTCTACAGGCTTACATTTCTTTCAGCTTCCTAAGAGGAAGCCTGGAAATGGAATAACTTGGCAGAGGAAGCATGGGTGTTCAGACAGAATCCTGGAATCTTGGTGTGTGGCAGCTGGGACCAGAGAGAGCAGGCAGTTTAAGGAGGACTGGGCTGAGAAAACAGGGAGCTCAATGTTTGGATATAGGATATTAACATTAATGGAGTGATCGGAGGGAAAGAGAAACAAGGCTATATAATATAGAATCAAGAAGAGTAGTTGCATGGAATTTAGTAGTAAGGGAAAAGGCTAAATGGTTGCAGGAAAGTTTAAAATGGTAATTTTTTAAAATTTTATCCTACCTATTTACTTAGGCAAAGGAATTGGTAATACCAGGAAGTTGTGGGGAGGATTGTTGAGAGATTTGGAAGAGCTAGAACAGCAGTGAAATACATAGATGTTTGGTAACGGTGGCCGGAGCCCATAATGAAATAGCTAGTTTTAGGTGCCTCCGACCAGTCTTTAAGATTTGTGGTTATGTCAAGGCTCAAATATCTGTTTTTAAAAAAAACCAAAGTGGAAATGATGTAAAATGTAGCTCTAGTGTGGAAATTCTTAGTGGGGCTGACTGCAAGATGAAAAAGTTTGGTAATCACTATTAAAGCTTTGGAAATGTCAGGTTTGACTTAACAGGGTTAATTTTGTGTAGGAATGAATGCTTATTTGCCGAAACACAAGATTTGTGAGTTCATTAAAGTGGGTGCTCCCTCACCAGTACAAACTGCATCTCAACCAAGCCTTCTCCTCTTCTGTGACACATTCATTTCCTATCATAAGTCCTTCCCAGGATGACTATACAATGTCCTAAGGAAACCTTTCTCTAGTTTTCTTGACATTATGGAAGTACCATTGGAGCAAATTGGATTCTGACATCCCTTATTCTCATTATTTAACCAGTCCACATCCTTTTCTAACTGTCCATCTATTTGATATCCTTCACACTGCTTCTAGTGTGTGGCTCTTTTTTGGTAATAAGCTGAAGCCTATTTATGCCAACTATGTGCCCACTGCCCTTTTGGTTACTTGCCACCTTCTTCAGAGACTATTTTTCCATTGTTCAAAGTCATATATATTATCACTGGTCTGGTTATGTCACTAAAAAAGTTCTATTATCTCTAGTATAAAATACAAATTCTTTCTGTTTGACATTTAAAACCATTTTCAATTGGTTTCAGCCTATCCAGGTTGACCTCACATTCCTCCCCCTCATAAATTCTGCATTCCAGTCAAACTGGCCAACTTGTTGTTCCCTATATACAATATTTGATCCTTCTATCCCTTTGCACAAGTTTCTCCTTATACCCAGAATTCTCTCCTTCCTCACCTTTGCCTCCTGAAAGCCCTTGCTCCCTTCAAGGCCCAACTAAAATGCTACCTCCTTCAAGAGGCCATTTCTGATTCGTCCAGATGTCAGTGGCTCCCACCACCATCCTCTGCCCCTCCATCACTTTGTATTTATTTTTTATATATCCTGTCTCTACTTACCTGTGAACATGCTATATCCCTCTGATAGAATATAAGCTCTTTGAAGGCAAGGAGTGTCTCATTTTTGTATTTGTATCCCCACTGCCTATCACAGTAAACAACAAATAGTAGGCAGCTAATAAAGGGTCATTAATTCCTTGCTTACTGGAAGAACGTTTCTGTTAACAAGGTTGGTCTTTGTTTCAGGATTTAGCATGGAGTCATTTAAAAGCATTTTGGTTTTCCAGATGCAGCCCAGTATGTTCTCTTCTTTTTGTTCCATTTTGTGCCCAATTTATTATCTATCTGTAGTGTCCAAGAAACATGTATATATGTCTTATATGAATATGTAGCATAAAGACATATGCATATGTACATATCAAGATATGTATGTGTACATGTGCATGTGTACACACATATATAAAAGTATACATATGTATATATGAGTTATTTATCTCTACATCTATATGCATATACTAATATATCAACTCAACAGGCTTTCCATGCAATTGCATATCATAGTTTATACATTAGGCATTTTTATCCACTTGATTGTCCTATGTGAAAAATGCAGCTGAGGAGTTATATACCTCATTTAGAAGGCTCTACAATATTCTGAGGGCTTGATGCAATCAATGCCATGTCATCCATAACTAGGAGAATCTAGAGGAGTTCACCACGTAGAGCCAATCTTCCTTCCATTTGGATTCTATGCTACTCTCCATAATGGCAGAAAACAAGTCTGGTGAGTACCCATCTCCCTTGTTTGATATTAATAATTAGAGTCTTATCAAACTTATCTTAGTTGTCATGTCCTCAAAGACTCTTGTATGATTTTGACACATACATGAGAGACATCTTGTGGGAGCAGTCTTTGAGGCAGTGTTTTATTCTTCAGAATCAAATACTTTTTTCATATAACCAACAAACGTAACCACAGTGGGGTCTTGTATTTTTTTTTCACCTTTCAGTCAATTATGTGACTATAAATATGTGGTCTGCTGTGGAATATAATTTGTGAAAATCTATTTGATGGATGTGTAGATTATTCTTACAAATTAGATTCTAAAGATGGGAAAATAGAAATACGAGTGGATAATTACTAATATTTTTCAATGACCTTTTTATTAATAATGTTTGTAAATTTTTTCCCAAGTATTTGATATTTTTATCCTCCTATTATTCACATATACTGATTATTGATCTCTTGATGGCCTTAACGTTGTGTTGCCTCCAGTATGGGCCTTCTTTATGTATACTTGGCCTAATCCAGCATTCTTGTTTTTTACTTTTAGTGCTATTTCTACTGTGCCATTCATTACCTTAGAACTATGATGATTGAATCCAAATGTGTTGTCTCCACTGTCAAAAGAAAGAAGAAAATAGTTTTAAGTAATTTTGACAGATCATTTCCATTTTTCATCTGTTTGCTGTCCTTCCAATTTCTTCTTCATGTAATATCAATCACTAGGAAAATGCCCATTTTTTTAAAACTTGGAATATATTTTTTGGCCCATTTTCTCACTCATTCCCTTAGACCTTTAATTGATCATGTACCTTGTTTCTGAACCCAAAAGATAGGACACAGTCACAAAATAGGATTGAACCAAGAGTAGAGTCTTCTCTAGGGGTACATGTAGCAATCTGTGGCCTTCCAATCTATTTTAGGGCCTTAAGTCTCAGAGAGAAAAGAATTGTTTGTATGCCAAGTGCTGCTTTAGAAATGAGATTTAGTTACAGTCATTTTAATGGGCCCTATTGTGAAATGGTGATCCAGGTGAACTTGATAGCAGGAGAGAAATCAAGGCTTAGAATGAAAAAAAAAAACCGGAAGGAACATTGCCCCACACCCATTTTGTCAGATTAATTGGTAGCATTTGCTAGAGAAGAAACTAGAAACTTGCTGAAATTATTTATTTCTTGGGTTTATATGGCCCTATCCTTTGACGTAAAGAATTGAATAATTAATTTTGTTTAATAGTCAGAATTTTAATATCCAAAATGGCTACCTAAACAGTGGGAAACAAGGATTGAAAAAGCAATTAGTGAGAGAAGGGAAAGTGAGCAGAAGCACCAAAATGCAGATGGAATTGGAGAGTACATTAACACCACACTTGAAAGGGCAACAGGCCAGAACACAGAGTCCCAACACCTTACTATCAAGTATTAGATTTCTGACCACTTTCCTCCCATAACTCATGATACTGGAGCAAAGATAAAGAACCAATTCAGGGGACTTTTACCTACATGTAACCTTGTGGCTTACTCAGGGTTAAAATGCAATGATACATTTGTGAACCATAAAATGCAATAACAATTACTTTACTATTAACAAAAGATAAAAAAGGATATAATTCCTGAGGTTAAAAAAAGAAGAGTCCATCTTCTGCATTTACTAAATGAGAAAGACATTTCTACAGGGGAGTAGGAATTCTGCTAAATTTTCTTATGTCAACTTCCCATAAACTAGACTTTTCTACCTCAGGTGACATGAAAACCAAACAAATGTTGAACTCTACCCCCTTAAAGAGAAACCAACCGTGCTCTATAAAACTGGAGCCATTCCTATAACATGCCCCCATAGTCCTTGGTCTTGTTTAGTTCAGTTCAATTTAATTTCATTTGACAAGCATTTCTTGAGCACCTACTATGTGTTAGGCACTGGGGATACAAAAATTAAAAAAGGAAACCATTTCTGATCTCAAGGAATTCTTGTTCTCCTGGAGGAAAGCAACATATCCACAGATAAATATTTATGACATATATAGGGTAAATGGAAAATACTTTTAGAAAGAGTACTAACATTTGAGGAGATAGGAAGAAGTGTCCCCTGAGCTTGCTTTAGGTAGAGACAAAGGAAGCTAATGGAAGACAGAGATTCTGTGAGATAGAGCTAAGACATGGGGGACAGCCTGTGCAAAGGCACATTTGTGGGAGATAGAATGCTACATATTAGCTAGAAGTAGGGCAGTTTAGCTGAAATGGTGAGTGCATGTGAGAGATTAATGGGGGCTCAATCTAGAAAGATGAGTTGAGTTGAATTGTGAGGGATTTTTAGATGCCAAACAGAGGAGCTGGTATTTTAGGTAGTAGGCAGCCACTGAGATTTCCTGAGCAAGGAAGTGACACGGTCAGACCTATACTTTAGGAATATTATTTTTCTAGCTATGTTGAAAATAGATTGGAGAGGAAAAACACTGGAGTCAGGGAGGCCAATTGGGAAGTTGTTGCAGTAGTTTAAGTGAGAGGTGATAAAAGTGTGAACTATGGTAGTAACTATGTGAATAGAGAGAGAGGTAGATTCATGAGATATTAGAAAGGAAGAATCAACAGAACTTGGCTTTTGGTTGAATAAGGGAGGGAGGAGTGAAAGAGTAGACAAGGTCTTTGAAGTTTTACAAATCTGAGTGATTATAAAGATGGTGGTGCCTTCTATGGAAATTGGGAATTTTGGAAGAGAAGTGGATTGTGTAGTGAAGATAAATTCTGTTTCTGGCATGTTGAGTTTGAGATGTCTATGGTACACATCCAGCATTCTCTTAATTTCTGTGGAAAAGTTACATTTGCATACATACAAAAACATTTCCTCTGTGGTATGCCATTTCATCTGCATTGGAATGAAATTAAGGGGGAGGTAGACTTCTAATAGTTCAGTTTTTAATCCAATAGGCCATCACAACCACATAACCAAGTTTTCTCTCTGGAATTTAGAAGGCTATATGTTAATAAAATGGAAACTGAATTATCTCTGCCAGAAGACACTAGATTTGTCCCTTAGAATATTATTGTGAAATGTTTAAGAGTTCTATTTCTGAGAAGATGAATATGGTTGGAATGCATTTCTCAAACTTTCTCTCCTAACTGTCAAATCTACTGAAGTTCTTCCTCCCCCTTGCCGATTTTCCTTTTATAAGATAGACCTCTTTTGAAGAGGCTGCTGTCAAGCAATGCCTCTGGGGAAATAGAAAAAAAAATGTTAAATAATTGCTAGAAAAAAGATTCCAACTACAGTGAAGCGGCTGCAGCAAAGGCTCCCTTTTAACTTCAGTAGGAGGTGACATATCTCAAGAATAACAAGGATATTATAAAGGCAGACTAAGAGGAAACAGTAAAACCTGTATGTACTGGAAGCTAAAAGCCTTGGGATTTATGGTGGAGCAAAACAATAGAAAGCTCATAAACCACCATATGACAATAAACAGTAAACAGGAAGAATACATGGTTTCAGGCTTGTCCTAAGGAAGGCTAAAGGAAATTCCTAGTTCTTGCTAAAACTGAATGGCAAAGGCACCTCCTTGAATCTGAAGTCTTCCTTAATTGGACTGCTTGTTGTCTGTGACCAAGGCACACAGCATTTTGTAGAGAGGGACTCCATCTATGAAGAACTTGAGACCCAGACACATGAAATGAGGTATGAAGTGGCCAAGTGCAAATTTGAACCCAGGTTCTCTAACCCAAGATGCAGGGCTATGACAAAGGCCTAAGAATCTGGGACAAAGATAAGATTCCAGGATTTTGAAGGGAATCTGAAAGATCATTTAGCCTCTCCTTTACTTCAATCAGCACGACATTCAAACAACTCCCAAAAGGTGATGATCCTTCTCCCATTTCAAAAGAATTTCAGAAAAGGAAATCTATATAACCTACCTTAGCTCACAAACAGTTAGTCATAATAAGAAGCTGGTCTTGGCCACTTGACCTATTTCCATGTTTAACAACTTTTCACTGTTGTGAAATTGTTCCTTGTATGTATTAACCTAAATTCTTCCTTCCATGATTGGATGCTGTTTCTTCTGTCCTCTAAAACTGAGAATAGCTGATTACAGTTCTCTGTGTTTTTCATGGGAATGAAATGAAACTGCATTTCACAGTCTTCCCTTCTCTTGCTCTACAATCTCAACTCTTTTTGCTTTCCCTTAGAGATTCTCTTTTCAGACTCAATCATGATGTCAGATCTCATATAAAGCCCCTCCACATCTGCCATAATGAGACATAATAGAGGAATAAGGGTTTGTACAAAGCTGACTGTGTATGATACTGTATTCTTTTATGCATCCTCGGATCATACTTTCAAAAACAATTGTCTTCATGATCTACAATTATTTCTTCCCGAAAAGCAAACTTCATCTCTTCCTTTCTTCCAATTTACTCCAAATTGAGTCTTATCTATCCCATCGTCCTACTCCCACCTTAATTCCATGTCATATTCAAATTTATTGAATTTTTTCTTCATCATTCAGGTAATCTATAAAGATTAAAATTAGATTGCAGTAGATTCCGGATACCCCTCCTCCAAGAAACAACAGATAACAGTGAAGCCCAATAAACACACAAAAATACACCTTACAATCAGTTGTATACCCAGTAGGCTTGTGATTTAAAATTAATTTTCTTAATTTATTGATTGATAAGTGCAACCTGTTGTAGTAGGTAAAGTATTGGATTTTGAATTCGGAAGACCTAGGTTCAATGACTTGATAGTTGTATGACCATAGTCAAGTCCCATAAACCCTCTGTGTTCGAGTGCTACAGATCTGTATTAGTGGGAAAAGTTTCCACGTTGGGAGTTCCCTACACTGATGAAATCACAGGCCAGATCAAAAAGTAATAATAATAAGATTTACATTTGTGCCAGGTACTTTACAAATATTATCTCATTTGATACCCACAACAATCACAAAAGGTAGATACTAAAACGTATATGCCTAGGGTCATATATCTGAGGCTGGATTTGAACTAAAATCTTTCTGATTCAATGCCCAGTGCACCATCCACTAAATCACTAAGTGGCTTAGATTCAAATGAGATAACATATGGAAAGTACTCAGCACACTTTAAAATGTATAAATATTATTTACTGTTATTTGCTGTATAGAAAAGCAGCAGTAATAGTAGTAGCAGTAGCAGTGACAAACTCTTGCTAAAGTCAAAGTAATTTCTTTTTCTTCCCCTCTGATCTGAGATCTGACATTCTATCATAAAAATAAATTTAATTAATCTGACAATATTTGATGTTTATAAGCCCATATACATTGTAGTTTTCAAGCAGTAGATTTTTTTTCCAAGTTAATATTTGAGTTGCTTTCTAGTACTTTTGGTGTGTTGAAGATATGTCTTTAATTTCCAAAGACATACTTTTTCACTAAAAAAAAGCACTACTTTTCACTCTTTCTTGATTTTTAGATTTCACCATGTATACTAGAATTCTGAAAAAAATCTATTGAGGCTATAACTGTCAGACTTTAAAAAAAATAAATTCTAGAGTGTGAGTCACTGGGTCTTACATTTGGCTCTCTCTAGTTTATTAAAGCTGTTTTTTTTTAACCTTACTTTCTCTCTTGACTTTTCACCCTATTTGTTTGACGCCTAGTTCTAATCCTGTCTCATCATTATTTTTTAAGCCTAAGATAAAATAAACATTAAATCGTTTTTAATGTCTCATATTATCCTTTCTCTTCCCATCTAATAAAGGTAACTTTGGAGAGTGGGAGAGCATTACCAGGTTTTCTTAGATTGCTTTAACCCCACCCTACAAAAAGTATCTTTAAACTTTCTTAAAATTCACCTTTTCCTTCCCTGAATTTTCTCTTTTAAAAGATCTCTAAGAGGCAAGAGAATAGATTTGCCATTTCTCCTTAAGTCCACTGTCCGACTTGAAACCCTCCGAGTACTTTTTCTTGTTTGCACTGATCGATTCCTTGGTTTGTGGGTGAGGACATTTGCCCAGTTTGCCCGATGCTTCCGTCTCTAAGGCAAAACGTAAAGTAAAACATTCAAGGCTGGAGAAATCATGGTAGTTGGCTTCAGAAGAGAGGCCCTCCCTTCCAGGCAAAGAAGGAAGGGAGGGATAATTGGCTTAGGGGGCCCCAGAGAGGATGGAGAATCCAGAAACAATAGAGTGAAGAGATACAATGAATCCGATATCAATGGGTCTGGCATAAGTTTGGGAGCCCAGGCACCAAGTTAGGAGCTAGACCGACAGAACCGTATTTCCAAGTTCATTCCTTTGGAGCACTTCTCCCTTCCTAACATCTGGAGGAGGATAAATGGAATTCATCTCTGAGGACGTTAATTATGAATAGGAGGGGTTTTTCCCCCTTTTTTTTCCTTTGAGGGGCCTCTTGGTTGGGAATGGAGTAGATTACTGGATTTCCTGAGTGATTCCCGTTGGATTGAATTGCCTTCAGGAACTCTCAAGATTGATAGACTAACGCTCGGACTGGCTACAGTAAGTTTGGGAAAGGAAGCGGAGATGGGGAGGGGCAGGGGCAGGGGTAGGCGCAAGAGGAGGGACAGCCAGAGGGGGAGGGGCTGGCGGGGTGTGGGCCGCCCGGTGGAGACTGTGGGGAGGTCTTTGTGAGTCACATGATAAGCCCTCCAAGGGGGAGGGAGAAGAAAAGGAACTCTTCAGTTGATTGGTTCTTAGTCGCCAGGTGACCAAGACGCATTCCGTGGTTGGCGGGCGGCGAGTTTCCCAGCTCCTTAGGGCGTTTTACCCGGGGAAAAGCGAGGGAGGAGGAAGAGGAGGACGAGGACGAGGGAGGGGATCGAGCCGAGTCCAGCCCAGCCCTGTGGCCCCGGCTGCGGCGGCGGCAGCGGCCCCTCTTGTGCCTCGCGTGTTCCCACCCCTTTTAAATGAGCCCGATCTATCCCTGCCCTCACAGAGTAGGGTGGTGGGAGGCGGCGGCGGCAGCGGCGGCAGCGGCGGCAGCGGCGGCAGCGGAGCAGGAGGAGAGGGAGCGGGCGCGGGAGCGGCGGCGGCGGTGCCGGGTGTTGCGGCTGGGGCGCAGCTGCTGTCGTTGTGCCTGAGCGGAGCCGCGGTCCTCAGCCGTGCGGGAAGGGAGAGGCGGTGGACTCGGGGCGGACATGAGCCACCCAGCCCGGGCATAAGCTCCGGGGCTGCCCATGCCCGGCCCCGCCATTGTTGGGGGAGGGGGCGGCGGCGGCACCGGCGGCGGCAACTAACCCCGGGCAGGCGGACCGGCGGCAGGCAGACAGGCAGGCGGGGAGGGCGGGTGTGCGGGTGGAGAGAGCGAGGTGGGGGTGAACCGCAGGACGCGAGGGCCGGGGGGCCGAAGGGGTGTCCCATGGGGAACACGTTGACCTGTTGCGTGTCCCCGGATGCCAGCCCCAAACTCAGCCGGGGTGCGGGGGCGGCGGGGCCGGAGCGCCGGCTGGATGCCTACGACGCGGCGGCCGGGGACGCGGTGCTGGCGGCCGCCGAGCCCAAGGAGGTGGACTCGGCGGGAGGCGAGGGACCGCACCTGCAGCACATCAGCGACCGAGAGTTTCCCGACGGTAAGCCCCCGCGGCTCCGGCGTCGCCGTGCTCGGGCCGCCGCGAGGCCGCCCCACGCCGCAGGATCGGGGAGGGCGAGCCGGGCCGGAGGTGAGGCGAGGCGGAGCTGCCCGGCCCTCCCTCCCCGGGCCCCCCAGCCCTGCGCAGGCCCTTCCCCTGCCCCTTACGTGGGACTGGTGAGAGTGGCGGGGCGCCCTTCTCCGCACACGTGTGTGAAAGTAAAAGTGAGTTCCCTTCACCCCCAGTGACCGAGCTTCCGTGTTCTGAGCATCTAATCTCTGCGCCTTGCTGGTGCCCTGGCATTGCCTGGTGGGGGAATGAAATCTGCCCTTTGCCTCTTTCCACCTCTCTCCTGCCCCCACTCACAATCACTTTCTCATTCACTCTCTTCCCACTGGTAACATCTCAGTCCATTTATCCCAAGGATGAGCTGCAAAAAGATTGTCCTCTCACAAATTACAGATCCTTCTGAAAAAAAGATTAAAGGTTTATATGTCCCTAATTAAGTGCTTTTTGGATGAATGTAGATGATAGATTGTAAACTTTGAGGGAACTGAGTCAAATTAGAATTTGAGAAAAGTTGAAAGTGGATTCACTCTAGTTCCCACTGGTAAAATCTCAGTCTACCTATCCCAAGGTTGAATTGCAAAAGATTGGCCTTTCAGGTAATCACATCTTCTGAAAAACAAAACCAAAAAGTTGATGGACTGGAGAGCCTTGCCCGAGAGCTCTAATTAAATCCTTGTTGAATGAATGTAGGTGATATAAACTTTTAGGGAACTTTAAAGTTAAATTAGGATTTGGCTGAGAAGAGTTGAAAGTGGCAGAGAAGAGTGGGGTGATAAATTAGGCTGATCCTATCTGTGTTAACATTGAAGGAAGGAAGGAAGGAAAAGGTGGGGATAATAGTTTAAAATAAACAAAACATAGCGTGTGAAATGTCACTGCTACAAGCTGGACTGAAAGCAGTTGATAACACAAAGGAAATGAGTTCCATTGAAAGCCCCACTTTGACATAGCTGTTCCATTTCAGTCCTTCCATAGCCAGATTTCACCCACATATACTACATTAGAGGTGAGTTGTTGAAATCATTTTGGCCATAATTAGACTAAACTTCTAGAGTTCATTTTTTTCCAGAGTTTATTTTCTTGGGTATTCTGTTCTTTTTGAAACTTTTGATCCCTTGAGCATCAATTGAAATCCTTATAATGATTTGTAATTTTCCCTATACTTTGGAAGTTCTGAGTTTTCCCCCCTTCCCTCACTTCTCAGACAAAATTATCTTTAGCAATGTTACTCTTCAGTTAGAAATTTCCAAAATTTTCCACTAAAACAGTGTTTTTACTCTGTTTTGAGGGATACCCTCATTCTTTTTGTTTCAAAGGATAGCTTTGCTTGCACAGTATAGAAGGAATTAATTTTCAAATATGGTATAAAAATAGATAATTTCTTCTAGAGGTCTGTGAAAGCAATTTAAGGAGGAGATTTCTTGGCCCTGTTTCCCCATTTGCCTTTTTGAAATGTGCAGGAAAGCATCCTAGCTCTGTGAGGGGAATGTGTCTTAGTAAATGTTTCAGTAAGTGTATAAAACTCTTATTTAAAAGTTTCTCCCAGTTGATAATGTTATTCCTTTGCAGCGTTGAAGAAACAGTACCTTTTTGAACAGGATTTAATGAGTTTATTGCTCTTGATTCTTATGATAACCTTATAAAATAAATATTTATCTCCACTTTGCAGATGAGAAGACTAAGGCTCAGAAAGACTTACCCAAGTATTGAGATGCCTATTGCTGTGTTCTTTCCAGTTGGAAGGAGTGAACCAGAGTGCTAGAAATGACATTCAGGATTGTAAACAGAGTCTCCCCAGTTCATTTTTGGCCTTACAGATGTATAATTAGTTATGCATAAATTAACAAGGTATAGATTATTTGTATAATTGTGGTAAAAGGGTATTTACTGAGTCAGCCTGCTCTAAGGTGGATTTGTAACAGAACAGATTATCTTAGAAACAAGATAATAGTAATAATAGCTTTATATTTATACAGTTCATTAAGGTTTGTAAAGTGCTTTACATATATTATCTCATTAGATCCTCACAACAATCCTGTTAGGTATCATTACTCTCATTTTATAGTTTAGAAAAATAGACTGAGAAAAATTGTGACTGGTCCAGGGTCACACAGCTAGCTAGTAAGTGTCTAAGGTCCAGTGCTCAATCCACCGTACCTCCTAGCATATTACCATATTGGTCTGTTACTATCCAGACCATGTCTTTCAGAGTTAGCTTTTACAAAACTTTAGTGGCTTATCATATGGTTCTTAGAACAATAGTGAAAAGTACTAATACACAGAAATAGTAAACATTAATAAAATTGTTCAAATCCAAAATGTCTTATGCAACTTTATTATTAGATACTTGAATATTATAATCATTGGACAGGTAGGTGGCACAGTGAATGGAGGACCTGAGTTCAAATGCTGCCTCAGATAATTAACACTTAATAGCTGGGTGATCTTCGGGCAAGTCACTTAACCCCAATTGCCCTGCCTTCCCCCCTCCAGAAAAAGCAAGAAAGCCAACCAAACAAACAAAAAGAAAATTATAATCACATAACTTTTTATTATTGGACTCTGATTTTTTTTTCTTTTCAGAGAAATCATTTTGGGGGTATGGCCTCATACTGACATGGTATCCGTTCAGTGTTGGCTTAAAAACGGAAGTAAAACTGAACGACTGTCATGGAAGAGAGTGACCGTTTGTTAACGTTTTCCACTTAATTTCTTAATAAGCAGGAAAGACAAATACAAATTCTTGTGTAGTCCAGTTTGGGGCGTTATGGTGCAGTGGACAGGATGCTGCATTTGGGAGTCACGCTCTGACTGCCATTTGCTACCTGGGTGAATTGGGGCAAGTCTCTTAAATCCTTTTGGACCTCAGTTTCCTATCCAAAACAAGGAGTTCTTTGAGTAGATGACCATTAAAGATCCCTCTCAGTTCTAAGTCTGTAAACCTATGGATTCTGTGCTTTATGCATAGTTTCACTAAATGAAACACGTCCAGAATATTCAGGATCATGGGCTATGTTGAAAGGAGAAATTAGATGATCATTTTGTCTTAGTGCAGCTGTCAGCATACTTGTACACCTGAGAGTAGAGGACAGGTAAGAAATACAATTTGAAGAAAATACAATAGGGACTCACGTTTTAAAAATTGTCCATCTAAGGAGACCCAGAGGGTTTAAAAAACACAACTGACACTCTTACTACTCATTCAACTCAAGTTGATAAGTTGTTGACAAATTACATGCAGGGCTTGGAGAAAAGTCTCGTTCTTAGAGTTCTGCAGGTAGAATGGAACTTAGGAAATGAAGTTTAGTTCAGCCCTCTGGTTAATCCTATAATGATGAACCTCCCAGAGATGTAGTAGACATCATACTCAATTTTCAAAAAACTGGGACGGTAACATACTATAACAGTATATCCGTGCAGATTTTGTCTAATACAGCCATAGCATTACTTCCCAGATAGGAGCTGGAGAATTAAGTTTGGTGGGGCATAGTGGATAGAGAGAAGGTCTCTGAATCTGGAAGGGCTGACTTGTGATGTCAGCTCTTGACCCTTGCTGGCTCTGGGACCCTGGGCAAGTCACTCACTGAACCTCTCAGTGCTCTAGGGAGCTCTTTAAGACTAGGTTGCAGAAAAGATACCAGTGCGCTTATGTAGAGGAGGGGGGAGCTTCACTTGGGAGCTCCCTATAGGTCTGTGTTTGGTGACAGAGAGGGGCAGAGTGAATAGAGAGGTGGGCCAATTTTTAAGTCCTCCTTTAGACACATCCTCGAATTTGCAGAAGAGGTATTAACCTGCATTAGTAGATGGAGTTTCTCATCCAGGGTGTTCCTTGCCATGAAAATCCTAGGTCTAGGACCTTTTCTGTTCATTGTCCTTAGAGTCAAAAGTTGTGGTTATAGATTATATTATTCCCTTTGTTAACTATGTAACCTTGGTCATGAAAAGTCAGACAGGGTTCAAATGACTAGAAAAACAAATGTTCTCTGAGATGCCACGTGATAAAGCAGAACACAGTATGGCAAAATTCTGACCCGCTGTGCATAGGTAAAGATACCAGTATGTGAAATATTGCTGTTTAGTCATTTCAGTCATGTCCAACTCTTCGTGACCTCATTTGGGGTTTTCTTGCCAGAGATACTGGAGTGATTTGCCATTTCCTTCTCCAGCTCATTTTACAGATGTGGAAACTGAGGCAAACAAGGTGAAGTGATTTACCCAGGGTCACACAGCTACTAAATGTTTGAGGTTGGATCAGGACTCAGGAAGATGAGTCTTCCTGACTCTAGGCCCAGCATTCTACCTACTGCACCAACTAATGAAATACAGGTTTTTATTAATAATCATAGCTAACACCATATAATGCTTACTGTGTGCTAGGCACCATGCTAAACTTTTTACAAATATTAGTCTGTTTGATCCTCACAACCACTCTGGGACAGAGGTGCTGTTATTATACCCATTTTACAAATGAGGAACTGAGGCAAGCAATTTGTTACTTTCTATAGGGTCACATTGCTAGTTCAGGGTCTGAGACTGAGTTTGACCTCTGAGTCTTCCTGATTCCAAGGTCCCCTGCTCTGTGCACTGCACCACTTTGATGAATGGGCAGACTAGGGAAAAGTAAAGATTGCCTGTAGTGTTTTATGTTAACTAACTTAATGACTGTTAAAAATGTTTTCTTCTGTACCTGACTTTTGAAGCTAATTTTTTTGGCTTTTAATCAATTCTATAAAAGTAATAAGAAACACCTAATCTGTTTCAATACTTGCCTACCATACTTGATTTTTGGACTGCCCTTTAATCTCCATAGAAACAAAATCAGTACAATACATAAAAAAGTGCCCCCATTTCCCCCCCATTTTTAATTTCTTCATCTTATTTTAGATGATCTGTTTCCTTGGAAACTAGAACTGAAAGAACTACTTTGCCATCAAATATTTTTCAGCATCCTTTTTGTGAAGAAGAGCTCTATTATTTTGAGAGAGGCTGTATGGAGTGGTGAAAAAATCATGACCAGTGTTGATAAACCCATGTTTTGGTCCTTGCAAGGATACATTTAGCTGTGAGACCATAATCAATTTCTCCATCTGTAAAATGTAATTTTGTGAATTATTGCCTACTGTAGAAGTTGTGGGACATCTCAGCAAAGGCCTGCCTTTTTTTCACCTCTTAGCTCCTAATGCTTTCCAGTGATACTTTATAGGATGGCCCTGAAGAATAAATAAAATAATGTAATTGAAAATGCTTTGTAACTGTAAAGTATAACATAAAAGCTGCTATTATTATTTATCTAAATTCATTTTTTGAATGCTACTTTGTTTCTTTAAAAGAGATAGTATTTTACATGTATCCTTTTTGAATTTTCTGTAACTTTTCATCTATTTTAACCACGAGTTCATTAGTTTTTCTTTTTATCCTGGTATCATAGAAATATAGCGGATAGTACCATTGTTCATGCCAGACTTTTGGGCCCTCACCTTAGGAGCTTACATGGATTTAATAACTATGTGGATTTGTGGCTAGTAATGATAGAAATCTTGGGATTGGCTAATTTTTAAAGGATATAGAGCTAAAAAAAAAAAAGGTGCCTTTCCTGGCTATTATTCCCAGCAGCTATTGTTGAACAAAACAGAAAAATAACCTCAAAAACAAATATTGGGCATTTTCTTCATCATCAATTCACACCTTTCAATTTAAGCAGCCTCTACTCATAGTAAGTAAAACTAGGGTGGCAATTTCTTGTTTAATTCTCACATGGCCTGTGTCCTACTCACTCTTGGCTCTTCCACTATCCATAGTGATAGCTAGAGAGAACTGAAACATTTTCAAAGTGAACTTGACATCTTATGATGCTAGTTAGCTTGATTTGGAGAGGGGATGCATAGAAGTACAGTAAGTAATGAACATTGCCTTGCATTTATAACATTGTAGTGTAGTTAGAGACTACAAACATCTTGATATTTGGTTTTAGAGAAAAAATATAAGGGGAAAAAATGAGGTGTTAAAAGTGTTATTTCCCATGTTTGGGCAAGACCAGGAAAAGTCTCATCTCCCTTTCTTGAACTAGAACCATCAGAAAGAAAGATAAACAATTCAGCATCTTCCTGTATTTCTGGTGACTAAATAAAACAAACTCTCTTGAAAAACATTAATTCCATTAGTCAAATTTTTCTACTTTATCACTGAATGGAGATTTCCACATTTCCTTCTTTTTAGCCCTCTCCCTATTGCTTTTTTTTTTTTTTTGGAGGGGGGAGGCAGGGCAATTGGGATTAAGTGACTTGCCCAAAGTCACACGGCTAGAAAGTGTTAAGTGTCTGAAGCCAGATTTGAACTCAGGTCCTGACTCCAGGGCCAGTTCTCTATTCACTGTGCCACCTAGCCATCCCCAGCCCTCCCCCTCTTGATCTCATCTTTTCCTGGGAGTTCACTTTATCATTGCGTTATAGATAATTCCTAAATTTTTAGTCAAAATTCCCATCCTGCCAACTGCTTTCTAAACATCACTATTAATACATGTCCATTGGCATCTCAAATTCAGCGCGTCCAAAAGTGAATTCATCATCTTCCTCTTCCTTCAATTAGTCAACTGGGTAGCACTATTAAATAAGAGCCATTTAAGTGCCAGACATAGTGAAGAAAGAAAGACAGAAAACAAGGCAAAAGCCAATTCCTGCGGGAAAGGAGCAGTTGGGTCACAGTGCTGTGGAGGGAGCCCTGGATCTAGAATCGGGAAGACCCAAGTTCCTCATCTGTAAAATGGGGACAGTAATAGGGTTATTGTGAGAATAAAATGAGATAATATGTATAAAGCACTTGGAGAAGAGAACTAAGTGCTCTATAAATGCAAGTTAGTATTAAACTTGACTCACTTCCAGACTTAACCTATTTCTGTTCATCTTGTTTTGTCAGCCTAGCCTGTAACCCCAGAAAATCACGTTTTACTCTTCCAATTCCCTTACCTCTCGCCTTCATCTCTACTTGTGTCTGCAACTTTAAACTCAGGCCTTTATCCCCTCTCATCTGTACCTTCTAACTAGTTCCTTTCCATATAGCTGCCAAATATTCTTCTTATGTCAGAGGTCTGACCCTGTTACTCTTTGTCATAAATCTTCAGTGGTTCCTTATTGCTTCTAGGATAAAATATAAACTCTCAAACTCCTTATCTGCAATTTAAAGCCTTTTCAATTTCGTTTCCACCTACCTTTCATGCCTAATTTGACTTCCCTTCACTCCCTTTTCTTTTAACAAATTTGGACTTCTAGTTCCTTGTTAAGTTGCACCCTGAACTCCCCAGTCCATCTCTTCTTTGTCTTCTAGCAGATTCCCTCTGCTCCTTCCCTCCTGCCTAGAGTGCATTCTGACTTTTGCTTCTCTGCATCTTTATCTGCCCTTTTGTGTGTGTTCAAGTGCCCTGGGGCTACTTGCCTCTGAATCCTCATCTGAGTCTTATTATTAATTATTGGTGTTCTCTCCCTCATCACTCTAGCCTGTATTTAACTTGTTTGTGTTTCTATCTCCCTCCTCCCCCCAATAGTATATAAATTCTCCTTAGAACAGGGATTGAGATGTCCTTTAGGCCAGTGGAGACAGCCTAGAGATAATTGGAACTCCTAGCAGCTGATGAGGTTACCTATATAGTATAGAGGGAAAAGGAGAAGACAGTCCGTGATAGCCTTGAGTTACACCCACTGTTAGGAGCAGGATTTGGATGATGAACCTATGAAGGAGAAGGGAAGGAAGCTTCCTTGTTTTAAAAATAAAAACAAACAAGAAAGTGTAGGTTATAAATGGTGGATAGCAAGTGATTGAACATAGATATATAAAGAAAATCAGCAGGAAATCCAAATGGAGTGTTAAGGTGGTGGCAGATTTTAGAGATCTTGGATGTTAAGCAACAGAGTTTAAGCTTTATTTTATATAGGTTTGGTAGGTGGTACAGTGGATAGAGTGCTGGGCCTGAGGTCAGGAAGATCCGAGTTCAAATCTAGCTTTGGATGCTTACTAGTTCTGTTTACTCCAATTTCCTTTTATGTAAAATAGGGCACCCAACAGCACCCATCTCCCATAGGTTGGCCTGTGATAGTGTAGTATGTGCCCTGATAGATTCTCTCTAGTTGGAAAGGCTTTGAGTCTGAGCCTAGTGAGAGGCTTTGCCTTTATTACATGCAACCTAGCTAAGCTTGTAGAGGTTAACCAAACACTGTTTTACTTTAACTCCTGTAACTCTGGTAATTTATTAAAAAAAAAAAACCACAATTCCGCTTCTGCAGTGAAGGGAACAGCTTTCTAGGAGGTTGTTAATAAGGATCAAATGAGTTAACATATGTAAAGCACTTTACAAACCTTGAAGAGCTACATATATGCTAGCTGTGAACCAGATCAAGTCCTGCCTCTGATTGTAGAAGCTTAGAGTTTTTTCTTTGGGGAAATAACAGTTTCAAGAATATGTTTGAGGTGTAAGTGCTTTATTTTTTTTTTCCATGTTTATCTTCTCATGCTTCTTGTGTTGGAATGTCAAACTTTCTTTTCAGTTCTGGTTTTTTCAGCAGGAATGTTTGAAAGTCCTCCACCTCATTGAATGACCATATTTTCCCCTGGAATACTATGCTCAAT
>CM053580.1:66408579-66455559 GCA_028627135.1 Pseudochirops cupreus | reverse complement strand
GCCGAGCTGACTTTAGTGGGAAGTATCTTTGTGTGCGTTTTGGAGTTCCAGGATTGGTTTAGAGTCCTATTTTATGGGTATTTTGGGGTGGCTATGTGAGAGCTGCGCTATGTTGCTGCTTCTACGCCGCCATCTTGGCTCCGCGCCTGATATAAACATTTTCACATAAATAGCTTTTTTTCTTATTCCCAAAACATCTTGGTTTAGTGAATTGATAGAATATTGACTAGTAGATCATTTAATCTCTTAGTGCACCTTTTTTTATCTTTTTGGATGGGGGAGGGCAGAGCAGTTGGGGTTAAGTGACTTGCCTAAGGTCACAGAACTTGTAAATGTTAAGTGTCTGAGGCTGGATTTGAACTCAGGTCCTCCTGACTCCAGGACCTGTGCTTTATTCACTGTGCCAGCTAGCTGCCCCAGTGCATTTTCTTAAGTCTTTTATGTTGCAGAGCACTTGCCCAATCCCTGTTGATAGAATGAAGAGATTACTGTTATTTGAGAATTCCCTACACTGATGAAATCACAGTCTGATGGAATCTGATTTTTTTTAAAAATCCAAAGAAAATGTCAGCAGTTATAGATTTATTGGTTCAACAGTGGCCACATTGCTTTCAAAAAAAGATTGTACCCATTTGCATTGTTCTGCAGTTTGCATTGTCCTACTCTGATGATAATGTTTTCTAGCATTCCAGAAATCCATGGGGAAAAGACAAACTTTGTAGGCTGTGTTGTGGGGGAAATAGAACTGGATTGGGGACCAGGTGACCTATGTTTTACTCCTGGTTCTGCTCTAATCAGCTCTGCTGCCTCAGGCAAACCACTTTCTCACTCTCAGTCTCTTTCCTTATTTTAAAAGTAAAAGTATTAGACTAAATGCTGTGTAAGCTCTTTTCCAGATGTAAGATCCTAGGAATGTCTTGTAAGTAATAAACTTGACATTGAAAATTAGCCCTATCCTTTGTTACCAATTCCATTTCTAATATTTTTTTTGTGTATATATATATGTATATATATATATAAATAAATGTATATGCATACATATATATATAAATATATCTACATTTGTAGCATTTTTTAACCTAACTGGATGTCAAGATCCACATTAATATTTTCCTGTTACTTTTTTAGTCACTCTGAAAGCTTCAAGAAATCTAGCTGATGTTGATCTTAGTCAGCACTTATAATACAAGCACTGTGCACTTGGGCATTAGTGTGAACCCTGTCTTCTAAATATTTTTTAGAGGTAGGCTAGACTTGTGGTTTCGCTGGTGTAAGGAAACCCTGCATAGCTTGCTAAGACTTTAAGGTGCAAAGACACTGACTTGTGTTGTCAGAATTTCCCAACCAAGGAGTTCCGTGTACCAAAACGTTTATAAATATGTGTGAAGGTACCTAGTTTGCTTCAAGAGCCCTACGCTTTTTAATTCTACATTCAGAGAAATGCCAATTTATTTTTGTCAGTCAGTCAGTAAAAGCACTGGAGATAAAAAGAAAAGTCAGAAGATGGTCCCTGCCTGCAAGTAGCTCACAATAAAATGGTGGGGGTGGGAGGGAAGGCACTAGAATTGAGAAGCTTCTTGTAGAAGGTTAGAATTTACATGGAACTTGAAGCCAGGAAATTTAAGAGGTAGAGATGAGGAGGGAGAGAATTCCAGGCAGGGAGATGGGATGTGGGGGCAGGCCAGCATGGCAGAGTAAAAGCAGGAACCTCTTAAGCTCCCGCACCAACCACCTCTAATACCTGTAAAATATGACACTAAACAAATTTTAGAGCTACAGAACTCACAAAATGACAGTGAGAAACAAATCTGCCACTGAAGGCAACCTGGCAGGCTGACAGGAAGGGTCTATTACACCAAGCTGGGAGCCAAGCACAGTCAGGCATGAGCTGAGCTGGCCCAGACTTGTGGCCCAGACTGTCCAGAGCAGACTTCAGGAGAATGAATCACAAGCCGCTGTGGAGGTTTCCAGACTTCTCAACTCATAAACACCAAAGAGAAAGTAAAAGTTCAGTGGGGAACCCTGTTGATCCAGGGTAAGAGAAGAGTGAAGTCCAGCCCCTGCCCCCAGGGTGAGAAGTGGCTGCAGCTGCTGCCATATGGCTGCCTCCAGAGCTCTTGGCCTTCAGATCATAGGGGGACCAAGCGACCATAATGGTCATCGCTCTTGCTTTGACCTGCTTGGATCTGGGTTGCAGTCTTGGGCCATGCTCCTGGGGTGAGGAATGCCAGTGTGCCAGAGCTTGTGGTGGCTGTAGAGAGCATGCCCTCCTCATAGCCCTGACAAATTCGTGAAAACCCCAGCAGAGCTCTCTCCACTCTAGAAGCAGAATTCTAGGGCAAAGAGCTCAAAAGTCAAGTAATTGGCAATCAGACCATAGAATGCTTTTTTGGGGACAAAAAGGATCAAAACATGGAACCAGAAGAAGACAACAAAGTCAAACTTCCTGCATCAAAAGCTTCCAAGAAAAATATGACCTGGTTATAGGCTGTGGAGGAGCTCAAGAAGGATTTTGAAAATCAAGAGAAATGGAGGAAAAATTGGTAAGAGAAATGATGATGATACAAGAAAATCATGAAAAGCAAGTCCCAAAAAAATACTAAAGAAAATAACACCTTAAAAAATAAACTAACTCAAATGGCGAAAGAGGCCCAAAAAGCCAGTAGTGAGGAAAAGAATGCCTTAAAAAGCCAATTTGGCCAGATGGAAAAGGAATTTCAAAAACTCACTAAAGAGACTAATTCCTTCAAAATTAGATTGGAGCAAATGGAAGCTAATGACTTTATGAGAAATCAAGATACTATAAAACAGATTCAAACAAATGAAAAAATAGAAGGCAATGTGAAACATCTCATTGGAAAAACCACTGACCTGGAAAATAGATCCAGGAGAGATAATTTAAAAATTATTAAAAAGCCATGATCAAAAGAGCCTAGAAATCATCCTTCAAGAAATTCTCAAGGAAAATTGCCCTCATATTCTAGAACCAGAGGGCAAACTAGAAATCGAAAGAATTCACCGATCACCTCTTGAAAAAGGTCCTAAAAAGAAAACTCCTAGGAATATCATAGCCAAATTCCAGAGTTCCCAGGTCAAGGAGAAAATATTACAAGCTGTCAGGAAGAAACAGTTTGAATATTGTGGAAACACAATCAGGATAACACATGTTCTAGCAGCTTCTACATTAAGGGATCAAAGGGCCTGGAATATGATATTCCAGAGGTCAAAGGAGCTAGGATTAAAACCAAGAATCACCTACCCAGCAAAACTGAGTATAATGCTTCTGGGGAATATATGGTCATTCAGTGAAATAGAGGACTTTCAAGTATTATTGATGAAAAAACCAGAGCTGAACAGAAAATTTGACTTTCAAATACAAGAAGCAAGAGAAGATAAACAGGAAAAAGAAATCACAAGGAACTTATTAAAGTTGAACTATTTACATTCCTACGTAGAAAAATACTAATTGTAATGGATGAAGCTTTTCTCAGTATGAGGATAGTTTAAGGGAATATATATGTATATATTTGTATACATGCATATATATGTATGTATAAGAGGATGTATGTGTATAAATACATAAGTGTGTATATGTGTACATGTATACATAGAGGGCACAGGATGAGTTGAATATGAAGGGATGCTATCTAAAAAATAAAATTAAGAGGTGAGAGAGTAATATATTGGGAGAAGGAGAAAGGGGGAAAGAGAATAGGTTAAATTATATAAAAGAGGCAAGAGAAAACTGAGGGAAAGAGCAGAAAGGTGAAAGGGAATGGGTCAACCTTACTCTCATTGAATTTGGCTTAAGGAAGGAATAACACACACTCAATTGGGTATCTTACCCTAAAGGAAAGTAGGGGGAAAGGGAATAAGGGGGGAATGATAGATGGGAGGGCAGATTGGGGGAGAGGGTAATTGGAAGGGTCAAAGTAGAAAATAGAATAAGTGGGGGGCAGGATAGGATGGAGGAAAATATAGTCTTTCACAGTATAACTGCTATGGAAATATTTTGTGTAACTACACATGTACAACCTATATTGAATTGGCTTGTCTTCCCAGTGAGGGTGGGTGAGGAGGGAAGAAGGGAAAGAATCTGGAAATCGAAATTTCAAAAACCAATGTTTAAAAAAATTGTTTTTTACATGCAACTGGAAAATAAGGTATATAGGCACTGGGATATAGAAATCCATTTTGCCCTGCTAGAAAGTTAGGGGGGATGGAGGAGGAGGGTATAAGAGAGAGTCGATTGGGCGAAGGGGTATTCGTAGGCTCACTATCTTTGAATGGGGGGTAGGGGAAAGACAGTGAAAATTTGTAACTCAAAATCTTGTGGAAATGAATGTTGAAAACTAAAAATAAATAAGTAAATAAAATTTTTCTTTTAATTCTATCCATGGGGAAGCGCCAGAGAAAATGTCCAGAGTTGAGGTGGAATTTCCTGTTTGGGGAATAGCAGATGTCACTGATCTGAAGAGTATATAGGGGATTAAGGTGTAAGAAAGACTGGAGAGGTGGAGGGAGGACTGAATTATCAAAGGGCTTTGAAGACCAAGCAGAGCATTTTGTATTTGATAGTAGAAGTAAGTAGGGAGTCACTGGAGTTTTTTGAGTTGTAGGGTGTTGGGATAGTTTGATTTGGTCAGACCTGGGCTTTAGGAAAATCACTTTGGCTTCCGAATGGAGAATAGACTTGGTTGGGGAGAAACTTGTGGTAGGCAGACCAATCAACAGACCATTGCATTATAGTCTAGGCATGAGGGAATGAGGTATGGCATTAGAAGGGTGGCAGTATCAGAGGAGAGAAAATTTGAGAGATTAGTTACAAAGGGCAGAAAGGGATATGAGATGATAGTTAGCAGGGATGAAAGGATTAAGTTGTTATGGACATGTTTGTAGGCAGTAGGGATTGAGCCTGCAGCTAGGGAGAGAGAGAAGATAAGTGAGAGAAGAGGTGATGGGGCAGTCTGCTGCAGATGGGATAGAATGAGATCCTTGTGCAGGTAGGAGGGATTTGCTTTGTCAAGGAATAGGGCTATCTCTTCATGTGAGACAGGAGTGACCGGAGTGAAGGAGAAGAGAATGGCAGAGGGCATTTGAGGAATGGGAGAAGAAGAAGCTCTCAGCAAATGACCCCAATTTTCCTTTTTTTCCTAAGTAAATTCTTTTTCCATAAAATAAATTCTCAATTGTATGATGCCTTAACTTCCACAACTGTAATTCTATCATTAAATTACAGTCATCCCTCAACACAGTTTTAGTTAATTCAGGGATTGCCCATCAATAATTACATGGGAAATTTTGGAAATTTGCAACAATGCACATATGTAAAGAAAACTTTAAAAAATTAGTGATTTAGTAAGTCGTAAATGCTGTATATTGTTCATTTATTTTTTCAATTACTGCCATTAAGAATACATACATAAATTCATTATAAACAGTAATTATTGATATTAAATTTTATTAAAAGTTTCAGTGCACTAAAGAACTATGGGCTATGCACTCTCTTTGGGAATGCCTTCTCCTTATCTCTCTGCCATCTACACATAGTAACATGATTTTCTTCTGTCATCATCCTGTCTTTCCATGAAGCAGTTGCTGCAGCTTCACAGGTGGCTGTGAAGACAGTGCAAAGTGTGCAAAGATAGTAATCTTTCTCACATGGAAACCGCAACTTTTTATGAGTGTAGTACATTGTTTTTACTTGTTTTGTGGGTTAAATAAATATGATCAGAATTATGAAAACTAAAGGATGGAGGGGGGGCCTAAAGTTACTTGTGATTTTTCACATGTGGGGTGGGGTTGGTGGCGCTCTGCGAGGTTCTTGGTTGTTCTTCACCCCTCACTTCCCAGATTTTGAGTATGTATAAGCTCGTTCCTCTTTAACCTCCATTCTTTTATGTTGCTAATAATTACTTTCATTTACGTAGCAGTTCAGAGATTTACAAAGTGTTTTTTCCTCACCTTTGTGGTTTCTTTAAAAATTCTTATATAATTGTTTGTTTTTATAGGAACCATACTGCCTTTCTCACAATAATTGATTTACATTCAAAGGTCATAACCTTTATTAAAAATTATACCAGCTTGTTTATGAAAGTGAGAATCATGGTTCTGAGGTTCCTTGGAACGTTTTGGTTGTGATCATGTTTTTGTTCATTGGACTGTCATTCTTTGGCCATCTTTTTGATGCATGGCACTTTACTAGATTTGTGGAGGATATTATGTCAATTCTGTCCTCAAGGAAATGTAAACTATAAAATGTAATATGAAATACCAACAAATTGTCTGTACTTCAAGGCACACTATGATTTAAGTGGAGCAGACAGCAAAAGTTAAAAGGGTTGCAAACTCACTACCAAATTTTGGTACAATGGCCATTCTTAGTGACTGAGTGTGTGTGATTTTAGTCTGTAGTATCACTCTGTTATCTGTGAATTTCTTGAAAACTTGTATGTTCTGTCATCCAGTCTCTGGGATCTAATTCTAGTTTAACCAGTTAAACCTAATCCATTTAACTATTTGATCTATTTTACTTTGAATGATAGTAAATGGAATCACTTTAACATCTTTTTCATTTAAAAAAAAGGATTCATTTAGTTTTTTACCTCCTGTTTTTCCTGAATATGCATGCCTTTTTTATACCTTGATCCAAGTAGTCTACTGATTCTTTAGTTTGTCTTCCTCTTTTTGGAGGAAGAACTGGCATTTGAAGTCCCTTGGGAGCTTCTTTCTCCATATTGGGGGTGAGTGAGGGACATGACTCTATGGTATTTCTAGTTTCTACCTGGCCATGCTTTAAAAGACTTTTCTGTGTTTGGAAGATAACTTCCAAACCTTGCTCCCACCCCTGTTTGATTTTTGTCCTGTAGCCTTGAAGTGACTGCCTGATATATTTATTTTTACTTTAGGTTAACTTGAAAGTGTGTTTTTGTTTCTTGGGCACCTTCACACAATAGATAGAGCACCAGTTCTGGAGTCATGAAGATCTGAGTTCAAATTTGGCACCAGAAGTCTCTGAGCCTTAGTTTCCTTCACTGTCAGATGAGGGTACTATATATTTTTAGCTCAATCTCAGATTGGACAGGTTGTATTTTATAGATTCCCATTATTCCATTTTTATTGACATTCCCGCACACAAGGATTCTATAGCATTTCTTTTCCACTGTTAGGATTTTTTGAAAATTGGCATGGATTTCCTTCATATACAGCCTTATTATACCTTTACCTTGGGGGTGACTTTAAAAAAAGTTAACAAAACAGTGCACCTAAAAAAACTTAGGGGGATTTTTTAAATGTACTAAACTATCTCACATTTTTCCTCCTCTCTTTCCTCAACAGATTTAGCCATGGAATCAAACCCATCTGACCATCCTAGAGCAAGCACAATATTTTTGAGCAAATCCCAGACTGATGGTAAGGTGACATTCATTTTCTTTTTTGAGGAGACTATTAAGACCTCATTTTTTTCTGTTATAGGTTGCCCCTTTTTGGCTAAGAATTATATATCATTTATTCAGAATCATGGATTGATATCTAAACAACTTTCATGATAACACTGATAACGTGTGTGGTTTATTTTGTTTGCCATTCTATCGGTTAACATAATGCTATACATTTTATATATACAGGTTATAAATAGGTATCTAGTACAGCTCCCATCACTTTGCCAGGTGATGGAGTTGGATGGAGATCCAGATGGGGGGGTGGGAAAATGACTTGTCAGAGGTCACATAGATAGTAACTATCAGACCTACGCCAAATCCTCTGATAGTGAATCTTGTTCTCTGTCCACTGTGCCACAGTTGACTCTGCTAATCAGGATTTTGAGTAAAAATCAGTTTCTGCTGGCTGTTTCACAATGCCAGTCTGTCTCCATAAAGCAAACTCATTTTTAAGATAATTAAGGGTGCTTTCAAGCTATAAGAGCTTGGAATCCGACATGCTCACATAGGAAGTGAACCCATGATTTGGGATTCATTTAAGTACCATGTTGTGAGCTGTGATCAACTGAGGTACCTACTGCCTGGCATTCATTATGACCACTTGAGATTTTGAAGCTTTTAGTGTCCCATTGACCCTGTCATAACCCAATAGAGTGACATGCCTAGTCCTCGGTGGGTGCTTTGTAAAGAAATTTCCCAAGTGGGAATGGGAGGCAGGGGACGGGGCAGCCCTGACAGCCGAATGGCAAACATAGGCTCACATCTCAGATAAGCTGATGTGGTGGCCTACTATCTCTGTTTTCTTCGATCTCCTGGCCTTTGTTTCCTTAATACAATTGAGACAAAGCAGGATTTTTCAAAATGCTTTATGAAGTAAAAGGGATAGTCAGGTAAGGCAGAATAACTTGATAAAGTGTACATAGGCGGGGAGTTATCTTTGACTGTATCTCTTGAACCTATTTCTGGTCTCTTGCCAATTTTAGTTTAGGATAGTTGGCTTAGCATATGTCCTAAAGTTTAGAAAATAACAAACAAACAAATAAATAAATAAATTCTTCCCTTCAAGATGAATCCAATCTCTACATCCATCCAGTATTTTAGCCTAACCAAGCTCATTCTGTGTGGTTATAATTGCTTGTACCAATCTAATGCCCCAGTGCCAGTCTTTATCATGGTTCCCTTAACCAGATATTAATTACTGGTAACTTCAGGTCCTCCAAGATAATAGCCCAGTTTATCCCAGCAAGCTAACTTTAGGCTAATATATCTTTTCTCTGCTGTGTGATAGAGACGAGGAATCCAGAATTTCCTGTTAACTTCTCTGGCCTTTGCTTGCTTTCCCTAAAGTTGATTCCTAGTTCTTTGAGATTGTTGCTCCTGTGAACAACTTGGCTAACATATTCTCCTTGTATGATTAAAGGCAGATAACTTGGATCCTATGTTTTCCTTTTGAACACTATTTAGTTGAATAGTATATAAAATTGCTTGCAGAAATAAACGTATAATGTATCTCAGCAAATTCCTTCTGGCATAAATATGATCTTGATACCTTAACCAGGGAGATGTAAAATAGAGAAAGAAAAGACCAGTATCCTTAATAAATATTAACAAAAATCTTTTTTCAAGTAAAGTATTAGCTATGAGCCACTACAACCTGTCAAAAAGATTTTGTTCTACGAACAGTTTCAGCTTCGACAGGAAACTATAAACATCATAGTCCTAGTAATAAAAATAATTGAATCCGTAGATTTTAAAAAGCCCTTGGCAAAATTCAGTATCCATTTCTGTTTGAAAAAAAAAAAGCTTTCTAAAACTTGGGTTTCAAGAGGATTCCCCAGGAAACTCTTAAATTCCCCAGTGGGGTTGGAACCATATTAAACTGTAATTTAAATGTAAATATTTAACAAAATAAATAAAAATACCGTGCAACATAGAAAATGTTAATTTGTAGTTTACTAAGACAGTATTTAGCCTTAAGTGATCAGTTTCTATTTGAGTTTGACATCACTGGTCAAATGCATATGAAATAAATGAAACTTTCCTTAGTATGATTAATAATATCTATCTAAAAACGAGTCAATTTTATATATAATGGGGATAAACTAGAGGCCTTTCCAAATAAGGTATAAAACAAGAATGTCCATTATTACCACTATTTGATATATAATGCTAGAAATGCTAACTATACCAATAAGATAAGAAAAATGAACAGGTAATAAGTAGAGGAAGAGAAAAAAATGATTACTTTTTAAGAGATATTTACTTAGAGAACTAGAGTCAGTTGAAAATTAATAGATGCAATTAACAACAACAGTAAAGTTGCAGAATATAAAATAGATTGGCAGAAAATATAAGCATTTATGTATATATAAGCATTTATGTATATTACCAACAAAACCAGTAGGACAAGATGGAAGAAATAATGCCATTTAAAATAACTATGGAATGAGTGTGTGTACATGTGTGTACGTGTGTATACTTTCTGCATTTCTTGGTAGGTAGACATTGAAGGAGATATCTACCTACCAAGAAGTACACAGAAAGTAAACACACACACACACACACACACACACACACACACACACACACACACACACACACACACACACACACACCCATAGAAAAATACGGATTAAAAAATGGGAAAATATTCATTCCTCATGAGTACTCCGAGCCAGTATAATGAAAATGATAATACTACCTAAATTTTACCTGCCATAAAAATCTGATTATCAACAGGTTACTTTGTAGAGCTGAGGTTTATCTGGAGGGAAATAAATGAAAATAAGTGGAAAAGATAGGGGATCTAGCAGTCCCCAATCTGAGACTGTATTACGAAGCAATCAGAATGATTTGGTATTAGTCAAAAAATAGAAAAGTGGTTCATTGTAATATATTGGGTACACAACAGAAGCAAAGGAACCTAATATCCCAGGGTTCTTTAAACTCAAAATTCCTTGCTATTGGGATCTTACTCTTAAATAAAAACTGATGGGAAAACTGGAAAGGAGGCTGTCAGAAATTCCAGGATATGCTCCAAATGGATATATGACTTAGGCATAAAAGGTCACATAAATTAGATTTGCAAAGAAGAAATTACCTGTGGATAGGGGAATAGTTCATGACCAAATAAGAGATAAAAGGTGACAGGAGATAAAATGGGCAATTTTGATTATATAAAATTTAAAAGTTTTTGCAGAAATAAAACCAATGTAACTAAAATTAGAAGGGAAGACAGGGAAAAAAAACATCTTTTCAGAAAGTTTCTCAGATAAAGGGTCTTATTTCCAAGATTCACAAAGTGTCCCAAAAATCTTAGTGGTGTAGTTTAAAGCTTATTGAAGTTTTGAAACAGCACTTAAAACTTTTGGGATACCCTGTTTTAGAAATTGATTTAAAAGGGCTATTCCCCAGTTGATACATGACTGAAGGATATAAGCAAGTAGTTTGCAAAGGAAAAAATCCAAGCTATCAAATATGTAGGATATAGTAGTAATTCAGATGAGGCAGTTCAGTTTGAATCATTTAAATGATTAAATGACTATGTTATGATTATACTTTAGAAATGAAAGTTTCTTAATGTGGACTTTAGGATCATAGATTGAGAGCTAGGAAGAACTTTAGAGACCATAGTGCAACTCAGATTTAGTTGGATAACTGCTGCCCAGAAAGGTGGTTACTTCCCAGAGGTCACAGGGAATCCGAATCAGGCATTTGTCTAATAACCTTTTGTGTGTGTACTTTGTCTTCCTCAAAGGAAACCAGCAGTTTCCTAGAGCCATTGAGTAATCTCATTCAGACTAAGAAAATTAAATGAATAGAAGGTTGTAGCTGTCACACTTCTTCATCAGCGTTGCTGACAAGACACTCCGAGGAGAATACCAAGGAACTGTGCAACCTTGGTGCCTCTTTATCCACTCGGTCCTTTTGAGCATTGCAAGATTGCATGTCACAGATGATTAATTTTAAGATGAGTGTACTATTTTAATTGAAAATGCAGTGTTACCTTTTAACTGTTTAAAAAAATGATTTATTTAATTTGACAGTAACAGTGTAATACGGAACCATTGAAAGACTGAGATACATGATGGAGCACACCTAGCTGTAAATCAGTACATTGGATTTCCAGTTGTTAAACCTAGAATATGACCTCTTTCTTTTTTTTTTTAATTTTATGTTGCTGAGAAATCAGATATGAGAAAGTCACACGTGCTAATAACCAAATTTGTTCTGCCTATTTTGCTGTGTAGACTGTCTTCCCTTTGTATCTGTATCTGTTAGGCCCTAAAGTGAAACTGCTAATGTTGTTACTGATTTCATTTTGTGAGATCCTTTCTACCTGTGGGGAAGCTTATTTTGTCTATTAATTTTAGAATTTGTATTGGGAACTACAAAACAGACTTTTTATATACTATATGTTATACAGAAATTAATATATAATGAAATAAATTATATTTCTAATTTTACATGTAACTTGTCTTTATATGTGTGTGTATGAAATCAAGTAAATGTTCAAATATCACTAATTTTTCCAAGCTATAAATATCAGAATTAATTGGCTAATTTGTTTTATTCTTAGTGAGAGAAAAGAGGAAGAGCAACCATATAAACCATGTAAGTAAACAGCAGTTCAAGTGTACTGTTTTTTGAAAGAGCAATTAAATGGCTAAAAAGTAAAAATAATTGTACCGTGATCCCCAGTGAACAGAAATAGTCTAATGCTGTTGGTTTAATAATGCTATATTAATGTCATTTTTTCTACATATCTTGTTGATTTTAATATCTTAATAGATACTACGTGTATTAAGGGGAAAATATTTTTGGTTCAATATTTCTTCAATTTTAATATCCCTTTAAAAGTTGAATTTCAGAAACATTCCTTTGGTTTAAAGACATGCGTTGAAAATAAAAATGTAAAATATCTAGATAAATCTTCGACAATATAATTTTTTACACATCGGCAGACGTGATTTTTTCTATCTTCTAAGACCCTGGTGAAAGATATTCAACCTGTGTGAAATAATGATTTTTCATTGATGAATAAACTCTTGAAATGGAAATTCATAACTAAAATGTTCTTGGCAAAAAAAGGAAAATGAAAAATGAATTAGCTTTTTTTTTTAAAGTAGATAAAATAAAAGTGATATGATAGAACTTCTCAGTGGAAGGGAACTGAATTTAAACCAGAAATATAACCATATTTCAGATTGTGATCACAATAGCTGTTAAGTAGGGTTTTTATCTGCGTTTTACACTTAACGTACTGTTTTACCACTTATTTGTGCCACACGCCTCTCTTTTATCCATTCTTCAAACGTCTTAAAATTTCCTCTCTGAGAAATTTGTGCTGCATCAGTAGAGGCGATGTAAGAATTCTCCCACATAATTAAGAATGAACTGAAATAATTCTGAATTAATAAGCTCTCTACATTTTTTGATATAATGGTGATAGGGGTCTGTTTCAAAATGTAAATAGCCAAAGAGGAAGCCAGGTGGGTAGAGCACACGGCCTCCTATCGAGAAGACATGAGTTGAAATTCAGCCTCTGACATTTGACTAGCTCTGTGACCCTGGGCAAGTCACTAACCCTCTCCCTGCACTGTAAAATGGGGATAATAACATGTCTCCAGAAGTGATTGTGAGGATCAAATGAGATAATATTTTCGAAGTGTTGAGCACAGTGCGTGGCACTTAATAAATCCTTGTCTCCTCCCTCCTTTCCTTCCTTGGAAGGCTGATTTGTTCTGAAGTAAATTGAGCTGCCTTGGGCTCATTTATGTCATCCATGAACCAGAAAAAAATGGCACGTAACATGTCTTCCATTGACTCATCAGATCATCCTACCTCTCGCCAGTATTTACTGAGTTGGGCTGCATTCGTAATGCCCTTTCCTTTCCACAGTGGGGGGGCGGGGGCACTTGATCTTGAATCTTTTGGCTCATAGCTTGGGGAAAGGGTATGAGGAATAGTGGCTGTTCCCTTGTATTCCCTTGGATGGAGTGCTTCTCAAGACTCTGCTTACCAGAAGTTTATTACGAGACTAAGAACACGGTTATGATCCAAGTGTAATAATTTCATAATATTTAGCATCAGTGGTTACAATAGATTCAGTCTAGGGACAGACAGGTTGCTCACCTCTGTCTTGAGTCTTTAGGAGTTGGAGACTAGGTCTCTTATTTCCCTTTTTTTCCAGTATTGTGTGCATATGGAAATTTCAATACTATTTGATGGCAGTAAACTTTTAAGAGGCATCTTTATCCCACTTAGTAATTTTGAAAAGGTCATAACTGAAAGCATTACATCTATTTGAGACTTTGGATTTCAATTTTATTAGGCAAACGGAATTATTTTTCTTCTCAGTACTTAAAAATTCAAGATAATGTTAAGGATTTCTTGTTTCAACATAATGCCCAAATAGATATATATTCACTCCCTTCTCTTGATTCCTCTCTATTGAAAGTGACTTCATGCCAAGAAGCAAGGGAGAAAGAAATGGAAGGTAATCTTACTGTCAAAGAAACTGAAGGAGCATTTTATCAGTTACTTACATGATGCCGATTATCAAAGATTTCAGTTACTTTAGATGTTACAAGAGTAATCCAGAACTGCCACCAGTATCAGAACAAGATTGGACAGTTAACGGTCCCCATTAAGTTTATCTGTTTTCAAGGCAATGCAGTTTTGTTAACTTTTAAATATATTTTAATTTTTTTCAAATATATATATTCAAATATATTTTGATGTTTAAAATATATTTAACAGTTGGAACCAAGTATTCCCTGCTAAAAGTATTCCCTTAATGAATAAATAAGTAATGTATAGAAAAGGATCAACCGAGGCAGTGTGGCCTTTTCTGCTTAGCATGATATTTTTTTTACAAATAATAAAACTTAGTGTGCCAAATTTAGATAAGAAATAGGCTCTGCCCTCATGAAGCTTGCAGATTTGAAAATGATGCACAAAAATGACATACAAAAAAAGAGAAGTGAGACTTCTAAAGTACTTTAAAATAAGTCAGTATTTTTGTTAATTCAAAACAAACCTCTTTTCCCCAAGTCCTATCAAAATTATTATCAGCATTCAGTTTTTGAAGTCTAAACTAATGATTTTTTACTGTCTTCCAAGTGGTAATTGCTTTCAAACATCGTTTCCAGTAAGTAGAGGAGGATTACGAGTTTTTTCTGAAGTTACAAGCTGAGGAACTAAAGTTTCCCATGTTTAAACAAAGGAAATATAAACTCGAGGAGGATCGTATTTTGGCGGTTTATTCATAGCTAAGAGATTCGTGTTCCTGTATTACACAGCACATGTATCATATATTTATAATAACATTACATAATTACATGTCATGTATCTGTTCTGTGCATATCATAGTAACCCTAACATTTATGTAATGCGCGTATGCCAGGCACCATGCAGGTGTGTTATGGTTAGTATCTCGTTGGAGTCTCACAACAGTCCTGGGAGGCGGGAACTGTTAGTCCCGTTGTATGGTTGAGGAAACTGAGGCAAACAGACATTTAAGTGACACAGCTAATAAGTGTCTGAAGGTCCCATTTGCAGTCAGGTCTTTGTGACTCCAAGCCTGCTGCTCTGTGCTGCCCCCTAGCTGCTCCCATCCTACTATGATTTAGCCTTAGACTTGGAGCTTAAAGGAACCTTGGGAACTAGATGAGAAGAATTCTCAGTGGGATAAAGGGATTTGCCCAGGGTCACATGGCCAGTCTGTGTGAGAGGCCAATCTGGAACCCAGCTCTTCAAGACTCTTAAGGGCCGCTATCTGGCCATGATGCCTGTCAGTTTTTATTTATTACAGTAAAATGCCCACATATGAATTTTATTTCAGCTGTTAGCAGTTTTTGCCATGAATATTTTGCTGCATCCTGTCCATGTTGAAATGTTACGCAGACAAGAATATAAAAATAATTTTCAGCTCTTTTTCATTAGTCCTTAAAAATCACAAATCTTTTTCTAAGATGGACGTGTATTAAAAAAGGAGATGCTAACAAATATTTCATTGAGTCTCTGCCTAGTTGTTGTTTTAAAGGTACTTCTCAAATATTTCTTTAATAAGGCCAAATTTTTGTGTCTTTCATACCATGATGCACGGTATTATCACATACTTAACACATTTGAGGAGTGTGAATGTGTGTGTGTGTGTGTGTGTGTGTGTGTGTTTTACATGCAGTTTCATGTTTTGAAGTGATCTTATGGGGGGGGAAATTTACCTTTAAAAAGTTACTGTGCTATTTTCTCTTTATTTCCTTTCCCCTTCAGTTGTCTCCAGGGCAGCTCACTAAAAAATACAGCTCGTGCTCAACAATATTTATAGATGACAGCACAGTCAGCCAGCCTAATCTTAGAAGCACAATCAAGTGGTAAGTACAATTAAAGTGCCAAAGGTTGAGTGACAGATCACTCTTTCTTCATGCTAAAAGCAAATTTGGAAACTCTTTGAGCTCAGGTCATCATTTTTAGTCAGTGAATTGACCCTCAGCAGCTTGTTTCTCAGAGACTGGTTTCAGCTTCTAGGTTGATTTCCTGGACCTTAACATGGGATTCTATATTTCTATCCTATGCCAATGAAGGAAGGAAAAAACTTAAGCAGGCTGTCACAGAAAAATCTTTTATTTGATACCTTATATTACTCAAATAACTCAAGCATTGGGAGAAATGAGGAGGAAGACATTTTGATTTTAAAATAAAGAATTTCTAGACAAGCTTTTCAGTTTCTTGCAAAGAACTATAGCAGCCTACACGCCTGTCCAGGCTGCTTTTGGAAGGAATGGCTTGTCACCCTACTGGCACTACGTTTCATTGAATTCCTGATGCTGCTTTCCTGTGTCAGTTTAAACTTGTGGATTTTTTAAAACTTGGCTTCATTTATCATCTAATTTGAAAGAGTAAATTGGTGGTGTTAACCCTTCATATTTCTGAGGTTGCCCAGCTGGGGCTTTATTCTCCCCTCTGTGTGTATTTAGATCTAAGTAGAGCATTTTTTTGTTTACTTGGGGAAAGAGCGAGAGCAGGCGGGCGGGTGCGTAACTGCAGTTCTCACAAAAAGCGCCAGCTCTGGTTCTGAAAACTGCGCGTGAAGGAATCTGATTCCAAGTGCTCAGCCACAGGCGCTCTAGCAGACCTTTTAACCTCTAAGTCCGCAAGGCAAAGAGAATCCTCTCAGACAGAGCTTCCCGTCTGTTGTGTTGTCCTCACCTGCACACTGAACGAAACCTCTGGGTGCGCAGCGGGAAAACTGGGCGCCTGTGGTGAGATTTTGGCGGCCTGTGCCACCCCTCACCTCCTCTTCATGGCGCAGTTTAGTCTCATAGCAGAAAATGTCTTCAGATTTGTTGTTAATTCTACATGTGTTTGAATTGCTCAAGGTTAGAGAACATCTGGATCTCATTTTCATAGTTACAGGGGAAAAATAGAAACTGTTTCCAAGTTTCTGGAAGCCAAAAGGGTAACATTATCCAGGAGATAGCCCTGCCCAAATATTCCTTGTTGCCTTACGCCTCCCAAGAGTTTTCTTAAAGCCACCACTACGTGCCCGCATGTGTGCACACATACATAATAACCACAACAGATCTCCCCCCCCAAACTTCAAGATTATTAAGTTAAATCCATACTATGTCACAGATGCTGGATGAAACCCTTATTTTTCTGTCGTAAAGAACAAAATTCTGATGTTTAAAAAAGCCATAAATGGGCTTCAGTTTTAAAAATTTTAGTAGTTTAAAAAAAACCACTGCAAAAAAAATTATATATTGTGGTTTATTGTATCTCTTAGGAGATTATTCTCTATCATCAGTCAATGTTTGCATGCCTGGGTACAAAGCCTTATAGTAACAGTTATATATTTTTCCATTTCAATTAATACTGAGTCCGAAGCCACATGAAAGGCATTGAATAAAATTCCTTTTAGTAACGACAACTGATGGTGTTTTAATTTTCTTTTGCCTTGCTAATATTCAAAACCAAAAGTAGAAAACTTGTTCTTTGTCATCACAGTTGATTACTATGGAAAACAAATAATTGTAAGAGTGATTTCAGGTGGGAAATAAGTGGTATGGTACATAATCTGTTTCCTTTGGGGGCATCGTAATAAATTTCTCAGAATAAATAAGATGGAGAAAAATTGCTTTTAACCTTCTTTAAAATCTTAGATTTAGGAATGAGGATTAGTAATGCTTCAAAGAATGATTTTAGGAGACTGTTGCAAATATTTCCAAAGTCCAGCACTTAGGGGAAATGTACTGTTCCTTGAAGGTGTTACTGGTTAGCTAGCTTTTAAAATTTTCTCAGTGATGTTGAAGAGTTTCTTTTAACTTCCTTCCTCTGACCTGTTGAGAATTAATAGAATACAGGTAAGAGGTTTTGCTATTTCCTCCCCTAGTCTATGTAGAATTTGATATCTTCATAATCAGAGTACTTAGTATTTAGTATTCTTAAACAATTTGAAAAGACTCCTCAGGATTCTTTTTTTTTAAAATATTGCCAAGACAACTTCTGGCCAGATTTGGGAGAGGGAAAATTTTAATTAACTTTGTGAGTCCTCTCTTATTAGTGGTTTGGGGGACCTTCCGGTAAAGAAATTGAAGGATTATATAATCCAGCTTTCTATTTTGCAAGTAATTCTTTTTTTCAGAAGTCTTTGATGTTTCTCCTTCACTTGATTCGAACTTGGTATGATGATGTAGCTTCTGGAGATGCTCGGCCCTTGGAGGGCCAGTGCTCCAATTTTGCTTAGTGAATACTTGTCAAAGTGGGTGTTTTTTAAAGGGCTTAAATGTTATCCTGTTGTCTTGGATACACTCTAGGAAAATCAGACATCAATTTCAGAGCTCGAAGGGACCCTAGAAGTCTAGTTCAGTTATCCTGCTTTACAGAGTTGGCAGGTGAGGCTAGGGAACGTATCAGGTGGTCTGAGGTCCTGCAGCTGTTTGGGTAAGAAAGAGGCCAAACTAGCAACCATTTCCCCACATAGGACTGTTTTGGTTTTTACCGTACTAGGAAATTCCAGTGTCGTGTGACCAAAAGGTAGGAGTTGTGTACAAACGAAATTATTTTTTATTTTCTACCGAATAAGGGTATCTCATACCAGCCCTTTTTATTAGCAGGATGAGTATTAACTATCAGAAGCAAGGATTCCCAAATTAATAGACTTCCACTCTTGAATAGAGAGTATTTTTACCTGGGGTCAATGAATTTGGTGGGTTGTTTTCTTTTTTAATTTTTGATAGCTATATTTCAGCATAATTAGCTTTTCTTGTAATCCTGTGTCTATTGTACATTTAAAAACATTCTGCGAAATGGTCCATTAGGGTTCACCGGACTGTCAGAGAAAGATGTCCGTGATGCAGAAAAGTTAAGAATACCTGCTCTAAACATTGAAGATTAACATCATACAAAGCCTAAATCCAAGTAATTCAAAATGGACCAGACATTTAGCTCTGCTGCTGAGTAAATGACAGAGTAACGATACATGCTGAACCTAATTTGTATCGTGTTCTGGCATCATACACTGAAATAAGTGGAATAAAGTGATGTGAAATAGTCGACTCACTGATTTGATAGAAAGTGATTCAAATTCCTAGTGTAACTTTTCATTGTATGGCGATTCTTGGCTTATCCTGTAGTATTCGTCTGAGAAAGGAGATGTATGTATAAAAAGAGAATAGCATTTCAAAACGAGCTTCTTAACTTTAAGAAATTTGTAATATTAGGAGATTGTGTGAGGCATAGCTTTTAAGCACTTTTAGTGCCCAGGAGCAGATGCTGAATGACAAACTAGGAAGTATGATTCTTTGGGATTATCTCTTGCCTTCCCAGTTCTAGAAATTTTGTGCATTGTTGCCCTAAACTGGATTTATCTATAAACAGATACTTCTAGAATAGAAAATTTTCCTTCAGAATCTTGATATATTCTCATAACAAATTTCTCTTTCAGTATTATGAACTTGAGTAACTTAGTAATTGATCTTATGGGAGTATTTGTAATTTACCAATTTCAAATTATATTATTTCAGAAGAATACCCTTTTATCTCTTGGTTGTAGTAGTAGCAGTAGCAATATAGCTAGCAATCTTCCATTGTCATGCCTCCTAAGAGTCAGTCAATAAAGAAGTGTTCATAGTTTCATTGAAATTAGGTTAATAGTTGATCAGGGATAAGAAAATGAAGGAATGATGACACACTTTCTCCCGAGCCTCAGCTCCTTCCCTCATGAATCTAAAAAAGCCTTTTTAGATTACTTTGCTACATTTTCATAGAATTTTAAATTATGTTTAAATGCCTAATTTTAGTACAGTAAAGTTCTATATATCCAGATTCCACTCACTTTTAAAGTAATTCAAACAATACCTATAAAAAAGGCTTTGCTGAGCAAGCTAATAACTATGATTGAGATTTCAGGAAAGACGTTTAAACACTTACTAGATTAAACTGTGCTTAAGCTCATTTACAAGTATCCCTTCAGAAATCTCATTGTTATCTGTTGTTTAAAATAGCTCCCTGAGGAGACACTCTTATGTATATCTTAAATTATCACATTTTTAAAAGTTGTAACTGCTTTTCTTAATTAAAGCTGATGCTTTTTTAAAAAATGTGTGCTTCCCCTCAATTCTGATGCTATTAGGCTTTATTTTAGATCCTGAGATCACATGGCAGATGTGTTAGTGGTTGTTAGTAAAAATTAATGGATGAAAATAATTTTATTTTATGTAGACAAGTTTACCCAGACTATAACAGCTACTAAAAGACTTCTTAGAACTTTTTTTTCATTCAGATCTTTTTTCAAAATAATTTGTGGAATGCTTGCCGAAAATTTACATTTTGCAGTATATCCTTCATTTATCACTGCACATTTCATAATAGCTACCATCTTCTATATTGAACCCACTCAAATATTTCCTACTAATTATAGAAAATGAATTTTAAATTATTTTATTTAGTAAATTTTATTTTACTTGCTATCTAATGGTAGAAAACATGAAAATTCTTGGGGAGCTGGTTTGGTAGTGAGGGAAGAATAATTTTTCAGCATTTAACTGATGTATAGTAGCTATTCACTTGAATATAACCGTCATGTATACAAAGAGATGTAAAGCACGTGACATGTGGAATTTTCAGCGTTTCTATATGAATAATTTGATGTAGTCTTAACAGAATGTTTTTTTAAGTATTTATATTTTTTCCACTGTAAGCCAGATACACAAGAAGACTGTCAATATGGTATGCTTATGAATTAAAATATTCAGGCCCATAGAATTTCACAATCATTTAAAATAAATGTATTGTAAAGAAGAGATATCCAGCCAAGAAAAGTAATGAAATATGTTGCTATAAAACTATCTTTTTCCTCCACAGTGTGACGTTAGCAATATACTACCACATAAAAAACAGGTGAGCTCTTTTAAAACTGTATAGTTATTCCAAGTTGTCACTTTGCATGTGTCTGGTTCATTTTTAGGCAAATTTAGTTTTATGGAAATAATTAAAGCCAGCCCTGTGAGAATATAAGTTTCTAAAAGGTTTTCTTACAGCATTGAAGAGAGAGGGAATCATTTCTAGTTTTGCCTTTGGCATGCTGACCTTAAATATCTACAAAGATGCTGTCCCTATGACATGTATGCATCACAGTCAGAAACAAGAAAAGGAAGAATAAGAAAGTGATTATAAATTTAATGCATGGTTTCTCGTTTACTTTAAGAGCCTGTTAACTTAGTTGTGGTTAATTAGTAATTATGAATTCAATGGACACAGTGAATTTGTGAGGCAAAACTTCGAATGATTTACCTGTCTTAAAAAAATGTTTTTTAAATACCCTAGTAGCTCAGTCAGAGAAATAGTTTGCCCTAGTGGATAAGGAGGTAGCTGGTCAGATCTGGGAACAAGTCCTGCCAAATTTAATAGTTACTGGCTTTGTTGGTAAGACCCTTAACCTTTCAATGCTCCAATAAACAGTCGTCATCAAGCCTTGCCCTCTCTACCTTAGGGAAGAGAGAAAAGGATTTTTTACGTCATTGAATATCAGGTATAGATAAAATAAAATTGGTTCAATTAGATATGAGTAACAACAGTAAAATAACAAAAGCTGGTAAGGGGCAAATTTGAAGAGATTCCTAAGTGGTTCATATATTTTAGAGCTTCTAAAAATTCTTTAGGAAAAAAGAAAGGATGACACCTATTACCTAGCATTTCCTCCCTTTCTATTATAAGGATTAAGGTAAACTCTTACATACACTACTGTATTTTGCAGTTGGAAGTGTTGCTAAAGTTGTCTTTTTCTTTGAGTAATATGTGGATTATTTAATAGAAAAACTAAATTGTAGAGTCTTGGCTTTAGGTTAACAAAATTATAGGGTCATGGTTTCAGTTTAATACTTAATGGTTATTGCCCATTAAAGAGAGTTAAATATTTAGAGGCAGCATTGGCAGATCTCATTATAGTCTTTTATCCTGAATACTTTGAGGCTTTAAGTCTCAAAGAGAATAGAGGAAAAGCATAATGCTAGAATCCAGGAAGACAATTTACAAAACCATATATGTGTACTGTTAAACATGTTAGACTTTAAGCTTTCTCCCACCCCCAATGGCAGATAATTTACTAAGTTGGTAACTATATTCCTGAATTAGTTTAAAAAAATGCATGCTCTTGTTTTATAGAGATTCAGATAGATCCTTGGATATTTTTGATGAGAAATCACATCCACTCACAGTAAGTGTCTTTTCCTGAGGTTTTTTCGTATAAAAACATGTTTTTTTTTTCCTGTTATCTGGTTTGCATTTTAAAAATCACTTAAAAAAAATTCTAGGTTAGTAGATCAGAGTTAATTTTCTGTAGCTCTAGCTTGATAATCTTTGTGCCTATTCTGATCAAATTTGTGTACACAAAATGATTGATTATCTGAAATAGCAGAAAATAAGAATCATTGTTGACATTTTAGGTAATTAGTGGTCCACGGTGAGTACTGAATGACTCAGATTAGAAAATACCAAGGAGACCTACAGCATATTTTCCTTTTATGCTTATGAAAACTTTTGGGCTATAAACATTACTTAGGTAATCAGGGAAAGCCTTAATGTGCTCCATTTGGCAGAATTGGCTTAAAAAAAAACTCACCTTTTAAAAGTTTACACCATGGGATAAAGTTGATATTTTTGATAAACCATTTTAAAAAATAGTATAGCATATTAGAAGACATTGCATTTTTATATAATAGAAATATCATTTAACAAATGATATTCTCTCTAGTAGTTTAGAAAGACTTTTAGGTAGATTATTAATAAGAGACTTAAGAGTTAGTATATGAAAAAGCTGAATCTGTTTCACTTCTCCTTCTTGACTCTGCCATCATGGTAAAAGAGGAGAAAGAAAGATCCAGAGTTATAGTCAAAAGAATAAATCTGTAAAATCCAGAATATTAAGACACCTCTTAAATTCCTACAGTGAAATTCAACATTATGAAAATCAAAATTAAGTCACTTGATGGTAAATCAGAAATATCTTCTTATAACTGTATTTTGATCCATGGATTAAAAATATGGTCATACAAGTCTGTTGTCTATCAGCTATACTTTTTTTTACTTCATTGACTTTTTGAGAAACTTTCTACACTAAATTTTAAGGATAGGAAGCTAAACACATCATGATATTAAGAGAAACATAAAAGTGGTTGATCATAGGCAATTAATCTGATAAGGCTTTAATAGTGAGCTGTGAAAAGCTCTTTGCAAGAACATAGCATAAAATCTTATTTTTAAGGTGGTACATTTGCATTGTACCCTCCCACTTTCAGTAGATTATTTAAGCAGACCACCTCCATGATAAGTGAAAGCAGCATAAAAAGATTATTTAGATGTCTAACAATAAAGGGAAATGAATGAAGAAACCATTTAGAATGAATATTAGACTATCAAAGGCTGAAACAGTTTACTAAGGCATTTCTTTGATGTACAAAAAGCTTCTGAAAATATATTAAAAGTTTCTGTTTGTATTGAGGGGACTGATACATTGAAATCTCTTGGAATTACTGTGACAAAAATTTAGTATATTAATATCACAAAGCAAGTTAATGGAAAAGAAAATTGTCTCGGGCAGAAATTCAAGAAATTTGTATTGGTAAACTGTTAGGTTATCTGAGACTGATATTGTCTTGGGTCATTCTTATATATTGTCTCTTTAATATTGAATTGACCTTGGTTACCAGAAGAAATAAAGGAGCTTCATGTTTAAAATGACATTGCTGTCCTTGATTTTTAAAAATTCATTTCTGTGGTGTTTCTTAACCAGGACAGCAAGTTAAATATTTTTATTTAAATTTATTTAATTAAATAATTATTAAATTAAATAAATCATTAAATAATAATTAAAAATTAAATTTTATTTAAATTTAACAATAAAAGCCTAGTGACATTTTTTTTCCAGCCTGTAGCTTTTCCTAAAGTAAAATTTAATTGAGCATTTATTTATATGGAAGATCATTTAGGAATAAAGTTATGATTATGGTACCCAAACTTTGTTTTCCAATACTTGTGGTCTTTAAGATCTGTATATCTCAAGATATTGAATGCTGAGATTGTCACCTTTTTGTGTCTGTATTTTTAGGACCTAGTGCCAGTGCTTTGCTCATATATAGTAGAAGATTAATAAATGATTATTGAATTGTTCATTCTACTTGGGTATGTTAAGAAGTGTCTTTCCTTGAAAAAAAAAATAAGGCATAACATTTGCAGGATTAATGAGAGTTAAGGGAATAGTGCTACTTTCCCCATAAGACCCATTCCCTCTGTAACATACACTATTTGTCCCAAAAACATGTCACTTTTTATTTTTTTCCTTTGCGATTGAGAGTAGATTACTGCTAAATGAGAAAAGTCTTAGTTACTTTGAATTGAAAACAGGTCTACCTACCTAAGACATTAATTGAATGTTATCTGTCATATGCTTCAGCTGGGAAGATGATCTTTTTTTTCTGAAGGAAATTTAGGACCCTCAGTCTGTATTACTTTCTGTATTGTAATATATTTATAAAATACTGAACAAGAGACTTGAAATTCCATACTAAATTTTATATTCTTTACTCAGCTTATTCCAATAAACTTAAAGACCAGTTTAAATGAAAAAGTTACACTTAATTATACTTTTCATTTTAGCTTGACAATTTAAAGGAAGAGAAAGTTGTGTAATACGTTCCAAAGTTTTCCAATTGATATGTTCATAGATTTTATAAATTTCTGAAAAACGTTTGATTCCTAATTGTCTTCTAAAGGTAAAATTAGTTTTAGTTATCTGACAGCTCTTACTATGAGAACTGTAATTATAATAGCAGCCCCAATATACTTAATGTTATAACTGTACTCTCGAAAATTCCCCATTTTCCTTCAGTGGCTATTTTCTTATTAAACACATTTTCCTTAACTGGGCGATGAGTTGAAACAAAGAATCCTTGACCAGAGAGGTCAGGAAAGATGAGAACAAATAAAGCAAATGGTCACCTTTGAGAAAGTGATTCTCTTGGAGTTGAAAAGACAGAAACCAGTTTTTGGTGAATTTAGAATAGGTAGTCAGGAAACAGAAGAATTGGTATAGGTAATAAGTTTTTTAAGGGAAGAAATAAGTCGGTTGGTAGAGAACTTACCTGGGTTCAGTGAAGGTTTTTCTCAGGAAGGAGAAAAATGTGATTGCAGACCAGGGAAAAGATTACTGGACAAAGAAAGATTAATGCCATAGAGAAAGCTCGAGTCGTCATTAGTAGACAGATATCTAGTGGAGTGTATCCTGGGAAAGCTGTCCTTGTTGTCCTTTTTACTTTTAAAATTTTATCCGTGAATTGTTTTTTTGTCAATGTGCAAGTGGAATGAAGCAAAGAGGGATAGCTAATGTATTGGCTAACAGAACAGGCATCCAGAAGATTCAGACTGGCTAGAATGGCGGAACCAAAATAAGATGACATTTAATAGGCATAAACACTCATTAAGTTGAAAAGAATGACATTGTTGTTATAAATATCAGTGCTGAAAACTATTTGATCTCTATTTCTAGTAAGTTAGTTTTCATTATCTTGCTGTAGGAACCATAGTTACAGTAGAATGCACATGCTAGCTATGTTCTCTCTTTCTCTCTCCCTCCCTCTCTCTCTCTTCCTCCCTCTCTTCCTCCTTCCCTCCCTTCTCATTCCCTCCCCTCCCCCCTTTTCTTCCCCTTCAGTAGAGGAATACTTATTTTCTTTATTGATAAGTTAAAATTAAGACTCCTTTGGAAACCACCCTGATCAGTTCCATGGAATTGTTTGATAAATGAAAGACGTTTCCAATGGTGAAAAAAGGGATGGCATCAAGAGAGCCCTCTTCTCTATCTACCCTCTTTTTTTAAAAAGCGGTGGAAAAAAGGAACAATAACCCTGACCTCAACTGAGCTCCCTGTTGCCTCTTAGAGATCATTTTCAGGTGATACCTAATAACCTTTGGAGAAAATTATGATTTCATTAATGGCCTAAATATGAGAAAAGTGAATTTAGGAAAAGTAGGAAAATAAAATTAGATTGCATCTCTTAATAAGATTTTATATAAAATCCCCTCCCCTTCCTTTTTTGTCTATTGATCATTATCAGAAAATAGTTTTTGTATGTTAAGCTTGACCAGAAACCTTGGTTCTGTGTAACGGCTGATTGATTTTATACCTTTGAAATTACGTGCACGTTTGAACTGCAGAGGTACTTACTTAGTTTTATAGTATTTTATTATAATTACAGAAGTAGATGATTTTCTTGTAATTCTTTTAATTTCATTCATATTCGAGGTAAGAAAGGTCTCTTTGTTCTCCTATTTTTTTAAACATGGTTACAAAGCTACAATAGCCAGTATGTGGAATGAGTATCAGAAGGCTGAGTGTAGTACTACACTGTCTTATTTCAGTTGATTCTGCAAAAGAACGTGGTTACTTGGGTCTCTGAAAAATAATTTTATACTTAAATGATCTCTGATTTTATCAGTGTGTGCCTTTTCTTCACAGACATCCCTTGAATCCTCACTGCTTAAGGCAGCAGTCCTCAACCTGTGGGCCACAACTCCTTTGGGGGGTTCGAATGACCCTTTCACGGGGGTCGCCTCAGACCATAGGAAAACACATATTTTCGATGGTCTTAGGAACTGAGACACTGCACCTTTGTCTGTCTCCAGGCGGGTCCGCCCACATGCAGATACAACCACATATAAGCATTAAAGGGTCGCGGCATTAGAAAGGTTGAGAACCACTGGCATAAAGGCTTCTTTGCCACGTATTAATGAATTTATGCTGGTCCTTGGCTTTCTGGATGGATCACTAACCTAATCGGCATTGTAAGGCTCACCAGAGTTAGGTGTTTCATTGGTGTATGGGCTTCAAGAACCTAAGGTCACTTCCATGTAAGAATAGGGTTTGATTGCTACCCAAACTACTTGGGTGTCATAATTAGCATATCTGTGGTGCTATAAAAGGGCTTTTGCAAAGCCCTTGTTATACCTTCTCTTGTGACTATGCCCAGAAGAAGAAGCCAGAATTCTTTGACTACCCAGTATCAGAGGCAGGATTTTAATGCAAGTCTTCCTAATTCCAAATATGGCTCTGGATATACTCTGCCTTATTTATTCCTTCCATCCCACCTCCCAGGGTGATATATTTGTTTAATGCTTAATTTAATGTGTAATGCTTTGAAATAGATTGGGGGTAAATAATAATAGTAATAACTTATGTTTATATGGTATTTTGCCATTACAAAGCACTTTCCAATAATCTCTTTATTGTCATAACAACCCATGAAATATTTTGCCTATTTCATAAATGAGGGAATTGAGATTCATAGGATTTAAGGCAAGGATAATGACTCAGTCACTGTTTCCTACAAAAATGTAACCAGTATAAAGCAGTTGCCATAAAAAAGGAGGGCAAAAAAGTCCAGAAATATCCTTGACCAGCAAATATTTGATGTCCTTGTAAAGTGGAGAGGGAAAGAAGCTAAGGACAATACTTTTTTAGAATGTACACTCATTTGTAAAACACTCTGGAGGAGGATGGTGGAAGATTATGATTAGTATCACCTCATAACACAGAGGCCCTGAGACCCAACTAAGCCACATTTAAAATCTTGGCCTGGACCATGCTTTTTGTTTACCTAGGCTTAATTTATTTTTGCATTTAGCAAAGTCCAAGAGAAGTTCGGAAGGTTTGTATGGGGTACGTAGGTCTTGTTTTTTTTGTCCATTGTTAATAGCATTTTTCCTAGGCTTGAAGTCTTGGAACTAATCTTCCCTGTATTTAGTATAACCAATCTGTGTTTCTGCCTTTAAAATGTCTCGAAACAATATTGAACTAATAATGATAAGAATACCTAGCATTTATGTAGCATTTACAGATGAACAAAGTACATGCATTCCCATTTGATCCTCAGACAACACTGAGGTGTAGGTCCTATTATTTTCATCTCCTTTTTATAAATGGGAAAACCAAAGCTTAGAGAAGTTAGTAACTTTCCCAGGACTCCACAGCTAGTAAATGTCTGAGGCAAGGAGCCCCAAGCCCACTATTATATACTGTGCCACCCTGCTACCTCCAATCGCCTTCCACCGTTCCTTAATGTTCCCTTTTATATTGCAGCAAATCCAGTGTCTTCATTGCCCCCTATACACATGATTCTTGCTGTCTTTATTCACTCTTTCTCCTTCTGACTCTCACTTTGTCTCTCCAAATCTAATCTATCCTTCAAAGCCCTGTTTAAGTCTAATAATATTTCTTATGCAACATTATTCACCTGGCATTTAACACTTGGTAACTCTTGAAACACCTTTTGTTCTTAGTACCACAGAAGCCATTCCGTATTTTATGTTAATCATATTTCCTGACCTGGAGTGCTCCTTGAGGAACATGCTTTTCATATATATAGCAGTTTCACATGGTTCCTAAGAGCACAATACAGAACTCATAGTTGGTATTAAATTCTTGTTGATTTGAAGTTCAAAGATTTTGAACCTGAATAAATGGTAGTAAAATCAATTGTAAAGGAACTTTAAAAATTACTATCGTATAGAAATGTCTTAGTAAGGTTTTAGAGACTTAAATATAGTTGATACTAATCCTACAAGTATAGAAAGGAATACAAAGCTGAGCTGAAAACATATTTGTAGTCTGAATTTTAATTAGCAAGGTTAAATTGTTTCAGTTCTTCCTGGTGCTGGGTAGCTAGTTTAAGCAATTAAAGTATTGATATAGAAAGTTGATTTAATTAAGTCTTTTATAATTCATGGGTATCAATTGGGGAGAGCAGTAAAAGTTTTAATGGGAAATACAAACCCATTTTGTGGTGATTCATTTGTTTAATATTAAAGAGTCATAACAAAGTTTCTGTATTTTAAAAAATCTCTCAATTTCACCAAGGAGCTTTCACTAGCTGGGATCTGTAAATAGGTTCATAGATTTAGGACTCCAGGGGGACCTTCCATACAGGTCGTGGGATTATAGATGTAGGTCATCTAAACCAACCCCCTAATTTTTATAGATGAGAAAGCTAAGACCTCCAAAAGCTTAAGAAACCTTTTCTTCCAGTTTTGTGCTCTCTCTGCTGTACCCTATTCCATGCTTGACTGATTCTAGTGTTCCTCATCTATGCCTCCACTTTCGTAGGGCCAGAGTATTCTTTTGGTTGAGAAGACTAGAAAGTGAGATGGAAGCAGGACATTGGGGTTCACCAACATTAGGAATGTTGCCTTCTCCTTAATCGTCATAGGAAGACTTTTTCCCCTTGTCTGGGCAATGCCACAGGACTTTGCAGACTCTGTAGCAAATAAAGAAAAGAAATTTAAATAAAGGAAATCATAATCACAGAAGCATGGACCATGAGAGTTACAAAGGTCTTGAGATAAAAAAAATACCTCTTCTAAGTCTGTTGATATGTGACTATGAAATCATTTACTCTCCCCCCCCCCCTTACAAATGAGACTGAGGTCCTGGAAAATGATTTTCCTTAGAAGATGTGGGAGACATTCTGGACATTGATGCTTGGTGGTTGTAGTTCTGAATAATCTTTGCAGTAGAACCAGGTAATCTCTAAGCATTACTAATTACAGTCTTTTTACTCTGGCAAAATACAGAAAGGGAGTAAGTAGGGAGAGTGAGAGTAGGCAAGAAACTCCTGGTGGCTCACTAATGTTTCCTGTTCTGCCATTCCACCAATTAAATCTTCAGTGACTCCTTATTTACCTTTAAAATACAATATAAACTTACCAGCTTAGAGTTTAACACTTGGCACACTCTGGCTTGAGCCCGTTTTTCTAGATTTATTTCATATCAGCTTCTCTTCATGCACCATGTTCCAGCCAAATTGGCCTGCTTGCTGTTCCCTAACTTTGTATTCCATCTCCCGGCTGTGCCTTTGCACAGCCTGTCCCCCTTAGCTGGAAAGTACTCCATCCTTACCTGCCTCTCAGGTGCACCTCCTTTGGGGCAGCTTTTCTTAATGTCCTGGTTATTCCGTGCTCTTTCATATCTTGAATTTTTTTGCATTTACTCACCTGTTTACTTCGTGTATTTCGGCCTTTCCCCCTCCCCAAAGTAAGTAAGCCTCCTGAGAGGAATCACTTTTTCTTTTTCACCACTAATAGGTTTGTAATAATTACCTGTTAAATTGAATGAGAAATCTGTTTGACTAAGGAGCTTTTCTATTCAAATGCAAACCCAAATCCATGAGCCCTTGGAAAATAGTTTTGATTGGAGTAAGGAGAAGACCTTGGAATGTGCTGGCCAGAGTGAAATGAGATGGCAGGAGAGGGGCCGCTGTGGACAGCCAGAGGGCATAAAATGTTTAATGAACAGACAAGCAACTGGAAGTAGAGTAAATGTGGCTACCTTCTGTAATTTTTCCTGGGACTCAGAATATTATTCCTATCCTTGAGTTAAGATCAGAACTAGTTTGGAAGGCTATAAACTTCAACTTTCCTCAGCTAAGCCCAGTTTCTTTTAGTCTAGTATAGGCTACGTTGGTTAAGCTCTTCTCTGTTGGGAGGAGGAAGGAATAAGGAAAAAGAGCATATATATATGTCTATATGCCTTCAACTTCTTTGCTTTTCAAATATACTATTTGAGGAATTTCTCTATCTGTAGGACCCTTAGAATTTATTCCCTATGAGGGTTAAGAGCTGGCTGTTTAGATAACTTTGAGTACCTATTTTAATGTGCTGCAATATTTAACATATATAAAATACATACACGTTATATGTCACATATAAAATACCTGTATCTACTTGAATGCCATATAGCTCATTCCCAATTCATTGAGAGTTCTTACTGATTATATAGGCCTTTTAAAATGCATAAATCTAAATTAATGCCCCCAAATAGGTTTTTCTGAATAGATTATGATTTGCAGCTACATTTGATACATAGGTGGTTATTATTAAATTTAAATTAAGAAAGTGAGATTGATTTTATTTGTTGGTGCTATAAATTGAGTTATGAGTATTATATTTTATTATATGCACAATCTCAGCCATCTGAATTTGGGCAATTCTCATGGCTTTTGACCTATAGGACACTTCCCGCCTTAAATTCAACTATCTAAAAGTGAGGGGCTCTGGGATATAACGGAAAAAACACTAAGAAGGTCTGTTGACCCAACCCTCTGCTGTCATTGCTTAGTTCTAGTATATTTAAGAAGTCACTTTACCTCTATGAACATGAGTCTTCTGACTCCAGGTTCAGCGCTCTCTCCACTGTACCTACCGCCTAACTGCCTTGATGAAACATCATATTTTGGGGATTTCTTTTTTAGTAAAAAAAAAAAAAAGCTGTCATTTTTCAACATTTTGCTAACCACAACACTTTTTGCAAAGTTGGGTTTGATGTACCCCTCTTGACCCCACAGATCTTCACTTTTAATAACCTAGGCCGATACATCAATCCAAGATTAATAAACTTTGCAAAGTATATAATAAGAAAGCAGTTGGATCTAGAAATTTTTTCTGTACCTTAGGGGAGAAAAGTACATTTTTTTCCCAATTATTTATGGCTGACTTCAGAAATTCACGAGATACAACCACTGTTTTTAAAAGTAAAATTTCTCTTATTCAGCAAACTTTTATTAAGTATCAGCTATGTACAAGACAATGGGAAATGCTTACTTTTCTAAGCATTAAGATAACTTCCCCTCCTCCCCAGTTTTTGTTGTTTTTTTTTTAAGATTTTGCTTTCAAAGAACTTAAATTCTAATAGGGCATTATTAGGGGGTTGTAAAACTGTACTGTGAGAAATTCAGTGAGAAAGGTCATTGTGGGATTAGAGAATCAGAAGGCCTTCATGGAAGAGGTAGCGTTTCAGTTGGATTTTTAAGGACAAAACTAAGAACATGTGACTATGTTCATAGACAAGGGGGAAACAGTCAGTAGAAAGAGTCATTGAAGATGTGTGAAAAGGTAGGGGGAAAGGTGTGGGATCAAAAGACATAGAAAATTATGCTTGGTGAAGATTAGAAACCTCTTTTAGGATCATAGACTCTTAGAGGTGAAAGGGACCTTAGGGGGTCATCTAGGCCAATCTTCCCATTTTACAGATAAGAAATTGAGGCTCCAGGAGGGTGGAATAAGAGCCTAGCTTGTTCGTTCCATTATACCACACCTACCTGCTTGGGGGAGGGGGCAAAAAGAGTAGGTGACACTCAGAATAGTTGAGGGAGTTGATGTTACCTCATTGAAGTAAAAGAAGCTAGGTCATCTGGAGGGGGGTGGGATTGGCAGAACGTGGGTGGAGTCATACAGTTGATGACTAGGGTAGAGAAAAATTGGTTTGGAGCAGTCATCATGGGGAATGAGATAATAATAGTAATAGTAGAGTCAGAATTGTCGAAGGGTCTACTGCCTGATACATAAATTGGCTTCATTTGATGACCTTTCCTAGTGATTGCTTAGCATTCCTACAGTGATGAGTAAAGTTGGTGAAGTTTATTTGGAAATGAGGGATAACAGTGTTGGGGGAAACATGTATATAGCACATGAAATCTTAAAGGCAGCAGACAGGGCTGAGCCTGCATACGAACACAAAGTAATTTCTAAGTGGGCGATAGGTAATGGATTAAAAGAATAAAGATGGGTCAGGGGACCCTAGAGCACAATAAGGGTTAAGTCACCTTAGTGTGAATCTTCGAGATGTAAGGATTCAAAATTGCGAATAAAGAGTGAAATCTCGAAATTGAGTCATTTAGAGATAGAAAACACTGGTTTCTGGGAAGGTATCGTGATTTGGGAGTTCTGATTAATTAAGTTCAAAGAGCAAATGATACAGATTTCTTGTTCTGTCTGATGTACTTAGCTAGAAGAATAAATCTAGAGGATGAATTCTTAGATTGAATTTTTTCAAGTGAAATGTTTTTATAGGTGAAAATTTTGGGTAGAAAACTTCAGAGTACTTGATGAATGATAGCTAATGGGTTAGAAGCGCTAACTTTTTTACCATCCCTCCCCCCTTAGTTGGTCCTTGGCTCCATTGCCACTGCTTCAGGTGAGTTTATGTAGTGATTCAGAAACTAAAGATTTGCACTTCTAGCCTTATTCCTCTAACCTTAATTACTTTAACAAGTGTTTCTCCGTTTTGTCAGGATTATCCATGGCCTAGAGGTTTATACTTTAAGCAACATTTTATAACAACATTATACATTATAACCAAACCCCAGGAGGAAAGGTAATGATTTTAAAAAGATTATTCATTCTTTTGATAGCCCAAGGTGAAAATTGAATTAAATAGCATGGAGGAGCGCTCACTTCCTCATTGCATGGTTTATTATGCCGCTCCTTTGGAAGGGATTGTGCTCTGCAATAGGTTTTGCCTCGAGGGCGCCCTGTGGCACTAGTGAGCTGGAAGGCAGGCGTTATCTTTACCCTATTCTCTGCCTTCTTCCTAAGAATACCACTCTTAGCTGGATTTTTGTGTTGATGCCCTCCTTCCCCCAAACACGGAAGATGACAAGAACACTTACTGTGGTTGTACAGGTTTCATTTCTAAGCTAATGCTTTCTTTTGTTGTACCCTGGTCATTTCTGCCCGTTTTTAATTGTTTTGGTACTTGACCGAGGAAAATAAATATAAGATCAAATTCCTATTCATACAGTGATTGGATGTTTGCCAGTGCAGAAAGATATTGTGTGTCTGTGTGTGTGTGTAGAGAGAGAGAATAGGGAGGGATAATAATTTTGAAAGTCTTATCGCTGCATTATCTGCTGACATTTGGGGCCAGGTGAGCAAATCTTAGTAAAGGTCCTCAAGCTGTGGTTTTCAATTCTTATTGTCTAATGTTTCTTTCTTTTCTTTTTTAATCTATCACTGTTGTATGTTGTGTTCCCCAACTATAATCAAGACTGAGAGAAATGAACCTGGGCAAATCCTCAGGTTCACGCTGCTTCATCTTCTCCTTCTCATCCCCAGGGGCCAGACTGGTTTCAGGGCAGGCTCACCTTAGAGTGAACCTGAACCTTTAAATTAATCCTGGAACTGGCCCGAACTCCTGAGACTATTGGAGCTGGGGTGACTGAGGGGACAGTCTGGATCTCCTAAGGACACTGGCCTTAAGGCGTTGGTGAGGTACAAGGTCCAAACTTGACTCATAGAGTAACATGGAACACATACTAAGTGCACTCATTATCACAGCTGCACATTTTCTTAAAAAGCATGTTTTAAAAAGGACTTTTTTCTTTCATGGGCACTAAATGTTATTGTTGTTTTTCTTTTAGCGTGATGATGTTCCTGATGACTACTTCAAGCACGACCCTGATCACAAGCATATTTACCGATTTGTTAGGACACTCTTCAGTGCTGCCCAGCTAACTGCAGAATGTGCAATAGTCACTTTGGTAAGGCACATCTCCTTTAGAAAGGACTCTTTTGTTTCTACTTTGTATCCCCATTGTATGTCCTGTTTCATCATATTAAAAATAGGATCCTTAAATGATAAAGCGTTAATCAGCCAGTCACAGAAAGATGATGTATATGTTTTAAAAGTAGTCAGCATGGAGCTCCTTCACCATTCCCCCAGTGAGAGTTAAAGGTGGAGAAGGCTGAGCTAGGGTATAAAAAAGAAACTTTTCACCTTTGTGTTTGATTCAGGTTTCATATAGTTGGCAGTTCATATCACAAAACCAAACTGCTGTTGAAAGTATCAAGAGGCCCCTTAAGTTGAATGCCCACAGGAATTGAACTACTCCGTAATATGTGGAAGGGCCAGCCAGAGGAGGCTGGCAGATCTGGGCTCTCAGTCTGGTAACTTTCACAGTCATTACATGTATTTTTGGGAGTTGTTTTTTGTCTTTATGTAGAGAGCTTTAAATAGGTAATAGATAGATAGAGAGAAGATGTGTGTGTGTGTCTGTGTGTGTCTGTGTGTGTGTCTGTGTGTATATGAATGAATACAGTGAATATACATATGTATATAGTAATGTAACTGATGTAGAGGAAGTCTGTATGTGTGTAATTTGGCTTACAATCTTGCCTGGTTTATTTTGAATGGATGTTTGCTATTTGTCAAACATGTGGCAATCTTGTGAAATGACACTGGTTCAGAGGGGACCAGTGACTAGCATCACTTGTAGTTCATGTGGTATCAGTTAAGTGCATTTTGTGGTGAGCTGAAACAAGTAGCTAAAAAAAATGGTAAGGGGGGGCAGTTTGTACATTCTTTTTAGTGGATTGTTTTAGCAGGCAGCTTTAAAGAACAGTTCTTTCACTAACCAACCAAAGTCCTTTTCCCTTATTGTATTTAGTGTCACACTGCGAGTTAGCCACTGGGAGGCTCTCTTGGCCACCAGTTTTCACTGGCAGAGCCAGAGTTAGCGTTCTAAATGCTGATGAGCCCAGCAAAAACCACCAAGTTCTCTCTTGCTCCAAAAACATTACTTGTGTCTAAAGGTGCTTAGTACATATTTGTTGGGCGAACTTACACTTGGCTTCCTGGTGCTGCTAGTTGTATTTGAAGGCAATGCTGCTGATCTATTGCATGCACCAGTGGGCAGAGTGCAGGGTTTGCGCTTGGAAGACAGCGTAGGTTTGATTCTGCCATTTACTTGACCTTGAACAAGTCATTTAGCCTTTTGGGCCTCAGTTTCCTTGTTTATAAAATAAAGGGGTTAGATGACGGGGCCGAGGAGCCCTTCTAGCTCCAGTCTTTCATGACCCTACTTTCAGTAGCACTGAGCATCCACCTTTATGACCAGGGGCACACACTGGGGCCCGCTGTGTGCCCGCTGCCTGTGGGTTTACACATGCAGGGTGGTGTGTGTGAGGATGGAATCCACAAATCCTTGGTCTTGCTTCTTCATTTTAATAACCTAGCTGAATGTCTGCTCACTGCGAATTTAGTGTGATGAAGTAAGCTTTTAAACAATATCATCAAATACTTTTTCCAAAAATAATTAGTATTTAGTTTTATTTATAGATGTTTGTTGCTTCCAGGAGATAGCTAGAACACTGGTAGGACCTGTGAGAGTCTTCCTATAGATTATAGAACTAGAATAAAATTTTATGGTGTGAGTTGGCTATAAAATAAGACTATATTAAGTTATTTGAAGTTTACATAATTAAAATCAGTCATTTGAATTAGATTTTAAATTCAGTTTTAAGAATAGGTTCGTAAGATGGAGTTTTATTTTCCTGAGCCTAACCAGTTGCCTGTAATAACTTGTCATTGCATTTACACTGAACTAAAATTAAAGGCCAATGATCTGCTTTTTCAGGTTTACTTAGAAAGACTTTTAACTTATGCTGAGATTGACATTTGCCCAAGTAACTGGAAAAGGATTGTTTTGGGAGCCATTCTTCTTGCTTCCAAGGTTTGGGATGATCAGGCAGTTTGGAACGTGGACTATTGCCAGATCTTGAAGGACATTACAGTTGAGGACATGTAAGTTGTAAACTTTCTACCTTTTTCCAACTGTAAAATGAGAATTATTTACATAATTTCCATTTTAGTTTCTTAAATGGTCAGAGAACCAAGAAACATGTAACCACATATATCACATTTGTTTATCTCGGAACCCTGTGGGTATATTCCATCCTGTAATTTATTCATGGGCTGTTTGTCTGTTTCTCAAAAATAGTTAAATTATTATAACTTAGATTTTTTTGGTAGTCACTTTTGATAGAATAGGAATTGAGGCTGAACCTATTTTTCATACTTCCATTTTGCTTCCTAAATCAGTTTTTCAATTGCTTTAGAAATAATTTGATGAAATTAAGATTTCATTGCTACGAAATACTTTGATATTTCAAAACCTGTTTATCCTCTCTCTTAGTGAGATAAATTCTGCCTTTAAAAGAGGAAATAAGGGGCCCAGGTAGCTCTTTTAATCAACAAATTCTCTATACATATAAATGACATGCTGTTTGTGCTTTTGGCTGTGTTTGTTTAAATTCACGCACAAAAGCCTAGACTTCTGCACGCTCTAGGCGTACTGACTTGTTTCAGGGATTAAACCTCTGTTAATAGACATGTTAATCCTATGAAGCACTGTATCACCACACAGTTAAAATGGAATAGGGTGACAGGTATAAAAGGAATCATGACGTGCATTTATTCATGAAGTAAGTCAAGCCCTGAACAGCTCACCATCCTAACACGGCGAGATTTACATTTCTGTAGGCTCCCCGCCACATGAACAGGAAATTAATTGTGCCAGTGGGTTCAACAGGACCCAAGGCAGTGGGATAAGGAAGCACAAAGCTTCACTCACATCAGCAGCTCTCCGAAGAACGAACCATTGATTTTTGCATCTGTTGTTCTCTGCAGTGAGCAAAATAGATTTTTTTTTAAAAGCTGAAAATTCTTATGACTGATAAAGTTTCTATCACTCTTCATAGGACGTTTTTAGTCTAATAAAGAAATATTAAAATCCCCAGTGAGGGCTGTGAAGACTGATATTTTGGGGTTGTTTTTTTTTTTAATTTGCTGACCTCTTGTCAACTTGTACTAGCCCCAGGTCTATGTTTACTTTTAGGAAGGGCTGATAACCCCCTACGCCTCCAGCATTTTTCTTCTCTGTGTTAGTAGACTTGCTTCCTTGCTGTCTGTACAACTCAAGTTCACAGAGTGTTTCTCTTTGAAAGGCAACAAAGGCTACTTCATAGTATTTTTTATAAATTCTCATCTTTTAAATGGCAGAAAGCTTGACTTTGCGTGGCACAGAGGGGTTTATATCCCAAGTCTCTGATGGACAGTAAGACACAGGCCACAATTTCCAGACCCTGGCTAGAGCATATGAATGCACTGCCCCTGCCCTGGCCGTGGCTCGTTTTGTAAAGTGGGTTTAGTATGAGACAGATTTTATCTTTGATCTGTTTGCTTTTTGTGGATGAAAAGAGCATTTTCTTCTGTAGCACTGACCAGGAAATATGTGTGAAGATGAGCAAAAACTTGCGTTGTGCTTTCGAGGAGGAGGGGGAAAGGAGGGGTGTCCATCTCCAATCTCGTGCTCCTTATTTATTTATTTAATATTTTGGAGATGAATCCTTGTTGCTTCAAGAGGCTTTTTTTTCCTTAGAGATAATAGCAGTAGCTCTTCATAGATCCATTTGTTGCCGTGGTGATATGCCTACTCCCTTTGTTGGTCTGCCTCTACTTCAATAAACCCCTTCCTGTTATCAGCCTGGTGAAAATGTCTGCAAGTTCTTCAGAGCTAATAAACAGCATACATCATTCCTTTCATCTGATCACTATAGTGGGGCCTTATGAGAGTGAGAATGGAGTATGAATCGTCCAGCTGCACTAATGGAACTCTGAAGAATGAGCCCCCTAAGTCAGCAGCCTGAGAGCACAACAGTGCCCTAACCTTTTGCCCCCCAATATCCCCAACTGAAAGTGCTGAGATGCAAAAAAAGGACCATAAATAACTGTACCTTGCTGGAACATTAAGTACATTCATCCAGCTGCTAGCTTTTATTTATTTCAAAACAGAATTTAGAACCATCCCGGTAGCTTAGAGTGATATTTTTAAAGGTGGACTGATAGCTTGACTAAAATTGTTGAATATATTGTGTTTCTTATCTAATCTCCTCTAGGAATGAGATGGAAAGACACTTCTTGGAGCTCCTGCAGTTTAATATTAATGTTCCTGCCAGTGTTTATGCCAAATACTACTTTGACCTTCGCTCCTTAGCAGATGACAACAACTTGAGTTTTCTGCTGGAGCCCCTCAGCAAAGAACGAGCACAGAAACTTGAGGTAAAGGAGATTGGCGTTGTGCGGAGCTGCACTTTGTATTACATAACAAAAACTGGGACTGGCTGTTTCTAATCATATTAGGGGGTAATTAGAAAAACTGAAAGCTTTTACATTATCATGTTGAATTAGCATATTAACCCTTTGTCATCAGCATTTCCTGTGCTGCTTTTGTGGCTTGGGATCTACAAAGGACAAAAGTTACAGGTGCTGTCCTTGAGGATCATAGTTCAAACGAATGTATCAAAGCAAATAAATTTGAAATTTAATTTGCTTTTAATGATTTCTTTGTTCTGAATCCTCATCTACACACGATCACAGTTTCTTAGAATTGTATTCTGTTAACATCTAGGTGTCTGTGGAGCTTACTGTGGTGATTGCTTTTAACTGAATTTCTAGGATTTTATTTAAGACATAGGTTGCTATCTGTTCCAGTGGAGGAAATGTCCACATTTGATATGATCTCAATCATTGATATGACCTAAACTCGACAATCTCAGATATGTTATGGAGGAAGTATTCAATTCAGCAGTCATTAAGTGCCTTTTGTGTTCATGCCTGTGATAGGGACAGGAAGGTTACTGGACTTGGCATCGGAAGAAAGACCAGGGATTGGCGCTTGGCTCTGCTCCTGAATTGACTGGGGGGATTTGAACATATTAGTTAACTTTTCTGATCTTCAATTTGCTCGTCTTTAAACAGAATATTACTAATATATCATGTCTACATTCAGAGGGCCCGTATAAACATCAAAGGAGATAGTAGCCCATAAGTCAAGGACAGACTGCCCAAATACGCTTCTCTCAGGAGCATAAGCTTATGGATCCAGTAGAGTACAATCGCTATTGCTTGGTTTTGATTTGGGGGGGTGTTTTTGTGGTCATGGGCCTATATTTTTGTATGCTTTATTTGTTGATGAAAATCAAAATGTATTAATTAAAAACCAAAGGTTATCATCATGGGAAAAATTTAAATCTAATACCATTCAATCAAATCGGTTGTTTTTTTTTTTTTTTTTTAACTAAGCAGAGGATTGTAGTCTAAAACAGTAGATAAAGAGATCGCTGTTTGCTCCAAACTGTGATCTACCCTGTGGACCTTTAAGGCCAGTTGGCAGAATGTAATGTAGGAATGTTATAGGCCTCCAGGTCAGAGTCAGTCTCATCATAGAATAAAATCATTCAAGCAATGTGATGCAGTCCTCTCTGAATTTATAAAGTTTCCATGTTCCTTTAGTGATATAAACCAAATCACAATCAAATAATATTGAGTGTTGACTTTTTTCCAGCAGATGCTTCTTCAAACTCAGGGTCAGAACCAGTTTGTTTCGAAACAGAATGAACAGTTGGCATTTTATTGTCTTTAGCCATTTTTAAAAAGCAATTTTACTTTTTTCAGTTAATGATAAGATGCCTTTTTTCTCTCCCTCCTACTTCACAACTCCACTGAAAAAGAGTGTATGTGAAACATAACAAATTCCTTCATTGACTGTTTCCCAACGCATACATCTCAGTCTATACGCTGTTTTTAACCATTTGTGAATAACTTCAGTAAACCCCAAAGTATTCATAAGTAATAGGATTATAAAGTACCAAGACTGATTTACGTAAGCCACATGAAAACTCATCCGCTTAATTTACAACCGTATTAGTAGTGTATCTAAGCCAACTTATATTTGGGATAATTTTTTTCTGAGAATTAGGAGGTGTGCCAAAAGAGACTTAATAAAGCATGCTTACGCAGGTGAGTATCTGTACATTTCATTGCCTTGGATTCTCATGAACACTCTGTTGGATCCTCCTTGGCATGGAACTTCATTATAAGTAAAATCGCCTGTTATATGCTTTGGGTGTTTCAGTTGAATCCAAGGTAAACTTCCTTTATTTTTAGCTTGCTCCAGTTATTGGTATGGTAATCTAGTATGGACATCAGATAATTTACACAAATATACATGAGCCACTTTTAAGGGAGCAAATGAGGTTGTGATAAGCTGATCCTTTTTTAAAAATGGGATGCATTATTTCTGACAGGTGGAAATTCAGATTTTTTCGTAACCTTATTCTCTTTCTTCTCCCTAATATTCTTTACAGCAACAAAAGGCATTTTGCTGTAGCTTACAGCACAGAAGCCAAGAGTCCCCAGTATAGGTTCTGTTCTCACAGAGACTAATAAAGAGGGAGACTCTGATTTTCTGAAGCATTGATTCTCTCTCTACTCCTTCTCTAGGCTATTTCCAGACTCTGTGAAGACAAATACAAAGACTTGTCCAAAGCTGCCATGAGAAGATCTTTCAGTGCTGATAATTTAGTCGGTATCCGCCGTTCTAATGCCATCCTCTCCTGAAGGAGAAGTGAGGTATAGTGCGTCAGAAAGCCAGCATCCGTAAAGAGTGGAGAAACGCTCCCTGCCCGACAACCAGCACGATGGTGTTTTCAGCAAGAGGAAGGGCACTGACTCCAAGGGACTCGGGGACCTGAGGATCACACTCCATAGGAAAGATGGGACCTTGTCAAAGCAGCACATTCTCCTGTCCTTTTTAATGTATCCAGAGGTGCAAAAACAAACTTTATAATGAAACCTCCTGAATCCCACCCCATACACAGATGTTTGCTTACTGTGTAGGCCTATAGCTGTGAACTATGTAAGTTTTTTTTTTAAATTAGTAGTTTTAAATTTTAGCATTTAAACACTAACCATGTGACTCTAGTTTAAAAGTTCCCTCTACCTTTCCAACCACTGCAGAACCTTGCTGCAAAAATGCCTTTCAGAGTCAATGCAGTGTTAACTTTAGAACATGGAACTCTTAAATAAAGCGTCAAGCCACTTAGGAGCAGATACTTGTAGCATTGATCAGCATTGAAAGGTTTTTCCTCCTTACTTTGTTACCATTAATGCTGCTAATTAATATTAGCAATCAAATTAAGAAGCTGCTGGGCAGAGTATATGCTGGCTCTGGATCACCATGCTATCCTAGTTTATAAATACAGTATGCAGAGAGTCTTAAGTATTGGGTTTGTGAGCAAAGAAAACTTATATTGGGTCCATGCTGCTCGTGAATTATGGTGCTTCTCATTTTGTTCCTTTTGCTCCTACTCCGAAAAATATGCAGACTATAAATTTTTTTTCATGCATTTAAGGAAGTGGGTTAGAACACTTCAATCTTCCAAACATGGTGATCCAGCGACACATAATTAGTGTAATACGCTGTGTTTGAAGTTTCTATCTTCTGAAGCGCCATCATGCTATATTTACAATGGAGTTTACAATGCAAAATACGTTTTATCTTTGATCTCCTAAAATTTCTGCTTCTAGATTTTGGGGGTTGGAGGGAAGAAAGGGGGAAATGGTAGAGAATTGGATTCACAATGAATCTGTAATGAATGAATGAATTAGAAAAATTGGACTCCATGATAGTGATAGAGGATTATTCCGTTCTGACATCAGACTTACCCAAATTTGTTAAACTCTATGTGTAACTTAGACATAGTTACAGTTTTGTTCCTTTTCATTCTCTGTGTCTCGAGAGAAGACTTAAACAAAGTCAAAATGAAACAGAACATCATTTTTGGTTTTTGAAAGGTGAGGAGAGGGAGATTCAGGAGATCATTGTCCATACCAACCACACTCAAAACAGATCTGAAACCTTTGAGCATAGTGATAATTGCCCTCTCTTCCCCCTTCTCCTGTGTGCATAGAGCCCCTAGGTATTTTGCCCAGTGAACAAAACATTTCTGGTCTAGGAATCCTGTGTGCTCTTCCTCCCACCAAAGTAACGCCATACATTAAGCCCACAGGTCTGCGTGCTGCAGTCCCATTGTTGTCAAAGGAAAAGAGCTTCTGAAGGATAGATAACGGTATTTTTAATATTTCAGCCCACCAGCTCCAGAGACGTGGTTTAGGGAGTTCGGGGCTCGGAGCTTCACGTATTGATCGCAGTTTTATTTTGAAAAGAATGCTACAACTTCAGGTGGTTTTTCTTTCTCATGTTTATATTAAAAGAAAAGCTAATAATAAACTCTATTTTAATTAAAATGTGGTTAGTGTGTTTTGTACCCTTTTTTGGTCCTTAACAAAGCTTGACCTAGATGTTTTAAATTCATTTTCTTTCATTCTTTGGACCTAATAGAGGGTTCCAGAAGCATTTTCAAACTTTAGGTACGCTTATTCGCAAATACCCATTTGACCCATGCTTCATTGCTTATAATTGGTTCTCATGTTCATACTGTATTTTACTTCTGTCATTTTGTAAATGAAGAACATTTTGCTCTGTAAATTGTGTAAAATGTATAAGGTATATCTGATAAGATCTGAAGGTAGTTTGGTGTATATTTTTCTTTAAACAAGTTAAAAGAGTGAATCCTGTGTTTAGCATCTGCGTGGAATCTAGAGGCTACTAGTCCTACTCCCTTATTTTAAAGCTGCACATAATGAGACTCACAAATCAAATGCCTTGCCCAACCAAGGGCCCTCCAAGCCCGGCTTTCTTCCCGCCCCCCAGTTGCTGTGCTTTGGCCAAGGGATCTTCACCTCCCTTCCTCTCCCGCACCCCTCCAAGACCATTAGAATGTACTCATGGCATTGCAGATAGGATTGCAGTCTTGCATGTCAGAAGACCCAAACTCAGATCTTGCTTTTTATCTGTAAACTTGTGATAATGTGATAGTGCCTACCTCACAAGCTTTTTGAGAGGTTCAAGTGAAACCTTGGAAAATGCTTTGTAAACTCTATAAATGCAATTGTTATTAAAATAGCTTTAACCTGTGGGGGGAAATGAATAAGCTCAATGAATTTTCTGATGTCAGTGTTAAGGCTAAGAATTGTTTTTGAAATATTAATTAGTTTTCAAGGTCTAGAATTTGTTCATGAATCAAAGGTTTAAAATAGTCCTAGAAATCATGAATTATAGAAAGTAGGCCACTGTACAATAACAGAAGTTGTGAAAAACCATCAAGAAATTTTCCTTTTCCCTGCCCTAAAGAAATCAGTGTTTCTGTGTTTCAGTCTCCAAAATCCTATTTTAAACTGTACTTGTGATATGGAAATGTTACATGGTTTTCATCAATGGAGAGAGGATGTAAAAGAGTCATGTACCCAAGAAGCACGCATGTGGAAGAGGTCAAATTTCCTTTTAAAGAGTCCTTGGGAGATTTAGTATATTTTTTAGAACTGTTGAATTTAAGAAATCATCACTAAATTATATTATGCCTTCTTGCTTGGTGCTTAGGGTTACTGAGGACAAGTCTATGAATCGACAGCTGATGTAACTGGACCTCATATGATTGGTAAATTATAAATCTGATAAATTACTGGTCAACTGTTATTTCATGATATCTCTACAGTTAAAAAAAATTGCAAAATGAAACAAGGTGATTAATACTCCAGTACTCAGTCATCCTATCTGCTGCTATGTTTTTCATGGTATAGAATTATGAGTTACTATGTCTGTTTCGGATTTTATATTTCCAGTGACTATACGAGAGTGGAAATAAATAATTACACATAATCCAAATTAAGCCCAAGGGAAAGGGGATGGCCAAGGTCAGGTAGGCATTAGCATGAGTAGCTCTCTAATTGAAAGTGTGTCAATTAGTATAATTGCATTTTATCTCTCTTGCTTTATTTCTCAACAGGGACTGAACCATTTACTGAAATGGATTAATAAAGATTTGGGGAGGTGGGCTCTAACATATGACTACAACTCTACAAAAGTGCAACCCAAGAGGTCAGCCAGGTGTCACTGAACCTGGAGAAGACTCAGTAGTATTTTCCTGTGTTGGCAGACTTCCCAAGGTTCTGTAGCTGGGAAAGGTATGATGAAGTAAAAATCTCAGGAATGTTCTTCTGTGAGATAGATGTGCCTATAATCCCCTGAAGTATGATTTCGTGAAAATGGCACAGTTGCATGAGATTGTACCCATTTTATCCACATATGCTTTTCTGTGAAAATGTATTGGAGACTCAATTGAACTTGTTCTGAATAAGTATTGTTGCCATCTAAATTTCAGGTCCTTTCTTATGAGAAGATGATGAAACACTGAAATTAGGGAATTTATCACTTGAGTGTTAAGCAACAGATAACTTTCCAGGCCCTTATCAAGTTGTCAGCAAGGCCCCGTTGCCAAATTAAAAACCTTTATTTAACATTTCCGCTTCTTACTTCACTGTCCTCTTATTTCTGGGCAGCCTTAGTTCCATCAGAACAATTCAAACCTCGAATTGTAAAGTGTCTTATTTATTCTCATGTTTTAGGCCTTTGGAGGGGAAGCTCAGTTAACATGTCCAGCCTATGTTGCTACTAAAAGAAGTTCTCACCCAGTCCTTCTTCCTAACCACATTAAGAAAATAAGTTTTGACTCATTCTCTGACCCCAGAGCTGCATTTTTGAATACACAGTGAGCTAGGAAAATACCAGCTGGCTGTTGGGGCGTTGCCTAAGTGAAGTGCTAGTTTCTAGGCTTATTAATCTTTAGACGAAACCCAGCATCTATCAACAAGTTAAAGATTAAATTATCCAAAGGCTAAATACTCTGCCCACCACTTACTGACACTGTCTGGCCTGGCCCTCTACCTGAATGAAATTTAGAAGATCCAGAAGCCCTTCAGTCCAGGCCCTTCCCTTAGCTCACAGGCATAGTCTGTTTGGTTTCTAAGGCAATTTCAAATGAAAACTATTCAAAGTGGGTTTGTCAGGTGAGAGAACAAGGACTTCAGGGTTGGCATGAATATCAAGAACACCTGTTTGTGGTTTCCGATCTGGGCATCAGGAAGGCCATTTGGGATACTAGAGGTGTAAAGAATTGCAAGATAAGACTTTGCAGATGAATGGAGTATTGCTAAGAAGAATTGGCAAACAATGAAATGGAGTAATTGGCCACTTTGAATCTTATCAGAATATCACTAATTTTGAGCATGAGATTAGGGAAATTCTTTTTTGCCCAACTGCTTAAGATGGTAAATTATGGGGCAATTTAATAGTATCTACTGCAGAATACCTCAGTTAAAAGTCATTAAGAAGATGCACAGATTAGTATAGCACAATTCTGTAATGTATACATTATTGAACTTATTTATAAGATCAGAACTCTTTTCTCTCAAGTATCTTTTCATTTGTTATCAGCAGCGGCCACTCACCATCATTCCACTAGACAGACACGCACACACACCTTGGCTTCCTAGAACTTAGTCTTTTTGGTTCTTACCACAAATTCCTCTCTTGTTCTCCATCTTGCCTGCCATTCAGTTCCTCCCACTGTATATAGTTGGTTGGTGCCCTTTGCCCTTATAGCCTGCCATTGGCCACTAGACCAGTGCTTATTGACTCCTATCTTAGCCCTCTTTTCCAAATTTCCTGCTGCTGGGTTCCAAAGGAATGTTGAGAAAAGGTTCAGCCATGGACAGCTGGTTATTTATGCTGTCCACCTTAATTGAACCCTTGTCCTGCTATAAAAGTTCTTTTATTCAGCTGATACCCTGATAAACCCACCACCTTGATATTAATCCACCTGTTCCATCACTCAGAGCAGTGGGTCTCCATTGAAAAGATGGGAGGCCGTCCAAGGGGAAGTTCTCGCATCTATAATAATGATGGAGAAAAGCCTGGTTTTACAATGAAGAGCTGGGTCTTCCCAGCTTGCCATCTTTACTACTTGTGTAACTGTGGGCAAATCGCCTCATCTCTTAAGAACTACATTTTCTCATCGGTAAAAGGAGAGTCAACTATGTGACCTCTAAATTCTCTTCCAGCTTAAGAAATGATTCTCTGCTGTATCCTCATTCCTAATTTTTTAGGGCCCCAATCCTTGATGCTTCTATTTCCTCACCCCCTTCTCTTTGGCAATATGGCTTCCATTTTCCATCTTTCTGCTTTAAATTCCAGGAAGTCTGTAGTAATGTTCTTGCAAGCTGAAACAGCCTCTTCTCTACTTGAATTGTCTGCAGAATTTGTCACTGTGGACCATCCTTTTCTTGAAACCTACCTTGGCATTGCACCTTTCTTGATTTTCTTCCAATATGACTTCACCCCGCTTCTCCCAAACTCACACATTGGATCCTCCTAATCCTTTAACTATGAGCATTTTCAAACTTTGTCCTTCTCATCTATGCTCTCAGAGAACTCAGCTGTCTTCCAGGCATTAGCTGTCACCTCTGCTTATGGCTTCCTCATCCTATCTCTAGTCACACAGAATGAATCAATTTGAAAACTGGAAAGGACCTTAAAGCTTCTCCCTTCCACCCCCAACCCCCCCCCCCCCCGTCTAATTTAAATTTCCAAATGCTTACAGAACATTTCCACTTAAATGTCTCTTAACTATTTTA
>CM053580.1:66384688-66408479 GCA_028627135.1 Pseudochirops cupreus | reverse complement strand
CAGTCACAAAATACTCAGGTTTTTTTTTCTTTGAAATGCTTTTCATCTGCCCCTTCTTTACTCTCACACATTCATCTGTCTGATTCTAGGTTTTCCTCCTCTCATCCCTACCCTGCGCGTGACCATCAGGCTCATAGGTTAAACATCACTCCTCAGAAATCACACCCCAGATTAATGGCCATGGTTATCAATCTGGCTAAGGCTGTCCTCTGACTTTATAGTCCTCTCTATATATTCCTGATATCTCTGTGGCCTTGATGAGGCCAGCCACTTCTCTGCTGTACCAGTTTCCTTATTTCTAAAATGAAGCAGTTGGACTAGATGAAGTCCCTTCCAAGTCTAAATTTCATGAATCCATGAGCAAAACTTGGCTCTACTACCGTATTTTTGCATATGCATTTCTCCCTACCCTTTGCTATTCTTCTCTGCTTGTCCAAATCCTACGCCTTCCTTAGGATTCAACCCAAAGGTCACACACATCTTCCTCCTTTCCCAGCCTTCCCACACCTGCTCTAGCCTACATCAGTTACATTCTTATTTTGGACCATTTTACTCAGTTAAGCTGGTGTCTTATCTTTCCAGCCTTACACCGTACACCCACCTCCCCCCCAGATTTAGATCCGGTGACACCAACTAGACACTACCCTTTGCCTCTGGGCATTTTCTCTGGCTGTCTCCCATGCCTGCAGGGCTGTCTTCTCATCTCCCTCCTTTGGCTTCCCTGGATTCCTTCAAATCCCAGCCAAAATCTCACTTTCAGGAAGTCTTTCCTAATCTGGTACCTGCCTTCCACTAGTGTTTCCTACTTATCCTGTATGTGGCTTGTTTGTACCTATTTGTTTGGGTGTTCTCTCTCCCATTAGTTTTCTTGCTCCTTGAGGGCAGGGATTGTCTGGATTTTTTGAGACCCCAGTGCTTAGCACTGTGCCTGGTTTCTGTATTAGCTCTTTTGATATTCATACATGTCTTGTTTCTTCTGCCGCACAAATAAGATTCTAAGCTCCCTGAGGACACTATGTTTTCTACTTAATACAGAATGTCCCAAAAGTCTTGAGTACAGCTTTAAATTTTAGTAGCTTACAACTTAATGAACATTTAGTAGACTAAAAATATACAAAGACTTTTGGGACACTGTATAAAACCCCCACAGCAACTAGCATGAGAAATACTTGATACATACTGGATTGCAGAAACACCTTCCTTTTCTCCACATCCAATGCCACAGAGAATCAAAGGGGTCTACACAGTTTCTGTATAGAATGACTTCTTGGTTTTATGAGATTTTTTTTTATAAAACCCCACTAGATTGAGCTGGCAGAAAGTAATTTGAGTCTCCTGTTCAGGTAGCTATGCAAGTTAGCAAAGAGGTATCATCTTTATTCTTCTTTGGCATAGCTCTTCCCATGAATTTGGTACTAGCCTTTGGATTCTGGATCTGTGTGTTTTCTGTCACCTTTACTCATATTCCTCCTTGGACGAAAATATGATCAATTAATAATATGGCTTGAATTAAGCCATATCCAGTGTTCCTAGATGGACAAAATAAATAATTAGCTTTATTTGCTCATGTTTTACAGTCATCCATTGTCAGGTTCTTCAATATTTTCTAGCTTACTGTTACCCTGAATACTAGAACTGAACTAAAATAGAAACCTTGTTTGTCATGAATAATGTGAAGAATTTTTTTTTTTAATATTAAGGATTCTAAAGAAGCATCACTGGGGTGAAGCATAACTAATTTGCATGTCAACAAATTTTAGCATTAATAAATTTTTAAAATAATTCTTAAGGGACAACCTAGTTCTAGATTCACCATCAGTACAGGAAGAGACTTTGAGATTTCAAGTCAGTTTGGAGGAATAATCTCCCACTGATTTTCCTAGAAAGCCCTGTCTCCCAAGGAGTGGAGAAAACTCATTTCCACAGCATCTTCTCATTTTTTCCCATTGCTTTAATGGTTTTTATTTTGATCTACATTAATCAGGAACAAAGAAAAAAAATAGACATTTCTTTGTTTTCTCATAAATAACTAATCTCCATAGTTTTATAAAATCTCAGATGATTTTACCTTTTCACAAATATAATACATACAAAAAATTTTTTTAAGTAACAAAGTCAGCAATTTAAGTATCTGGAGACTAAACATAACATAAAATTGTTTTGTCTACTGAATACAGGGCAGAAAATAACCACAATAACTTAGAGGTCCAAGTTGATTGTCTGCAACGTAGAACTACTTTCCACTGCCAGAGATGAGTGGTCCCCCTGTTCAGTAGCCTGTGATTTGTCTGGATGCTAGTTAACTGTATTGCAATGAAATAGGCACTATCCAAGTTACATAGCTATTAGAGAAATTATTAATGCCCTGGACTGACTAACTACTGACTCAGTGTTCGCCTCATTTGGCTCAGTAATTAATTCACCTGCACCAAACCCGTATCAAAGGTCACTAAATCTCTCATATATATAATATATATTTATATTATGTATATATGTATATATATATACACACACAACCACAAAACAAAATTACATTTACATAGTTTGTAACAACATCTGTCTCAAAAGACGTACCATACACTGTTGGTTAAAATGGGTCCAAATTAGTGGAATCTCCCATCCTATCCTGTTCTTCTCTCATCTTCCTAATTCCTTGGTAGCTGTTCGAATCCTGTTTTCTTCAAACTTTTGTTAAGCTTGACTTTCAACTGCCTTCTTTTGGAGTAAGCCAGTTGCTATGTCCCAGGCTATCTGAAATTAGGAAAGGCTAGCAGAGATTGGGTAACTGACAGGGTCCCTCCACCCCTGTCCAGACATGTGAGGTGTGTGTTGTTTACAATCCTGATTACTATATATATTCTGATTGTGTCAAAAAGTGGATTTTCAAAGTTTCTCCCTTTCTGCCTCTTATTCCTTCTATAGAAAACAAAAGTAAACAAGGCCCTTTTAAGGTTCAGGTAGCAGTTAATTAAAAATATACAAGTAGATTTCTTAGCTTTGGGATTCTCATTCTGTGCATGAGAATGCTATTAAGGTCCTGTGTGTGAACCAGGAGGCTTTCTCTCCTAGCAGCCAGTGGTACAGCGAGTGAAGCCCTGGCTCAAAGTATTGTAATGAATGTCTCACTTCGTAAACTGTTTTGCACCTTAAAAACACACAAACAAAACACAGACACAGTTGGGAGATGAGTTCACAGATTCCATAGAAGGGGGAGAGTTCTGTATAGATGACAAACCAAGAAGGCACCTCCCAGTAATTTAGACAATTTCGAACTGTGATAATGCATTATAAATAATTTAAATCCAACAGGTTTCCTGAAAACTTGTCACCTTAATTAAAGTGGCAATTGTGCCTCTCAGGGTAGCTTGTTTAGCATTAAGATCTTTTAATTTATAGTGCTTCAACTTGTACTAAGGAAAGGCTGCTGGGTATAACTGGGCTTAAACTGAAAACACCCATCTCCTATGGTAGAAGAGTCTGCCAGCCTAGGCTCAGTCTAAAGCAGAGGTGGCATGGAGGGTGGGGGGATGGCTACATGGTGTCATAAAGAGGATTTGAACAGTGGTGAGATAATAGCACAAGACTTGGGCAAGGCATGTAATCTCTCTTAAAAGACAAAAACTGACAGGATTTTAAGGCAGCTAACAAAGGGTAAGGATGTGTGGCTTTCCAGGGGTAGGAGAATTCATCTAACAGCAGCAGTACTCTTACCTGTCCACGAAAGTGCAAAGATGAGGAATTTAACCCTGGAAGTATTGCCTGGCTTCAGAGATATTTTCCTTTCATCTACAGTGGTAACCTGTTTTCATTTACTAAAACATAGTTTAAAAAAAAACAAACAAACCACCTAGCAAACCAGGCTGCGTTTGGCATTTTAGCAGACTCCCCAGATTTTTTCATTTTCTGCACCTCATTCCACAACCTACATTCCTGTACAGAAAACATTACAAAAGGCCTACCCAAATTGGAGGCAATTTTAACTAAAGGCTAATATGTATACTGTAGGGATGAAACTAAGTGCAGGGAGGAAATTCCAACAGTGATCAATGAAAACCGCTTCCTCCGTGTAATTATGAAAGGGTTTTTGACTCTGAAGGGAAATACTCTCCAGAAGAATCCAGGATGAGACTCTCAAAGCAAAGAGAGAAAAGAAAACAGCGATGCCACGCCACCCCCCCCCCCCAAAAAAACCCATACCTCCTGTGGCTACAGCTTTTACATCCTGAGATCTAAGTCCTCATTACTCAGAACTAGGTTTCACTCTAAGCCATTCTGTTCTCATCTCTGTTTTCCCCAGGTAAGAGATCACCTGTATAGACTAGGAAGCCAGCACCTAATCGCTGTCCTTATCACAGGAAAATTGTTTGGTGCTTCCAAAAAATGTAATTTTCTCACTACAAGAATTTGTGCATTCTGAGGACAGACTCAGAAAGTGTTCTAGGAATCACATACATTTTTATTTTGTGGATTCCCCTCCTATCTACTAACCCCATGTTTTACCCAGGCAAAACCCATCTACATGTGTTCCCATTAGGGACTGTGCATTTTTCAGTACTTGGGATTGAGGAAGAAAAACCTACCTTGTCGTACACTTCTTCACTTTACCATTGTGTATATATAATGTTAGTGCAAGTAATAACTGAAAGGCCAAGGCCTCCCATATTAACAATTTGCTTCCTAGACACTTGAGTACGTTTTCATTGCTTTGGATATCCAGTTTGCTCAAGTTCAGCTCTCACTAAGTTTTGTTTAAAAAAAAAATCATTGAGTGGTCTCCTGTCTCCTCTGCTTAATAACCTCAATGGCTTTTGATTGGTAGTTAATTAGATTGGGAAAGCAAACATGGACTTATGAAACTGCCAAGGGACCAACCTGGTTTGTTCTCTCTTAACAGATAAAACTTTAGATAATTATTGGTAGAAACTTGCTGGGGCAGTAGCTGCCTAATAGGCCACGATTCCAGACTAGTGGAGTCTATGGAAGACACAGAGGTCCATAAACTAGCCAGTCACTGAACCCAGGCAACTTTGAAACCAGCTGGTCTTACACTTGTCCAGAAGTCGGGACGTTTATTTTTTCCTTCTTTCCTATGCTCTTCTCTAGCTCCTTACCCCTGAATTTCTAAAGACCATGGGAAGACGGGACTGCATTTTTTTAGGGGCCCAAACTGCCAGTGCCCCCAGGGAACAAGGGGGAGGGGAATGAGGTGGTGGAGGAGATAACGCTAAACTGCAGTGCTCATTGAAGGACAGAGTAGGAAATGACTGGGAGCCAAAAGGGCAGTTTACAGAGGCAAAAGGACCCTGGTAAAGGGTCAATGTTAAAACTACACTAGCCAAATCCCTCCCAGGTTAACAAATAATATTCTGGTAAAGCATTTGGTGAGGGGCTGGTGGACGTGTTTGTTTAGGTGGTTGTGGCAACTAAAAACACGTGTAAATATATTTAAAAGATTTCTCCCACTCCTCGCCCTAAAATTCTGAAAAGATTAAGATGTGGTTTCTATGTGGCAACCACCAAAGAAAGTACTTCCAGAAGTAGGTAACTTATTTAACTTTTCCTGGCATTAGGCAAATTTCTTAAGTGAGAAGGATACTCGAGTTCCTCCCACTCAGCCAACAGCTAACAAGTTTCACAACGCTTGAAAATTACAGCTCGGCCAATCTGGTTTCCGTACCTCCAAAAGTTTGCACCAGATAGTTTAAGGGAACTGCTTTAGACGGTAAGGTTACACTATGCCTCCAGAACCAAAATTTCTAGTCCTAGAGAATGGGATGCAGCGACCAAGCCTGAGAAACAGAAGTTGCTGTCTCTCCCCTCCCCACAGCCTTGTCACTTTGGAAGACTCTAAATACACGAAGTTTCAAAGCACTTCGATAAAGTTTCGCACTTCCCCAGTTTCCAGGAACATCTAGCCACGGAAAGCAAGCGTGAGATAGCCTTAAAGACCCAAGAACACTGTACTGGTGTGGGTTGGGGACAGGCCTGTTGGCCTCACCGCTCCATAGTCAGATAACCAAACTTACCCTGTTCACATTAAAAAACAAATCTTTTTCAGGGCATAACAGGCTAGAAACAAGTTCATAAAAAATAAGACATAGTTGAACTTCATGATAATGCCCAGTCTCAGAATTCTGAAGCCAGTCCTGCCCTCCTCCCCAAAGCCAAAGTAGGGTTCGTTGCCAAAAAGCAACTTGTACCCACACAGGATTGGAAATGAGAAAATTTTTTAAAAATTATGTTAAAAACCGAGGTCCCCATAGAAGTCCGGGGACTATCTATCTTGTGTTCCACCTCATAATTGTCTCTTCTCCCTTCTCCCACATTTCGAAGTGAAGCAGCAGCAGCAGCAGCACCATGAAGTCAAAACAAATGACCTGTTAAAAAGCTACCAAAATCAGTTGTTCAAAACAACTCTCCCCCGCCCCGCCTCCCGCAATCCGAGCCTGCAGCCCGCACGCAGCCAGACGGGCGGGCTCCGCTACACGTGAGACAGGGACACCTGCTTGTGGTAGGCGGGCGCACCCGGACAAGGGGCCCCAGTCCTGCAGCCGGTCAGGGCCGCGCTGGCCTCTGCGTAGTCCCGGGCAGCGGTGGCCCCGCCCGACTTGGGGCCCCGCCGAGGGCGGCAGCAACAGCGGCTGGTGAAGCGCCTCCAAGACTCCACCGTTTTCCCAGACCAAATCCAGACCCCCGAGGTGATGCCCACGAGCAGGCACATTAAGTACTTGAGCATGAGCACCCAGTACTCCGGCTTGGCCCGGGGCTGCCCGGGCTCCCCCGCGGGGCACGGGCAGGTGATCGCCCGCTCCCAGCTTTCCCGGGAATGCTGCTCATACAGGTAGCAGGCCACCACGATGCTGGCCGGCACGGTGTAAAGCACAGTGAAAAGGCCGATACGGATCATCAGCTTCTCCAGCTTGTCCGTCTTGGTGCCTCCCTGCTTGATGACGCTGCGGATGCGGAAGAGGGACACGAAACCCGCCAGCAGGAAAAGCGTGCCGGTGAGCAAGTAAACCACGAGCGGGGCCAGCACGAAGCCCCGCAGGTAGTCCAGGTTCTGGTTGCCCACGTAGCAGATGCCGGCCACGGGGTCGCCGTCCACCGCGCTCAGGGCCAGCACAGCGATGGACTTGACGCTGGGGATGAGCCAGGCGGCCAGGTGGAAGTACTGCGAGTAGCCAGCGATGGCCTCGTTGCCCCACTTCATGCCGGCCGCCAGGAACCAGGTGAAGGAGAGGATGACCCACCAGATGGAGCTGGCCATGCCGAAGAAGTAGACCAGCAGAAAGACCACAGTGCAGAGCGCCGGCCCTGTGGTCTCGTAGTGGATGTGGCTATGTTCCCGGTTGCAGGCCACGCTGGCGTGGCCCATGACCAGGCGCACGAGGAAGCCCAACGACACGAAGAGGTAGCAGGCCGACAGGAAGATGATGGGGCGCTCAGGGTAGCGAAAGCGCTCCATGTCGATGAGGAAAGTGGCCACCGTGGTAGAGGTGGAGACGAAGCAGAGCACGGACCATAAGCTGATCCAGAAAGTGGCGAAGGTGCGCTCATCCGGGCTGAAGGTGGGTTGGTAGCAGGGCACCGCGCAGTTCAGCACCCGGCCCGTGCGCACCTTGTTGAAGAGAGGGTGCGTTTCCTTCACGATGGGCACGAAAGGATCCCGACACTTGCAGGCGCCGCACTCCCCGCCAGAGGACGCCGAGCTGCGCGGGGCGAGCAGGGTGGGTTTGGCTGGGAAGGGCCGTGGGGGGGCCGTAGTGGCTTCACTGCGGTTATAGTCCATGCACAGGGTCTCGGCGTCCCCCAGCACCGGGAGGCGGTCGCAGTTCATGCGCTCCGGCCAAGCAAAGCCGTACTGGCGCATGAGCGGGGAGCAGCCGGCCTTGGCTCGCTCGCACACGGAGCGGCAGGGAGGCAGGGGCTTGGGGTAGTCGGGCAGGCAGATGGGCGTGTACATGGAGCACAGGAAGAAGCGCAGGTCCGGCGAGCAGTGGATTTCCACCAGCGGCCAGAACTGGTGCACTTCCAGCCCAGCCTCGTCCTGAGTGTCGTGGTTGAACTGGTTGGGCATGTGCGTCAGGTTGTAGCCGATGCCCCTGCACATGGGCACCGTGATTTCCTGGCACACTAGGGCCTTGGAGGAGGCCTCTCCCCGCCCCGCCAGCTGCGCCAGGAGCAGCAGCAGCAGCGACAGCAGTGGCGGTGGCGGCGGCCCTGGCAACCCAGGCAGCGAGTCCAGGTCAGGGTGAGCCATCTCTGCCCCACTCCCGAATCACTCCAGCTCGGTCCCCTTTCTCCTTCACCCTCCAAGGAACCAAGATCAGCAGGAGAAAAAGGAACACTTTTTCTCAGTCCTGAGTAAGACTGGCTTCTTCAGTCTTTCAACCTGTTGGTTTCTTTCCCTTTTATGAAATCCCTCCCAAGAGAAGCTGCCACGAAGCGGCTCCGGCGCCGCTGGCTGGGCTTCAGCTCCTAGCCGGCGCCGCTCTGGGGATGGGAGTGTGGATCCAATTCCGGGAGCAGCAGTCTTAAAACAATAATCACATACGCAGACACACACATACACACACTCGTTATTAAAGAAAGGAAAGCTATGAACAAGTTCAACTGTCCCTTAAAGCCGGAGTCAAACTCCCTAATCTCCCCCCCCTCCTTCCTCTGGGTTCAGGGCCAGACCAATCCGAGGTCCTCTAACCTTACACCCCTTCCTCCCCCTGGAGAAGGGACGCAAGGAGAATCGGACGCAGGGTTGTGGACTGGGGTGGGGTGGTGTAGACTAAGGGGTTCGGGACCAAGCAACTCTCACCTCCTCGAACCGTGGGCAGTCCTGGGTCCAGGATACTTCGCTGAAAACCACGGAAGGAGATTCAAAGCTGAGCCTGGCCCAAGGAGGTTCTTTCAGAGTGCAAAGTTGGGCAGCAGTGGAACGGGAGCCAGCGGCGGCACATGGCAGCAGGTGTGTGCGGTAGCTCAGGGAAGGGAGCCCGCTCGAAACCCCCGATTGGGGGACCGGCTGGGCTCTGGACTCCTGTGGGGGCCGGTCACTCCCCCTCTCCTACGCCTCCGTGTCCTCCTCCTCCTGCCCGGCCTGCGGCTCCCAGCATGATGGGCAGGCAGGGGGAGGAGCGCAAGGTTTCAGAGTCCTCGGACCCCACTCAGGGCTACTTCACCTGGGCAGGGAAGGGGTGGGTAGAGGAGGAACAGGGATGCGAGTGTCTCCCTTGCTTGGAGGGCTGCGTCCGCAGTCCGTCCTCGCACCCGGGGCTTTGAGATTGCACCGGGCAGTCGCCGATGTCCGTCCCCGCTTTCCCCTTCTTTCTTGGGGCTCACACCAAGTAGATTCCGTGTCAGGGGCTCTCCCCGTGCCGGACGCGGCTCCGCTCTCTCCTCCCAGGGTTCAGCGTTGCCTTCCCCGGGGCAGAAGCAGCTGCCCCGCTCAGGCTCAGGCTCCGCCCCCGCACTCCGCGCTCGCCCCCACCCCCGACTGACACAACAAGCCAGGAACCCTAGCCGCGGGCGGACCGGCCTCTCCACCCTCTCCCCTTGTCACCTGCCTCCTAAAGCTCGGTCAGAGGCCACGCCCCCTCCTCTTGGCCCTGCCCACGGGCACGCCTTCTCCGAGAGGGGCAGCACATGCCACGCTCACTCCGATTCTCCTCCCACTGCTCCACAGCCTCGGCCTCCAGGTCCGGAATTGTGCAGTCCCGGCCGCACTCGCCAATCCCCAGCCTGGAAGACCACAGTGGGCGGAGCCTATGTTAATCTCATCGTCTTGAGATCCCGAGCGGGAAACCCTCCAGATTAAATTTTCCCCTCTCTCTCTCCCGCGCCCCACCCCCATGATTTGGGGTTCTCGCTTTGCTTTCTTGCTCCCTGGCTCACTTGGTACTTGCTGGCGCTAGCTCTGAAGACCTGGGTCTCCCCACTTGTAGTTAGGAGCCTTACAGATTCCAGCCTTAACAAAGACTAGGGTAAAGAATTCTTAGTTTCCCACCTGTCTCCCTTTCAGCGGTGCACGAAAGCCAAACCTTCCCTAGACTGGGGATGGAATAAAAAAAGAAATATGCCAGGCCTCTAACAGCTGTCTCAGCCCTGGGTCCAAGCATTAGTGTCCAATCATGGCAGAAAAACTCAGAACGCAATAAACGTGAATACGAGTCTGCGTTTGGGAGATTTAGCCCAAGTGGGAGCCGAAATTGGTTTGCAGTTTCCGGCAGAGAAAAGGAAAATATAATCAGGGTGACAATGGGGAGGCAAGGAACGCCCCCCCCCATACCCGCCAGCGCTCGGTAGTGTTAAGCCGCTCCCCAGCCCCCCGTGGGGGTCCTGTGGTGGTGCACAATGGACCTGGAGACTTGGGACAACCTGCTGGGACTCTTCACTGGCCTTACAGTTGTTGCGCTCTCTGCTTAGGTTATTAGACTGCAAGTTTTAAATGTCCTAAAGAGTCTTCCTTCTGAATAGTGATAATTAGGTAGGAACACGGAGGTGTTTAGCATGCCTGAGATGTCTTTCTTTCACTTGCAGAGAAAGAGGTAGTTTTTTTTTTCTTTCCCATTTTGTTTCTCTTCCCCTCCCCCTCTTCGGGGGAAGGAAGGCTAGTGAATCCATTGGATGTGCATGAATAGATTAGGTTTATCTGGTCCTTAGCACTTCTGTAATTGAGTCTGGAAGTCCATCTACAAAATGGAAGAAACACTCCCCCCCCCCCCCAAACCCTGTTGAAAGAGCATAGATTTTTTGAGCTAGAAGGGCTTTCAGAGATCATCTAAGCCAGGAATTTTTAAACTGCAGTCCGAATTATCTCAGGTTGGTTTTTTTCCCATATACATATATGTCTACATACATGTACATGCATACACATCCATACCTACAGAGATTTTATATAGACAGACATCAATAGAGAGATACATATTGATAACTTTTTGTAATCCAATGTGTTTTATGCATTTAAAAACATTTCCAGAAAGGATCCATTGGCTTCAGCAGACTTTGGTCCATGTTGTTGCTGTTTGCTCTTCGTTCTGGAAGAGAGAGTGAAGCTGGTGACTTTGCACAGCCCTCTCTCATTGAAATCCAATTCACTTGCAAGGTCCATGACACCACAAAAAGTTCTTAAGGAACCCTGATCTAGCCCAATTTCCTGATTTTACAAATGAGGAAACATAAGTGAGGCCCAGAGAAGTGGCACAAAGTCATAGTGATGGCAGAGGCAGACTTCCAGACCAGGTCTTCCAAGTCCAAATCCAGCATCCTTCCCACTGTCCCAAGCTGCTTCCTCTCTGCTGTTAATAAAATCAGCAATGAGGGTGGCTAGGTGGCGCAGTGAACAGAGCACTGGCCGAGGAGTCAGGAGGACCTGAGTTAAATTGCCGCCCCAGACACTTGACACACTTTCTAGGTGTGTGACCTTGGGCAAGTCACTTAACCCCAATTGCCCTCCAAAAAAATAAAATAAAATTAGCAAGTATTTATGTGTGCTTACTATGAACCAGACATGCTAAAGGCTAAGATACAAGAAAAATCAAAAATGGTCCTGCCCTCACAGAGCTTATGTTCTATGGAAGGATTCAATATGTGGACATACGATACAAAGAAGGTAGATACAAGGCAGCTTTAAAGGGCATAAGCCTAGCTGTGGAGGGGCCTAGAAAAAGCTTCCTACAGAAAGTGTCTCTTGAACCGAGTCTGGAAGGAAACCGGAGATTCTAGGGAGCCACGGGGAAGAAGGAAAGCAGCCTAGGCATAAATGCATACGAGGCCCAGAAAGATTGTGGGGTGGAGTAAGTGGGAAGGAGAGAGAAGCCTGGAAAGAGAGGAAGGGGCCAGGTTGTGTAAACAAGCTATAGCTTTAAATGGTAAACACAGGAGTTTAAATTTGATGCTGGAGGCGATAGGGAAGCACTTCAGATAATTGAATTAGGAGATGACAGGGTCATATCTGTGCTTTAGAAAGATCATTTTGGCAGCTAGCTGGAGGATGGATTGGAGAAGGGAGAGAGACCAGTTAGGAGGTCACAAAAAAGTCTAGGTTAAAAATGCGGGGGGCTGGACCTAAGATGGGGACTGTCACTCAAGAGAAGGGGATGGTTTGTTTACGGATATGGCAGAGGTAGGAACTAGGATGTCAGGAGTCATCACTGAGGTATGTAGAGCTGCAGAATAAGCTTGGAGTTGGTCAAGGTTGGCTATAGCACTGGAATTTGGGTCTGGGTACAAATCCTACCCAAATGACTTTAGGGTTCTTAATTTTGTTCACTCCTTTTTATCACGACAGAGGCAATCTCTCATTTGTTGGGTACTGCAAATCGAAAGCAGTCCTTTGAGCCTCAGTGTGGTCATTTTTACAATGAGCAGTCTGAATTAGATTATTTTCAGAGGAGACAAGGAAAGGGACTATGCATATATGCAGCACCTACCCTGTACCAGGCATTGTGCTAAGTGCTTTAAAAATATCTCAGCTGATCCTCACAAAAACTTTGGGAGGTAAGTGCTCTTGTTCAGTTTTATAGCTAAGGAAACTGAGGCAGAGGTTAAATAACATGCCTAGAGTCCTACAGCTAGTTAAGTATCTGAGGCCAGAGTTGAACTCAGGTCTTCCTGATGCTGGGACCAGTGCTCTATCCACTGTGTCACCTAACTGCCTAAGTGGAATTAAATTTAAAGAATTTTTTTTTTTTTGCTTTTTGGAGGGCAATTAAGGTTAAGTGACTTGCCCAAGGTCACATGGCTAGTAAGTGTGTCAAGTGGTAAGGTCAAATTTGAACTCAGGTCCTCCTGACTCCAGGGCTGGTGCTCTACTCACTGTGCCACCTAGCTGCCCAAATTTAAAGAATTTATAAAAAATTACTACAATGAAGATGAGATTTATACACCATAATTTTAAGTGATTTGAAGTATGGGACTATATACCACATAGCCTTGGACATAAGGACAGAGAGACCTGAGTTCCTCCTCCCCCACTTATATCTGTGTATTGGTGAGAAGGTCCTTTAATCTGAGCCCTGTTTTTTCATCCTTAAATGGATAAAGTATTTGTAGTACCTACCTCATAGGGTTGAAGATCAAATGAAATAATGTATCTAAAGTGTTTTAAAAACCTTGTAGTTAATACAATTCTCCTCCTCCTTCTCCTCCTCCTCCTCTTCCTCCTTCTTCTTCCAATTGGGATCAAGTGACTTGTCTAAGGTCACATAGCTAGTAAGTTTTCTGAGGTCAGAATTGAACTCAGGTCCTCCTGAGGACCAGTGCTATATCCACTGTGCCACCTAGCTGCCCCTGTATTATATTGATTCTATGGAGGCATGTATGTGTTGTTTCCTATACAATTTGTGTGACATATTACATAATTATGGTGAGGAAATCCAAGCTAAGTTAAGTGAAGCAGTTATAAATACCCATTGCTGTATATGAAGGAGGTATGAGTAATAACACTTCCCAACTTTAGCATTATTGAAGATTCTACAGATGTTTATATTTTGAATTATGGAAAGACTTTGAACTTGACAGCTACAGTAATGGGCAAGGGAAAGAGAATCTCTTAGCAGTAGCTGAGGAGAGCAGTAGCAGCCAAAGCAAGAAGGGAAGGGAAACATTATTCAGTGAAAAATGTGTGGAGACTGTGAGTGTACCAGATGAGGGACTATGTTTCATCCTGAGTTCTGGGCAACAATGTTGGTTTTGTTGGGATTAGACAAATGTTAGTAGCTAATAATAACCCCCCAAAAATTGAAATTGAAGAATAATAATGTCTCTCATTGGAATTTGGCCTAAATGGTTGTGTTCATTGGTTTGCTTCTGAGTGAAAAGGAAGAATGGCACCTATTGGTTTGCTAACCCAATTTTCTTTCTCCAGCTATTCTTTAGAGGTTTTCTGTTAGAATACCAGTCCAGCAAATATTAACCTCATTTTACAGATGAGGATACCGAGTCAGAGGTGACTTAATCAAAGTCACTCATTCATTAATGGAATATGGAACATGTATTAATGGAAAATGTTCCAATGTGGAACAAAATAGAATTTGTTTCCTGATTCACAAGCAGCTTTTCTATGAAATAGAAAATATTAAATGATAGTAAATGTATTCTAATATTTAAACATTGCCAGATATATAAGGTGCTCCCTCTGACATCAGGACAGATAGACTAGAACAGACAGAGTGTAAATCAGAAGCACCTGAGTTTGGATCCTTCCTCAGTCCCTTACTAGCAGTGTGACTCAGGACACTTAATCATCCTTTAAAGTTTTGTTTTGCCAGGAATTGAAGTTAAGCTTATTGGCCAAATCATTTAATCTCTATGAATCTCAGTTTCCTCATCGGTAAAGTGGGAATAATACCTGGTTTACTTACCTTACAGATTGTGAGGAAAGTGCTTTGTCAGCCTTAGGGTGCTATAGAAATGTAAATTATTATCGTTACTCCATACATATTTTATTCTAATATATTTGAAAGTTCTCTATTTTAGAACTGAAGGGTTATAGTTTACCTCTTTGATATCTTGACTACTGTGATTAGCTGGCAGTTTTCTCTGTACTACAGAACAAAACCACTGGATCTAGATCGTATGAAATGTACCTTGTTTCTGGGCTTTCCCCCCCAGCTGTCATTAGCTATCTCAATCACTTAGAGATGAATTAAATTTAACAGTGACCAAAAAAAGATTCATTTTCTCTTACTAAGGTTTAAAGTGGAAGAAACTATATGTCCATCCAACTGACAATGACATTTCCAGATGAGTTCCTGTTCATGACATAGGCTGAACAGCTCTAGATTTTCTCTAATTACTACTCCTTTCATTGTATTCAATATCAATACCACAATGTCATCATAGAGTATCAAAGGGATATGAAAGGAAGCGTGATATAGTCAATATGAACCTGGCCTCTGAGATATTGATTCATTTATCAATGAAATCGAAGCCCATTCCCTTTCCCCTTATTAAAGGGATGCTTAAAAAAACAAAGTATCTTTTTTCATATAATGAGTGAAACATTTCAAACCATCTTTTCTAGTACTTCTTTCCCTTCTTTGACTTTAGAAGAGATGTGGGGGCCATTTCTTTTTCTCCCAGAGGAAGGCAGAGCATTACTTCACCCCAGATGTAGGGTTATGTTTGGTCCTTCCTCCTTTACAATACTTGACTGGGTTGTGCTAGGGAAAGTGTTAAATTATGTAAATGTACAGAACTTAACACCTACTGAGAAGGTGCCCTGGCTGGCTAATTGCATCTGAATCTGTTTATGCTAAGGGTGGGGGATGGAATCATACCTTAAAGCCATTGAACTGCCCCCCAAATTCAATATGCTTTTCTTAGTAGAGGAAAAATTGTGTAGGGGAGAGCACTAGCCTCCGTGTCATGGGAGAAGTGTCTGGTTCCTATCTTTGCCCTTTCCAAGCTTTTGAGTCATAAGCAAGTGCCTAGGCTTTAGTTTCTGCCCGGCTGTAAGACAGAGACCAAGGCCAGATAGCATGGTCGATACAGAGCTGGCTTTGGAGGCAGAAAGAGCTGGGTCAAATCCCACCCTGATATACCCTAGGCACAGGGACCTTGGACAAGGGACTTCACCTTTCAGCCCCAGATAATTTTCGAAGACTGTAACAGAGAGGGTGTCTATCCGCACTTGGAGAGCAATTTTCCTCATGGAAGACCCTACAGGTTCAGTTGTTTGTTTGTTTGAACAGAGATAATAATGCCTCTGTTTACTTCAGATCATTAATACCTACTCCTTTGGTTCCAGCTACACAGCTAGCTCTGAATCTATGTAACTCTCCTATGGTGTAGCCAACACTGTTCCATTTTGTCCACAAGAATTCCAAGTAGTATTTTGTCAAATGTCTTCTAAAATCTGGTAAACTGGGTCTCCAGCTTTGCACTTTGTCCATCACTTTAGTAACTTTGTGAAAGACTGTCATGAGGCTCACACAGTATAACCCATGTAAGATAAAGCACTATAAATGTCAGCTGTTATCACTGTGATCTCTCCTAATAGTAACTGATAGTCCTATGCCTGGCATATGCTTAAGAAATGCTCATTGACTGACTAATAGTGTGCCTTGTTTGCTTGTACCCATCTATTAAATGCCCATTATTACTAAGTGGATGGAATGACCTTGGACAAATTACTTTATCTCTGGGGTTCTAGTTTCCACATCAGTAAAATAAGGGAAAATTAATCTAAATTACTGCTAAGGACCCTCCAGCTCTCACATTCTATGGTCTAGGATCAAAACTGAATCCTGGCTCTGTGACTTATCACCTATGTGACATTAAGCAAATCATATTACCTATTAGGGACTCAGTTACCTCATCTTTAAAATGGGATTGGATTAGATAGTCTTTGAATGACATATGCCTGCATACATGAAAAAGTTAAATAGCAACAGAAAACCTGATATGATCTAACTAAAATGAATGTGGGGTGGGAGGAGAGAAGAAACAGTGCTACTGGGCCATGTTCTGGGGTAGACCATGTCAAAGAGAATGATTTTTGTTAAATCACAATAATCCATTTAAGCTGCTCCAGGACTGTCAGGCAGCCTACTTTGCTCTTCATCAAGTCAATAAGCATTTATTAATCACTTACTATTATGTGTCAGACATTGCGATAAGTCCCCGGATACAAAGAAAGATAAAAACACTAATTCTACTGTCAGAAAGATGATCTTCTAATGGAGGAGACAACATGCAGACAACCATGTAAATATATGGTATGTACAGTGTAAATGTATTGTTGTTCAGCCTTCACTCTCAAAGACTAGTGACTTGGATTTAAGTGAGGCAGAGCTGTGCAAAGCCATCAGACTCACTATCTCCTCCAGAGTCATTGGAGTCATCGGAGTCCAGTGGCAAGACATAGGTCAAGGTGACTGGCTATGACCAGTGTAAATGGAAGGTAATTTTCAGAGGTTAGACACTAGTGATGGCAGCCAAGGGGAAGCCTGGGAAAGGTCTCCTGAAGGTCAGATTTTAACTGGGTTGTAAAGGAAGTCAGGGAAACCAGGAAGCTGAGGTGAAGAGGGAGAACATTCCAGGTGCAAGAAGACAGCCGGTGAATAGGTCCAGAATCCAGAGGTGGAATGTCACGTATGAGGAGCAGCAGGAAGGCCACAAGATGGATTGTAGATTAGGAGGTGGGTCATACAGAACAAGAACCAGAAAAATAGGACCAGTTGTAAAGGGCTTTAACTGCAAAACAGAAGATTTTATATTTATCCTTTGAGCTAGGGGAAAGACATGATCAGACCTGCCATTTAGGAAAATTGCTTTACAGGCACCTAGGTGGTGCAGTGAATAGATCACTAGCCCTGGAGTCAGGAGGATCTGAGTTTGAATCCTGCCTCAGATACTTGACACATTTACTAGCTGTGTGACCTTGGGCAAATCATTTAACACCAATTGCCTTACCTTCCCCCCTCCAAAAGGAGACAAAAAAGGAAAAAGGAAAAGGAAAACCATGTTATCGGCTGGGTGAAGAATGAATTGGGGTAGGGAAAGGCTTGAGGCAAGGGGGTCAATTAGAAGACCATGTCATCAATATAGTTCTGACAACAGAGCAGTGTCAATATGAGTGGAGAGAAGGGCATACATAGGAGAGATGTTGAAAAGGCAGAATCAAGACTTGGAACAAATTGGATGTGTGGAATGAGCCTGAGAGAAGAGGGAAGGTTGTGTGGCTGGGTGACAGGGAGGATCGTGGTACCCTCAACAGTTGGGAAGAGGGAAGGATTTAGGGAAAAGATAATGAGGTCTGTTTGGGGGCATGTTGAGTTAGAGATGCCTATGAGACATTCTGGGCAGTTGGGTAGTGAAGTAGATAGAGTGCCAGGCCCAGAGTAAGGAGGACCTGAATTCAAATCCAGCTTCAGCCCCTTACTATCTGTGTGACCCTGGGCAAGTCACTTAATCCTGTTTGCCTCAGTTTCTTCATTTGTAAAATGAACTGGAGAAGGAAATGGCAAACCACTCTAGTATCTTTGCCAAGAAAACCCCAAATGGGGTCACAAAGACTCGAACATGACTGAAACAACTCAACAGCAACAACAACATGGGATACCTAGCCCAAGATATTCAAAAGGCAGTACTAGACTGAAGCTCAGGAGAGGAGTTAGGTCTAAATTCATATGTGGATTATAGTTATCCCTTCCACATTGCAGGTGTTAGGGGTACGCTGGCCCCTCAAGCTGGAAAAAATAAGTAAAAGTTTTTGGCTCTCCCTTCATACCAGAGAAGAAGTCTGAATTATGATGGCATTAAAAGATAAAATATGTTGATATTATATAATATATATACATTTATTTTACACATATTTGAGTTTCTAAATGTTTTCTGTGTTTTCTGCTGGCCTTTGTATGTCATCTGCAGTTTCCTTAAAACTCCCCAAAATTCCCATTTTATTTCTTATGCCAACTCTCAATATATTGAAACCACAATGGGGAAAGTGGCAACGTGGAAGGGATAACATTTACCCTGCTAGTCAGAGCAATCATATCCTTCAGTAACTAACACCTGATTCAAGGCTCTCAGTTATCCTTCTTTGGAGGGGAGTGTTCACATCCAGTACGATGGGCTATAAGAGGAGAGAAGAATCCAAATTTATGATTTCATTCCTGTACGGAAGCCCCAGTTGATAGAGGGCAAACTCTGTCTTTGATCTCTGTAATTTACAGTTTTATAGGGGTTGCCTTCAGGAATCACTCAAAGGTGATGTGACTTCAACCCAATTCTTTCTGCCCACAAGACAGATTTTCTATCTACTAGCATGTTGCCTCTCTCCTCCTTGCCCTAATCCCTACAATCTCAATCTCCCAGTACCTCCCTGATCTACCTTCTTTTCCAATCCTAGATGATGAGGTGGACAACTTTCTCCTTTTTTTGCCTGACCCAGTTGGTGATCAACTTATGCACCGAGGCTCTCAGACCAGGATCCCTTTCATCCCCCATACTTTTATCCTATTGAGGCTTGCTGTTGATGAGATGCATGTGAAATGTCTCATCTTTTAAAACATAAATCTTAGACATTGATCTTCACATCCTGCTGCAGAGGGTTCCCCAGGTCAATTGTGTATGGTAGAAAGAGTTCCTCCTTTTATCCATTTTAAACATGCGTCCCTTTCATGTTTCCTCATTCTCTTGTTCTTTCCCAAGGAAAGTGAGTTTGGCTTTGTGGATATGAGACACAGAGGATTGAGTGGAGACCATAATCTTACTTTGTGCTGGCTACCCAAAAGGCCTTAGGCACACCAGGGAGAGAGGGATGTGACTTAGAGGTGGGAAGGAGCTCCATTTTAATTAGTCATAGGTTTTAGTTCCTAGTCATTTGAAACATTGTCAAAAATTCTGCAACAGGCAGTTGGGGCTTTAGACGTTGCCTTGACAAGCCCTTAAAAATTAAATTATGCAAGTTGAACGGACAGCCTTTCATAAATGTACAGTAAATTGATGTTTTGTCACATTCTAAGAGCCCACTGTGCATTTCAGCTCAAGATGGTCTTGAGGCAGAGAGGAAAGAAAGGCCTAGTCTAAAAAAAAAAAGAAATTGTCATTTTACTAGCAGTAGGAGGACCCCAACTAGGGCTCAATTACGAATCCGATCTTGCTGTGAATGTTAAGTGATCATTTTGGCAGCCTAATTTCTCCTGCCTTCTGGCTCACCCTTTCTGTTTCCTCCCTTCCATAGGCCTACCTCCAACCCTGCATCAGTGAGCACAACAATAATTATTATTATTCCAGCATTGGATCTCACAGCTGCCCTGCTGTGCCTTTGTGGTGGGCTAACTTCACGCCAACCCCAACAGAGGCGTAATGGACGGGCTGGTTGGCACGGCTGCAGCAGCCATTTCTGTTTTGTAAGCTGCCTTAGAGCCCCGTGTAAAGGTGAGCTGTTACCACCATCATTGTTACAGCTATTAAATACACTGCGGAAACCTGACCTTTTTCTTTTTTACTTTTCCATTTTTTCTTCTTTGCAGAGTGGCCTGTCCTTTCTAGAGCTCCATAGGTCTCCTGTACCCAGCAGGACATTCATTCTGTGGCCGAGGTTTTAAGGACATAGATTAGGGTGTTCCTAGTTATCTAATATCCTTAGGCTTAATCTTTTCATCTCCATCACTTGGCTTGGTTCTCTATGGAGAAACATTTTTAAATACATATTTAGTTGGTGAGAAAATGGCAACTGTATAAAGATGAAATAAAAGTCCACTTTTGACTACAGTGGAATGGTACAATGAGGAGAGCCCGGGATTTCACATCTGAAGATCTGGGTTCAAGTCCTGCTCCACTTCTTATAGCTGTGGAACCACCCTAGGCATGGCACTTAAGTGTTCTGTGTCTCATTTTCTTCATCTATGAAGTAAGAGGGTTAGAACAGGTCAGGGTGTCTCTCTCTGTCTCTGTCTCTGTCTCTGTCTTTCTCTGTCTCTGTCTCTCTTCTCTCTGTCTTTCTTTGTCTCTCTCCCTATGTCTCTCTCTGTCTCTGTTTCTCTGTCTCTGTCTGTCTCTGTCTCTCTTTTTCTCTCTCTCTGTCTCTTTCCTCCCCTCTCTATCTCTCCTCTCTGTATGTCTGTCTCTCTCTTTCTGTCTCTCTGTCTCTCTCTGTGTCTCTCTTGTCTCTTTCCTCCTCTCTCTCTTCTCCCACCTCTCTCTTTCTGTCTTTCTCTTTCTCTTTCCCTGTCTCTGTCTCTCCCCTCCCCACCTCTTTCTCTCCTTCCCTCCTCCCCCTTCCCATCTGTCTGTCTCTTTCTCTCTCTCCTCTTCCCTCCTCCCTTTTTTTCCCTCTCCCCCTCTTCCCCTCTTTCCCTCCTTTCTTTCTCCTTCCCTCCCTCTCTCCCTACACACACACACACACACACACACACACACACACACACACACACACGGACCCCAGGTTAAGAATCCCAAGACTAGATTATCTCTAAGGTAACTTAGAGCTCCAAATGTAAACACGTCCCCAGAGTGGGGTTTGTAGAAATATGTCATGTCCTTCCTTTTGCAAACCCCCTGTTGTTGACCACTGTGCATTGTCTGTCTAGTCAGGCTCTATTTAGCAAGAGAAGAAAAGAGAAATTTGCTTTCCTAGCTGTAGGTAACACAACTCAGTTAGGGGCCTTCCCTAGTTTGCTAGCATCTCTTTCCATGGTTCTAACTTTAAAGCATTCTTGGGATAGGAGGCATCATAAATCAGAGGGAAGAGTACTAGCTCCCCAGTCCCAGAGCTGACCTTCCAGTCTTGCCTTTGATGCCCCCCCCAGAATGACCTCAGGTGAGTGACTTCATCTCCCCCTCTCTAAATGAGGGGATGGTCCAGATCAGAGGTGCCAAACATGAGTCCCTTGGGCGCCCTGCAGCCCACAACACCCTAGTGATGGCAACCAGATGAAAATGTAATTGAGAGATATTTAACAAAATAAATAAGAATACAATGACACATGTTAAAATGAGGTCAAAATGCTGCTCATAGCAATCCTTTTGGACCAATTAAGGGTTCTCAGTTCTGTTTGTGTTTGTCACCGATGCTCTAGGTGGTTTTTGATGTCCCTCCATATATAAACTTAGTGTCACTAAATACCACTCCACTGTATCCTATCTCCCTGAATTTTGCTTTCTAATATCAGGTAGTGTTTTCATCTCCAGCCTTAAAACAGACTCAGAGGGTTGAAGGGACTTGCGTGACGTCACACAGTAATTGTCAGAATTTTGACTCTGCCAGCTGGCATAAAGGTAATATGAAATCTAAGTTCTTAAAGGCAGGAACAGTTTTGCTTTTGTTGTTTTATTGACAACAACTAGTCTAGTGTCTGGCTCAGGGGTAGGGAACTTCATGGTACAAGTTTGAATTTAGTCAAAGGGTCACACTTGAGGACCTCGATGGCCCCATGTGACCTCAAGGCCACAGGGGTGGGGAACCTGGCACATACCAGGCTCTTGATATCTGCTTGTTGAAATGAATGTCAGCCAATAAACATTCATTGAACACCTACTACATACCAGACAGTATGCTAAGCACTGATGGGAAAAAAAGGCCACATACTGTCCCTGCCCTCAAGCAGCTCCCAATCTAATGCGTGGAGAGTGCCTACATAGTATGAAATAGTCGATTTTTTATAGCACTTTAGTATTAATGAAATGTTTTCCCGCTGACCACCCTGTGAAGAGGGTAGTGTGAGCTTTGTCTCAACTTAATTCTACCACTGTTTATTGAACCCCTAATGTGTGCGAGAAATGACTATGGTCAGGATCATCACATATGCTGAACCTTTCATGTTTTGGATCTTGTATCTCAAGGTGAGAAAGGATCTTAAGAGATCACCTAGGGTCACCCTCTCCTTTTGCCAAGGGCTGGGGTAGTAAAGGGACTGGCCCATGATGATAAAAGGGCAGGGTCGTTACCCAAGCCCAGGCCTTCCACTAGCTGAGTGCTCTATTTCAAGGGCTTCCAACAAGTTTCGTTATGCTTCAGAACACCTAATAACCATTTCTCCCTGTTCCCCTCTCCTGTTTAATGAATGAGAAAATTGCAGGCTAGTGAGGATGAATGATTTGAGTGAGTCTCCAAAGCAAGTCATTAGTGGAACTGGAATGTGAACTTGATCCTCTGGGCTCTGATACCCAAAGTTCAGAGGGATATGAAGCAGAATTCCTCTCTTGCTCTCTCATCAAGGTGCTGACTCTAAAGGTTTCTTCTGGAGGTCTCACAGTCCACAGAGAGTGTTTGGACATATTTCATCCTCTCTAAGCCCCAGAGATCCTGGGTTAGGGATCTTGGCACTTAAATAAATAGAAGTGGTCAGTCACTGGGGTTAAATTTAAAAACAACCTTTTTAAATGACCAGCGAAAGCTCCCAGGCATAGCTCTGAAGAGGTCTGTTTTGCTCCAGAAAGCTGCTCTGAATGTTAGGAAGACAAACAAAGTGAAGCGTATGTCACTTTAAGATGAGTGCTGGTTAGCTGCCAACTTAAACCTGGAGTGCTGAATATTTTCAGACCTTTCCTGATTCTTTCTGTCCATTAAAAACTCAGAAAGCCTTTATAATGTTGAAGGGGACCTTCCCTACCTCTTTCTTTTAAAAGTGCTAGTGAAGGTTCAATTAGACAGATAATATCATTTCAAATTACTCCTGCCTTCTGACAAGCTTGTTTTATTTGAAGAAACTATAGTTTTTGCTGCTGAATTCTGAATCACATTTCCAGAAGCCTACAGGACATTCTCATTCATTCCATTCTCTGAATTCAGCAAACATTTATTGAGCATCCTCTGTATATCAGGCACCAGGTTAGGGGCTGGATTTGTCCTACTGAATATCTTGTGAGCACTTGAAACTCAGCACATCAAAAACTGACTTCTTCCTCTTTCTTCTGATCCTGTTTCTCCTCACTTCTCTATTTTGATTAGTGGCATCACCAGTTTCCTAACCACACAAATTCAAAACCTCAGAGTAGTCTTTGGCTTCACACTTGTCCTCATCTTTTATGTTCAGCCAACTGCTAAATCCTCCCAATTCTACCTCCATAATGTCTCTTCCATCCCCCATCCATTTTCTCCTCTCCATTATTGCTTCCATCATGATCACCACCACTGTGGCCATAGTTCAGCTCTTCATTATGTTATTAGAGCAGCCTCCTAATTGGTACCCCCACTTTCTTTTTTTTTTAATTTATTTTATTAAATTTTTTTTGAGTTACATATTTTCTCCCCGTCTTTTCCCCGCCCACCACCCCAAAACAGCCATCCCAGTGTTTCCCCCCTCCCCCAGTCTATTCAATCCTATGTCACTTTTTGGTAGGGCAG
>CM053580.1:66372667-66384188 GCA_028627135.1 Pseudochirops cupreus | reverse complement strand
AAAGTTACATGGTAATTTTATTATATATTTAAAAGAAATAACAAGTTGCATATAATAGATTTGCAGTTTCATATGTATTCATCTTTTTTTATTCCATTGTGTTATAAAAATGCTTGTTTTATTTCATAAATTAAAAATAAAATTTAAAAAATAAAAACAAAGTTCAATGAGAATGTGAGTTATTACTGCTAACAGTGATAATAATAATAAATAGCATACTGTCCATTAGACCTGTCTGAAAACTTCTGGATGAACTTAAAAACTTGTTGAAACCTCATTCAGGTTTCATAATTTTATGGGCACTTGGATAAAACCCCCATAATTTTGTGAAGGGATCCATTCGGGTCACCTGGTAAATCAGACAATGGACACCAAATTTATTGGCTTGGAGGTTTTCAACCATCAAGGATCAATAACTAAAAGGATTTAGTGAAGTTGATAGATAATCTAACCAAGACTTGTCAATAAGTGTAAACCCCAAATAAATATGTGTCCTCATCAGAATCAAGATCATAATCCTTAGATTGATGAACATCTCAAAGGGTTGTAAGAAAAGTGATTGGTTAAACCTTAAAGTGCAGTACTGAGAGTGGAGAAAACTTGCCTTTTCCCCATCTTTACAGAGGTAGGGGTCTATAGCTGTAGAACATAGTCCATATGCTGTAAAACATGGTTGATTTTGTTAACTTGATTTTTTTTCTCTTTTTAAGTTTTTGTCACAGGAGATGGCTTTGTGTGCCCAGAGGACTATAAAATCTACATATCCTTTGACCCAGTAATACCACCACTAGGTCTATATCCCCAAAAGATCATAAACAATGGAAAACATATCGTGACATATGAGTATGATGGAATACTATTGTGCTATAAGAAATAACAGGCAGGATGCTTTCAGAAAAACCTGGGAAGACTTACATGAATGGATGCAGAGTGAAGTGAACAGAACCAAGAAAACTTTGTACAGAGTAACAGCAATATCATGTGATGATCACCTGTGAATGACTTAGCTATACTTAGCAATACAGTGATCCAAGACAATTCTAAAGGGATTGATGAAAAATGCTATCCCCCTCCAGAGAAAATGATGGAGTCTAAATGTAGATCAAGCATATTATTCTCCCTGTGTGTGTGTGTGTTTTGTCTGTGTTTTCTCTCACAATATAGAAACATGTTTTGCATGATTGCACATGTATATATAACCTATATCAAATTGCTTACCATCTTTGGGGGAGGGAAGAAGGGGATTTGGAACTCAACATTTTTTAAAATGCATGTTAAAAATTGTTTTTATATGTAATGGGGAAGAAATAAAATATTTTTTAAAAAGAAATTATGGTGATAGAAAGACAAAAGATATGAGAAAAATAAGAGTAGGAAAAAAGTTAATAAGCAATATTCCTATGACCATCATTGTCATCATCATCATTGCCTCAAACAAGATGAGTACCACTCTCATCCTAGCCCAGATTGCCTTGAAATCCAGGTGCACTTACTTCCCAGGCCTTTTACTTGTAACCTCTTTTTGATATTCTACTTCTCAGCCAAAGCAAATCCACTCTCCACAGATGTGTTGCCCAATCCTCCTTTGCAAAGATACCTCTCTTCTGAATCCTGTATTATACTTTATCTGAACCCTCTGTGCCAAGCACATTCATTTTGGGAACAGCTAGGCAAAGGGTGCCTTACATCAAGCTCACTTTCTTAAAAATAGGTTCCGTGGATGGTGCATGGATCAGTCTACAGTGGTAGCTGATTCCCTTACATAAAAAGAAAGAAGCATCATCAAAAAGTGATTACCTGAAAGGGCTAAGATTTTGGTTCTAGATTTGGGGATAGTTTAGCTTTTCCCCCTCTCAACCCACAAGTGTATGCTTTGAGTGTTTTCTTGAAATAATGCAATCTAAATGCCAGTGATAGTGTTCTTATGGACCAATTTCACATTCCTGGAGAATCAGCAAGCTACAAAGGACTATGATTTAAAAAAAAAATCAAACAAACAATTAGCCATATTACCTTATGGGGAGTGAGTTTATAATCATCTGAAACAGGGAGGTCAAAAGTTGCCCCATTATCTTCATTCCAACCTTTTCCTTGGGCTTTCTTGGTTTATTTAGATTCCCCACAGGATGTGATTGGGCCTTCTAGCAATTTTATTCTGCCAACTGAAGGGATAGAATTAGGGGAGAAAATTAGTTTTTTAGGAGACATTGATGTTTAAAATCTGACGTTTCTTGTATAGAGGGTTTTTCATGTGCATTGTTTTTCCATGTTGGTAACTCGAGAGATATGAAAGCCATTGGGGGAAAATCGAAGGGAGAAGAAAGGAAAAAAAAATAGAGAAAAGTGTTTTGTTTTTCTTCCTCCTTTCCCTCCTCCAGCTTATGTGTGTGTTTTAATTGGGAAAATATTTTTTTTCTCCAGTTTCTGTGGATCTTCCATACTTTGAACTTCTCTGGTGCCCCTTTCCCCATTTTTTCTAACATAAAACAAATGGGGAAATTTAAGGACTACTCTCAGATAGAGGCCCAGAAAACAAAGGATTTCCTTTCCTTTTGTGTCAATTCCTGCAAATTTTTGCAAGCCCAAGTGTCGTCTTGTTCTTTCTGATTTCCTTCTTTTCAGAGCAATCTTCCTGATGTCATTCACACTTTCAGTTACTGACTTCTCTCTTCCCAGCCCAGTGAATCATCTTCTAAGAAGCCATTAGGGAAGAGAGCTATGAGCTGGATGCACAGGGTGGTAGGGAGACTGGACTAGGTTGTAAGCACTCTCTACTATTTACCTTGCAACTTCAGGCCAAAGTGCAGCCTGTGTACTAAGGTCACAGGTAATGGAAATGCCTCCCATCTGGCCAATTGCTGCTGCTGTTGCAGTCAGGGAACATGTAAGAGAGAAGGATAGAAGTATGTGAGAATGTGTCTGGGCCTAGATTTGCAGAAAGAAATGAGTTGAGAACTTCAGCAACAGGATAGTTTGCTGTAGATAGAGCAACAGAAGGGGAAAAGCTTTGAAACGGGAGTCAAGAGACCTTGGGTCCTGTGGCTCCTTGTTGGGTGACTGGATAATTCTCTAACCCATCTAGGCTCCAGTTTCCTCAAATATAAATAGCACATGCTCCATGGTTACTATCCTAACTCCCATTCCCTCTGACTTTTTTCTGATTCCAGGTTGGATCCCAACAATCCAATTTGATAAGCTCTCTTCTGTGTGCTTTGCACATGATGACAAATTTCAGTGCCGTCTCTTCTCTCTGTACCCTCTCCCTTGTTAATGTCATCTGGTACAATTGATTCAATCAATGCCTCAACACCAATGACTCCTAGATCACAGTGCAAAGAAGTACCTTTGCAAATATGGTTTTGGCAACAGGTCCATGGAGAGTGGGTTTGCTTAGGCTGAGAAATGAATACCATAATGAGTTTGCAAATTAAGTTCCTATGATCTAGATTTAGATCTGGAAGGGAAACAGGGATCATCTAATCTAAACTCCTCATTTTACAGATAAGGTCATTGAGGCTCAGATTGGACCAATCATTTAGTGTCTTAGATCCTAGTTTTCCTTCCTGTAGAATGGGAGATTGAAGTAGAGAGCCTCTACGGTCTTTTCTAGCTCTGAATCTATAGTCATATGATCAATGAGTTGGAGTGTATAGTAATGAATGATAATGGTCATAACCAACAATAAATCTGAACTCAGCAGTATGTTGGGGTTTTTTTTTTTTAAATAAACAACCCAGGTCACAGATCTATCAAAGTGTTATAGTAAAGCACAGATCCAATATCACTTCTTTGCTCAAATGCTTTCCATGGTTCCCTGTTACTTAATAAAATATAAACCATGTAACTTGGCATTTAAGGACCCACATATTATCCAAATCCAACCTACTCTTTCAGCCTTTGCATGCATTCCACTTTGTACAAACTGGACTTTGCTATTCCCTGATCTTGGTCTGAATTCTATATATTTCTACTTGTTGAAATCCTTCATATATAGATCCTTCTTAGCTAGGACATACCACCACTGCCAGTAATAGGAGACTCTTCCCCCTAAGCTTAAAGGTTGAGGACTACCAGGCTGGGATTCAGGAAGTCCTTAGCTGTGTCTCCCTTCACTTCCTTCTCTGTGACCACCCCCCTCCACAGTCTCCTTGTCAATGTTGCCTTTCTGCCATAAATATCCTCATTCCAACCTTTCTTTACTTCTGGAGCCATGAACCATGACAAAATCCACTGACATTTTTCCTGAAAGGGATGGTGTCCATTCACCACCCATTTAACTTTCCGGACCAAAGTGTCTCTTCCAGACCTCCACTCCCCTGTGTGTGGTTTCTTCCTAATGGAATGTAAGATCCTAGAAGTCAGGACTGGATTTTGCTTTCGTACATGTGTCCCCTGATTTCAGCACACTGCTTAACCCATCGTAGGGACTTACTCATTGCTTTTTCATTCATTCATTTACTATTTTGTTCCAGGTTGTTTGGGCCCAGATATGTTATTGAGTTACAGATGTGTTAAAGTTCTATGTTAATTTTGTTTGAGTAGAAACAATGACCAGGAACTGAGGGTTTATTCAGGTGACACAGATGACTCCCTAAGAGCTGAAGCCTCCAGGACTGACAGAGGTGAGAAGCTTCAAGGCTTCTAGTAGAAAAAAATAAAGAGTTTGAAGAGAGTTGAGATGATTGACAAAATTTATGGAACGTCAATTATAAGTTCAATAAGTTAAGAAAGGGACTAGGAATTTGGAAGAACTGGATTGTTGAGTATGGTGCTTTATAACTGGTACCAGGTCAGTTCTGGAGTTGGCAAAGATGTCAGGAACCATCATGTTCAATCCTTTCATTTTTAAACTTTTTTTAGCTTTTAAACAAATTTGTATTTTATTAATTTTAACACTTATACAGTGCTTTAAGGTTTACAATGAACTTTATATATGTTTTCTCATTTGATCCTCACAATAACCCTGTGAAGTACATACTACTATTGTGCCCTTTTTACAAATAAGGAAACTGAGGCAGCAAGTTTTTAAGTGACTTGACTAAGGTCACGTAGCTATTAAGTGTCTCAGGCAGGATTTGAACTCATGTCTTTCTGATTTCAAGTCCAACCCTATATTCAGTACCATCTATCTGAGAACAGTAATCCATGTATTATTTTATATACTGTGTATTCAGACTAGAAAGAGTATATTCATTTATATATTCATATAGGAATTCGTAAGCCCCTTGCAAAAATTCTGAAGATCTCCAGGAGTGCTAGGTTCACAGGCTGAAAATTCCATTTTTTAACTTTTTAAATTTATTTTTTATTTTATTCATTTTGATAGCAGATGTGGAAATGGAAGCCTGGTTTTTCTCAAAGGTTTTGTTCAAAGTCACAGAAGTAGCAATGGTCAGGCATGTGCTCTGAGAGCAGGGAGCTCATTGCTCGGTCCTCCATTACAAATGTGATAGCACAAATGAACATGTGTAGATGGTAAAAGCAGGAAGAAGTTCTGAGAAGTGACTCAGAAAGATTCAGAGTTTTTAGCTGGGCTTTGAAGGGAGAAGATAAATAAGTGATGATCTGACTTCAAGCCAGAATGGATATTATTAGATACTAGTCCCAGACACTTTCTAGCTAGGTCTGTAACTTCAGAATCATTCTCTGCTCCTCACTTCATCCACTCTTCATATCCAATCAATTATTTCTACTTCCACAGAATCTCTCATTTCCATCCCCTTCTCATTCACTTACTCATTCATTCATTCAAGGACTGATCATTCTAAAGTGTTCACTCAGGTTTTGGGGATACAAAAGCAAACAAAAAAAGACATAAAAGGAAATAGTTCCTGCCTTCAAAGGGTTCTCTCCATTCATTCAAGGAACACCCCAGTTCAAGGCTTCATCACCTCTGGCCTCTACTATTACCATGCCTCCTAACTTGGTCTCCCTACCTCCAGTCTCTTCTTTCTTTCAGCACAATGTTCAGCACACAGTAGGCTCTTTTTTTTCCTCACCAGAGGCAATTTGGGTAAAGTGACTTGCCCAGGTTCACAGCTAGTGAGAGTATCTGAGGCTGAATTCGAATTCAGGTCCTCCTGACTCCAGGGCCAGTGCTCTATCCACTGTGCGACCTAGTACCCACAGTAGGCTCTTTATAAATTCTTGTTCACTGACTGACTCAAACAATTAAGCTGCCAAGTTCTGATTCCTAAAGTACCAGTCTGATCATGCTCAAGAAGCTTCTTTGAAAAAATGCCATCCACATCCAGAGAAAGAACTGTGGAGTCTAAATGCAGATTGAAGCAGACTATTTTCTCTTTTTTCGGTGTTCTTTTTTTCTTGTGCTTTTCTCCTTTTGTTCTGATTCTTCTTGCACAACATGACTAATGTGGAAACATGTTTAATATGATCATATGTGTATATCCTATATCAGATTGCATGCCATTTTGGGCAAGGGAAGGGGAAGGAGAAAAAAATTTGGAACTCACAATTCTATAAAAGTGAATGTTGAAAAAAAATTTAGAAAAAGAAACTTCCCAGATGCCTTCTCCCCTCCAAGAAACTCCTCTTTTCTGATATTTAAAAACTTGTATAGTCTGTCTCTGAGTCTTTTCAGACTGATTGCCAATTGCTTATTTTCTAGTACCCTGTTTTCCAGACAAACTGGCCTACATTTGTTCCCCATCCATAGTTCTCCCCCCTCTGTTCCTTTGTCTGTTATGGGTCCTCACCTCTGCCTTGTTGAATCTCTAGCTTCCTTAAAGCAGTGGTTCTCAACCTTCCTAATGCTGCGACCCTTTAATACAGTTCCTCATGTTGTGGTGACCCCCAACCATAAAATTATTTTTGTTGCTTCTTCATAATTGTAATTTTGCTACTGTTATGAATCTGTCTGATATGCAGGATGTATCTTCATTGTTACAAATTGAACATAATCCACAGGTTGAGAACCGCTGCTTTAAAGTATAACTCTGATGCTCCCTTCTATTCTAGATATGTTTCTCCATGTGTGTTTTTACGTTTCCTCCAGTGTTCTGTAAGCTCCTTGAGGGCTGGCATTTTTGTCTGCGCATGCCCTAATCCTGGCAAGAGCAGATACTCAAAGGGTGTCTGCTGAATTGAATTGAACTTTTCCTCACATTAACTAATATTAATTAGCTTCTTTTACTTCACGGAAACCTCCTCCTTCCTTTCTTTAAGGGGGGGGACATCCAGACGTAATGGAAAGAGCATTGTCAGAGGACCTGGGTTCCAACCAGTCACTACTAGTAGTGACTTTGGATAAGTCACGTAGCCAAACCTGTAAAACAGGGTGAGAGGCATCAGGCATTAAGAGACCTGAATTCTAGTTCTGCCACACCACATACTGGTATGAAATCTTGAGTTAATCAGGAGAGGCTTTCTCACTTGGAGAATGAAGGACAAGCAACAACAACAGGAATTCCTTACACAAGGTGCCATTTCCCCTCCCCCACCCCAATTAGATTATAAATTCCTTGAAGTCAGAGACTGTCTTTTGCCTTTTTTTGTATTCCCAGTGCTTAGCACAGCACCAGGCACATCATAGGGGCTTAGTAAATGTTTATTGTATTGTGTCATATTACACCAGTGAAATCACAGTTTAAGATAATTTTTTTTTAAAGATATTAAGACCTCACCCAGTATCTCTGATTCCTGGATGGGTCACAGAATTAAGAGCCCCCTTGCCAAACTCCTGGAGTTGTTGGAAGGAATAAATGATAACAAAGCTAGGACAGCAATTTCAAAACTGCAAATTCCTAAAGAAACGTACCTTATTATTAGGAATCTGAAAAGTAGGGGCAGTCTGGTGGAATTAAGCCAGTGGTATTTGTCCTGGTCTATCTTAGGGCCAGGGCTGGTCCCTAAGACAATTTGATGAGCTCCAGAATTGAAAAGATAATTTTTCTGCACCACTGAAGTGTGGTCCGCACTCTTTGTAATTCAATGGAGTGTTAATTTTGGTACCTCTTCTTCCTCCTGGGGCCACTGGAGCTGGACTAGGTCCAAGCAGCTTCTATCTCATTTTCTTTGTCTCTTAAGAAAATCAACCTTTCAGGAAATGAAATATGAAAAGCTTCCTCGATGGCACATTAAGGTTTCCTATGGGAGTCCACCCAAGCCAAGAAATGTGAACCTGGGGCTAGAGTTTTTGCGATGGTGATTATTTAATCTCCTAGTGGGCCCAGGTGCTGCCAGGAAGGTCTGACTCATCCTAGATTCACCTCACCGAAGGGAGATCAGCTCTTTCCCCACCTGTAGTTCTCATGATAAGGGTACCAGGTAAAACTAGAGAGCTGTAATGTATTTGATGGAGGAAGAATGTCTAAGCCCTAACCTAGATTTGGCTTAGGGAATGTTCTCACCTACTAATCCATCTAAGATGAATCAGAGCTGGTTTCCTGGCAAATGGGACTTGTTGGGGGTGATTATGATAGTAAGGCCAATTTCCTCCCTGCATTATTGTTTAGGAAATATCCCTAGCCCAGAGGAATCTGAAACTGGACACTGAATGGATACCATCCTGCCTCTGACATCGTACAAATAAAAAGCTAGGGACTCTCCTGGAATAATAGGGTCATCTGGGACCCCCTTTTCAGGACACTCCCAGAGGCCCTCCAAAAGCAGTGAATAAGGACCAAGGGTATTGGAGAGAAATCCAGCTGACAGTACTAATGATGACACATTTTCCTACAAATAAGTGGATAGAAAAAACTATCAGATGAATCATATGATCCCTAGGCTTGTCTCTGACTCCTTTCAATGTTGCTGCCAACCCAGTCTGACACCAAGTCCTGTAACTTCTTCCTCTGAAATGTCCCTTCCTTCTACTTCCAATCCCTGAACCACTCTCAAAACCTCCCCCTGATGAGTCTCTTCTCCAGTCTATTTTGAACCTTGTTGCCAAATTTTTGGATTTGGATTTAGGTTGGACCTGAGATTCCATCGATATGGGGTTCTCTCAGCAAGGACATTTCCAGTGGAGATTGGCAGCTACTCTGCAATTTGTAGTTCTAGAGAGTTGTGATTTAATAAATGATTTATCTGGGATCATATAGCCAATATGTTATGTGCCAGAACTGGGACTTGACCCCATGTTTCTTCCTGAAACACAGTCAGCTCTCTACCAGTTTCTTCAGGCTGTCTCTGAATGCTAGATTTCTAGATTAATTTTCTGAATATAGTGTTTTGTTCATGTCATTCCTTTTAATTCAAACACAATTAGAAGACCATTCAGAAGAGTCTGGCATTCAAGACCTTCCACAACCTAGACCCAAACTACTATTCAAACTGTAACTCCTACTACACCCCCATACAAATCTTCTTTTCAACTAATCAGCTCACTTTATTCACTGTTTCTTTGAACAAAATTTGTTTCCATTCCATTCTTTTTTTGAGGCAGTTGGGGCTAAGTGACTTGCCCAAGGTCACATAGTAAGTGTGTCAAGTGTCTGAGGCTGGATTTGAACTCAGGTCCTCCTGACTCCAGGGCCAGTGCTCTATTCACTGCACCACCTAGCCGCCCCCTTCCATTGTTTTGGCATGTGATGAGCTCCCATCCTAGCATGCCATTTCTCTTCCTGTGGAAATTTTAGCCATCTTTCAATACCCATTTCAAATCCTGAAGCCATCTATGGATGGATTTATTAAGCTCTTACTCTGTGCCAAGATCTGTCTTCTGATTCACATTAATAAATATTTGCTGAAAGAATGAATGTTGACTCCCTGAGGGAGGAGACTGATTCAAATAGGTCCAGGGAGGGGAGGGGATCTAGTCTGACAAGGATTCACCAGGCACCACAGGTACCACTCTTCACAGTGGATGCAATGTCAGCAGGTGATTGAGAACCTTATTTTTTTTAAAAAGAGAGAATGTATCATTGTGTCATAAATCTTATACATATGCTTCCTGCCCAGCAAGAGCACAGAGTTTATTATTTACTAAGTGTGTTCATTTGGTACTTTGTTGGAAACATCTTTCTTTGTTATCACCTTCTAGGTGTCCAGAAATCTAGGTTTATGTGCCAGAACTGGGACTTGACCCCATGTTTCTTCCTGAAACACAGTCAGCTCTCTACCAGTTTCTTCAGGCTGTCTCTGAATGCTAGATTACTAGATTAATTTTCTGAATATAGTGTTTTATTCATGTCATTCCTTTTAATGCAAACACAATTACAAGACCATTGAGAAGAGCCTGGCATTCAAGACCCTTCACAACCTAGACCCAAACTACTGTTCAAATCCTAACTCCTACTACACCCCCATGCAAATCTTCTTTTCATCTGATCAGTTCACTTTATTCACTGTTTCTTTGAACAAAATTTTTTTCCATTCCATTCTTTTTTTGAGGGGGGAAGGCGAGGCAATTGGGATCTAGGTTTATGGATCATAGTGCTAACATTGAAAGAGGTTCCAGATGCTATCAAGTCTTTATTTTACAAATAAGGAAACTGAGGTCCACTGAAGTAAAGTGACCAGCTCACCTGGCTGCTAAGTCCAGATTTTTATCTCTTTAGATTCTTGCAACAGCCCTGTTATGCGAGCAATGCAGGTATTATTATCCCCACTGCCCAGATGAGAAAATGAACTTCAGGGATCTAAATCACTAGTTAAATGACAAAGGCAGCAGAATCAGAGATGGGTCCCAAACCTTGGTTTTCTGATTCATTGTCCAGGGCTCTTACCTGCCCCACAGCTTTGCCTGTATGTTTTGTCTCCCCAGCCAGATGGCAAATTATAGGAACAATGCCTTATAGTATTTCTTCTCATTTCCCTGTGTTTCTTTGTGTTGTACACAATGCTGTGCACATAGTCATGCTTTGTAATCTAGAGAAGATAATAGCCAGTCAGTAAATATATGCCACTTCCTCCTGGAAGTCTTCTTTGATCCCTGATGCCCCCCAGTCTAGAGCGACCTTCTCACCCTCAGACCTCCCATATCACATCGTCATTCTGTACCTCTCTGATGCCTTTGCCATGTTTTATGCATTATAGTTCGTTATATTTCTGTTCTCTCTCTGAATTACTTCCATATAGGCAAGAGGCCCATATGTAAAGTTTGCATCACCCTCAGTACCCTGCTCAGTGCTCTAATCAGTAGCTGCTTCAATTCAGTTCAATTTGAGAAACAGTAAGTACCTACTATAGGTAGGCATGGTACTAGAAGTATAAACGCAAAGATGAAACAATCCCTATTCTCAAGGAGTTTACAATCTGCCTCAATGAAAGTGCCCTAGGATCACTTTGGAGGTTGTTAGTTGGCTCAATGGCTAAAGTGCTGCACCTGTCAGGAAGACCTGAATTCAAATGCAGCCCCAGACACGAACTATTTGTGTGATCTTGGGCAAGTCATTTAACCTCCATTAACCTTAATCCACTGGACTGGGAAATGGCAAACCACTCCAATATCTTTGCCAAGAAAATCCCATGGACAGTATGGTCCACAGGGTTATGAAGAATTGGACATGACTGAACAACAGGATCATTTTAGTCTTCTTTTCCTTTTCCTTTTTGTTTC
>CM053580.1:66355052-66372567 GCA_028627135.1 Pseudochirops cupreus | reverse complement strand
CTTCTTCTTCTTCTTCTTCTTCTTCTTCTTCTTCTTCTTCTTCTTCTTCTTCTTCTTCTTCCCCAAATCCTCTTTAATTAAGCCTATATTTTGTTCCAGGATTGAATTGATTCTAGGGAGAGACAGATGATTCAACAATTACAGGGTAGGTCTGGACATTGGAAAAAGAACTTCCTAAAATTGTAAATGCACAGAATTGCAAACCTTTACCTAGCAGAAAGAAAAGGAGACTCTCACTTAATGAAAAAAAACAAAACAGTATTTGATTATTAACACTGAAGTAACCTTGCTCTGGAGTCTTCTCTTGAAGATTGCTGAATTTTCCAACCCCTGGGTCAGAGAGCAGGTAAGCTCTTTGTAGAGAGAACCTCAGTGGAGGAGAGAATTGAGCAGAATATAAACAATACCCACTTCCACCCTGAGCTGTTGCTGAGCAGGAAGGAAGCATATGTTCAAGATTTATGATGAGATGATATACTTTTTATAAGGTTTTCAAGGATATGCTGACATTGTGTTTATAGAGAGACACTTTTGTTTGGTCATGGGGTGGCCTGGTGAATTCTAGTCCAATGAGACCTTCCTCTCCCATACCCATCTGAACTACTACATTCATTTATATTCATTCAGCTCTTAATCTAGCACCAGCCATTAGGGGTAAAGACAAAAACAAAACAGCCCCCAACCTTAGGTAGCTTATATTCTAGGAGGGGAGAGGTAACAAGCAGCCTATACACAAATACAAAGTATTTTGGGGAAAGGGAGCACAATCACTGGAGGAATCAGGAAAGGCCTCCACTACAAGGTGCTATGCCTTGAAGCTGCTAGGAGATTCCTGAGGCAGAGTTTGCTTTAAGGTATCTTTCATTTCTGGATCTTCCTTCCCATATTGGTTGCTACTACCCCAGGTCAGGTCATTAATCATTTTGAACCTTGGTTAACTGGGGTGTAGTGAAAAGTGCCCTGGACTTTGAGTCCTAAGTCACAGAGATCTAGCATTTCCTAGCTTTGTGATCATGGTTGTGTAATCTAACAGTATTTCATTTTCTTCATCTCTAGGGTGGGGTTCTTAATACCAGTGACTTCTAATGTGTGAATGAAATGAGATAATGTGTGTGATATATTACACATGCCTCCCATGAACAAAATTCTGATCTGTTTGACACAACTAGACTAAGCATCTTGAGGATAAAGACAAAGGACCTGAGAGTATAATGTTGATAGAGGACAGAATAAACATTCAGCAAAATTCAGCAGTCTTTTGAGGCTTTTAAACATTTGTAGAGAAACCATAGATTTTACAATGTTTTTGTTCCCTTTCTTTTTAATAATAAATATCTGTAATCTGATGGCTTCTTCTTGTTTTCCCAAAGAATCACAGCCATTAAAAGAAACATATTGACAGCAAAATTTTGGCCACAAAATTACAAACAGCACTAAAACTTTTGGGATGCCCTACTGGGACAGACGGGGCTTCAAATCAGTCCTTAAATCTGTCAGCCTTGAGTTGGACTCTCGCATTCACTGCAAAGTTTACCAAGTATGCAAACCTCCTACTAGGACAGTAATAGTGATTATAATGTATATAGCCCCACAGAGAAATGTGCTTGGTTTATAAGTAGACAAGTGGATGACAGATTTAATCCTAGCCAGACCCCAGCCCTGAAAAAGAACAGACAAGTTAGAAAATGTCACATCATGCTTTTCTGGGATTTGTTAGAAAGGAAGCAAAACGGAGGACCCTTCTAGCTCAAGCCTGATGGGCCTATGAAAAGCCCATCGGTACCTTAAGAGCTTTGTGTCTGGACACTGGAACAATGACTGATTTTTGTTACTGTGACATCCTGTTATCAGCTGTTTCAGCATGATGTAGTATAATGGGAATTATGAAGAACCCTGGACCCTTTTAGTTCTGGTCTGACACTGACTAGTTGTTTAACCACGGGTTGTTTCCTCAGTTGGAAGATGATAGGGCTAGTTTTTTGTTTCACTTTTCTCCTTGATTTGGAATCTCATTCACATATGCGCTTCCTCTGAAAATCCAGATCCCAGCTCACCCATGTCTTCTGCTCCTGTTTGATTCTCATCCCTGTCTTCTTACAAATCTTCCACATACTATGATGGGGACCTTCCTCTAAAGTCTCATGGCAGGGTGAGTGTGCCAGTTTAATTTGGATTGTCCATTTGTTATTAGCCTTCACTCTGATAGGATTGTGGGACTGACACATTCAGAGTTTGGAAGAGCCTTGGGCAAATCACCTAGTTCAACTCCCTAATTTTACAGGTGAGAAAATGGAGGCTCATTTGAAATGACTTGTCCAAGATCACACAGGTCATAAGGAGCAGAGTTACCATTCAAGTCCCCAGACTGAAAATCAAGTATTCTTTTCACTGCATCAAGTTATGTCCTACCAGGGTGGGGAACCAGTGACCTCGAGGACACATGTAGCCTTTTATGTCCATGGGTGTGGCCTTCTGACTGAATCCAAGTTTTAAAGAACAAATCCTTTTATTCCTGTGAAGTCTGGATTCAGTAAAAGGGCCACACTTGAGAACCTAGAGAGCCACATGTATGTGGCCTTGAGGCCACAGGTTCTCCTGTGACCTAGACACATGAGAAACCCATCAGTTTTTTCTGATCGGAACCAGAATATACTCTTTCCCCAAACATCCCTTATCCTGCTTCTTCTGAACATTTTCATATTGGTCATGGATTGCAGCCTACTCACGTCTACCATGTACTACCTTGTAGCTCTTTAGGTGAACCTCAGCTTTAATTCTTCAGAGGATATGATCTTGAATGACTCGGCCACCATCAGAGCAGGTTGCTGTTGCAAATATGAGACCTTTTCAAAAGAAGAAACACAATGTGTTTATAATAGCTTGGAAAAATGTACAATCTCACTCTTTCATCACCACTATCACCATTCTCAAGATGACTCACCCCAGTCAGATCAGGGATTCTTACTCTGTGTGTATGTTTTTTAAAAATCAGATTATCATTGATTATATCATTCTAAACCATTCTTTGTTTTCATTGTTGTTTTTGTCTTGAAATACTCCTGGGTAGACACAATCTCCCTGCACGTTGGTCTACATTAGCCAACCCATCATTTCCATCTTCTAGGCATTCTAAATGATTCTTTTCAGATAGTTTCTTGGTGGAACTTGTGGCTATAAGGAACCATATTTGATAGAGCTTTCTGTAGGGAGTTAGCAGACTTAGGTTCACTGCTTTAATCTTTTTCTGTTTGTTATTCTGTAATTTTTAGAAAAATTACTCTTTTATTATATTGATTAATAAGGGCCACTTCATAACAAATATGATAATGAAACCATTATCTTACTGACCTTGAGTGACAGTTTGCATCCTTGTGCTTAAATTTCCATTTGTAAAATAACAGTACTATTATGACCTTTCTGTGGGAAACCCACCTATTACCAGTAGGGTAAATGCTTGACTTTTGAGTAGTGGTAAAGAAAGTGACAAAGCTGTCTCCATCCTTATGAGACCAAGAGCAGTATGCCATCTATTTATGAAAGGATGGACAGACTCGGGTATGAAATCTGTCATCCTGAAAGTTAAGAAAGCCCATTGGCCCCATAGAGGGGGAACTATGTACAGCCTCACACTTACTAGCAGAGTTGTCTCAGCAACAGACATCTGTAGAAACAGGGCAGCTGTAGCCGGGTTTTGTTTTGCTTTCTCTCTTTAAGAAAAAGGGAAACAAAAATGAATGCTACTACGGGTAGTCCCCTATAGTTCTTAGTGTGTGCTTTTAGTGGCTACTGCTAGTTCTTAAACAACTTTGCAAAGAATCATTAGATATTAACATTTCCCTGTCCTAAGAACTTGGAAAGAAGCAATCTAGTGACTTCAAGTTGAAGGCCAAAGGCAATGAACAGGAATATTAATTCTCTCTCCTCATCATGGGACAAGCAGCTCTGTGCTTCCATCCAGCCCATTCCTTCCCCATTCCTAGGGCATTCCTTTTTTAAAAAAATTTTCTTTTTGAGCTTATGTTTTAGTTTTTTCTCACATGGTCTTTTATTTTTTTAATTTATTTTTTTCTCAATTACATGTAAAAGCAATTTTAACATTTTAAAAAAATTTTAGTTCCAAATTCTCTTCCTTCTTCCTCTCCCCCTCCTCAAGAAAGCAAGCCATTTTGATATAGATTATACATGTGCAACCATACAAAACATATTTCCATATTAGCTAGGTTGTGAAAGAAAACAGGGACAAAAAAACCATCCAAGAAAAATAAAGTAAAAAAAGATATGCTTCAATCTGCATTCACACTCCATCAGTTTTTTCTCTGGAGGTAGATAGCATTTTTCATCATAAGTCCTTAATTGTATTGGATCATTGTATTGCTGAGATTAGTTAAGTCATAGTTGATCATAGTTGATCATCATTACAATATTGCTGTTACTACATACAATGTTCCCCTGGTTCTGCTCACTTCACTATACATCAGTTCATGTAAGTCTTCCCAAGTCTTTCTGAAGCATTCTGCTTGCCAGTTCTTATAGCATAATAGTATTCCATTGCAATCATATTGCACAACTTGTTCAGCCATTCCCCAGTTGATGGCTATCCCCTCAATTACCAGTTCTTTGCCACTACAAAAAGAGTTGCTATAAATATTTTTGGACAGATAGGTCCTCCATAGGACATTCTTACAGAGATCAGTTCACTAGGTAATTCAGTGAATAGAATGTTGATCTTGGAGTCAGGAAAGTCTGAGTTCAAATATGGTCTCAGACACTTGATAGCTCTGTGACTCAGGGCAAAATTTCTCATCTATAAAATGGGGACAATAATAATAACAGCCCCTACCTCCCAGGGTTGTTGTGAGGATAAAATGAGATATTTGTAAAGTGCTTTGCAAACTTTTAAGAATGTTATAAATTCTTGGGGCTATTATTATTTCATACTATTATTCAGTCAAGAGCACAAAGACTAAGTTGGGCTAAAGGGGCGGATGAGAAATGGCTGGTCACCCAGGGTCATAACTGCTGTAGTTACCCTGGACTCTTTTCTCTCCCTCATTCCCCCCAAAACCATCAGTTGCCAGAATATTACCTCCAATCCATTCCTTTTTTCTGTTAACCCAGAGGCTGCCATAGTTTAAGCCTTTACCATCTCTTGCTGAGACTATGGTAACAGCTGGCTTCCAAGGCTCTCTTCTCTCTCATCCACATTCCACAGAGCTGCCAAAACAATCTTCCTGACACACAGGCCTAATCTTCCCACTTCTAAACTCAAAAAACTTTTAATAGCTCCCTATTGCCAACTTGATCGAAAACAAACTTTTTTCATCTGATACTTATGACTCTCGATAATATGTCTCCTGCTCACCTTCCAAATTGATTCATACATGTATACTACTCCCTGTCACAAATTCTCCATTCCAGCCAAAATGGACTACTGGTTGATTCCTAATCTTAATGTACCATCTCCCATCTCCACATCTTTGGAGAAGTTGTTTCCCCAAACCTGGAATTCACTCCCTCTTCATCTCTCGCAATCTTCATCTTCCTCCAAGGTCTAATCCATATATCTCCTCCTCGGAGAAGCCTACCCAACTGTTTCCAGAGGTTAGTACTCTCTACCCTCTCAATTTTCTTTTTATTATCCTTATCAGTGTACCTGGTCTAGTTTCCCAGGGAGACATAATTTCCTTAAGGGCAAAGATTCTTTTTTTCTGTAGTTGTACACCTCATAGCTAGGAAAACATTTCCTACACAATTGTTTGCTGTTGTTTGAATCTGTAGTCAGAAACATAGAGAATGAAACTTTTATCCCCTCAGCTCACCACGAGTACTTGTTGGCTACTGGAGGCAAGGGCAAAAGCCACGCTGATATTTTTAAAATTCAAAACATTAATTGTATTCTTTTGTTCTCTTAATCCTTCTTCTTTCCATCCTTGAGCAGAGACAGGAACTCTCATTTCCCTTCTTTTCAACAGGACCTTCACTACCATCATGTCAATTAATTCAAGGTGAAAACACTTCTTGAACAAAGCCAAGCTCAAAATGGCAAGAGAGAAGTTTACAAAAATTAAAAAGACACCCCCCCCCATTTCTTTATTAACAGTGCTGAACCATGCCATTTTCAAATTTGTATTTGATTTTCTCTCCTTCGTCAGTTTAGGTACTTTTCAGCATTATTGTTTTAATAGACTCTAGATTCCCATTTTCAGTTGACTTAAATTCTTCTGCTTCTGATTACTGTAATCTTCTCTAGAAGCATTAATTTAAATTTGACCAAGTTGATTCTTATTTCTCTTGACTAAATTAATAGCTTTCTGACATTTTTTGCTTATTTGTTTGTTTTTGTAAATTTCCACTCTCCCAGCTGGCTTTAAACACTAAAAAAATATTAGAGGAATTGATACTACCTCTGTGCCTTTGGGCAAAGCAATGAATCTCCTTGGCCCTCAGTTTACTCATCTGCAAAATGAAGGGGTTTAACTAGATGGCCTCTGAGGCTCCTTGTAACTTTAGAGACACGTGGTCCTAAATCAAATTTACCAATGTTATTGGTTCTCAATTAATGGGAATTCTATAGCGTTCTTTCCTCCTCTCTCCCCAGTCTGATCCATACTCCATTTAGCTACTATTGATTTTCATAAAGCAGAGATCTAATCATGTCATTTCCCTGTTCAATAAGCTGCATTTGCTCCCCATTACCTTCAGGATCAAATATAAAATCCTCCATTTGGCCTTTTGAAGTCTTTCCCAACTCAGCCTCTTTTTACCTTTCTAGTCTTCTCACATTTTATCCCCCTCCACTCTATGGTAAAGTTACATTGGTTTTCATGTTGCTGTTCTCCATGTCTTCAAATGCTGCATCTCCTTACCCCTGTCTCCTGGCTCCCCTAGCTGCCTCCAAGGGTCTGCTCAAATCCCATCTTTCACAGGTGTCCTTTCCCCTGAGTCCCCTTCCCAACCTCTCCTGCCTTGAGATCACATTTCATTTTCACTGTGCATATGTCCTGCACGAACATAGTTATTTGCATTGTCTGCCCCTTAGAATGTGAGCTCCATGAGGGCAGGGACTGCGTTTTTGCCTTTCTTTGCATCCTAAGTGCTTAGCATAGTGCTTGGCACACAAGAAGTATGCAATCAGTGCTTGTTGTTTATGGTCTTTATTATTCAGCTTCTTCCTCTTCAGTCAAATCTCTTATTCCTTCTCCATCTCATTCCTATAGTTCTTATTTCACATTCATTCCTTTTCTTAACTAAAAACTTCCCTCAAAACCAACTCCTGTGAAACATAATTAAATGGGGTACAGAGATGGTAAGTAGAAACAATGCAAATGCCGAACTGAAGGCAATCAAACTTTCATCCAAGCTTGAGTATAGCAGAAAACACTCCCCACCATTTCTTTTACTCGTTCCATCCCTTTACAAGGACAGAATGGTATAATTTCAGAACATACCAGTGGGAGAAAGTTTCTTTTCCAAGAAGGCTGTGAGCTGAAGACACATAGAAGGAAGACATGAAAGAAAGGGCTCCTGGAAGGAAAGGAGAGGAAGCAAGAGTGGAGGCACAGGGGGTGGAATGGTGAGCCCACCTGGGGTCATGAAGGTAAACACGAAACCAAGGAAACTTCTTTATTTGCTAGGTACCGATAATGGCTACCAAATGAGGATGCCTGATGATTCAAGCAGAGATAATATATCCAGGATTACAAGTTTCTCGGAGAATTAAAGCTGATTAATCCTAGAAATTGTCCAGTTCAGCCTCCTCGTTTAAAAGACAAGGATGCTTATGCTATCTTCATTGGTTTCCAGTTCATATAACCAGCTTTCTCTCCCAAAACAAAAACCAACAACATTACATACTCCAACTGGAGAGAGCCTTTCCCCAGACTTCCCCTATTGGAGCTGAATGTTTATAGATTTTTGAAACCCAGTCTTAAGGGAAGGGGAAGAAAGAAGTGGAAGAGGGGAATGAAGGTACTCATTGAGAATGAAGTTCTGTTGATTAGCTGTTCAATTTAGTATGAAAAATAACAGCTAACAGTTCCATAGCAGGTTACAGTTTGCAAAAGAATTTACCTATTTTATAGCATACTGTGCCCAAAGGGTAAGAAAACTGTGCATGCCCTTTGACCCAGCAATACCACTACGAGATCTGTATCCCAAAGAGATCAAAGAAAAAGTTAAAGGATCTATATGTACAACATATTTATAACAGCTCTTTATGTGGTAGCAAAGAATTGGAAATTAAGGGAATGCTCATCCATTGGGGACTGGATGAATGAGTTGTGGTATATGGTTGTGATAGAATAATATTATGCCAAAGGAAGTAAGAGGGGGATAGTTTCAGAAAAACCTGAGCAGACATAAACAGAAGCAAGAGAACATTATACACAGTAACAACAATAATGTACTGATGCTCAACTGTGACAGACTTAGCTACCCTAGTTAATACAGTGGTCCAAGACAATTCTGAAGGACTCATGATGAAAAATGCTATCTACATCCAGAAAGAGAACAGATAAACTCTGAGTACAGAGTGGAGCATACTTTTAAAATTTACTGTATTTTTCTTATTCCCCCTTCCCCAAATGTGGCTAACTTGGAAATATTTTTTGCAGGACTTCACAGTGTAATTGATATCCTATTGCATGTCTTCTCAATGGGTAGGGGAGGCTCTGGAAGTAGTAAGAGAATTTATAACTCAACATTTTAAAAAAATGAACATTAAAATAAATTTGAAAAAATTATCTCATTTTGATCCCCACTACAACCCTGGGAGGTAGCTACTATATTATCCCCATTTTATAGACAAAGAAATTGAGTCACAAAGGTGACTTGTCCAGGGTCACACAGGTAGTAAGTATCCAAAGCTACCTTACACCTTAGGTCTTCCTGATTCTGATTCTATTCACTCTATCCACTGAGCCACCGAACTATCTCTGAATAAATATTTTTCTTTTATATGAATAATTGTTTTTCTTTTTCTATGCCATTGGGAACCTTGGTTTGCTAGAAGATGGGTTTACTGAATATACTAGAAATACACAAACAAGACAAGTTTTCCAAAGCTTTAAAATCTGAGTTAAGGCAAAATGAACCAAAACATTTAGTACTGAAGGCCTCTGTGATAGAGAGGGGAATCTGATTGGGAGGACAGAGACTATGGTCCAAGACCTGGGTCGCACAAGCTTTCAGAAGGCCAATACTGTCAGGATTTGGTGTATTCTAAAGCATAAATCAATTCTAGTCAACTGATTGTAACATTAGGAGAACAATGGAGGTAGCTAGCAATTCTGGATACATTGCTCACCATTATCATGATCACAAGTTATGGCTGTTCCTTAGCTCCAAGTGTACCTCTCTTCTTTCCTGCACAGTTAGCTCATTTCCCTACTTGTTTTTTCAGGTTTGACAAAAGATTTTACCATAGAAAGGAAAGCAATGTGAAACTCCTTCCATTTTCAATTTGAGAGGAAAGTTCCAAGAAAAAGACTTCAAGTTTTGAGGCTTGTGTTTGAGTATGTACAGGAGGAAAGTCTGTCTAATTATCTAGAAATGATAATGACTGGGAAGAGACAGCCTGTTGTAATACACAGAGGGCTGGTTTGCAAGCCAGGAAGATTTGTGTTCTAGTCCTGTTCTTGACACTTGCTGGGCGACCCTGGGCAAGTAATTTGATTTCCCTGTGCTTTAGGTAACTCTCTAATTCAGTGGTTCTCAACCTGTGGGTCACGACCCCTTTGGGGGTCGAATGACCCTTTCACAGGGGTCGCCTAAGACCACTGGAAAACACATATTTCCGATGATCTTAGGAACTGAAACACCCCTCCTCTATCTGTCTCCAGGTGGGTCCACCCACATGCAGCTACTCCCACATACAAGTATTAAAGGGTCAAGGCATTAGGAAGGTTGAGAACCACTGCGCTAATTGCTGAGCTGGTGCTACTCTGCATTGCTCGAAGGAGCTCCCCATCCTCATGAAATCCCAGGTCCAGACCCTCATCCTATCCCCATAAACATCAGTAGCATTGCATCGAAAGGAAAGGAGAGATTTCATGGATTACCTTAAGGTCACCTCTCAATTTTCTGTCTCCTACACGGGCTTCTACAGTTTAGAGACTGAGAAAGTTCACCCGTGAGACCAAATAGGGAAGGGAAATCCCACAACACTTCAATTCTACTTCTTCTCTAACTTGTCTTTGACATTGACTGTATTTCATGTTGTTGGTTTTCTTCAGGGCCTGGAGGGTTTTAAATGCCTAGCTAAGGCATTTGTCACAGAGGCAGTAGGGAGGCATTGAAGATGTTTAACCAAGGGCAACGGTATTGTTGGACCTATATGTTGGAAGTTGATTTTGGCAGCTCTGTAAAGGATGGAATGGGGAGGGGAGATGAAGAGACACCAGTCAGATGAGAGATGTCTCTGGAGAAACTTAGATTAGGGGCTATATGAGGGGAGAAAAGGTGATAGATTTGAAGTAGAATGAACAGGATATGGCAATTGATTGGACACGGGAAGGAGAAGGGACAATCATAGATGAATCTGAGGTTTTTCAGCCTTAGTACTTCAATGGATGGTGTTCTCATCTCAGGAAAACCCAGGAAATTAGGAGGAGGGGCAGATTTGAAGGCAAGGTGATAAGTTCTGTTTTGGACATGTTGAATTTGAGGAGATAACAGGACATCCAGGAAGATGAGTCTATCAGGTAATTGTAAATGTGGGACAGAACTTAGGGGGAAAATGGGACTGGATATATAAATGTAGCAGTTATCTGCACAGAGGTGATAATTGAAACCACAGGAGTGCCTGAGACTGCTAAAGCAGAGAGCATAAGGAGACTTCATGCTATCCATTGGGGGGGGAGGTGATGGGAGGATTGGAAGAGTAGGGGGAGTAAAAAGCTATTAGCTATAATCAGATAGCCAGGAAGTCCAGCCTAGCTGGATCTCTAAAATCTGCAACCGGTAAACTCAGTGATTCCACAAAGTAAGAAGAGATAACTTTTAAGACAAATATATAGACAGATAATCTTGAAAATATCGGAAGAGGGCCTGGAACAGAGTATTGAGGGAATACTCTCACTTTGGAAGAAGGAGTGGAAAGGAGGACCAAATATTTAGAGATCATCTGGGCTCACTCCCTCATTTTACAGATGAGGAACTGACTCTCGGAAAGGTTTAGTAATTTCCCCGGGGTCACAAAGCCAGTAAGAGGCCATGGTGGAAGGTCAATCCAAACCTACCTTACTTCAAGTCCATTAATCTCTCCACTATACCAGTACTCTAGTGAGCATGCTCTGCAAATACTTCCAGAAATGAGTGAAGGAGATTGAGAGAAGAAACAATCTTGGTGCATAAACTTTGCCTCAGAATTTTCTCCATTTCAAAAGCTGCCAAGAAGGCATTGTTCCTTTGCTCCTCTGGTTGTAGCTACCTCTTAGGCCTATCAAAACATCATGATTAATGGATATGTTTCTACCAATCTTAAATCTAGACTTGCCATCTCATCTCCTGAATTTTCAGAGGCTCCCACTCAAAGGCATGTGAGATAGTGGGGAAGAAGATATTAGGAGTAAATCAGAAAATCAACAAAGATTCTCTGTAAGCTGTGAGCTTATTAACTTAGGAAAAAGAAATTATGTTTTTAGACCATATTTAGACATATGTCTTTAAAATATCAATTGCTGTTTCTTTTTCTGCTTCCTTCCTCCTAGGATGGTTGTGAGGATAAAATGAGAGAACATTAGTGAAGTGCTTTGCCAACTTGAAAGCACTATGTAAACATAGTTGTTATATCTTCAGCCATAAAATGTGATAGAGTTTTGTAGAGGAGGCAAAGTAGAAAAAGCATGGAATTTGAATTAAAAAAACTAGCTATGTGACCTTGGGCAATCAATTTCATCTCTCTGAGTCTGTTTGCTGATTCACAAATGAGGGTTTTAATATTTGCACTATATATGCTCACAGAGTTGTCAGGAGTGAAGAGCCATACACAATATGAACGAACATTACTAGAGACAACATTCTGCTACTTTGGCTGTCCAGTTCCTAGAATATTTTTGGAGAGACCTATGGTGTGTGGGGTGGGTGTCCAAGGTAGGCTATGAATAGGAACTTGGAGACAAACACTAACCCTCAATCTGCTATCGATTCATTGCATAATTTTTTCTCTTTGAATTCTAAGGTGAGCACGCTCCACAAATATTTTCAGGAATCACTAGTGTTACAGAAATTCTCTCTAGTTGGTTGAGCTCCAACCCCAGAATAAACTGCAGAAATCTCTTTCTCCCAGGCAATAGTTTAGCTTCTTTCAAGCTCAAACCTTGAAGTGACAGGTTTGGTAAAAAATAGTCTTAATGATCAAGTACTTTATTTGCAGTATCAAGGAATAAAGAAACTAAGATAAACATTTAAATGAGTTAAAGGCTATGATGGAAGTCTCAACAAGAATGACCTTTATATTCTGGAGAAAGAAAAGCTGTTGGTTGAACTTTTCTCTCACTAACTTTTGGAGTTCAGTCCATCTTCTACATGTCCATCTTCTCTCATCTTGTTTTCTGGTCTGTGTGTTCATTCTCATGCATCTTACCTCCTCAAGTGGCATCCCAAAACTTAGAAGAAAATCCCTACCTCAAGGCCATAGAAATTTCTAAAACAAAGCTGAGCTATCTTAAACAAACTGAACTCTTCTCAGAATGTCTGTTAAAATCTAGTCCAAGGATTTTGTTTCTTCTTGGGAAAGTCTCCCAAAATCTCTGTGATTCCAAGATTTAGCAACTTAGGTTTTATTGATGCTTGTCTTCATATCACCATCATTCCTCCTCCCAGCCTCCAGTGACCCCTCCTTTATTTTTATTCATTCATTCATTTATTTTTGCTTTTTTGGAGGGGGAGGACAGGACAATTGGGGTTAAGTGACTTGCCCATGGTCACTAGTAAGTGTTAAGTGTCTGAGGTCAAATTTGAACTCAGGTCCTCTTGACTCCAGGGCCGGTGCTCTATTCACTGCACCACCTCGCTGTCCTGACCCCTCCTTTATGACAAAGAAAAACAATTAAGGAAAAACGTCTGATATAAAACCTTTTTTTTGGCAATAAATAGAACATTCTGTCCTACTGGTTCTACCCTCTCTGCTTCAAGGGAGAAGCAATGTTTCATTATCTCTTCTTTAAGGACCTCCACTAACCTTTCTATCACTCAGAGTTCAACTTCTTTTCAGTTTTTACATTTTCATCCTTTTAGTCATTGTATATAGTTCTGCTTATCTTACCCTGTTCATACAAATCTTCTAATTTCTCTGAAACCCTCATATTTGTAATTTCATACTGCATAGCAATATTTCTTTGTAGCCATATACCATGTTTTTTTCCCCCCAGACATTCATTCACCAATCAATCAACACCCACTTCATTTGCAATTCTTTCCTACAACAAAGAGTCCTGCTATGAATATTTTGGCATTTTTTGGACCTTGGTCTCTGTCTTTGACTCCTTTGGACATATAAGCCTAGTAGCAGAATTGCTATATGAAAGTATGGACAGTTAAAATTTTTTCTCTCAATCCCAAATTGAAGTCATGATCTCTTTTTAGCTCTATCAATAATCTGTCAGAGTGCCTGCCTTTGCCCAGTTCTGCTAACACCAGCCATTCCCATCTTTTGTAATCATTGCCAATCTGCCTCAAATGAGGTGAGTTGTTTTAATGTGCATTTCTTACTATATATGAATTGGAACGTTTTCACGTGTCCATTTATAATTTTTAAATCTTTTCATTTGACCACTTAGTAATCTACTAGGTAAGTGGCTCTTGTTATGCACTTATGTTAATTTCCTATAAATTTGGAATATCAGACTTTTATTTGTGAAATTTGAGGCAAATATTTTCCCCACTCTACCGTTTCTCATAAGTTCTCTTCTTTATTTTGTCTTCACTGATTATAGTCATGCAGAAGCTTTTTATTTTTCTGTAGTGAAATTTGTCTTTTATAATCTCTCTCACCCTTTTTTGGTTAGGCATTCTGTCCTAGCCATTGTTGTGAAAGGAACTTGATCTTACTTTCTTCTGTTGTTGTTGTTGTTGGTTTTTGTTTTTGTTTTTTGTTTTTTTTTTGGAGGGGAGAGGGCAGGACAATTGGGATTAAGTGACTTGTCCAAGGTCACATGGCTAGTAAGTGTTGAACTCAGGTCCTTCTGACTCCAGGGCTGGTACTCTATTCACTGCGCCACCTAGCTGCCCCTGTTGTTGTTTTTTAATGGTATGACTTTTTATATTTAGGTAATTGATTGATTTTGAGCTTACTATGATATGCAGTACTTCCATGTTCTCTGACGATCTGTCTTGTTGCCCCAGAGAAACTTTCTCCCTAGGGTCCCCAATTATTTTGATTAGTAACTGCCTTTACCTACACTTCCAAGAAAAATTCCAGCTGCCATGCTGCACTTCAGTCCCTACTCTCCAGCTATCTCCTACACAGTCTTATGAACCACACCTCTCCTATACCTTTCCTCCCTACCTCTTCCAGTACCATTGTTCATTGTTCCTGAATGAGGTGTGTCAATCCACTCCCTTATGGCTCCACTCACCAACCTAATAACTTTCCAGACCAAAGTGCCCCTTCCTGGACACCACTCCCTTTTGCTTTTCGGAGACCAAGTCTGCACATCCTCCTTACTTCTCAAGACCTTTAGTTTTTATATAATATTTTGCAGGAAAAAGAGCAGAATTTTACCATCACCACCTTCAAGAGTCTAGTAATCAGTTGAAGAATATCACAATGTTGTCAGTTTTGGGATTTTAAAATTTCTAGCTTTAAAAGGTCTAATCTTTGGGAAAATATAGGTATATAGAAAACTATAAAGTCATTTAAGACATTAGAGTTTTGCTAAACCTCAGAATGGAATCCCTCTAGGGCAGTACATTTCTTAGCAAGAAAAGGGAGGAGGTTTTGAGAAAGATTGTAATATTGAAAGATTCCTTACTATGGGATACAAATGCATTTCAGGTCTCATCTTTTCAGAGATTATATTATATTATTATATTATATATATTACATTATATATATTCTTCTGTATCTCTGCCCCAAGTAATACACAAATATGATACCCTATTCCTTCCTTTCTTGTACAGACTGTCAGATTGGTCTCAGAAATTAGGGTTATTTTTTTAACCCTTAAAAATTTGTTGAGACACCTTTTAAAACATCATTGTCACTTCCAAATGACTCCTTTGGCTTTCTCTCCCACCTCCAACGATTAGGAAAAACAAAAACCCAGATTAGCCCATTGGCCATAGTAGATGAAGAAATGCTCCATTCCTCACTGGCAGGCAGGCAACTGTATGCTTCACCTAAACTATCAGCTTGCTGCAGCCATAACTGGTTCTTTTCTAAGAGGTTTGCAATTAGGACACTTTTGAGAGCTGTTATTTCTTTACTCTCAGAATGGCTGCTCACTTAGCAGCTTTCAGTCCAGGTGACTTCCTGCTAACATAGCCATCCATTTTTTTTCTCCTACTATGAAAGTCTTAGAAAAGTTTTCTGCATTGCTTCTTCCTGGTCATGTCCTTGGAGAGCATTTTTTTTTAATAGCATAGCTCATTACTTAGTGTTCTTGTAAGGGATCCACATCACTGACTTAAAGCTGCCTTGGCTCCTCAGCAGCATCTCAGGACAGCTGCATTAAGATTCAACTTAATCTCCATTTGTCCTTTTCATTCCTACAAGAGAAAACCCTGTGTCATCTGATCTAGTGTCCCATATATTTTGTGCATTAAGTGACACTTCAGGATACATCCTGACTTCTTTAAACAAAAGAACTCTCCTGTAGGGTGAAAAGGAAGAAATGGCTACTAATTGTCTGGGCTACTTGGGGATCATTTACACATTGCCCTGGGAATACAGCGCTCACCTCTTTAACTCTGCTGATTGTAAAGTTGGGAATCATCCGAGTTTTTGGGAAGGCAATCCGGGATTATACAGTAAGAGTTACAAAAATATGTGTACCTTTTGATCCAATGAGACAGATAACCTGTGGAGGTTATTGGCTGGAAAAAAAGAGGAGACAATATAGTATAGTAGAAAGAATGATGTATTTGAGGTCAGGACGACCTGAGTCTGAATCCCAACTTAGCCACTTTCTACTTGCAAGATTTTGAATAAGTGACTTAACTGCTCCGTTTCAGTGCTCTTACCTGTACAAAGATATGGTGGCTTTGGGCAATGCTAAAGCATCCTTTCCATTCAAAATCTATGGTATAGTAGAGATGTCCTGGATTCACTCTCCTAGAGGGAGGCTGGCTACATTTCCCCATTCAAGGTTCTAAAGAAGAGGTGTCAAACACATGGTCCATTCCGCAAACTGCATTTGACCCACAACACACCATCTCTCCTATGCCACCTAAGACCCTGGGGAGAATGGACTCAGACAGTGTAACTTTGACGTAGTATATAACTACCAGGTTCACTTCCAAATGTGGCATCACTGAAGGATGGGTGAGTCTACATCTCTGCTACTGTTGGATTGGGTCAGGCAAGTTAATCAGGACTTTGTCCTCACTATCTGTCCTGTCATGGACTTTTAGCTCCTGACTTTCTGGTTGTTCACTCTTCTGGCTTACAAAGCTCACAACATGATAACCATCTTCAGTTTCCTTCAGACATACAACAAGAAGAAACAACATCAGAGCCATGTTCCTATGGGCCTCCTCACTTAACACAGTCAGGCAGTAATGAACACCAGCTTCACTTTGGCCATTTAGTGCCTTCTGAATGCATCCCAATTGGATATCAAATTACCATTTCTCACTCTACATAAAGTTACTCAATGGGCTATCTTTTTGTCACGTGGTTAGCTAACTGGAACCAGTTATGGGATGTCTGTGCATACTCCAAATCAGGGAGCAGGACACTTCCTGTATACATTATCATCTCTTTCCAGAAGTAGTTTCCCCAGGTTTCTCCATGTGAGAATCACTCCTCCAAATTCAATAACAAGAAGATTTGTCTGTTAATAAACATCCCTATTATCATGCTATGTAAAAAAAAAACCTGGACACAAATTAGGTGTTCAATGATTGGGCAATAGTCGAACAAATTATAGTTGTGGGATCATTGACTTAACGTTGGAAAAGACCTTGGAAGTCATCTTGTTGAACCATATTAAAGTTTGTTGTTTAGTTGAATCCTACTCTGCGACCCCATTTAGGGTTTTCTTGGTGAAGATACTGGAGTGGTTTGCCATTTCCTTCTTGGGTTCATCTTACAGATGGCAAAATAGAGGCAGAGTTAAATGACTTGCCCAGGGTCTCACTGCTGTCAGAGTGTCTGAGGTCACATTTGAACTCATGGGGGTGAGTCTTCCTGATTCCAAGCCCAGTACTCTATCCACTGTGGCATCTAGCCCAACCATATTAAAGGTTAAACAGTTGTTAAGTAGCAGAGGCAAGATTAAAATTCGGGCCTTCTAAATATCAGGTAGAGGTAGGAATTGGGCTTGTGATTTCTTTTTTTTTTTTTTTTTTGCTT
>CM053580.1:66291994-66354552 GCA_028627135.1 Pseudochirops cupreus | reverse complement strand
TAGGATGATGGAGGGGAGGGCAGGATGGGGGGGAGGGCTGATGAATGTTCACATTTCTGTAGAGGGACAGGGACAGGGTGGAGAGTGGTTGGGGGGGCAGGATAGGAAGAAGGGACGTGTAATCAGACTCTCACAGTGTGCTCACTATGGAGAGGTTCTGCGTAATTTCACATGTTCAACCTGTATTTAATTGCTTGTCCTTCCAGCGAGGGTGGATGACGAGGGAGGAAGAGAAAAAATCTAGAATCTAAAGTTCCATAATCAAATGGTATAAATATATATCTATATATATATATGCAATTATTATTATTATTATTGTTGTTGTTGTTGTTGTTAACTACATCTAACTGGAACTTGACATACACAGGCACTGTGGTTGGGAGATCTATCCTGCCCTACCGAAAAGTCAGAGGGGTGAGGGGGGAAGACATAGGAGAGAATAGACTGGGGGAGGGGGGATACACTGGGATGGCTGTTTTGGGGTGGTGGGTAGGGGAAAGATGGGGAGAAAATATGTAACTCAAAATCTTGTGGAAATGAATGATGCAAACTAAAATAAAATTTAAAAAAAAATCAGAAAAGCCCAAATTTGTTTTCTGACATCCTCTGGAGCAACACAGAATAACTCACACTTATTCTTTAAATATTCAATGATACCTGCCCCATTACCCTTCTCTTCACAAAAGTAAATATCACCAGTTCCTTCAATCTTTCCTTTAATGTCATTGCTTTAAAATCTCTCTATTATTGTAGTCATCTCCTTTGTATTATCCAGCGGTTTTTCAAGGTCCTTCTTAAAAATGTGATCCTTAGTATATCTAAGTGTAGTTGTATAAAGGAGAAAGAAATAGTAAAAAACAAACTCTTTGGAAATGTTGGTTACTATGACTTAAAAATAACAATAGTGTTTCTGTAACTCCTTAAGGTTTGCAAAGCATTTCACATATGTTATTTCATTTGATCTTAATAACATCCCTGAAATATCATTATTATTAGCCCTATCTTACAGAAGAGGAAACTGAGGGGTTACTTACCCAGGGTCACACAGCCTTACTTACACTTAAGTATCTGAGGCAAAATTTGAGCTTAGATTTTCTTGCCTTGGTGATGGATATGACTCTAGTATTCCCTGTAAAAGAACGGCTCCTTGGGTTTGCTTGCCACTCCCAAGGTATCAGCAAGGGTCTGTAGTTTCCCAACATGATAGAGAGGAATATCAAGTTGCAGAAATTATCGAAGAGTTCTTCATCAGATAAGATGTTCAAGATACTTTCTCACCTCTGCCAGTCCTGTATTTGTGTAGATTTTTAAGTTTTCACGGAAGAGTCTTCTTATATCCCTGTTAAAATGTTTCATTTTTATCAATATTTCCAGTAACACAGTTAGTATTCTTTGCACTGCTAAAGTTGTAATATTCCTATTTTGGCACATTTTCCATATTCTGTATTCTTAGATCTTAAGTATAATTACATATTTAACACCACATTTTATCTATATACTTCTTTATATTCACCTCATATGTTGTTTTATGCAAAACATACATAGGTGAACTTGAATTCTTGTCATTATATAGCTTTCCCCAGTGTCAGATTTAAAAATCTTTGGTGATGATTCTCCCAGAGGGTGGAGGAAGAAGGACATAAGAAGAAATCTATGTGATATAAAACCAAAAATTATCAATGAATAGAAATGAAAAAATAATTTTCATTAATTTTTTCTCTAAAATTATGAAAGTCTTTCCAGTTTTGTGAAGAAAAGCATATTCTCCATACAAACTATTTGATTTGTTGAGGATTACAATGTTCTAGTAAAGTAAAAATGGTGCTAAAAGGAACTTTTAGACCTTATTAATAATAGCAAAGGAAATGAAAATAATAGAATAGATCACATTTATCACATTTTCCAGGTGCAGAACTGAGAAGCCTGATTATAATCAAATGAATGTATACTAAACCAGATTGTTGTGAGGCTTGGGTTTTATAAAAAATACTATTATAGATTCTCCTAGAAAAAGTCCTATTAAAATTTTACACGTTAACTCTTAAGTTATTATAGATATATGCATGTGGTTTCATGATAAGTCATGACATATCCTACATATCTGTCTACATAATAGCTTTGTATTCTATTTAAAGTAAATCTCTATGTGTTAGCCCTCACCTTCTGTATACAAGGTAGAAATGAAGAAAAAGATCAGTGAAGTTTTAACTATACTATACTTCCAGGTTTCTGTGACTTGCTACCTTAAACCATAGTTCTTTCCATACTAACGTATTTTGGCTCTTTGGTGAGAGTTGCTGAAAAATGGTAATTAGAGGTAACCAGACAATAAACATTTCTTCCTGTTGTGTTAGGGAGAAGGATTCCAGTCTTCCTGAGCCTGCAAGAATCTTACTAAGTGATTTGCCTCACTATCCCATTTCTTTTTCTCCAGGTAATTGAAGGAAAGCTGGCTCCTTTCTTGGGAAAGGTCATTAAATTTGCCACCTCACATGTGTACAGCTGCAGCCTGTGTAGCCAAAAGGGCTTCATCTGCGAAATCTGTAACAATGGAGAGATCCTTTACCCTTTTGAAGATATTTCAACAAGCAGGTACAAAATACCTTGTCTTACAAAGTGATAGTCAGATGTCATGTATTCAAGTTTCAGTTCATCCACATTTTGGTTTTCTCTAGCTGTAGTGAGCCAAGGTTTGCTGAAATACGTTATCTCCATCCTTAGCCTATATATGTTCTATTGGATATTGGGTATTGTTTCATCTTCTGGTTTCTCACCATGATTTCTAGTCCTGATATCAAAATGAGATAGCAGCATTAAATGATATTTCCCACAAAATTATTTTTTTATGATAATTCAATTCATTTTTAATAGTGAAGAACTAGGTGACAATCTCACCACCTTTCCAGACCAAGTAGCATACAGGGACAAGTCACCATGGAAGAGGTAGAGTAAACCATCCATTCAGTCAAGACTAGAAATGTGTGAGCTTTAGAAAAATAAAAGGAAAAACCTTTGAATGAACAGCTACAGGATTTATTTTGTTCTTTACCATATTGTCCCATAGATGCAGCACAGTATAACAAGGAAAATTTGAAAGGCACAATACAAGTTGCCATGGGTTTGTTGTTTGTTTTTTTTTTTTACTAAAGTAACATTTGTGGCAGCATAATGATGCTAACTACTGGGTGAGAGCTTTCTCCCCTATACGTGGTAGCAAAGCGATTATGATTGCTTTTCTTGAATCAGATAATAATCCTTATTATCTTTCCTTTCATCCTCCAGAACATAAGATAAATACATTGTGAATGCACATGTTTATTTATATATTCCCAAATTTACTCCAGAGCTCAATAATACAACACAATAATTCAACACAGAAGGTAAAATATAGAATCAGAAAGCGTTTAAGCATATATAATGTAGCTAGAATATAAAAGCTGACTGAAGGCTACCCTGATCACTTCCTGAACTGATGAGTCTTCACAAACAGCCTTTCAAAGAGACTCAACCACTCCCATCTTACTCTAGCACCTCACTCTCCACATCCCAGGCGCAGGTCTCACTGTATCTATCTAACCCCCTATCCTGTGACCTATGATAATGGCCAAATTAACCATGGCCTGACTTGACTTGTCAACTCTGGTCAAAAACACTCTGCTTGCAGCATCATCAAAAGGAGTGACACGAGCACAAAACCTGTTGACTCAAAGAAAAGGAAGCTTAAAACAGCACGAAAGACTTTACAGGTATTGAATATCCTCTCATCCTCCCGTTTCAGATATTTCTCTCTAGATCTAATTTCTTTAAGCTTTAAGAATGTTTGAGTCTGAAGGAATCTCGCCAACCCTTCCTGGAATTCTGAGTTGATAATACTTTCCAAGAACTATTGGAGCTCCTTTGGTGTTCAGCTTCCAATCAAACATCAGGAGTATACTCGTTTTAAAAAAGAAGTTTAAGAACATAAGGAAATAAAAGCACAAGAAGACAGACGACAGAAACTTGCCCCTGCATACGAGAGCTGGTGGAATAATAAAAATGAAAACTAGAGGGATGGAAGAATTGCTAAAAACAGCACTATATAAATTCTTGAGAATGAGCAAATTAACTGAATCACAGATTGATCATCATTTGTACTTAAGGAGTTGTCTGAATTTAGCATTTTAGGTCATTAGAAACAGACTTAAAACCTTTTCAGCAGCATACCTAAAGTTATTCTCAGTGGTATGACTGAAATTCATTAAACCATGCTTTACCAAGAAAGTGCTAAAATTTCCAAAAATATTAGATGAATAGCCTTTTAACAGACTTTGGAGCCCTTATTTGGCTTCATGTCATTGGAGCATGCTCATGGTAGCCTTTTATGTTGGTTCAGCATTCTACTAGGCATGTCATGTACCCTTTTTCCAGAGCTTATAATTCAGTCACTAACCACCTTCTTTTTCAGGAGAGTTAGTAACTATTAGTTTCATTAATTTTTCACTTCTAATCATTATAAATCTTCAATATAACTCCTGGATCATGCCCCTGATACCATAGTTAAAAATCACATTTAGAAGGAACTACTAAAAATCCTACCTTGGAAACTGTTAATAACATGCTTTTTTTTCTCAAGAAGATTACATGCAAGTACATTGCTAGTACGAACAGGGAGCAACTAAATTAATAGATTTCAAGATTTTTAAGTAAAATTAAATATTTGAATCTTGAGGTATGTCAGCTATTTAGCCCCAAGATTACCTTACCTTGACCTAACATAAAATAGAACATCTTTTCAGAAGCCAAAAAACCACATTACAAATTTAGAACAGGAAATAAATAATCTGCTAAGAATTAATAATAAAATCTTAAATCCAAAAGGAATACAAACTGAGTACATTTGACTGGATTAAAGATACAGGCACACTAAATTTAAGAATTGTTCATGAGCAAATTAGTTGTATCAGGTTGGATAGTTCAAAAAAAGAAAAAACACATAGAAACCAATATGACACAGAATTGATGTCCTTAAAGCCATCTTGTTGCTAAGCATGTATCCTAAAAATTTCTACAGTTACTGTTCTCCTCTAATTCCTAAAGACTTCTGTCTGTTTATACTAGGGATATACTTTCCACCCCTATGATGCTGCCATCCCATGAGTCCTGATGCCTAGCATTTCATGTAATACCACAGCAATTCTCCCTAAGAAAAACTTGGAGAATATACTGAAGCAAATTCTGTTCCATTCTGTCTTGCTTACGTGAATTTCCTTATTTTTTATGTAACTCTTAAATCATATTCCCAAACATGGGAGTCAATATACTTCACAACTGTCGAACACTTTGTAATGCCCCCAGTTGGATTTGAATACATATATGTTTCTTAGCACAACGTGTGGTACAATGGAAAGAGTTTTAGATTTGTAATCAGAGGACCTGGGTTCAAACCTCATCTCTACCACTTTCTACCTGGGTAACCTTGTCACTTAACCTCCTGACATCTCATTTGCCTCATCTGTAAAATGAAGGGATTAGATGACTTTTAATATCTTTTTCAACTCCATTTAATTTAATGGGCACAAAAGAAATGCTTTTTTAAATATTAATTCCAGTTCCCAAAAGCCCTCAGTGGAAGAACCAAATATGTCTCTTTTAAGGTTGCTAGAAAATCCAGGATTTTAAGAAATGTTAAATAAACATGTCACGAGACAGTTGAACTACTAAGTGATATATTGGAGTGGAGAGAAGGAAGCAGCAATTTATCTCCTAAGAAAGACGGGCTATGTGAAGAGTGAAATGAGTGGAGAGCCAAGAGAATGTTACATACAGTAACAGCAATATTGTTCAAAGAGTAACTGAACAACTAAGCTATTGTGAGTAGTGTAAATATTCAAATCAGCTACAAAGGACCTATGAAGGAAGATGCTATCCTCCTCCAGAGAAAGAACTGTGTGTTTGTTGTTAATGTGAGATACACATACATACATGCACACATAAATGTACATATATATATATCTATATACACATACTCATATATCTGTGTTAGATGGTAGCCTTCTCTATTATGGGGTGAGGAGGGAGGGAGACAGCTCAAAACTTAAAATGTAATAAAAAAATTAGTTGTTTTTTTTTTTAAAAGAGGAGTTATGGTCTGTATCAGTGAAGAAAGCAATGAAGCTCCCTCTACTGAGCTTTTGAATTATGAATCTTTTGAAGTACTACTGAAGCCAAATAGACTTCCCTATGAATGGGGAAACTTTTTAAGCACTGTAGTAAGTTGGATGCTGTACACAATAAATGTGGAATGAACACTGTAGGCTCATGTGAGACCCCAAGCATATACTTTGATGTAAAGCTGAATTGCCCTGGGTCATCTGTAAGTCTTTTACATAGTAAGCCTAAAGAAGGGATTCTTGACCACTTTGCCCCTCTGGCAATCTGGTGAAACTTAGGGACCCCTTCTCAGAATATTTTTAAATGCAAAGCATAATAATATGTAGAAAGTCATTACTGTGAAATACAGCTATCAAAAAAATTTTTTAAGTTCATATACCTCAAGTAAAGAACACGTGCACCTCTAGACAGTGGCACCTATTTACAAGACTGCTGACCAGTCCAGTAGAAGAATTTGTTTTGATTGGCAGCATCTTTGTTACAAAGGTTTTGTTTTTCTTTCTCTTTTTTTCCCTCCGGTGGGGCACAGGACAGGAAGAAGAGAGAGGATAGTGATAGGTTTCCCAAAATAGGAAAAAGAAGAAAAATGTGGTTATTGAAGCATTTCTTAAATGAACAAAATAATAATTGCTAGTACTTTATTATTTCATTTGATCCTCACAACAAATCTATAAGGTAGGTACTATTATTATCCCCACTTCACAGATGAAGAAACTAATGCTGAAAAGCTTAAGTGACTTACTCAGGGTCACACAGCTAGTTAAGTGTCCAAGGCAGGATTTGAACCCAGATCTTGCTCAATCCACTTCAGTGTGAAGTATACTTAACAAAGAATCTTAGTTTTGTGTACAGTTTTTTTTTCTGATCTACACCATACATAGAAACAATGATTTTAGTTGGTGTTAAGTTCAGAATTGTTTAAAAGTATGTTTAAAAACCACTGACCAGTGTTAGGGATGTAGCTAGTTGCAATGTAGCAGAATTTTTCTCTATACAAAACTAAGTGGCCCTTCCCTTCATATGCTTGTACCAAGGACCTCAGCTTCATTAGCAATACATTCTTGCCATAACTAATTGAGCTAACCCAAAACATACCACACCCAGTATTTCCATGAAGGATATGTCAGTTGAATGTAAACATTTTGATATGTTAGGAAAGTGACCAAAACTGGTTACAGAAATGTGTGATTGGACTTGTGTAGTAAAATCAGGCTTAAATTCTCTCCCAGGGGCAGTTAGGTAGTGCAGTAAATAGAGCACCGGCCCTGGAGTCAGAAGGACCTGAGTTCAAACCCAGCCCCAGACACTTAATACAAAAAACTAGCCCTGTGACCTTGGGCAAGTCACATAACCCCAATTGCCCTACCTTCCCCCTCTAAAACAAAACAAAAAAAAGTCTTATCATTAAATTCTCTCCCAGTGCCCCACTTTCTACTATACTGCTCTTCCCTTTTTCCCTTGTTCCTATTTTTTTTACTGTGGTGCTTTACAAGTGGGAGAGCCTCCCAGATAATCTAGCATCAAACCACATTATCCTCATCCATCCAAAATTCCTGAAATAGTGACTGAATCCACATTGAGCATTGAGACTTCTCCTGGAATGTAGCTGACCTTGGAATTGCGATGCCCAGGCATTCTGCACCATACTGTAATCTCCCCTACCTGCCCTGCCCAGGAGCACCATGATAATGAGCCTGCTGGAGCACGGACTTTGTTCTTTGTCTTGGCACCATCTGTCTTTATTTAAGTGCTCTGTACAGTATGAGAGCTAGCAAATGGCCAATTGTAGTAGAACCATATAGAGACTGGTTCGGAATAGGAACTACCTTGTAATGTGTTGAATGTCCTTTCCTTCCATAGGTATAAGAGTTATCATTTGCTCTCCCTCTCCTACAGCTAAAACTGTAAAGTGGCAATAGAGAGATTTTCCTCCCCAGGAAGTTCTCTCTGCTGATGAAGTCATAGGCACCTCTCTCTATCCCTGGTCCTGCAGAACTGGGCTCAGCCACCAATGGCACAGCACGATTAACCCTCAGACTTTTCACCTTCATTTATTGATCTTTTAACCAGCATCCAGGGGATAGAGAAAGAGTAGAGGAAGGTACACAAATGGGTTTGGTGTAAGATTGTTGTTACTTGATGGGATATTTCTAAAACTATTAAACTCTAAACTTGCCATAAACTCTATGATAGATCCTTAATGTTTTGGGACAAGCTGCTTTCTGCAGTTGTGTTTTGAAGGATCAGCCCAGGTTCAGGCAAGTAATTTTTAGAAAGAAAAGGAGGTTGGAGGGAGGAAGCACAAGAGACCCTGCTTAAAAGCTGGTCTTTTTTCCTTTTGGTCCCCTTGTTTGCACAGCCTTCATTTTTGTCAATCCTTGGGCAAACAGAGTGAATACCTGGATTATGCCCTCATCTGGGCTTGAATACACATACATTACATACCCTTCTCTCACTAATCAGCATGACACATTCCTTTGTTAGTAAATGGTTCCAAAACAAACACAATCAGTGCACCTAATTAGCAGGTTTGTGGGCTGTGCTTGGCAGTCTTGTTACATCCTGTTCAACAATAGAGAACAACAGCCTCCGCTCTGTCAGGCTTAAGAAAGGGAGAGCTCCCCCAAAGTTATAAGCTTTTTTTAATGATATTTCCTTTCTGTGGCTTTTCTTGGGAGACAGCCACTCAGCGCATATTGTAATGAGGTGCAGGAGCCTAAAAGCTGCAAAAGGAAAAATTGGCTCATCTTTATAATTACTTTTGCTGCCTTACCATTTTTTTTCTTCCGTTTGTTCATTCTTCTCCTCTCTCTTTTCCTACTCCTTTCTTTGAGAAGTATAGGGGAAAGAGCACCAAATTCTTCTGCAGTCAGGCCTGGCACCAAGACCCGTGTTGATGTCTCCTGGCAGTGTGTGTGACCTTGTGCAAGTCACTTATGCCCTCAGAAAAGCCTCAGCTTCATCATCTCTAAAATTGACATCTTAACAATACTAGTACTTTCTGACTCACAAGGTTGTTTTGAGGAAAGAACTTTGTGAATTCTAGCATGCTACATAATGTTGTTATTTACTGTTCAGCTTGTTGTGTCCTAGCAGGCTTTGTGCTGTATGTAGTTACCATGTTCAAGGAGAACAAACATTATCTGACTCAGGGGATGTCCAGCTGCATGTAACAATAGGTCATATCCAAACAGGTCTCTGCTGTATTCAGATTAGGACTGAGCCCAACCATGTTTGTTCTGGTGTTACCTATTACCAGTGAAGGATCTGCTCTGGACAGTTTCTTACAATGCCAGCTGTTGGCGGTTTAGTTTGTCTCAGAGCTTAAATTTGGCTTGTGAGACATTACCTTGGCCTGGTAAACCACTGATGGCTGTGTCAGAATGCTTCAGAAGGCTTGCTGACATAGTTGATGTTAATAAGTCCTTCAAGACCAGTATGACCCTTTATACCATTATCATCTGCTAAATAAGATACATTCATCAAACAGTTCTGCATTTTGATGCTGCCACTGCATTTCTCGGAGTTTTAAGGTACTTTGTTATTTTAATAAGAGAATATCATCTTCATTTTCATCTTTATGCTTAGATACATATGCAATTTGTTGTTGTTGAGTCATTTCAGTCATGTCCAACACTTTGTAAACCCTTTGGGGTTCTTCTTGGAAAAGTACTGGAGTGGTTTGCCATCTCCATGTCATTTTACAGATGAGGAAACTGAGGCAAACAGGGTGAAGCGACTTGTCCAAGGTCACTCAGTTAGTAAGGGTCTAAGATGATATCTTAGATGAGTCTTCCTGACTCCAGGCCCAGCAGTCTAATTACTATACCACCTAGCTGCCATTAGATACATATAGGCTTGTTTTTATTTTTAGAGGGAAAATATTCAACTATAAACTTATTTTCCAATAATTTCTGAATCATAAACTGAATAATTTAGTTTGGGTTTTTGGTTGGCTTTTAATTATCCCTGCCCTTAAGCCAGACATGGAAAGAATTTACATGAAACAGTATTTTATGTTTGTACAGTATTCAAATGGCCACATAACTGATTGAAGATATTGTTGTCATATGCAAAATGTTATGATATTCAAAATTATTTGTTAAAGAATCCCTGCTTAGATATTCATTGCAGAGGCAACCCAGGAACTCTTAATATAAGATCTGTTCTTGGCAGTCATGTTGTGACTACAGATGTGGTAGCACAACTCCATCATTTAACAAAACTACTTAACAGACTTTTGACTACATCCACAGCTCTGAAGCCTCGAGATTATAACACAGCAAGGATAGTGACTCATTCATTCAACAAGTATTAGTTGAGTACTTACTGTAAGCATAATCCTGTCTGATACTAGTTTTTTATTTACCAAAAACAGTAAACTTTTTCAGGGACTATGTCCTTTTTCTTCTTTGTACCTCCAGGACCTAAAATAGGACCTTACAGAGTAAATATTTGTTGAATTAAACTGAACTATCTAATATTTTGCATTTATTTTGCACCTAATTTGTTTCATGAAAACACATTCTAATTGTCCCCCATGCTACTATCTCAAAAGTAAATGGCAGCTGGTTAAAGTCTTCAAATAAATGGGTGTGTCTTTGGTAATTTTTAACAGGTTTCAATGAAATTGTTATATCCAGAGAGGTTACAAGACAGATATGTGATTGAGTAGATAGAGTAAGACCTACAGTTCACAAACCTACTACTTACTGATACTTTATAACTATAGAGATCATGAAAATTTTGACATATTTTAGGTACAGATTTTATAGCAAATACATAGAAACCAAGGGTTATTTTAAAACTTATACTAGTTATTTCAAACATGTATTTTGTTGGTACAAAAACGTCATGCCCAAAATTCAAGCTTAGCTGAACAATATTTAATAATTAAATTATCATAACATCATTTTGGTCATCTTTTGGTATATGCTTTTTCCCCTTATGAGACTGTAAATAAGTAACTTGACTACACAATAGGGAAGAGAATGAGTATTTACCTTTCCATACAAAAAATGTTGACTTTTCAGACTGAGCTCTATGTTCTGAAATGAATAGTTTAATGTTTTAGAATTAGAAGTTAAACTTAACAGCCTGGTTACTCTTTCCTTGAACAGAATTCAAGAAAAACAATTCAATGATGGTGTGTATGTGTATGTGCAATTAAATAGTATTTATTAAGTAGCTTAGGATATATCAGTGTAAAAACTTGAAATGCCTACCTTCTTGGAGCTAATAGTTCTTGAAGAGGCAAATCTATTTAAAGTCATATATTAGCTAATGGATATGTAGATTTTTTAAGCATTTAAAGATATAAGAGCATAATAGTAGATATTCATAATAGAGAAGCTTGGAAATCAAAACATGAAACTTTTGAACAAACTAAGACCTGTTTTGTTTTTCTTTTTCTTAAAGACTAATACAATCGATCAACCACTAGTCAGCCTTATTAAGAAAAGAAGGAAAATCAAATGATCAAAATTTAAAATAAATAGAGTGAATCCAATACAAAACATAGACAGGAAATAGTTATCAGAAAGTTTTATGTTTAGTTATATGCCAAGAAAATTGATAAATTTTTTTAAATGATGAATAACTACACAAATATGAAATAGGCAAAGTAACAAATAAGAAAGAGAGGTCTAATACAATTAAATTTCAGAAAAAATAAAATGAACAACTCATAAATTAATTACCTGAGGGGAAAAAAAAGTCTAGACCAAATGGGTTTACAAGTAAATACTGTCAAGGTTTAAAGAATAATTAATATTAGCTGTAGACCATATAAAATACTTGGGAATCTATCTGCCAAGATAAACCCAGGAACTATATGAACACAATTACAAAACATTTTGCACAAATAAAGTCAGATCTAAACTGGAGAAATAATAATTGTTCATGAATAAGCCAAGCCAACATAATAAAAATGACAGTTCGGCCTAAATTAATTTACTTATTTAGGGCCATACCAATCAAAATGCCAAAAATTATTTTACAGAACTAGAAAAAATAATAACAAAATTCATTTGGAAGAACAAATAGTCATGAATATCAAGAGAATCAGTGAAAAAAATGTGAATGAAGGTGGCCTTTCAGTACAAGGTCTCAGACTGTATTACAAAATAGCAATCATCAAAACAATCTATTACTGGCCAAGAAATTCTTATTATTAGATCAGTGGAATAGATCAAGTACACAATACCCAGTAATAAATGACCATAGTAATCTAGTGTTTGACAAACCCAAAGATCTAAGCTTTTGGGACAAGAACTCAACATTTGACAAAATTGTTGAGAAAATGGAAAATAAGTTTGGCAGAAATAAAGCACTGACCAACAACATCTCACACATATACCAAGATAAGGTCAGAATGGGCACGTGATTTTGACACAAAGGGTGATATCATAAGCAAATCAAGGGAGCATGAAAAATTTTACCTGTCCTATCTATAGGTAAGGGAAGAATTTATGACCAAACAAAGGAGAGTATTACAAGGTATAAAAGGACAATTTTTGTTTCATTAAATTAAAAATGTTTTGCATGTGGGGAAATTTTAAAGAATAATTAATAGGTCTGCTACATTCATCATTCTTGGAAAAAAAAATAGAACGAGGAACTCTGTGCTTTTGAGACAAGCATGGGCCTGATACTCAAATTAGAGAAAGAAAAAGAAGAGAAACAGAACTATAGGCAATGTCACTAAAAAGCATTGATATAAAAATTTTAAATAAAATCCTTACAAGGAGTCAGCAGTAATGTATCCAGAAAATAACTTACCATGAGCAAGTGATACAAGGATTCAGGGATGGTTCAACATTAGGACGTCAAATAGCGTAATTAATCATGGAAAGGGATTTTAGTATGGTCAAACATTTCTAAAGCCAACAGCTACCAGTATTTACAATAGAGAAATAATAGAAGCTTTCCTAGGATAAACATGTAAAACAGAAATGCTGGCCATCACAGTTAAGACAAAAGAACCAAACTAAAGATATAAACATCCTCAAAGAAGAGATGCAGTTTTCCTTATTTATAGGTAACATGATACTAAACTTGGATAACCCAAGATAATCAGTGAAGAAATTAGTTGAGATTATTAATAGCTTCAGATGCGGAGTCCACAAAACCATCAACATCTCTATAGAGCACTAATAAGTCAGGTACTTATTCAGCACTTACTGTGTGCTAGGAATACAAATAGAGACAAAAACAAAGATAGCCCCTGCCCTTGAGGATCTTACATTCTACTGGGAAGACAGCACATAAAATGAAACTGAAAAATACGGCAAGGGAGGTTTCCTGACGGGGGCATGGTAGAGAAAAAAGTTCAGAAAGTAAGAAGTGGGGCCAGAGAAGAACGGAGGAAACATGGCGTGCCAAGGGGTCCTTCCTCAGAATGCAAGTTCCTATGAGAGGAAAGGGCCACAGGGGCAAAGGGATCTTCTAGGATAATAAAGCTACTGGGTCATGGTAATAACACAGCATCTTCTAGGAAAAAAAGGATGTTAGATAGAATGGAGAAAGAGCTTCAGAGAAGCTGGAGCAGGGCCCAGAAAAGGAAGAAATTATAGTAAGAGGATTCCATTCAAACTACAAAATGCATAAAATATCTGGGAGTTAACCTACCAAGACACATGCATAATTTATATAAATTTACAAAAAACTCTTTATAGAAAACAAAAAGACTTAAATAATTGGAGTAGTCACTGTTCATTATTAAGACTAATTGCCAGTATAATAAAATTGGTTATACTACCTAAATTTATTTACAGATTTAGTGTCCTATCAACCATATTGCCAATAGGATACTTAATAGAACTAAGCAAAACAAGAACAATTCATTTGTACAATTTCAGGAGAGTGACTGGGGGAAAAAACTTCTGAATGAAGGGAATATAGCATTACCAAACCTCAAACAATATGTAAAGCAGTGGTCATTAAAACTGTCTGGTACTGGATTTTTTTTTAAGTTGATCAGTGAAATAGACTTGATAAGCAAGAATCAGAAGACATTAGCCATTATTTGGTAAACTCAAGACTATAAGTTACTAGAGAAATTAATTCTGCTTTAAAATAAGAACTGCTAAGAAAACTAAAAGCCAATTAGGAAGAAATTAGGTTTTTGACCAGCATTTTATTATATATTTATATTAATTATTTATTTTAATTGTTTATTATATTATATAATATAATGCTATATTATATAATTAATTAATAATATATTATATTGATTATAATTATATATTTATAACATATTCTCCAATTAAGTTTAGAAAAATAACAACCATCATACGTGGTTGCCATACAGATTTGTTTACAGAAAGAGAGAGGTTTGTGGAATCATTGTCACCAGAAATTACAAATAGGTAATTTTCAAGGAATCTAGATTTATCGAATGTTACAGATGTTGCAAGGAAATAGAAATTTAGCCCAAAATACCTAAAAAGACAAGATCAATTAGCCAGAATTATACACCAAATACTTGTTTATCTGTCATAAATTAACAAATGATAAATCCTCATACTGCAAATAAAAATCTGGGAAGACACAGTAATACACCATTGTCAGTGCTATGAATTGATCTGTCCTGATTACTGATTTGGAATTGTGTTAAGAAAAGTGACTGGCATATATGGGGTGTTCAGGGAGGTAGGAGGGGTTGCCAAGCCCTTTTCAGGACTGCTCATTCATCTTTGGTGTCCATCTCTCACCTGTGGCTACAAGAAGCTGTATGTACCATGTGCAGCAGCCACATCTAGCTAAAACTATCTCAGCAGATGGGCTAACCCAGGTTGAGGGTAACTGACAGTCCTCCAGCCTATCAGTGAATTAGGGTGTGAAGCATGTGAAAACTTCCCCAGGCAGATTGGGCAGAAGACAACAATTTTTTCCAACAGCCATGAAGGAGGTTGAAGCAGGCATTGTAGAGTGCTTAGAGCAGGCCTGCATAGCCCGCCAAAGGATTTCCTCTACATTTTCTTCTACATTTCCTCTACATTTTTTGCGGGCCACCCGAAATCCTTTGGCATGCCACAAGCGGCTTACACAGCAATCTGGGTCATAGCCAGTCATTCTGAGTTTTGTCTTGCCACTGGACTTCTGATGACTCCAGAAAAAAGAGTGAAGCTGTTGACTTTGCCAGCTCTACCTCACTTAAATCCAATTCATGAACTAGCACGTCAAGACCTCACCTGTGATGTCATTGGTCCTCTTTGAACATAAAGGATGACCAAGAACAATGACACTAACAAAAGTAACTAAGCTTCATACCCACTACTGGGCACAGTCTCCAAGGTCAAAGAAAGAAACGAAAGTCCACTACATACCAAAATATTCCTAGCATAGTCTGTGTCCCTGCTGATCCTGTTTTGTCTCCTTGCCCTCATACTCTCCAGTAATGGGGCTCTTCTTCCCTGGACCTCTACGTAAAGTCAGACCTGAGTCAGCTTTGAGGAGCCTGGCTCCTAATAAAACTCTGGAGTTAGAATTGTTTCCTCATCCTCTGGCTCTTTATGCCACTCCCAGTGTACCAGGGAAAATCACTTAAAGCTTAGCATTTGATTCATGTCCAGGATCTTTCCAAAGAGAAGAGTAAAAAAAAGTATTCAGGGCATACTATGAATCAGGTCTGGGACAACTATTTATTTCCTCTACAATTTCCTAAATACCACCTAAGTTTAATTGCAGAAACTTGTTTTACCTTGCAAACCCCACCCCCAGCAGTAGATAATGAAGAGGGAATCTTTCATGGTGACATATTCCTGTATCTCCCTTTTCTCCCCCTGGCCACATAGCAGTCCAGTCTCCTAATAATTATATTGTGAAAGAAGATGCCTATATACTTTTTTGGTATTCTTTAAAGATGGATGAAAAGATTATGACCTCTGCAAAGGCTGTTTACCCCTCCCCCTCCGGGGATACTTCTGTGCACAGTTACAAAATCTTATAAAGCAGTTTTGCTGATGAGAAATATTGAAACTTAACTAACTAGTTAGATAGTTCAGTTGCTTAGATCATGGTACTCAGAAGGACAAGTTAAAATGAAGAGACTGGATCTCTTGTAGAACGTCAATTTCCAGATTATAGGCACCATGTCCTTCTTTGTCTTGGTCTTTCAAAATCCAGCACAGTACCCTACACATGGTAGGCCCTTAGTAAATGTTTGTTGAATTGAATTGACTGGTTAACTTTGCAAAAAAAGAAAAGCCTGTTCCATGAAGCCAACCAGCTATTTCACAAACATGTTTCACCAGTGGCCACAAATGGAACTGGCAGGGAAGGTGATTTAACACAAAATCTGAACCATTACCAAAAAATTAAAATGATGTTACTACTCCTGGCAGGGCATTAGGGAGTGGCCTTTAGAAAGAATGGAGAAGATAAAGAAAAAAGAGAGTCCTAAGAAAACCAGACTAGGGAACTGGAAAGAGTATATTCATTAGTTTAAAATTGTGTTGTCTCAGGTCTCTTCAAGTGATGTCTTTACACATTGTAACATATTGCCATTCAGTTGATATTGCTTAGTGCTTTAGGGGCAACACCTACGTGCACTTATATTCCAGAAGCTAAAGAATGGGAATGAGTTGTTATTCATCTCTTTTTTTTTTTTTGGAGGGCAGTTGGGGTTAAGTGACTTGCCCAAAGTAACACGGCTAGTAAGTGTGTCAAGTGTCTGAGGCCGGATTTGAACTCAGGTCCTCCTGACTCCAGGGCTGGTGCTCTATTTACTGTGCCACCTAGCCACCCCTGTTATTCACCTCTTGAGATGTCCCAGTTGCTTGTCTAGTTTTCTCTGAGAACTTCTGGGTGACATCATTACACCAAACAGGAAACAGAAGGAAAACGTCATATAGATTAATTTGCATAGGGTCTTTTACCATGTTAGTAGCAACTAGGGCTCTGTTACTGAGTCTGGCAATGTTAATGCTCTCCTCCTAACATGACTTGCACATGCTCAATTTTTTATACTTCACATTTTTCCTTGGCATTTTCTGGTCCTTCACAAAAATGACATAAAGAATTTTGCTGTAGGGGCAGCTAGGTGAAGCAGTGAATAGAGCACCGGCCCTGGAGTCAGGAAGATCTGACTGAGTTCAAATCCTGCCTCAGACACTTAACACAAAAACTAGCTGTGTAACCTTGGGCAAGTCACTTAACCCCAATTGCCCTACCTTCCCCCCTCCTAAAAAAAAAAAAGAAAAAAGAAAAAGGTTTTTGCTGTATACACAGACATATATACTACAGAGTCAAACTAGTACCAAGGTTACCTTTCAAAAATTAACTAAAATCTAAAATTTATTTTCCATTAAAAATATAGTGAAAACACCTTTATTGTATTCCATTTGAATAATGGAAAATAAAATATACCCGTACCCCTGACCTTTTTACCCCCTTCTTAATAAAGGAAAATTATAAATAGCAACTGTATAAGATTTTATTTTAAAATATTAGCATAGTTCAGATTATTTTTTATCATTTCACTCAGGTTCATTTATAAAATCAGCATCATCATTTGCATGATACTATCTAAAAGTTGGATTTCACCATAATGAATTATAGTATGTAAATTTATAGAGCAATGTCATAGGAGATGGTATTAGGTCCCTTGGGTTCAAAAATCATTTCTATGCAAAATGACTTCTAAATATGTATGTCTTCTTTCCTAAACTCCATTCCCACAACACTCTCACTATTGAACATCTCCAACCAGTTCTCAAACTCAACACATACAAAACTGAACTCATTATTTTTTCCTTGACTCTTCCCTCTTCCTACCTTTCTTATTTCTGTTGAGGGTATCACTATTCTAGTCACCCAGGCTTGGTATCATCTTCATTTTTCTATCTTCCTCACCCCCAAAATCTAATTAAATGCCAAATCTTGACAATTATACCTCCACAGTATTTTTCATCTTCCGCCTTCTTAGGCCCTTATCACTTCTCACCTGGACTGTTGCAGGCACCTCCTAATTGGTCTCCCTGTCTCTACATCTCCCCTCTTTAATTCATTCTTTGCAGAGATAAGGATAAAGACTGGACCTGTGATTTCACTGATATTGGGAACTCCTAAGGAAACATTCTCTACCAATTAAAAGTTGGCACTTTCTCTGTAACTTACAGTCTCAGAGTTGCCTGGAGCACTGAGAAGTGAAGCACCCTGCCTGACATGGGTACATGGCAGTGGCAGGGCTTGAAAACTGTTATTCCAGAAAGAAAAAAAGTCTGACTACATCCAATGTACCGCCCAGTCCAGATCCTAGTAGCTATCTAATGATCCTCAGGATATGCTCCTTGCTTCCTTAATAAGGTCAGTGATTGGCTCACAATCTTCTTCTTCACAAAGTTGCCCTCACACTATACTGATGCTTCCTCTAATGTCCTGACTTCCCAGCTCCTCAACCTACTTCATACTCATGACCTCCTTTAAAGACTCTGCTTCATCCACACATAGATATGGCCATGCTCTTAATCTAATAATTACCCATGAGTGATCAACCACATCCATGTTCACAAACTCTGAAATTCCTCTACCTGATCATAATCTTTTATCATTCCATTGCCTTATGTCTCCAAATCCTGTTTTTCATCCTCACCATAACCTCTGATCCCTCCACCCCTCAGTTCTTTCACAGGTCATCACAAGCCATCACCCTTGCACTGGCTACACTGATCTACCTTTCCTTTCAGCTGAGCTCCTCACTGTCTTCTGTACTCAAATCCTTGTTATCCTATTGCAGGTCACAGATTGTCAAAATTCCAATGTTTGATTAATACCACCACCCACCTCCTATGTTCCTATTCACATACTGTAGAACAGAGCTGGAAGAAATCATGAAACCATGCTGACTTGGTCTAATCTCAGCTGGGCCCTCACGGTAGCAAAGCAATCCCTTAAACCTACCTTACTCACCAGTTTATCTTCCAAACATTCTTATCTCTTCTCAGGCCCCCTACACCAGCCTACAGTCACACATCACCAGCTACCATCTGCACATCTCAAATTGGATGTCTTGTAAGCATCTCAAGTTCAGCATGTCCAAAACAGAACTCATTAGCTTTCTCCCTAAACTCTCCCCTCTTCAAAATGTCCTTATTTTTATCAAGAGGACCACCACTAAAAAACAAAAAAGAGAACCACCGTCTTCCCAATCGATGAGACATGCAACTCCTCTCACTCTACGTATCCAGTCTGTTGTGGTCTTGTTCACTTTCACAACATCTCTCCTCGATGTGTCCTTCTGTCCACTCTTGCTGTCATCACTGTGGTATAGGCACTCATCACCTCCTGATAGGACCATTGTAAAAAACTTTCTAATTGGTCTTCCTGCCTCAAGCATCTCCCCACTCCAATCTGTCTTCCACTCAGCTTCAAAGTGGTTTTGCTAAAATGCAGATTCCCCTATTCAGTAAACTAGTGGCTTTCTATTACCTCTAGGATCAAATGTAAAATACTTTCTTTGACATTTAAAGCACTTCACAACCTGGACTTTTCCTGCCTTTTTAGACTTCTTACACTTTATTCTCCTCCAGGTACTCGACAGTCCACCAACACTGGTCTACCTACTGTTCCTTTGGACAGGTTACCCCATCTTCCAAACCCTGTGCAATTTTGCTGGCTCTCTTCTCATGCCTGGAATTCTCTCCTTCCTCACTTCTGTCTCCAGGCTTCCCTAGACCCTCTAACTGCTGTACCTCATCTCCTAGAATACCTTCTGGTTGCGTTATCTATATCATATGCATACGTAGTTATGGTACATTGTCTTCCTTATTAGAATGTGAGTTCTTTGAGATTAGGAACCATGGTTTTTTTTTTTTTCCTTTCTTTGTAACCAGGGTGCTTAGCACAGGGCCTGGCACATAGTAGATGCATAAGAAATGCTTGTTGACAGACCGACTGTCACTGTCCATGAAGCTACCTCCAGGGGAACCCTCTTACCCAAAGGATAAGATACAAACCTCCCTTCTCTCTAGACCCAAATCCATCTCTTGGGCTTAGTGCACGTGACTTTCCTTCATGCATTCTCTGTCCTGCACAAACTCTCCTACCTACTGTTCCCCATACAGAACATAGGATTTCCCATCCCCACATCTCTGCTCAGGTTATTTCATATGTCTGTGTTCCCTCAATGCCTTTGCATCTGTTTTTTTTTCCCACTTTTCATGTTCAGGTTTTTCCCTTAACGGAAATTATGGTCTCTGAGAGCAGGTGCTGCTTTGTCTTTGTCTTCCCAGTGCCTAGGACAGTGCTTAGCTCTTTGAGAGCAGGAACCATGTAGGCATTTGTGTAGGAAACTTTGGTGCTTAGTGAGTGAATGGATGAATGAATTGACATAGTACAAGTGGAAAATTTCTAGAATCAAATGACCCTGTCTGGTTAAGGAAATAATATTTGGGGCTTTGGGAGTAAGATATAGTCTTGGCCAATGAACATGAATATAAAAATCATTAAGACCAATGCTATTCTTTCCTTCACTGATTTGTATCCTTTTTTCTTTCCTTTCTAAATTCACCTAACTTGTTCCTAAGCAACTCCAGTGTTCATGCTGCTCATGCACATGCATCAGTCACTAATTACCTCTGGGGCTTTTGCTTTGTTAAATGAATCCAACTTTGAACATGTTCTTTTCCTTGCATCTACTAATGTGACTTGGACTTTCGAAGGGTAAGAATGGGTTACCGACAGTTGAGCTATCCACAATCTCATATGTATATGTTATAAAAAAGAGGATTATAAATTGTTTCTCATAAGGAAACTTGCTGCAAAAACTGCACATTTTGACTGAATTTTTAAAGAATTTTAGATTAGATAGGTACATTAATGAAAATAAATGCATAAGGGGTGGCTAGGTGGTGCAATCAATAGAGTACCAGCCCTGGAGTCAGGAGGACCTGAGTTCAAATGTGGCCTCAGACACTTAACACTTACTAGCCATGTGACCTTGGGCAAGTCACTTAACCCCAGTTGCCCTGCCTTCCCTCCTCCAAAAATGCAAAAAAAAAAGAAAAGAAAAGAAATACAAAAGTCACATTTCTTAAAAATCTACATTATACAAATAATACTCTCTCCAGGTGGAGCAACAGATTTCTAAGTGGCTTATAAACTTTAAAACTTCATTTTACATGAGAATATTACCCATCAAGGAAATGGGCTCACTGTTAAATGGAAGAACAAATTGGACCACATTTGGGAAATTGTGTAGTGCTTTTGATGACCCCTGAAATCTCTTCCCTGAAATCATAGTCCGTCTTTTATAAAAACCAATATTTATCCAGTGATATATCATGCCTACAAAGCATAATCTCCAAAGTATGAAAGTTGTAGGTCCCCCAAAAGGCAATGGTGAAACATGTGATGGGCATGTGTAGGCTGCATCATATTATTGACAAAGAACCTCATGGGAGATATAGGGCAAGACTTATTATCAAAGAAGTGAATGGCTGCAAAATGATGTGGGCCAGCCATGTATACAGAACTAGGGATAACAGAAAGAGCCCATATGCTCTACTGATGACCACAAAATGCTAATAGTTCTAAAGGAAGCATTGTACAGGAACCCCCTGTGGAGTAATTATTGGAAGACCTACTCAGGCATTGCCTAAGATAGGAAGGCATTGAAGGATTGCTACTATGCACTTGGAAGAAGGCGCCCACATCTGTAAAATCACAGATCCATTAAAGTATTAAAGTATTTCCATAAATCTAGGATTCCATAATATGTTCCAAAATTGCAAAAGCAAGAGAAAACATACCTTTGGTTCCTCTGTACTTTGACTACTATTAAACATTGTTATCCCCCTGTTACTCTCATTGAGAGAGAAGTTACTCTATACTGCTAAGGTTTCTTACTGGAATAGCAGCAAAGACTAGATGTCTCATAAGTTAACAAAGTTAAGAATTTAAGAATTCAGAATTGGCCTGTGATTGACTTGTGAAAGGAAATATTAAAATGGCTTTCTTCTAAATACTTTTGTTTATATTGTTGTCATTTTTCAGTCATATCCAACTCTGCCCGCTTGGAGTTTTCTTGGCAGAGATACTGGAGTGATTTGCCATTTCCTTCTCCAGCTCGTATTACAGATGAGGACCTGGGGCAAACAGGGTTAAGTGACTTGCCCAGGTTCACACAGTTTGTAAGTGTCTGAGACCAAATGAATTCATGAAGTTGAGTTTTCCTGATTTCAGGCCTAGCACTCTATCCACTATGCCACCTAGCTGTCCCTCTAAATATCTATTCCGTTCATTTAAGGCTATTGTGATTTCATGTACACAAAAAGCTATGATTTTATACACTAGCCCGTTAGTTAAGAAGCATTTACGGAGCACTTGTCTATATTAGAGCTAAAAATGTAGGTGAGTTAATGTAACAGTAGGAAAGAACAATTAATGAAATAATCCTTGTTTGCATTCCATCCCTAATGCTGAGTATTTAAGTAAAGATTATGTGCCTTTGTCAGAAGTATTGACTGAGCTTCCTTTCCTAATTAGAAAGGTAAAGTCCTATGAAATCCAAATATACTTTCATTTATTTGTGATCCTTAATGATCTATAATCTGAGCAGAGCTACTTAAACAATTAGCTCTGGGAATTAGATGTAAATAGAAGGATAATTAATGAATTTGCTAATTTTCCTTCACTGATAAGGAAATTAGCTAGGATTTGATTGCAACAGTGTTTTTTTTCCTTTCAAAATCCTTTCAGGAATTTTGTGTTGGTTCTAAATTTTTTCAAACCTTTATGGACAAATAAATTTATATAAATTCTACTCTCTCAAGTATTCATTTTCTTCTATCCAAAGAATAAATTTGAAAGTAAATTAAACGTCCACAGAAGTAACAAAAATAATGACCCAAATTCAACTAACTTTATACCATTCTGGGGCCCATGATATCTGCTTGGGAGCACCAGACCCCTGTTACCTTCGCCTCTCCTGTTGGCTGACTTGGGGCTATTTTATTGCATATGCAAAAATAGAGAAAGGTTTTTAAGTTTGATTAGAGAGAATATTAAACGTGTACATTATTCCCAACACTCAATCTCTTGTCCAAACTGAAATGTTCTTTACCCATGTGTAAATCTGTTCATTAACTGTTACCACAGTCACTTCCTTAAAAGTAATTAAGCATTTCAGGATTTTTGCTGCATCCTTCAGTACTTCCAAAGTTTTCCCCACTTTATCTGTGCTTCCTCTTCTTGACCTTTCTCTAAATTCTCAGCTGAGGCTTTTTTGTTGGTAAATCATGTTTGAGCCTTTTTCTCCCCCTAGCTCTAACCTCAAAACATCTTACATTAAATTACCCAGCCATTTCCTGAACTATTTTTAGTGAAATGACTGTGTACACACGGGCGCACGCACACACACACACACACACACACACACACACATGCACACGCACGGGCATGGGCACATGCACACACACACACACACACACACACACACATCCCATGGTATCTGACTGTGATTTATTCTCTAGATGCAAACCATAAAGTGACTGTTCGTGGCTTTATGCAAAATATGCAATATGTAAAGACTCAAAACATGCCCTCGGTGATAGAGACTCTAAACAATCATCTTACTTTCTTAAGAAAACAAGCAATAACTGGAGCAACCTGTGGCTCACTATTTAATAGTGATACATTAAACCACCCCAGACTGCCTGGTCATCTCCACTTATTTCTGAACCCCACCTTTTCTTTATGGTTTAGGAAGGTGTCAATCAGCCAAACACCATGCACCTTGGATACGCTTCTAAAACTAAATACTACGTTTCCCTAGCCAAAGCACTGACCAAACTTAAACCCTCAATTTCAGTCCAAGCAAAATGTCTGGAGCCTCTGTTGGAACCAAAAATAAAAGCTAACAATTTCCCTGTGGTAGGAGAAGAACAAAAGAGTAATAAAGCAGGAAAATCCTAATGACTTCAACCGAAGGCAAAGGTCTTTGGGGTAGCATTTGGGTAGCATTTTCTTGTGACCAGTAACTTAGTGATGGGCAGTTAAACTCTCATCAGAGTGCAGAATAAGGCATTCAGTTTTGCCTCTAATTGGTCTTATATCATCAGGAATCAGCAGCAGGAAACACCATAACCAGGAATTCTTGCTGCTTTGTCGTAATATTGGAAGAGATGCTACAAGTTACATTACTTAGGATCATAAGTTTAGAACTAGAAGAGGCCATAAAAATCACTTAATCTACTCATTTTATAGGTGAGGAAAATTAGTTCCTAAGAGGCAAAAAGCCAGCAGAAAGGAATGAAAAAAGGAGATAGAGTGCGGACTGTCAGGAATAGTGAGGAACTCATAGAAAAATGAGCAAGACCAGAGGAAGAAGAACTAGAGTATTGGGAGAATCTACCTTGACCATTACAATGGAAATTTGCCCAAAGCAAAGTCTCCTTTGATTAGATCACCAAATTAATAAATTCATGAATTCCCTTTCATTCTGGGCTTCGCTCTGTTGCATAGCTACAGACTGCTTTCACCCTTTTCTCCAGCCAGCTCACAGATGTTACCATTTCTTTACAAGGTAGATCAAGTAGCTTGGAATGGATAGATCAGTATAAATCAGTATAATAAAACTAAAAACACTGGATATACAGATGAGTTAGTTCTGTGATCTTTGTGACAGAGAACAGCATTACATTAAGTCAAATAGAGACTTCTTCCAAGCTGGGTTGATCTTTATCTGCCATGTCAAAGGACAGCAGAGAGAGAAGGCAGGTGGCCACAGGAGGTATTATCACTATCCCCAGAGCATGCTGAGGCCATATCATATATAAAGTAGTATACCTAGATCCTCATTTCAGTTGGTCAACAAACACTTATTAAGGCCTTTCTATGGGCCAGGCTCTGTGCTGGATATATAAAATAAAAAACATGGTCCCTGCCCTCAAGGAACTCACATTCTAATGGGAGAGAAAATATCCAAGTAACTCTGTACATCAAAATATTTAGAGTAGATGGAAGGTAATTTTAGAAGAGAGTGGGTTTGGGAAGGAGGAAAGGGGAAAGCCCAGAAGAAGCCTTCTATGAAGGATAGGATATGAACAGTTTTGAAAGATGCCAAGAAAGCTAAAAAGTAGAGGTGATGAGACAGTATTCCAGATACGGGGAACAGCCAGTGCCAAGTTAGAAGAGAGATTATTCTGTGCTAGGAACAAGCGGGCCAGTGAAGCTGAATGTAGGGAAGGGAAATGTAGGAAGATTAGAAGGGTCAGAAAAGGCCAGATTGTGAAGGGTTTTAAATACCAAAATGAGGATTTTCTATTTGATTCTGGAAGTTAATAGGGAACCACTGGAGTTTATCAAGTAGTATGGAAACATGGTCAAACCTACACTTTAAGAAAATCTCTGAGATTATAGTAGAACATTGAGGCAATAACACCATTTGGAAGGCTCTTGCAATAATTCAGACAGAGAATGATGAGAGCCTATTCTAGAGGTATTGGGAGAGGTTGTGGCTTTCCCCTTACAAGAAGGATTAGAGCAAAGGCTGGATGACCACTTGTCAGATAACTTGTAGAGTGGATTCTGGTTTAGGGACGAATTGGATTAGATGGTCTCTGAGGGTACTTCTAATGCTAAGATGTTGTGTTTCTGTGCATAAAAATTCAGTTGTTTTTCATGAGATTAAAAAGTTCTGTGATGATTTTCCTTTTAGCCAGGCATTTCAACTGACTTTGGTGGTTTCACAATCTACAGTTGTGACGAGGAATACAGGACAGCCATGCTGATTACTAATTCACTTTCTCAATCTTTTTAAGCACCTTCTCTGATTGCCCTATAATGCTTTTCCTGGAGAGATTAAAAATAGTGAGTCGATCAGTGTGTTAAGGTGAAAACTGAATAACCACTTGGTAGAATTTACTCCATAGCGAATATTCCTCCCTGTGGTTTAGTCATCTGTAATGCTGAAAAGTAAAGATACACGTTCTTTGTGTTCTGTGGTACAAAAAAAAATAATAAAAGCAAAGATGCAGAGACAAAATGACTCAGAAGTGAAGATACAAGAAGGTCAAGCAGGAACATCCCTCTGTCTGAGGGCATCAATCAGCAAATTTGGTTCCATGTTCTAAATAAAGTTCCTTTAAGTTGTGCACAGTTGTCATAATCAGTTACAGTAAAACAGACCATTCTGAACTGAAAGATCGCAGTGTTCTGGGTAACAGTGATTTTCCCCCTGTAATTCTGCGTGCATTGTTTGTTTTGCGAAATGAAGCAGGTTTTCCAGTTGCCAATCAGGGACTCTTAAACACTGCCAAATGTTTAAGACTATTTTTAAGGAAGAAGAAAAAAACAACCAACAAACAAATCACTGAATTGAAAAAGCATGAAAACATATGCAGTGCTCTATACCTGTGTGCCTCTCACCCCTCAAAAGAATAAGGAGAGGTATCTTCTGATATCCATTCTTTTAGGACCATTCTTGTTCTTCATAATTTACTTTCAGTTGTTTTGTGGTGGTTCTTTCCAATTACATTATTGTATTCATTACATATAATCGTTGGGTTTTTGGTTTGTTTTTGTTTTGTTGCACTTACTTCACTGTGCATCAGTTCGCATCTTTCCATGCTTCTCAGTATTCTTCATAGTATTTCTTACAGCACAGTAATGTTCTATTACGTTTATATGCTATACCATATTTTGTTTAGCCATTCCTCATTCAATGGGCATCTACTTTGTTACCACAGAAAGTGCTGCTATAATTGTTTTGGTGTATCTTCTTATCAAGGAACTCCTTGGAGTATATGCCTAGTAGAATATTTGAGTTGAAGAGTATGGATATTAAGACAGTTCCAAAACATTCATGATGGAGAATGCTGTCCACATTCAGAGAAAAAGCTAAGAAGTCTGATGCAGATTGAGGCATATTATTTTTGCATTTTTTCGTTTTTTCTTTCTTGAAGTTTTTCCCTTTTGTTCTGATTCTTCTTTCACAACATGACTTATTTGGAAATATATATAATATGATTGTACATGTATAACCTGTGTCATAACCTTGCTGTTGGGGGCAGGGAGGATTGGGGAGGAACGGAGAAAAATTTGGAAATCAAAATCTTATAAAAGTGAATGTTGAAAACTATCTCTATGTGTAAATGGGAAAAAAATACTATTAAGTGGAGGAAAAATAAAATAGCATAATATCCAAAAAAGAGTATGGGTATTTTCATCCCTTTATTCGTATCTCTACTTTGTATTTGCTGCCCCGTCCTTCCTCAACTCCACTGAATGAGACGCCTTCCATGCCAGCAACTCCTGGTGTCCCATCTCCATACTCCCTCCCTGACTTCCCTGCCTCCTTTTGTGCGCTGTCTGCCCCTGTAGATTGTAAGTTCCTTAAGGGCAGGGACTGTCTCTCTTTTTATTAATTTTAACCCCAGTGCTTAGCACGGAGCCTGACACATAGTAGGCACCTAATAAATGTGGATTGGATTGGATAGTTGCTTTGCAAAATGGTTGTTCTAATTCATAACTACACTCGGTGCAAAGGTGTGGAGATCTTTCCACAGTCCTCCTCATACTGACCGTTTCCATCTTTTGTTATCTTTGCCAGTTTGCTGTTTTAAGTTGCATTTGTCTTATTAGTGATCTGTAGTGCTTTTTCATATGGTTGTTACTAGTTTTCTGTTTCTCTTTTAAGAACTATTTGTTCATACTTTTTCTTCACCTATTTTCTTTCTGAATTCCTTTTGATCTTATTTGTTTCTGTTAATTGTCTTGGATACCAAACTCTTATCTGAGAAATTTGACAAAAAGATTTTTTTTCCCATTCAGTTTGTTCTAAATGTCTTCACTTTATGTGTACAGGAGCTTTTCAATTTTGAAGAATCCTTTTTAATACAGTATTTACCCAATATTTTCCTCTGTTCTATGAATTCATCTTTTAGGTTGATATGCATGTATGTGTGTATGTAAGCAGAGCACAGCAGTGTTAAACTTTTTGATGCACAGTACTTCTTAAATTTCACTTGATAAAATTTTCTCTCTTCTTCTCTCCCTTTTGTTTTTCCTTCCATATGAAGAAATGGGTCAAGTCGATAAACTCTGAGTTTGGGAAGGTCCTTTGTTCATCTTACACATTACACTGTTCATGCTGGGTTACAAATTGTCTGAAAAAAGAATTTGATTCCATTTTGAAATCACTCATTTTTATCTCTTAACTTTTCTCAGTTACTGACCTTTGGTCTCAGTTGCTGACCTTTGGCTCACATAAGCAGGTGTACTTGGTCTTGCCATCACCCTATGGGTGTTCATTGCACCAGAAATTTCTGATAAGACTCAATCTCCCCATTGACTGGGGGACTTTGCTATCAGTGAAGATAAGTGAGTGGCCCTAGAAGAATACAGAATTATGTTCTTTATAAATCACTGACTAGCCCAGTGGACTGAGGAGGGGAAGGAGAAGGGAAATAATTTGATAAAGTCACCATTAGTGTCAGCTTAATGATAGGAGCTTGCAGAAGTGTAACCAAAAAGCACAAAGCCAGTTCAGCTTCACTAGGTACAGACCCTTTTGTGGGTCAGAGAGCCCCTCCCACGACTGAATTTCTGCTAGTACCAAGGAGACAGAGAAACACGAGACCACCAGACTCAGTCCTTCAACCTAATAACAGAGAGGAAGAAGGGACACAAAACTGATAGGCAGCTCAGAGAAGAACCCATTCCTTACTGGGAAAGGGGTGAGAGAAGCAGATAATCCCTGCCAGCGCAGCAACATTGACCAGCCAAACACCAGGCTCAAAGGACGGTAGGTCAGTAATTAGGCAGTCCTATAAATGTGATTATTCTGATCATTCTCAAAGACAGCTAGGCTTCAGCACAGGGTAAGGGAGGGAAAGCCAATATTAAACAGCATGGTGCAAAGAAAACAACCCTGAACCCTAATTCAAATACTGCCTCTGGCACTGACTGACTCAAGGGTGTTCTTTGGCAAATCATTGCCCTTCTCTGGGCCTGAGTTTCATCATGTATAAAACAAAGTTGTTGGGGAAGATGATCTCTGAAGTCCCTTGAGCTTCAACACTGTAGCATTAATCAAAATTAATGAACTTTTGGTACTTTGCCACCCATTTTATAATATTAAAAACTAGTGGTCAGCTCCTCCTCTGCTGAATCAAAACTGTGGAACTAGGGAGAGCCCCACTAGTCATTGTCTTGGGTTTTTTCCAAGGGGCTTCATGGTTCTTTGCTTGCAGGTACAATGCAGTCATACTCTCAATCCCTTCGTAGGGAAAAAAGCAAAGATCAAGTATGAAATAATGCTTCTGGCTGACTTCAATGCTGCCATCTTTCCCCAATCGAAAGGCTGCGGAGGGAGCTCTGTTAATTCAGCTGGCCAACCTTTGTATAATCATCACATAACACTGCTTTCAGGCCAGTCTGGTGACTTTTAACTTAGGTACTGTTTTGAAATCTTTGGGGGAAGAGAAAAAAAGGTTGTTGGTTGGAAAAAATAATATGTCTGGAGATGTCCATGGAAGAAATATCACACTCTGTGGCTTTAGATGCCAGAAAAAGTAGCTGTTATTAACCTTCGTTTTTTTTTTTAAAAGATATTTCAGTTTTCACTTGGGAACTTAGTGGTATGAAGGAAGCCAAAAGTTAGCGAGGTACCCAGAAAGCATGACAGAGAAGTTCTACATACAGGTGTTTCCTCGCGATGATAACTTTACCTTCTTTTCATGAAATGGGAGAGAAAAATGATTAAATGAATCTGAAAATTGGAGTTCACCTGAAGCGGACATTCCTATTCTGGGGTCATGAATATGTTTTTAAAAATATTTTGATAAGTGTATTTCAATAAAATTGGTTTCCCCTATTAAAAAACCAAACAAAACAACTAGTGGTCAGTACCAGAGTCCTTTTCAGTGCCATTAGTGAGCTTATTTCTCGCTTGTATAAATGTTCATGCCTAATCTGGCAAGTGTATGGAATCTGTTCATGATGTCATAGCCCTTTACCCTGCTTACTAATTCATTCCTCCAAGGCCTGCTGAGGTATACATAGGTGAGTAAACACCCATCACTAAATGCAAAAGAACACTAATAAATGTATTTTATAGATAAGGAAAGTGACATGGAGAGAAGTTTAGCAGATAATGGCATTTCTTACCAGGCAGCATGGTAGAGTCTAGACTAAACTGCTGGACTCTGAGTCAGGAAGATCTGGCTGGGTGCAAGTGTGCTTCTGTCACATTGTGACTCTGTTTCCCAGGGCAGGTCATGGAACCTTTCAGTGCCTCACACAAGCAGCTCTTTGAGACTAAAGAATACAGAGTATTTGCAAGGTTGCATTAATAGGAGTTTCCTCACCAGGAATTCTCTGAATCAGAGGTATCAAATTCACGCACCAAACCAGAAATAAATGTGATTGGGAAATGTTTAAAGACATAAGTGAAAATACAGTACAACATAGATAATGTTAATTTGTGGCTTTCTAAGTCAATATACACCCCCTTGTTTGAACACAAGTTCAAACCAATATATAATAACTGGTTTTACGTATTTATGTATGTGTGGCTATAGATAGAGAAAGAGAAATAGACCTTTGTATATATGCAGTATGCCCCCCAAAAGTCTTAGTGAAATTTTATGCTTTAGTAGCTTATCAGATTTTGGTGAAAGGACATAGTGCATATCAAGAGAACAGGGTTTCTGTTCTAATTCAGTTAGGAAAATGTGCTTTGGGGAGTCTAATTAGCCATTCCATATCCTCTACTTAGTGATATAATCCTGCACTAAAATTACAGCCTGATGCATCATTGTGGTATGAAATTGAACTCAATTCTCAAAGGCTGTTTCATCAGAGAACAAACTCTGGTAGGCTGTAGCACAGCAGGAAATGTTCAAGTACGAGCATCTAAAGATCAGCCTAGCCAAGTTCAGAAGGAATCAACCACAAGGTTAACACAGAAAAGTTGGCCACAAGGTTAACAATGTTGTAGGCATCAGAAAATCATTAAACAATTTAGTATGGCATGTATGTGGGAGGGAGGGGGAGGATAACAATAAGCATTGGTAGACACTAATGAAACCAAAGGTCCTTGAAGTGTTTAAGTAAATAGAATGATATAATAATTGCTTGCTATTTTTATAATATAGGAGATGGTGCTCATTAAAACAAAAAACCATGAGCTACTCAAATAATTGACATTTTCCATATTGAAGGTATTAATCCTCTGTTGTTGTTCCACTCTCAGTTAAGTTCCTCAGCCTTGCTGGGGTGAGGGTTATTTTGTTTTTGTTTTTGTGAATTTATTTCACCTGTGTGTTTTAAGGCTTAGTAGTATGAAACCTTTCTTATATTGACTAGTCATCAACATTTTTAAGGTTGTAAAACCCTAAGAGATTGAGCTATAATAGATAAGGCTTTCATTTCATTGATTATTTATTCAAAAATCCGTATTTCACAAATGAGCTGTTTAACATTTTCTATACTGTGTGATGGTTGAACCATCTACATTGAAACTATTTACAAAAAAATCCAACCTGTTTCTATTTTAAAAATAAATAGGAGCTTACTGTTTTACTGTCAGTTTTGCTTTGAGACTTGACCTGGTTCAAATTCAGGGTACCACCTTTTTTATACATATGAATTAGGTTAGACATCTTAAAGGGAACATAAAGCCTAAAGGTAATGCATGAAGTGGAAAACAGACTTACTGGTGTAGCCTTAGTAATGATTAGGCAGAGACTGAAGGCAGATTGTGTACATGCATATGTGTGTGTGTGTGTGTGTATGTGTATGTGTGTGGTAAGCCTTATTTAGCACTAACTGGCAAAGACAATACCTCCCCCTGGAATGTCCAACTCCTTGATCAAAGCAAGATAGAGCCCCAGAATTGTAGACCAGGGATCTGATGTCATTCTGATGGGAGGCCTGAGGAATAGAGCCCTTCAGAATATAAGTTCCTTCTCCTTCATTTTAGCAATGTCAGGTCTTAGGTTGCCTGGCTTCTTTCCCTTAAAGAATAAAAAGTGGGAGCAAAGCTCAGCTAGTTCAACAGTTCAGCTATACTAATTGGAATCTAATCTGACAGTCGTTATCACTGATTGCTCTGCCTCTGATTCGTAATTCCTTTGGGGGCTGGAGAATTTGGAGAGTGAAGAGGTCTGAAGAAATTGACTAATCCACCATCTTTTTGGTCATATAACTTAGCCACATACACAATAACTATACAAAACAACACCAAAAAGAAGAGGAAGTCAAATTAAATTTAATGACAAATCTTGGTCCTGAAGAACAGATAAGAGAATACCTGTCCCTCTATTCTATAGAGAGGTAGGGCACTAAAGGTATAGAACTCTGCATATTTTGTCACATGTAGTTGTTATGTTGGTCAGTTTTACTTAACTGCAGGGGTAGGGACCTATCCTGGGAAATAAGGTATCACAAAATAAAGGGCATCAATTAAAAAAAAAATTTAGTAGTGTCAAGAGTGCTAAAGCCCAGGATAAATCGAGACTATCAAGGAAAGCTGAGCACAACCAAAAGGGGGTTTTAACTCTTCCAGGGGATAGAGAAAGATCAAATAAAGTATAGGACAGTGATTCAGGATGGATAGGATGGTGATAATAGAGAATGGAAACAGTGCAAGAGCTGTTCAGCTCTTATTTTTTTTTTCTGTTTTGTCTGTCAAGGAGAATTTTCATTGGACAGAATGAAAGGACAGAACAAAAATAGATAATAGGGAATTGATACACAAGGTAATTGGGGAAATGAGAGAGCACCTAGCAACCTTCAGTGAGCTTTTGAAATTCTTTTTCCATCTGGCAAATTTGGCTTTTTAAGGCATTCTTCTCCTCATTGGCCTCTCGCAGCTGCTAGAGCTATTAGGAGGCTGCTGTCTCTATAGCACCCTCTTCCTTCCCCTCCCACTTTGGCTCACTAGTCACACACCTCAAGACCACCATTCAAGACATCAATCCAGATCCAGACAGGTTAATGCAAGAGTGCTTAGTCTCTGAATGGTTGCTTGGCCCCCCTGTGATCTGCAGGCCAGGAGCTCTGAAGCAGCCACATGGCGGCAGCTGCAAGGCCACCGCTTCCGCCGCTTCTGGCTCCGGGGGCAGAGGTCCTGACCTGCTCCTCCTTCCCACCCAAATCCAGCCAAGTTCCTCTGACCCTTTACTTTGTCTTTAGCATTTATGGGTTGATAATTCTGGAAACTGCCACAGCTGTTAGTGATCCACTCTCCCGAATACTCCAGCTGCAGCTAATCAGGGCCACCCTGGGGCTAAAACTCAGGTTCACAGGGGGCTGGTCTTGGCTCCCAGCATACTGTGATGAACCCTTGCTGTCTCCTTGCTGGGCTGCCTTCAGTGGGAGCTTTGTTTCTCTGTCTCTTTGTGGGTTCTGTAGCTCTAAAATTTGTTTAGAGTCATATTTTATAGGTATTTAAGGTGGTTATGGGGGGAGCCACGGAGTTTTCCTGTTTCTGTGCCACCATCTTGACTTTGCCCCCACTCAAGCCCTTTCTTAAAGGCCTCCACCAAAAGCTTCCTTCCTGACCACAAGCCCAAAATGATTCTTATCTGGCAGAACTTACTCATGTCAAAATAGGAAAATGTAGAATGTTAGAGATGTGGGAAAATTGGTACATTAACACATTGTTGGTGGAGTTGTGAATTGATCCAACCATTCTGGAGAGCAATTTGGAACTATGACCAAAGGGCTATAAAATTGTGTATACCCTTTGACCTAGCAATACCACTTCTGGGTCTATATCCCAAAGAGATCATAAAAATGGGAAAAGGACCCACATGTACAAAAATATTTATAGCAGCTCTTTTGTGGTAGCAAAGAATTGGAAATTGAAGGGATGCTCATCAATTGGGGAATGACCGAACAAGTTGTGGTATGTGAATGTAATGGAATACTATTGTGTTATAAGAAATGATGAGCAGGTAGATTTCAGAAAAACCTTAAAAGACTTATATGAACAGACTTATGATGGAAAATACCATCCATATCCAGAGAAAGAAATATGGAGCCTGAATGCAGATTGAAGCAGATTACTTTCTTTTTTTTGTTTTGTTATTTTTTGTCTTTTTCTTTCTCATGGTTCCTCCCATTCATTCTAATTCTTCTATACAACATGACTAATGTGAAAATATATTTAATAGGAATGTATATGTAGAGCCTATATTGAATTGCATGCCGTCTTGGGAAGGGGAACAAAATTTAAAACATATGGAAGTGAATGTTGGAAACTAGAAATAAATATGTTAACGTTATTTTAAAAAAGAAATGATGAGGAGGTAGACTTCAGAAAAACCTAGAAAGACTTATGAACTGATACAGAGTGAAATGAACAGAACCAGGAAAACGTCATACACAGTAACAACCACATGGTGCAATGACTGACCTTGGCAGACTTAACCCTTTTCAGCAATGCAAGGATCTAAGACAACTCCGAAAGACTCACAATGGAAAATGCTCTCCATATCCAGAGAAGGAACTTTGGAGTGTGAATGCAGATGGACGCCTTCCATTTACTCTCCTTTTCTTTTGTTGTTTTGTTTCTTCTTTCTTGGGGGTCTTCCTATTAGTACTAACTCTTCTTTACATCATGACTAATGTGAAAATATGTTTAATATGAATGTAAAAAAAAATAGTATTCATGTCATCAAGCAAGAATCTCACACTCACTAGTACTTGTTATTGGAGCTGTTGCATCCTGGATCCTAGATGGATAACTAAGCACCAAACAGAGCTCCTTCTTAAACCTCCTCCATTGAAGCCTTTGTCTAGTCAAGTACAGCCACTCTCAGCTGCCCAAATCACAAAGGCTGCCAGCATACGAGCTAATAAAATTGTGTAGAACTGTGTCCTAAAGACAAGTTGGCCTTGTCCCAAAAGGGCTAAGGTCTCCTTCCACTTTCTCTGAAAAAAAACAAAAACCAACAATCAGAAGGTGTTTTAGTCACTGAGTCCTACAGATAATCTGGTACAGGGAAAGTGGTGAGCATCCAGTTCACTGGGCTCTCACTGGGCCATAAGTGCAGCAGTGAATGCCTTCACCTGTTACATAGCCCAGCCCTCTGACCCTTCCTGCCAGCAGCAGAATTCTGGGGACCAGAAGCCAAGAACTAAGTTCAGAAAAACTGTACTAGACAGTACTTGATGTCATGGCTCTTATTATTGCTTGCATTATACTGTTATGATCTCTATAGGGGGGTTCCTACTCTGTGAAGGGGTTTGTAGCAGCCAGGCTATAAACTCTTACACTTGTATACAGATCCATACACATTCTGGTAACTTCAGGGAAAGGAGAGCCAAGGCACATGAGCCTATGCCCTCTCCACCCTTCCATGCCCAGTCTGCTCCCTAAACTCACTGTAGCCACTATCTCCTCTGCTTTACTGTAGCATTTGGGGCCCTTAGACCAACTTCCAACCACCCTGAACCACATCAAAGCACTGTCTCCTTTCTTATACCCCCATTCCAGCCCCCAAAAGAATTGCATTTAGTTGTTCCCTTTCCAGACAGCCCTAATGGATGAGAAGCGAAGAGTAAATTGTTCTTTATAGGTAGGCAGTACCTACCCTGAGCCTCCTAGCCTCCTGCTTCCTGACTAGATAATCTTTGAGATTTTTCACCTATTAAACTATGAGAAACTGGCAGAAAAGAATACTGCAAAGGTATAAGTCACCATTTCTATGTTCTTCATTCTCACTCCTGCTCAGCACCCTTGCTCTGGGCCAGTGCTGTGCACAAGGTAGGGCTCCCACAAACACTGGTAGAACTAATGAGTACAAGCCTCCTGGAAGACCAGAAGTGCTGCTTGGGACTTGGGAGGAAAAGGATGAGAACTTAATTTAAGTATTCAAGCTCTCCATTCCAGCCTCTTTAGTTAGGCTTGTCAATTATATATTATTAAAGTTTTCAGTAGAAATAACCCATTGAGAAACCCATGAACAAGCTTTCACTTAGCTAAACAACAAACCAGTCATTCTTGCGGAATGTCTCATCTCTCTAAATTATAATATCTGTTTATTTTTTTAGAACCTGTTATTCCTCTCCCTTAATACTTCTCTTTGTTTTGTAAAGATGGACTTTTAAGTTTACTCCATTTCTATTTATTTTAGGGACACAATTCAGAAATTAGAAGATTGTGTTATTTTAGAGTTTCAAGGTTCCAGCTAAGGATTTTGAGTTAAGGGAAAGCCACTTAACTCCTATTACCTATAGCAGAAATCTGTATTTTTCACAAAGTAAATTGCAACTCTTAATACTGTTTCATATAAAAGTTCATTTTCTATTGGCAATCTGGTTCATAGTCATTCTTTAACTATCTCCACTTACTCTCTTTTACTGTGGCTAACGATGTTCCTTTTCACAGGTGGGAGAACCAAAGGATGCAGTGATTTAAACATTATTACCCTTAACTTGACAAATGCTGGTTGATTTTTGCTGTCACCTCCTCCCCCCCATATGCTTGAGAAGTGCTATGAAAGAGAAAGAATTTTGTTTCCCCAGTGAAATAGAACATTACACTTAAGAAAGGAAAAACAGCCAGACTCTTGTTAGCTATTCACGGGTAGGTATTGTGTGTGGTTGTGTAAAATACTGCATTCTGCCCTGATTTACACTGAAAGCATATATCTGGTAGGGGAGGGACTCTGGGCATTAGATGATTATGTTCCCCTCATTCGTGTCCCTGCTTGGATTTTGCAGGTGTGAAAGCTGTGGAGCAGTTTTTCACTCTGAGTGCAAAGTGAAGTCAGTACCCTGCCCTAGATGTGTCCGTCGAGAGCTGCAAAAGAAGCAGAAATCCTTCTGGAGGAGACTAAATGTGGATGAGAGCCTGGAGGAGGCATGCAGCATGTTTGAGCTGTCTTACCAGAACACATGACTGCCAGCCGCAGACCCTGTGGGACAGTGATCTGCTGGTTCTCTAACAGGTGGCACAGCAGCTTCTGAATGGGCCAGACACATACTGTGGGAGGGAGATGTGTCTGTCCTTTAGCTAGAGATACAGACACATCTATGTATATGTTTTCATATGTCTGTAGGTACCGTCAAAAGGACCTCGAAGCCTTCGTGGCTTCAAAATTACCCATAGCCGATTACGTTTTGTCAGGATTTTCAGCTGCTTCATCTCAAGCAAGATGCAGTGTGCACATGATGCTTTAGAGGTCACAGACTTTTCTTTTTGGCCCTCAGGAGCCATTTTATTCTCTAGGCAGAAACGTTTTCTCTCTTGCTTATTATTTCATTCTGGGGGTTGTCATTCAGTAAGCAGCAGCGATGCTTTGGGTGATTTTTGTGTTATTTACTTTTAGCCTTCACAGAAGCTGAAGCAACTGCAACAAGGTAACCCATCGTCTGTTTCGTGGGAAAGTTTTCAGAACACAGTGACTCCTCTTGGCTCCTTCCAGGACCCTCTATCACTGGCTATGTCCCCTCATCTCAGTTTCTGCCATAGGAACTATAATCCCCCTTCTGGTATTTCACCTAAACAAAGTGGAATATCTTTGAAGCTGGCCGTGGGTGCTTCTTCTGACAGCACTCATCCCAATTTCACCCATGGAGCTAATTCTGATTTTAAAGTTACACTTATAAATTATGCTTCCTGATAAAAGACAAGATTTCTATAAAACACTGTAATCAGACATTTGTTGATCTATATCCCGCATCATTCTCTTCATGGGGTGGCCACAGGCCATATATAGCAATTTATATTCACAGCTATTTTAAATCAGAAATGCCATAGGAAAGCCCAGTGTCCTATCAACAGGGGTGATATTTATGGTTTTTAATGGGGCTGGGCTCAGAAGAAATTCTATAATTTTACCCAATGCTGCAATTAATAGACTGGCAAATACAGTCTATAATGATCCCACTCCAGGAGAAGATGCCTTCACTGTCTTGAAAGGAAAATCACTGTAACACCTACAAATTCTTCCCAGCCACCTTCTGTCTTGCTTCCCATCACAGCTCTTTTGGGTCTGTAACCTACCACTTCACATTAACTCTACTTTCATGTTTTGTCATTTTTTTTAAACTTCTCAATCCATTTTATTTATACTGTTTGAGTACTAAGAATATAAGAATAAGTAATGACATAAATATACTACTTTAAAAGGAAAAAAAAGCTAGAAACATATCCACTTTAATAAAACCATGAGTGCTAGAATAAATAGGAAGAGTACTTAGCTGCTTTGCTGCTGGATAGGGTGGCCCGGTTCCCAGAGCAGCGAGCATCTTTTTAAAAGCCACAGGTACTATTGTCACTGGGACAGAAATGGCAGGTGGGGCAGCCCTGGAAACATGATTTGCTTCCATCTCCTTCCATTAAAATAACTCTTATTAAAGTACCAAAGTGCATTGATATTGAAGGTGAATTCCTAATCAACTTGGGAGGTCCATTTCATTTCACTGGGGATCAGAAGCCTTTGGCTTCTTTTAAAAAATTCACCTCACCTTGTTTCCCCAAGAACCCTCCATGATTACATTCATTCTTTCTTCCTGCCTTTCTCCAGAACTCGGCACATGTATTTTTATGTCACTCTCACACAGAGGAATAACTGAACTGACTCTGGTGCCGGCAGGCAGTTAGATGTGAACATTTCACCTCTTGACTCACGCCAGCCCCTCGTACTACAGACCACACATTTAAACTTAATAGCTAACCACCAGGCATTTCGTTTCTGAATTATACAGTAGCTGGAATGCTGTAGCTGAGGCACGGAAACTTGTTAAAAGGCCAGACCTATTCATAAGAAGCCTCATGGTGCCTTTTCCTCTTGGAAAAACAGGTTATCTTCACCACCACCACTCTGCCCTCTGCCTTCTCCCCCTCCTCCCCAACGTGGATTACATACAAAAGAAAAGGGGTGGAAATTTTAAAATAAGCATTTGGCACACAGGCAAACAATCTGATCTCCCCTCACCCCCCAGGTTCCTGAAATACTGTATTTATATTTTCCAGCCTCAGAGAAGATAGCAGAACATGATCTTTCACAAGAGAATTATAGACCTGCTTATTATAAAACAGATGTGTTCCAATGGCAAAGTGCCTTCCTCCCTCCACCCCCAGTTCCTTGTCACTGTAGCTTATTTTTTGCCTTTGTTATAATTAATGTATCTGTGATCCTAGCTATGAGTAGGCTTAGCCACAGTGAGATGCATTTGGAGACCTGAGGAGTAGGATTGCTCACACTCAATCTCTGTACAGTATTGGCCCAATCTCAGATCTTGCCAGGGGTAAAGACACCGAGTTTGGCCTCACAGGCCCTGTGGCTTTGTTTTACCAGGTGCCCATGAAGGTGGCCTTGAGTCCAAATGAAACCCATGAGAAAACTGTCCACATCCATCATTTTATGCATGTTCCTACAGGAAGACCTAAGAGTGAAGTTGCAGTCATCCTTCCAGATCTCCAACTGTGGCCTTACTGTGTGAGTCCTTTTCCCTCATAGCAAAGCTTCACCAATGGCCAGCTTCTGCAGCCCTGACTGACAGGACTTGACTGAACCTCTCTGTTCCCATCCCAACATCTCCCAGTGAGGAGGATCACAGAGATTTGAATTTACATGGGCAGTGAAAATGCAAAGTTGCTGTTTGTACCCCAGAATGCCTTAGAAGAATATGTGGTACTTTTTTTTTTAACAGTTTTCAAGTCTAGGAAATGGCTTTGTGCGGTGCATTCAGCATTTGCCCCTCCTGTTAGGAGATAGTCACACTGGATGCAAACCTCATGGATCGCTGCCTGCTTAAGGCTGAATGAATATCCTGCTTTCCCATGTGTTCTGTTTCTCATCCTGGGTTGAACGTCTTACACATGAAGCATATAACAAAATGGCCAATTAATCTCCTAGAGCTGGCAGCAGGTTCAAGGAACCTTTCTTCACTGAAAGGGCCAACCAATTCCCTGGTGGATCCCCTGAGGAAATCACTTCTGCCAGTGCCAGAAACATCGTAGGGTGTGATATTGTCCAATCTTGATGAAATATTGGCAAGTCAAATGGTGCAGCAAAGAAGCCAGTTCCTTAAATAGACCTCAATTTGCACCACTGCAGGAAGGCCACAGAGCCCTTAAAATCACTTAACTGAAATGGGAGAAGTTTTCTTTTCGGGTCTAGTTTTCCCTCAAAGTTAAAACCATTTCTACAGGACAAAACAAGCAAACTTCTGCTTCTCTGCCTCTTAGTAGGGCAACATTACAGTTATTTTCACATCCCCAAAACTGGAGAGCAATCTTCCTTTGGAACATTTAATTAGCTAAAGGATAACTACCTACTGAAATGCAAATGTTCCTTCACTTCAGGGAAAAGTTGCTAGGAATATTAATTTCTGTGATTTCTAAGAGATCGATTTCCCCAACTCTTCTTAGGAGGGATTTTTCTTTCATTTCTCCTCAGCTTCTGTAAGAAGCAAAAGCATTTACAAAAATACAGGACCCGTCTTCTAACCAAGCCACCTGCCCCAAGCCAGCTAATGCTCATAACTGACAGATGGCAAACTGTCTGTGGTTGTATTTCTCTTTGTGTATCTGTACTCATTGCTGAACACTGGCACAACATCGTTTCTTCTCTTCACCCCACCAACCTACCTACAGATTTGACTTCTGATCCATGTACATTGTCTGTAGTCATACAATAGGTGAACCATTTATAAGATAATTTGATGTAACTTAGCTGCAAAACAAACATTCTCAGTGGAAGTTGGACTGTGTTCTGTTCTTCTAGAGTACAGCCAAAAACATGGATATATGTGCTTGTACAAGACTATTAACTGTAGTTCTTTGGGAACTTTGCTGAAATATCTAGACTAGAACCACAACCTAGAACTTGCTTATCCTACTTCACTCTAGGGTCTATAAATAACCCAGAGCTTATCTTTTTAATTTAGCACAGTGAAAGGAGACGTATGTAATTCTCCATCTTTTATCACTCTCTGGCCCTGTCTCTTGTTTTACCTTTTCCTAAAATTTAATTTAAAAGTAGAGAACGTTGTGAACCACTCTAGAAAAAAGCTTTGGAATATTTGACTCAGAATGAAATACCCAAATTGGATTGTAATTGAAGCTATTTTTTTTTAAATACTGGTAGCTGTTAGTACCTTTGTTCTTGGGATCTTAATATTTATCCCTACTTGTTACTGTTGTCATGAAGGAGAAAATGGGTTATTCTTTTAAGTCTCAGCATCTTATATTCTTGGGAGAGAGTATTCAACTGTTAGCAGGTTGAATCTAATTAGAGGTGAATGAGCCTTGCTTGGTGCTTATTTGGACAAGTATATGCTGATTCTTCATATGTGGTACTTGGTCTTGACTTAGGCCCCAGCACGTAATCCTGTTCACACTAATAAGTGTTCTTGGTTTTACTGGGTTCATAAGTCTTTGAAAATATGAGGTTTTAATTTGAAGTTGATTTGTTTCCATTTGGAGGAAGGTGTTGTTTTGATGCATACTAGAGTACTTCCTGAGACCCTTAAGTTTAATAAAAGGTGATTTTAGACAGCTGATCAGCAATGGATGCTAACGGGCTGAAGAAGCAATAGCATGAACTGTCAGCTTATCAGGTGATTGGTTTTGATTTGTTTTCACTTTAATTTTTCTAAGTCATTTCTTATTACATGGCACATCTCATAAAGTGACCCCCCCAACATGATGGAAAGGATTTTTAAATATAAATAGAACACAGAATTTGGAGTTTTGCTTTGGTCTTTCTTCATGGGACTAGAAGCCACTGAGGGCCTTTCTTTGTAGAAAGGTCTGGACTGAAGTTGACTGTTGCCTAACTAGGGCACTTGAGGAACCTTATGGAAAACAACCTGTAAAGTAAGAACTCTTTGCAGGCTGGAGATGATTTCTCATGTTCTACTGCACCTCTGCAAACTAGTCTCTCTCCCTTTGTCTTCCTCGCCCACGGTCCTGGGCTCTAGTTCTGATTCAGGCTTTTCTGCTAGGATGCTAGTTAGTGAACAAGTGGGCTCTTGTGGCTCCTACCTTGTATCTGCCTTCTGGTTTTTCTTTTCCCGTAGGAGTGCCTTATAGTACTGTCTTGAGCGTCTTTATTCCTACTTCCAAACCCCTCATTAAACAGTTTGTCTAATCCACTTGAAACTCTAAGATAAGTCTGTTGAGCCTTCAGGATCCTTAGCCTAAAATATGAATCATTTTGCTTGTTCCCTCTTGGCTTGATGCATTCTGCATATGAGATGTATACAGGACTGGCATATTCCGAGATGCATGTCAAACCTTTCACCTTAGTTTAACTTGGTGCCTTAACTTCAAAGAACAAAGAAAATCCTGTCAGAAATGCTTTGCCAAGTTTGAACAGTACCAATTCTAGCTCGTAAGGATTATTGGCCATTTTACCAGGAAATACAAAGGACTCAATAATTTAAACTTGAAGCTATTTTTTAGTCACTCACTTTTTTTTTCCTTTTTATTAACTAGACTCAGGGGAATTCAATGATGACATGAAGGCTTTGAACCAATGGGTAGAAAAGATGAAGAGCTATTTAAATTTGAGCTTGTAAACTAGTGAAATTTTTAGCAGTTATAGGTTTGAAGGATTAATTTGGGCACAAGGATCCTTTTCCTTTGTTGCCCAGGAATTTTCTTTTGAATGTGCCACCCTATCCAAATAGAAAACCAGAATCCTCTTGGGTAAATATCATTCTTGCCATGGTACACTGTGCTTTGTGTGGTAGATCACCAGAAGTAGCTCCCTGGTTTTCAACACTATAGACCGAAAGCCAAATTTTGGCTTTGACCACAGGCAAAAGTCATGGTTCAAACAGTTGATTGCCCACAACAAAAGGTCATCAGTCTGTCCTTACAAGGAAGAGTTGAGAGGAAGGAAGGACTGCTAAGATCATAGAGGTGTCCTGGGTCAGAGATTTAAAGAGTAAAGAGTAATTCTATCAGATGCAATTCATTCTTATACTCCTGGTTCAGGGCAATGTAATTGTTCCCTTATTTCTGTGAGTGCTAGATTCATTTGTTCAATTCAGAATAAAGGATTTTCATTTTCATATCATTGTTGCATATGTGACAAGAAACTGGTTTTCAGTGTGCTAATTTAGATTTAGATTTTTCTGTCTTTTAAGTTTTTATATTGTTTTGTTTTTATTTAACTTTTCATTACTGGGTTTACATTGCATTTTTTTTTAATTGAATGTAATAATGTCTAAGTGAAATGGAAGTTGTATTGTTGACAAGCACCTGGTTTTTATGGTCATTTGTAACCTAATTTAAGTGCACCAATCCCTAACGTGTAAAGGTATCTCCTAATTAATAAACAATACAAAAAATAATTTCTCCTCTTATATTTCCTTCATTAAAATAGTAACGCTCCAGACATGGTGAAAGACTGAACTGAGTACTGGATGCTATTAAAATATATTCAAACTACTTTTGTTTAAAAAATGGTATATACCAAAGAGTCCCAAAGGTATGGGTTTTTTTTTAATCTGTCAATCTGAAATATTTTTATCAGAGCTTCTTCTACCCATTAATGTCACAGTGATGATATCTGGCTTTAGAAATTCTGTAGCTTTTAAAAGGTATGATAGTAATGCTTTGAGTCTTATTTACTGACAGTTTTACTTGATCACAGCCCAGTTTTGTTTTTTTTTTAGGTCCTGGGCCTATGGCTTCAAGCTAATAGGAGTAGTTGCCCTAGGTCACTAGCATGAAACATGGACCCAGTCTGCCTATGTCCAGTGCCCTCCCTCCTTGTAATCAGTACTCTAAGTGTCACAATTTGCTATAGCACAGTAAAGGCTGTGGGAGGTTTTTCTAGCAAAATGAAGATGTAATTTACCACATGGTACCCAGGGCCCTGAAAGCATTAATGTAACTTCCTCACTTATTTGGCTCATTAGTTTGAAAAAGTTTCAGCACATTGAGAATCTTGCTTAATCCCCTGACTCAACGTGATTTAGAACGGAAATGCAATTAAAAGGTACCTATTTGCCAGAGGCAATGAACACTCCCAGTATGGCAAATCCCTCTCCCATAATTCCTACTATCGTTTTGGCCCTACAGAGGAGGAGTACAGACTGAGACAACCTGAACAGATTTGATCTACATCATTGCAGGGAGTGCCCACAACAATGAGAGTGCAGATAAATCAAAGTATAAAGGAGAAACAGAACCACTATTTTATTTTTCTGACCAAATACTTCCCCCAGCATTGAAGTCTGCCTGGCTTTCAGCCCTGCTACTCCCATTTAAACTTCTTCATTGGTTGGTCAAGTGCCAACAACAGTAACAGGCAGGTACCTAAAGCCCTTGACCATTTCCACAGATCACACATAGGTTTCTATATATCCAGCCCCAGCCTCTCTCCTGAGCTGTAGTCACCTATCACCAGCTACCTTTTGGACATATGAAATCAGATGTCTCAGGGACATCTCAATCTGCCCAAAACAGAACTCATGATCTTTTCCCTAAAATCCAGCATCTCCCATACTTCTCTGTTACCATCAAGGGTCCCACTATCCTCCCACTCACCCAGAATTGAAACCTTGAGATTATCCTCAAATCTTCACTAGCTTTTACTCCACACATCCACTCCATTGCCAAACCTTGCCATTTTTCCCTTAACAGTATCTTACAGGTCTCCTCCTCTACACTCGCGTCCGCCACTCTAGTTCAGGCCTTTCTTGCCTCTCACTGGGCTATGAGAGTAGCCTTCAAATTGGTCTCCTTGCCCCCAGCCTCTCTAATCATCCTCCCCTTAAACTGTCAAAGTCATTTTGCTGAGGCACAAATCTGCATCAAGTATAAAGTTCTTCATTTGTTATTTAAAGCTCTTCATAATCTGACCCGTTCCCACCTTTCCATTCTTCTTACACTTAACTCACTTCCTTACAACACTTAAGATACAGCTCTCCTGGTCTATTTACTGTTATTTACACACAAAACTCGCACTTCAACCTCTGCCTTTGGAATGGCTATCCCCATGCCTGGAGTGTTCTCCCTTCTCACCTCTGTCTCCCAGTGTCCTGGGATTTCTTCAAGATTCAGCTCAAAAGTCACCTCCGTAGGTCCTTCCAGTTCCCCAGGTGTGAATACCTTCCTCTCTGAGATTACCCTGCATCTACTCTATGTGTATCCCTAGGTCCCTAGCTATTTACATGCCTCCCATCTCCTTTGGGCAGGGATTCTTTCTGCCTTTCTTTGTTTCCCCAGGGCTTAGCAAAGTGCCTGGCACATAGTAAGTACTTTGTAAGTATTTGTTGACTAACTGGCGGCTATTGATTGGGCAGGTAGGCAGTGCAGTGAATAGACTGTCTTCTGAGTTCAAATCCGGCCTCGGACACTATCTGTGTGACCCTGAGCAGGTCACTTCACCCTGTTTGCCTCAGTTTTTCCTTATTTGTAAAATGAGCTGGAGAAGGAAATGGCAGACCACTCCAGCATCTTTGCCAAGAAAACCCGAAATAGGATCAGGAAGAATCAAACATGACTGAAACAACTGAACGATAATAATAACTGGCTAAACAGAATGGAGGTTGGACCTGGTGATGACTGCCAGAGATGGTGATGAAATTAGACTGTGTATGAAGGCTGCTGGCCTGTGTGACTCCCCTTCCCTCTGGCCCAAAAAGCTTTACAGACTCATGAGGTGCTCAGTTAGAATCGACCATAAGCTCTACTTAAACTCACTCCCCCAAAGAAAGACCCAGGGAAGCCAGAAAAGCTACTTCTGGGTAAATGTTTACCAGTTGTCAACCCTGAGTCCTGAGTCGGTCTACCTTGGACACGCCAAAACAAGCTAGAGCCCACATCACTCCAACCCCACCCTCAGGAAATCAATCAGGACTCAGACCTATTCTGGCCTAAACATTGTTGGACTTCATCCCCCAGCATGAAACCAATACCGATAAGGAGAAATGAGTTAATGTTTTACAGGAACCAAACTAGACATACAATGTAGTCAGGAGGCTGATAAAAGTTCTCTTGCCTTTTCATTTGATTTACAGGATGTTATCTTCCCTCTATTTGTAATAAATTGAAGTGTCTAGATGCTTCAGGAAGACTTTCCAAATTTTCCTACCTTCACTAAAAGAAAATATACTGATTTTCAGAGACCTGGAAAAGAACCTAGAGATTCACACTCTTTTGTTCTCTCCCTGCCCTCGAGTCTAGAGACTACAAATTTGAATTTCTCTCGGAAGAGATTTTTCCTGGGCTTGCCCATTATTTTATGATGGTTATAATGATAGCTTGAAAGAAAGATGCTGCCAAGAAGTGAATATTAACTATGGGCACCCAGGTGAGAGGTGGATATGGTATCTGAAGGGCACACGGCATTGGTTGCTTTAGCAAAACATCTTTTCCCCTCTCTCACATACTTAGAGTACTTTGGAGCTAGGTGTTCTAAGGGTTCCTGCTCCATAAAACTTTACCTTTACACACTGTCCAGGGTGAGGTGAGCTTATATTTACCCAGTGCTTACATACACTGTAACAATATAACCTGGTTACTAGAGGTGTTGAGGTCATGCCTGAAGGTTACCAAACAGGGCTGTCAAGGAAGTCTTTTCCTGCTACCTGTTCTCAAACTCCCAATTAAACTGTAATTTTGGTCTTAACAGTCATAACTTATAGAGGTGACCAGCAAGCCCAGGCCTGAATAACTTCTTCAACCTGGTGTTATCTTACCTTTCTCTTTTGTGAGTTGCTTGTCATGGAAAATCACAAAGGTTATCTTGCTTCGAAAAAGCAAGGAAAATTCACAGAAATTCTGAGAAGTAGCCCAGTTTCCAAAAGTTGAATAGAATAGCCAACTGCTGACAAGCACAAAAAACCTAATTCCTAATTCAAGCACCTATTAAACAAAACAAACACAGTCCAATATCAACCCAATATCACCGTTAAATGGAAACTTCAAATTTGACAGAAGATTCCAAACTTGCCATTTTCTCTCCCTCTTTACAGCCTACAACTTAAATCAATACAGTTGTACTTTGTACTGATTTAGTACTTCTGTCCAGAGTGGAGGAAGGGTTGTGTGTTTGTGTTTGAGTGTGTGTGTGTGTGTGTGTGTGTGTGTGTGTGTGTGACAAAGAGAGAGAGAGAGAGAGAGGGTGGGAAGGAGCGAGAGAGAAGGAGAGAGGAAAAAAGACAGAGATGGAGGGAAGGAGAGGGGCAGAGAGAGAAAGGGAGGGAGAGAGAGAGAATCCTTTATAGTCATTCCCATTACCATCATTGAATTTATAGTGAAGAAGGCAGGTCTTAAAAGATAGAGGAAACCTAAGGAACAGATAATTTATTCACAATCACTCAAGGAAGGGAATGGGAAGGGGGCAGAAATGGAACTGGAAATGAATCCAGGTCTCACTAGGTTTGTCTACCATAATCTCTCTGTCTCTCTGACACTCTCTCTCTCTCTCTCTCTCTCTCTCTCTCTCTCTCTCTCTCTCTCTCTCTCTCTCTCTCTCTCTCTCTCTCTCTCTCTCTCACACACACACACACACACACACACACACACACACACACACACACACACACACACACACACACCCCTTTTAAAACGGGATTTTTACAGTTCACTTTCCTAAGAAGTTGATCCGTATTTGATTATAGTCCTGTGAAAAGTTCTCACAGTAAGATAACCCCTCAAAAAACAGCCGTTCAAATGACAGGATAGTGTTCTAATTCTCAGGAATGACTTTATCTAAGTAATATGAAATAAAGCTGTTGAATAAAAACAAAGAACTCTAGCTATTGAGCTTTCTTTCCAATATTTGTGGAACGCTCTCGGGGCTGCTGGTGTATTCACAATCATGCGGTTCAGAAACCGAAGAAAAGTTCCACTCATATAAAACTTCCTCCAAATCCACACATTTTAATTGTAAAAATGTTTCTATGGATGTTTGTTTTTCTAATCCAGCTTATTGCCATATTGTAACTAATTGTATAAGCCTCATTGTTTATATTAATTTTAACAAATATGTTAATGTGTCTATAAAGCAACAACAAAACTCGTTTGTACCAATTGGTTCTTTTGTCCAGAAGCCCCTGGACAAACATTTGATTTGTATGTGTGCAATGTTAGCCCTCAGTGGTCCTATGCAAGACAAATGCTAGGTCTAAATAAAGTTATATAAGACAATGACACCTCCCCATTTCTGGGGAGGTTCCGCAGTGTTTGCTGGAAGCTTTTTCTGAATGTTCTTCCTCAAGATAAAGGTCAGTGGACAAGCCAAACTAGGGACCTGAGAGCCTGGTACAATAGCATCAAAGAAAGACATATTACCAACCCTCAGAAAGCTGCAGGACAGCAAGATTTGATGATCAATAATCCTCTCTCACAGGATGAAGGGAGTCTTTGGAACAAATTTTTCCAGGATAAAGAGCTTCAAGCAATGATTGAACAGGATGTCTGTTCAATCCCATTTCTGAAACTCCATTATTCACCAGGTTCAGTGTGGAGTGTTTTGTGTAATCATAATTTTATAAGCCAGGTTCAACAGAAACAGGAAAATAACTTACCACTAGCAACAACTTTGAAAGACTTGAGAACGGTGACAGCAAAATAACCAACCATGATTCCAGAGGGAGGATGATGGAAACTGCTACTTGCCTCCTAGCAGAGATGAGATTAAGAAATAAGATATCTTTTTTTGGACATGGCCAACATGGGAGTCTGTACCACTACATAGTAGGTATTTAATAAATACTTCTTTTTTTTTTTTGCTTTTTGGAGGGCAATTGGGGATAAGTGACTTGCCCACAGTCACATGGCTAGTAAGTGTGTCAAGTGTCCAAGGCCACATTTGAACTCAGGTCCTCCTGACTCCAGGGCTGGTGCTCTATTCACTGCACCACCTAGCGGCCCCCATTAATAAATATTTCTTGATTAATTGCTTGAGTCATGGTGGGATTCGAGTTTCATCTTGAAAGAAGTGGGGGATTCTGTGACATAGGGAAGGAGTATATTTCAGGCATGGGAAACAGCCAGAACAAAGGTACAGAAATGGGAAATGCAATCCAGGAGCAGAGAGAAGGTCAATTTGGCTGAACTACAGAGTGCAAAAAGGGGAATAATATAAGAGGCTAGAAAAATAAGCTGGGACCAGGTTGTGAAGTCCTTTAAATACTGAACAAAGTTGTTTATTTTTGATCATAAGGGCAATAGGAGGCCACTAATGAGGAGGGGGTAACAGTCAGATCTGCACATAAGGAAAATCACTGGTAGCTGTGTGGAAGATGGGGTGGAATATAATAAAGCTTGAGGAAGGGAGTCCTTGCCATGGTCCAGGCAAAAAGTGATGAGGTCAGAATGAAATTAATTGATTATAAATGGAGAGAAGAAATCAGAGAAAAATATCATGCAGATAGAAACAGCAAGATTTAGGAAATGATTGGATATGTTGTATGTGAGAGAAAGTGAGAAGCACAGATAGCGCTGAGGGTTATATAGAAAAAATGGTGATGCCCTTTACAAAATTAAGGAAGCTTTGGTTGGGAGGAAAGAGAAGTTATTTTTTGGACATGTTGTGTTTGAGGTCATCCAGTTTGAAATATCTAATAGGCAGTTGGTGATACAGGTGATATAAGAGAGAGAATGTGAGTCATCTGCTGAGTGAGATGATAATTAACTCCATGGGATATGATAAGGACACCAAGAATGAGTGTGTAGAGGAGGGCCCAGGATAGCACCTTAGGGAACACCCAGAGTTAGGGGTGTGATTGAATGATTAGCCAGCAATAAAGACCCAGAAGAAATAATCAGACAGGTCAGAGGAGAACTAGGAAAAAGTACTGTCACAAAAACCCAGGGAAGAGAGAGTATCCAGGAGGAAAGGGTGCTCGATTCTATGTCAGAAGCCTCAGAGATGATAAGCATTGCCTTCGATTCCTGCCATAACAGCAAACAGGGTCTTTACCCTTCATATATGCCTAACTAAAGCGTGTCTTTGGTTTCTGGTCCCCACCCTTTGCCTATTCTCTTCCCTAGAGAAACTATGCCGCCCTCCATAGCAATCCCTTATCCAATCTGCTTCCCAGGAGACAAATATACCCAGTATAACATCCCTTTCCCCCAGCATCTCCAGGGGTGGGGATCCTGCAGCCTTGAGGCTACATGTGGCCCTCTAGGTCCTCAAGTGTGGCCCTTTCACTGAATCTAAACTTCACAGAACAAATCCCCTTAATAAAAGGATTTGTTGTGTAAAACTTGGACTCAGTCAAAAGGCCGCACCCAAGGTTGCAGGCTCCCCACCCCAGACTGACTCTTCTGCAACAAAGGTAGCTGGCAAAGCCCTGAGAAATGTGGTTTTCCCACCGTGGCTCCCAAGATGGCCCCTAGGCACCTTCTCTCACATAAACCTTTATGCCCTACTTCTCTGATGCCTTGGCTTCCTTTCCCTTAAGTTATTAAGGAATCCTGAGAGCATTTATGGCAGAGAGGGAGGTGGGTTTTATGGAGCCTCTCCCTCAAAAAGTCCCTCTTTCACATTCTCCTGAAATATGGAAGCAAAACCATGAACAGAATCTGGGTCTCTCATCTCTGTTCATCTTCTCCAGGCTCAGATTCATATGGAGAGGAGAGAGCTGATGTCCCCATCTGATATGACCCTGCCAAAAGTCTGAGGGGTGAACTCTGCACAATGAGAAAAATCCATCATTCCTTCACATCACAGATTTAGAGCTAAAAGGGACCTTGGAGAGTCTACCCCAGGCCAAGGGGAACCAGATTAAAATGTAATTGGGAAATGTTTAACAAGATAAGTAAAAGTGCCATATAATATTAATTTGTGGTTTCCTAAATCAATATGCCCCAGCGGGGATCCACTACGAATTAAATCTGACACCACTGATATAGTCTACCCCTCATCCCCATTTCACAGATGAGGAAATCGAGGTCAAGCAAAGTAAGGTTACTTACCTAGGGCCATACAACCAGGATTTGAGCCCAGGTCCTCTGATGCCAAACCCTGTCTTTCCTCCACTGTACTATGCTATCTCCATCCTCCATGATATAAAGGGTTGCAGATTTCGATGTCATAAGATCACAGATTTGGAGCTTGGAGGCACCTTAATGGACTTTTATTCTCTTTTTACCTTTATTCATTTTACAGAAGAAAGAGTAACTGACAGAAGGAAAATGGCCAAGTCACACAGGTGGCAAAACTAGAATTGGAAGTCAAGGTCTTCCAACTCCCTATCAAACACCTTTTCCACTATATCACGCTGCTCCCCTCCATTTTGATTCCATATTCATGAGGGATGCAATATTTCAGATCCTGCCATCCAATCAGAGTCAATCATTTTGGGGAAATTCCTCTATCCTTTGTCATGATCACAGACGGTCTTAGGGAAGAATCATTTTCCATGACTACCCTGTTCCCTCAGTTCTGTCTGTTGTTCTGAGAGCGCTATTAAATAGCATTATGATTTTTCCAAGTGAATATCAAACTAAATTATCTCTGGTTTGTAAAAGAACATCTCATGCAGTATTATAGAAAATTGCCTCCCAAATTACAAGACTATACAAAGTGCATATTAATTCCTCACCCAAGGACACCAAATAGCCTTAGAATCCAAGCCTTATTATAGTGACACACAGTGTATAATCTCAGATTTCAACATTGCCATAAGGTAGTGTTCACTGTGAAGAAAATAAACTAGCATTTTCTTGAAGACCCATTAAGATCACCATATGCATACCCAAGCCAGATGTGTTTTGCACCAAATGGGATTTGAGCCCTTTTTAAAGAAAGAAGTACAAATTGTTGATGTAGAGAGTAAATTGGAATTCTCAATTGGGTCAACTCGCCAAATAGCTTACCCACTGCTTCCAAGTAAGGCACAGCTGAGGTAGCAAGCCATTGCCCACCTGCTGCCATGTCTACAGGAGAAGACAAAGTGCATACATTGGGGAAAATGCTCTGAACCGAAGTACATTCTATTCTGGAGCCAATGGGATGAAATAAGAGAGTGCAAACCAAAGACTTGACATCAGTTAATGTACTCTGTGAATCGCCCGCCTTTGTGGAGCAAGGACATAAGAAAGAGCTGAGGATTCATAGTGTTAACTGGCGTTCCACAAATGACTATCTAGGCATAGAGCCAGAACTAGGAGTAGGCAACTTAGACGTCTAAAGTGCAAAACCTAGAAGGAAAATGGGATGAGGGATGCTTCTACATATTATATTTTATAAATTCACATCTTTTTAATACCATAAAATTCTACCCTATTGCCACAGTTACTGATTTTGTGATAAATCAAGTCATATATTCCAGGGACTATTCCTATCCCTCTCCATAGAATTACACACAGGAGATCAAATTTTCACATACAGAGAGGGACGGGCAGAATTTCCAAACCTTGCCTGGGGCATATAAATGCCTTGTCTCATCCCAATCTGGGCAACCAGTGAGGCAGGCACAGAGTTAACGTCTATGATCAGGCCACTATATGAAAAGAGGGAAAAAATACAAAGGACACAAAAGACATTATCTATGCCTTATTACTGTCATTGTCTTGTTACTTTTATTCTGTTGCATGTATAAGAACTATTGAACTGCTATTGAACTGCTGTACATTTTGTTACTTTTACGTAATTGTATTTAATGATACTATCATATCCCAATATAATAACGTCATTATATGTGGCAGGGTTATTATAAAGGTAAAATCGGTGTGAAAGTAATAATAACAATATCATAGTAACAATAATAATCAGGAACCTGGGCTTCTTGGTCAATTAAAGATTATACAAGGAAGCCGTATGTCACTGTACATTTGCAAAAATCTAACACCTACCAAAGAAATACCTAGCAGCACGTGACCTAGATATGTTCTTCATTCTATTTTCACCTCATCTGGATTTCTTCAGTTAGGTCTCTGTTTCGAAAACTTGTTACTCCGTGTAACTTGGAGACTGTGAACATTCAGAATAGTGACACACATTAAAAACAGTGTTCCTAAATTTTTAATAGAACAATATTTTGTCTCACTGATCTTAAACAACAGTTTCGTCCATGGAAATGCTATCATTGTAGTATGGTTTATTTAATTTTCAAGGCTTTTTGAGGTCTGTATTTGTAGTATGGGACTTCATTATTATTACTTGGGTAAGTCACTTTCAGTTACTCTTCATCTATAAAACGAATTGATGTAAAAAGAGAATAAAATTATACATCAGAAGCTCTATATCTTAAAGAAGTTAGCAAATGACTAATCTTCTACCTTCCAATGTGTATCTCTGCTCTAGTCAAGTAATTTTATACACAATCCCCACACTCACAAATGCTCCTTCCTCATTCCCTGCCTCTTCTCATGTTTTTGTTTTTGCCCAACCTGGAAAGCACGTCTACCCAGTCCTCCTCTGCTCCTATCCTGGCCCTACCAACATCCTACATCCTCTACATATCCCAGCTTGAAGGGACCTCTCCCACTTCTGAGCCATGTACTCATACATATACCGAATTGTCAAGAGCTTGGATTACTTCATATGTGTGAATCTCATCCCCTAATTAGACAGCAACTTCCTTAAGAACAGGGACCATTTAATTATATCACACTTAGTAGAGAGACAATAATAAATAGTCATAACTGACTAAGTGATGGATCAATTGATCAAAAAGCAATGACAGGTACTGTCCTGGGTACTGGAAATATAAAGACAAAAGTGAAACAATCCCTGCCCTCAAGAAGGTTACATTCTCTCAAGAAGAAACAAAATATACTTGTGTACACACACACACACACACACACACACACACACACACACACAATTAGATACAAGGTAATTGGGGAGGGGAAGGAACTAGCAAGTAGATGAATCGAGAAAGTCTTAAAGGAAACCAGGGATTCTAAATGTAAAGAAGTACATTCCAAGAAGGGAGACACTAATAGCAAGGCACAGAAATAAGAGGTGGAAAGTCACATAGTAGAAATAGTAGAAATCAGAAGACCAGCTTGGCTGGACCATAGTACATGAAGTACAGAAATGTGGGGTAAGCCTGAGAAGGAAGGTTGGAGTCAGATTGTGGAAGATTTTCAATGATAAAGGAATTTATATTTGATCCTTAAAGTAAGAAAGAGTCACTGGAGCTTAATGAGCAGGAAAGTACCATGACCAGATTTGCAGCTGTGTAGAGGATAGACAGGGAAAGATGTGAGACCTGGAGGCTACTGCAATAAGCCAGGTGAGAAGTACTGGAGGCTCAAAGTAGGTTAGTGTCTATACAAAGGGAGAAAAGGTGAATGGGGGATGGGGGAACAAGGAGGTAGAAATGATGAGATCTGGCAATGGATATGATTGTAAGGGATATGAGTAGAACTGCTGCTGATGAAAAAAGTGTCAATTCCAGCCACACACATGTACATGAAAACCCTACCTCAAAGTTTCATCATGGCTTAGAAATAACCCTACCTCCTTTGAGGGGTCAGGGAAGGCTTAAGGGAGGGATAGCATCTGAAGTGAACCTTGAAGGAAGGGAGAGCTTTGAATAGACTGGGATAGGGGGTGTGTAGGCAGGGAGTCCATTCCAAGCAGAGAGCTATAAGGTTAACAAAAACCAAAGAGAACATTGTTCTATTCCTCATCTATCTTTCCTATCCAGGAGAATAAGCTTGGAAGAGAAAAGAGTAGAATAGGTATGGTTTAGAGGGATTTGGATCTCCAGATAAGTGAGGGCATAGGGTACTAGCTACTCTCTATGAGATAACATTTTAAGGCCTAGGAGGATTAGACCATATGACAGGCATGGGGTAGAACTCAAGCTGATGAGATGCTAGTTGTACCTTATCTTGGAGAAACTGTGGAAAACTAGAAGGTTCATAATATGAGAAGGAGATGAAAGAACTTGTATTATTTCTTCTGGAAAAGAGAAAACATAGGGCACTAATGCTCACTGACCTCAAATATTTAAAGGAGTATCACACAGAAGAAGGCAGAAAGCAGGACCAGGACATGTCAAAGTTACAGGGAGACAGACTTTGGTTCTGTAAGAAGAATTTTCTAAGAAAATGGAGGAGACTGTCTTATTATGTATTGAGTTCTGCACCACTGGAACTGTTTCAAGAAGAGATTTTGGGGGTCTTGGGTTGGATATTCTTTCATCAGATAAGAAGCTGGACTGGTCCTTTTCAACTCTAAGGTTCTATGATTCTATGAAGGGGTGACTAGGAAAAGAAAGGGTGTTTTAGATAGAAGGAATATCAGAAGCCAGCCATTTCCAAACTAGCTTTGCCGCAGAACTCTTTGGGACTTGAAATTCCTCAGTAGAACCCACAAATACTAGTCCAGAAGAGTCTCAAATTATGGAATTTCCCCTAGGAAAAACTGAGGGGAGACAAGAGGAAAGAGAAGATTGAGCCAATTTTTATATCAAAAACTTGCTCTATGAAACTGGTACTTGAGGGCTCACATACAATTTAATATCTTAAAGGAAAAATGACTATTATCAATATATTCTCATTTCATATGGAATGTAAACATTCTTCAGAAAAGCTCAGGAAACCAGAGTATTTGGGCAGAAGAGCCCAAGACAGCAAGTGATGCATTTTAACTATGTAGAAGTAAGAAATAAGGCACGAAGGCAAGGCAAGGGAAGGCAAGGGAAGGTAAGGGAAGGAAGCATTCATTAATCATTGTGCTAAGCACTTTATAAATATGTCACCAAGCTAAAATCAAATTGTAGAGCACAGTTTCATCATATTTATTTGGCCCATTCATTTTATTCTGTAATTCTGCTTTATTAACATGTATTAACTTTTGTCATATCATAGGCTTCTATCATATCCTACCTGCCAGTATAAAGCTCTGGGATTGGAAGCAGGAGGACCAGAGTTCAAATGTGACCTCAGACAGTTACTAGCTGTGTGACCCTGGGCATGTCACTTCACCCTGTCTGCCTCAGTTTCCTTATTGTAAAGTGAGCTGGAGAAGGATAACAAACCACTCTAATATCTTTGACAAGAAAACCCCAAATGGATTCATGAAGAGTCAGACACAACTGAAACAATGGAACAAAACCTCAATTCCATCACACTACCTATATTCAAATCCCACTTCTATTCCTTACTTCCGTGGAGAACCTGGCAAGTCACTTAACCTCAGTCTAGTCATCTGTAAAATTCAAGGATTTACAGACCACTTAGGTGGTCTCTAATGCTCTTTCCAGCCCTGAATATATGGTCCTGTGACACCTCATGCCACATTCTTCCTTGGTGCCCATTTGTTATCCACAGAGAGGGGGATAAATCTTCAGTGTGTAGGATCCAGGATTGATTACTATAATTACTCAGATTTCAGGGCCTTCTGCACCATTCTTTTGCACCGGAGAATGAACCTTCAAACCTCCCTTTCCAAAAAAAAGGTTTCCTCTTTCTCATGGGTGTATTTTCTACCCACCTTCCCACTAGCCAGTCCATAGCCCAAGCCTCATTACAGCCACCTCCTTTTTTTTTTTTCACTGGCTCATAGAAAAGTGGTCATTTTAAAGTCCAGGTCAAGCCATATTTTTCCCCTTCCTGGGCTGGCTGAGTCCTGAGGTACTGGTTACCTCTCACTTTTCCCATGAGTAGTACCCCTCTCCCTTTCCTCCCCTCCCTCAAACTACACTCCCCCCTCCGCCCTCAAGGTAGGGGTGGGGGGTGCTGAAGCAATGTACCACCAATCGACCATGGTTTTCTCACCCCCAAAAAAGTGATTTTTCTTCATTTTTGTTATGAATTTCAGAAAGCCTGGCGGGGAACCCAAGCATTGTGTGCACTCCTGAGCCTGTGCATGTGTGTTTGTCTTCCCTCGCTCTTGAGCAGCCTGAGGCCTCCTTCTCCCTCCCCACCTCCCCCCAGCCCATCTCTTCTTTTCTTTCCTCAGCTTGCTGATTGGAAAAGGCCGCCCCCCCTCCCCCTCCTGGAGTCCACGATTGTCACCGCCAATTAGTGCATTGTTAGGCCCCACAATGGCGTTACTGTAGCCAGTGCAATGGGCTGCTTTTATGCTTCTCCAGCCGGCCGTGGGGGCAGTCAAGTTTCATTTAGGGACTTACACTACTTGGATGGAAAATGCTATCAGAAAAGCAAAAAAAGAAGAAAGAAAAAGGTGAAGATGAAGATGAAGGAGAAGAAAGACGCAGAGAAAGGGAAGGGTGGGGGGTGGGGCGGGTGGAGATCTGCTATTCAGGACTTAGTGGGACCTCCTGAAAAGCCCCAAGTGGCCGCAGCGCATGGAAGACAAAAAGCAAGCCGGCCTTCACAGTAATTAGTGGTCTAGCTGTGCTCGGAACACGGCGCGTCCTTAGTGGGGTTTCCAACTTTTCTCTTTTTTTTCAAGCCTCACAAATGGGCGGGGGAGGAGAAGAGAGAGGGGCCGGGCCCTGTCCCCCAAACGGCTTCGGCTCCGAGAGGGACCATTCAGGGCTTCTTTTTTGACAGGTAAATTGGATTCCATTCTTTCAAGCTCGTAGCCAATTAGAGAAGGGCTTCTTCAGCTAGAATGGGACATTTAAGTGGAGGCTGTTTTGTTTTGGAGGGTTGGGGTTTTTTTTAGAGTCACCATTTTACTTGTTTTGAGGACTTTTAAAAAGCCCCCAAGCCTTTTTTGTAGTCTCTGGGCTGACGCCCCTGAGGCCCAGGCCTTGGACCAGAAGTTTCCCTGGCTGCAACTACTTCCGGCCTGTTGGCCCGAGCTGCGGGCTGGGAGGGGGTGGTTGGGGAAGATTGCGGAGGGACACACACCTTTTTCTGCTTGGAAATGGTTATCTCTATTGAAACAAGCTGCTGGGCCGAGAAAACACCCCAGAATCCATCTTGCTAAGAAATGATGGCTTTCAGAGCACTTGTCCAGCACAATTGTTATGTTGGTCATACAACTTCCACACCTTCCCATCTCTCCTGCCGCCCAAGGCAAACTCATGGCCCGCTCACTCACCTGGAAGCTATGCTTGGTCTAACAATCGCGATTTTATGTGCTCAAGTCACCCTTGACTTCCTCCCATGATGCTCTAGGGACCCCAGAGGATTCAGAAGTGAGACCTGGAGGAAGAAAAGTAGGGTGTCTCTGTATCTGTCACCATCTCTTTGTCATTGTCTTAGTCATTTTCTGTGTCTCTGTTTTTCGTTTCTCTGGCACTCTGTCTCTGTTTCTATCCTCTGTGTCTGTCCCTGCCTGTCACTTTGTCACTCCCCTCCTTCATTCTGTGTGTGTACATCTCACACATCAGGACTCCTCCTGCCTTAGGTTGGTGAAACGGCTGCTACATTTAGAAAATTATCCAAGTGACTCCCAGTGGATGACCCTGCTGAGCAGCAGTCTTATTATTTTTTTTCCTCTTAAACCCACTGGTCCTACATTTAATGACAAGATAATCATTTCTTAAACCTGGGAAAACAAGGTCACGTTTACCTACCTCACTCACCTCAAAGCTTCCTTATTTGCTTACCTTTACTGCACTTGGCTCTCCTCTCCCCTTTCCCAAGCCAGACTTGCTGATTTCCTCTGCATATACACCATGGCCTCCCTGAGCTCCTGGCACAGTTGCCTTATCTACTGGATTTAGGATCCGAGAACCTGGATTCTTCTAGCCTAGTGGAGAGTGTGGAACTGGGAACCAGAAAGAGTTGGGTTCAACTCCCTTCGGTGATACTTCCTAGCTTTGTGAGCTTGGGCAAAATCACTTAATCTTTCTCCATTGGTTTCCTCTCCTGTAAGACGGAGATAACAGTGCCTGGCTTACCTACCTCACAGGGTTGTTATGAAGGTCAAATAAAATATTATATACAAAGCAATTTGCAAACTTTAAGCTCTATATAAATGTTAGTGACTGAATCCTAGTTATGCTACTTACAGTCCATGTAGTAGTGACCTTGGGTCAGTCTCTGGTCCTCAGTTTCCTCATCTATAAAATAAACAGGTTGAACTTGATCTCTACAATTCCCATCTGGCTCTTGATCCCATAAATAATCCCAGTCTGAAAACCGGAACGTTTTTACAAGTACTTTCCCTATGTAAACTATTATATTAAGCCACTGGCAATCTTTTCATTTACATGCTTCAGTTTTCTTATCTGTAAGGTGGAATTCATGAACCCTCTGGCCAGTTTTCAGGGGAATTCTGGGAAAAGCAAAAGTATTTATTAATGTGCTTTAAGGTCAAAATATGCTGCATAAATCTAAGATTTTCATTGTCATCACCATCATACTATGAATGGAACTGGGTTCTCATCCTAGTGGATACTCCTTCTACTAGTATTTGCAAACCCATCCACACCTTCTCATTCTGTTTATCAATCAGTCAAGCATTTATTAAGAACCAACTATGTATCAGGCACTGTTCTAAGAGCTGACAATACAAAAAAGGCAATAAAAAAAATAGTCCTTGCTCCCAGGGAGTTCACAAACTAATGGGGAGACGACAAGCAAACAAATTATGTCCAAACAACACAGATACAGGACAAATTGGAAGTAATCTCAGAGGGAATACGTCATGATTAAAAAGGGCTGGGAAAGTCTTCTTGCAGAAGATGGAACTTTAACTGAGATTGAAGGAAGCCAGGAAAGCAAGGAGAAGATGAAGAGGGAGAGCATTCCAGGTATGAGAGTAGTCAAGAGCCAGGCATGGGACGGAGGGTTGAGTTCATGGAACAGTAAAGGTGCCAGTGTCACTGGATCACAGAGTCAGAGTAGGAAGGTGTGAGAAGACTGGAAAGGAGGGGGAAAGCAAGGTTATGAAGAGTTATGAAAGTCTACAAAAGGTTTTATATTTGATCTTTAAGATAATAATAGGGAGCCACTGGAGTTTATTGAGTAGCGGGATGCTAAGCAAGTTTTGTCCATATTCTTCCAGTGAGTCTCCATAAAAGGATTTTTTCAACTCTCTGGAGTCCTTCCTTCCCGGCTGTACTGTGGGAACTTGGCTAGGCACAGGCAGCTTCTTTCTCACTCACTTGATCTCTTAAATAAATCAACCATTTAGAAAATGAAATGTGAAAAGTATCCTAGTTGGCACATTAAGGTTTCCTATGAAAATCCACCCAAGTCGGGAAATGCAAACCTGGAGCTAGAGTTTTTGTGATGATTATTTAATCCAGTCAAAGTCCAGGTGCTGGCCAGCAAAGTCACATCCTTGATTCACAGAATGCTAGAGCTGGAAGGGAGATCGAATTCTTCCCCTCCTGCCATTCCCATACTAATGGGACTGGTCACAATTAGAAATGTTCCTCTAGGAGAGGCAAAGGGGTATGATGAGAGAGCTGGTAGAGGAGATGGGTGTAGATTATGCCCTAGTGTGGAGTTAGCTCAGCGGACCTTTCTTACCCTAGCCTGCCAACATGTGTAAAATGAGGCAGGATTAGTTTCCTGACTAGTGGGACTTATTCCAGAGGTCTGATCATCCTGCCCTGGGGGAATCTGAAATGGGAGCATTTAACATTATTGTCCCTAACAGCTGGATAGGTGCTTTTCTAGGATTATGTAGGGCCAAAGGACAGCATGGGAAAAGGAATAAGAAATATCACAGCTGGGAGGAAATATACTATGGCCACCAGAAATAAAGCTTCATTTTCTCTGAAATAAAATATCTATTAAAGACACACACACACACACACACACACACACACACACACACACACACACACACACACATCATTGTACATGTAAAATCCACCCCCTTTTTATAACAACCTTAAGACATAATTCTAGGAGTGGAGTCACTGGATCAAAGGGTTATGATCAGTTTCAGAATTTTAAAATTACATTTCCAGATTGTTCTAAAAAAAAAAAAACGATTAACCTGATTCATACCTTCATCAGCTTCATCAACTGTGTAATAACAATATGTCCACATCCCTACTATGATTTGATTTGAAAATTATTATTTCATATTATAAATATTCAAATTGTGATTTCAAATTATATTTCAAATATTCAAAAAAAAGATTTCAAATTATGATTTGAATTCTTTCTCGAGCCTATGAGCAAGGTGATACCTCAAAGATAACAAACATAACATCGTCACACAAAAACTCAAGAATAATTTTTTAATAGATGTTGCCATACCAAATTGTGATCATCAATATCCAAACTTCAGAGAATGAAAAACTTGCAAAAATCACTCTAAACAAAGGAATCAAAATCCCCTGGGAACCAGGTGAGGTATGTCTCCTCTCTAATGTCCTATGTGCTACTGGAGGAAGCTGTCCTGTGGATGCTTCCAGTGAATGCTCCTACATGAGATGATCTCACATCCTAATATTTCTATTTAACTACAAAAAGCAGTTATTTTATTCACTTCTACAATAGTCCACAGAGCATTAAATATAAAAGAATAATTACAGCAGAGCAACTTGGCCCTCAATTTCTATCTGAAGCCCAAAAGATGAGATGAATATGACGAAGGTATTGGGAGTTAGTGTGATGTAAGGAAAAGATCACTGCCAAGAAATGTTCACTCTAACCCTAATTCTGCCTCTATTACTAGATAACTAGGTGATCTGGAGCAGTGATGTCCAACTCAGATAGAAACAGGGTCCACTAAGTGATACATCAGAGTCCCTATGGGCTGCCTATTGACTTAGAAAACCAGGCATTGACATTATCTCTGTTCTATTTTCTCTTTATTTATTTTGTTAAATATTTTGCAATTCCATTTTGGTCTGGTGTAGGCAGCAGAAGTGTTTCCAGCAATGTTTGAAATCATTGGTTTAGTGGATAGAGCATAGGACTTGGGAGCCAGGAAGACCTATTTCAAATGTTACCTCAAACATTTTAGTTGTGTGACCCCTGGGCAACCCACTGAACCTCTCTGTGCCTCAGTTTCTTAGTTGGTAAGATGAGAATAAAAATAACATCTACTTCACAAGGTTGTGAAGATCAAATGAGTTAACCTATGTAAAGCTCTTTGCAAACTTTAAGGCACTATATATAAATGTTATATAATATTATTATTAAGTAGGCATATTCCTTAAAGCAAAACAGAAATCTTTCCACTTCTCCACTACAAACAAGGGAGTTATTTGAAAAAATCAGTGTTGCCCAACCAAACTAGACTGCAGAATGGTAAAAATATTTACATCTTCAGCATGGTGGGAGATTGACTGAGGACAGGGAGATGCTAAGGCTCTAGGAAGGAGTAGGGGGCAGGGTAGAAAGAGTAGTATGTAAGGAAAACAGGAAAGAGGGAAAGAATTCAATTTTTAAAGGACTTTGGGTAGTAAAAGTTTTATGGTCCTATAAAAATTTGCTATTAACCAGTAGCTGGAAAACTCTAGATTGGACAGTCTCCAAGGTCCCTTACAATTCTTACATTCTGTGATTCAAAAGTTCACTTTTGAATTGTGCTGAATTTATAAAGCCCTTTAACATAAATTATTTCATTTGGTCCTTATAACAACCTTATGAAGCAGACAGAATAAGAATTATCCACATTCAACAGAGGAAGAAACTGAGACTTGTTAGTGAGTCTGGACTTCTCACTCAGCTCTTC
>CM053580.1:66269468-66291494 GCA_028627135.1 Pseudochirops cupreus | reverse complement strand
TGGACTCTCCTCAGCAACACACAGCTATAAGACAACTCTACAAGTCTCAGGATGGAAGGAGATATCTACATTCAGAGAAAGATCTAGAAAGACTAGAGTTTAAATGGAAACTGAAGCAATACATGCCATCGTTCTTTTTCATGTTTGGTTTTGTTTCTTTTTTCCCAGTGTTCACTCATTGGTTACAACCCTTCTATACAACCAGACTATTGTACAATGGGAAAGTATTTGCAGATCCTATACATGATTGCATGCCACCATGGGGCAGGGGGGAAGGGAAGGGAGAAAATCTGAAACTCAAGGGATTGTGGAACTGAATCTTGTAAATTAAAAGTAAATAAAAAAATTTAAAAAATAATTGAATGCTCTTTGACCCCGTAATACCACTTTTGGGGTTGTATCCCGAAGAGATCATAGAAGTGGGAGGAAGACCCATATGTACAAAAATATTTATTGCAGCTCTCTTTGTGGTAGCAAAAAACTGGAAATTAAGGGGATGTCCATCAGTTGGGGAATGGCTAAACAAGTTGTGGTATATGAATGTAATGGAATACTACTGTGCTATAAGAAATGGGGAGGAGATGGATTTCATATTTACATGGAGAGGCTCATACAAACTGATGCTAAGTGGGAAGAGCAGAACTAGGAAAAATTTATACACAATCACAGACACATCATATGTGTGACAATCAACTTTGATAAACTGGACTCTTCTTAGCAATGCACAGCTATAAGACAACTCTACAAGTCTCAAGATGGAAGGAGATATCTGCATTCAGAGAAAGATCTAGAAAGAACTGAGTTTAAATGGAGACTGAAGCAATCTACATGCTATTGTTCTTTTCCATGTTTGGTTTTGTTTCTTCTTTCCCATTGTTCACTCCATTGGTTACAACCCTATCTATCTAGAACCCTATCTATCTAGTCTACAACCAGACTAATGTCCAGTGTGAAAATATTTGCAAATCCTGTACTTGATTGCATGCCGCCATGGGGAAGGGGGTGGAGAAGGAGGGGAGAAAATTTGAAACTCAAAGGATTGTGGAACTGAACATTGTAAACTAAAAGTAAATAACCAAATCAATTAAAAGATAAAATAAAAAAAAACCAATGAAAAATCACACCTTTCTACAATTTAGAGTCTTAGAAACTTGCCTGGGACATTGAGAGATTGAATGACTTACACACAGTTATGCAGCCAGCATGGGACAGGGCCAGAAAACAGCCAGAATGTCAGTCCTGGTCTTCCTGAATCCAAGACTAGATTTCTTTCTATTATAATACACTGCTTCCCAGCAATAACACAGATGCAGGGAAGGAAGGAAGGGAGAGAGAAAGAAAGAAAAGAAAAGGAAGGAAGGAAGGAAGGAAATGAAGGAAAGAAAGAAAGAAGAAAAAGAAAGGAAGGAAGCAGGAAGGAAAGAAGAAAAGAAAGAAGGAAGGAAGAAGGAAGCAGGAGGGAAAGAAGAAAAGAAAGAAGCAAAGAAGGAAGCAAGAAGGAAAGAAAGAAGGAAGGAAGGAAAGAAGGAAGGGAGGAAGGAAGAAAGAGAAGGGGGGGGGGGGAACAAGTGTTTATTAAGCACTACTGAGTGCCAGTCATTCTACTAAGCACTTTACAAATATAATCTCATTTGCTCCTCACAACAATGCTATTATTATCCCCATTTTACAGCTGACAAACTGAAGTAGATAGAAGTTAAGTGACTGCCCAGGGTCACACAGCCAGTAAATATATAAGTTCCCATTTGAACTCAGGTCTTTTGAGTTCTGACTCAGGCCCAGAACTGTAATCCCTGTGCCACCTCGCTGCATGGCTTCCTTCATACCCCATGCAATATCAAAAGAGCCTGAAGGCCCACAGTGCCTATGGAAAATGTACCAGAAGCTGTGATGAGACGTAGCATGACACAATGGAACTCTACCTGCTATATTTGAAGTTGAGGACTTTTGTTCAAATCCCAACTTTGCTGGTTACTAGCTGTGTAACCTGAGGTAAATCATTTGAGGTCACTGGATTTCAATGTCCTTTTCTGTGAAATAAGGGAATTGGATTATGTGATCCTTAAGTTTTCTCTTCTAGCTTAAGATCTAGACGTCAGCTCCTGGAGATCAGGTACTATTTTTGTCTCTTTCTGTCTCTCTCTTTTTTTTTTTTTTTTTTGGTAACCCCAGGGCTTAGCATAGTGACTGGAACATAATGAATGCTTAACATTTTTTTGTTGATTGATTAATTGATCTGTACTGTGGGAGCTATTCCTGTATTTTATTGTTGTTATTCAGTTGTTTCTGTCATGTCTGACTCTTTGTAACCCCATTTGGGGTTTACTTGGCAAAGATAGTAGAGTGATTAGCTATTTCCTTTTTCTCATTTTACAAATGAAGAAACTGGGGCAAAGAGGGTTAAGTGACTTGCCCAAGGTCACACAGCTGGGAAGTGTCTTAGGCCAAATTTAAACTCAGGTATTTCTGAGTCCAGGTCCATCAATCTATGCATTGTGCCACCTAGCTGCCCTGAAATTCCCACATAAGTGACATTATTGATTTATTATAGTGATGAGGTTCAGGGTTGGGAGAGCTGGTTCAGATTTTTGAAAGAATTCAATCAGACCTTCTCTTTAGCCAAAGGGAGCTTTATTAATGCAAAAGCATGCAGGCCTAAGACTTAGCAAAGAGCTAAACAAAGGCAATGATATAGGACAAGGACCAGACTTATATAGCCAGAAAGATATACAGCCTATCATGTGGTGATGTAAGTTTTTTAGGGTTTCAAAAGGGGATGGAGATTTGAGGACAAGATAAATCTTGCAAGATAAGGACAAGGGATGAGGATGATGAATGACACAAGATAAGGGGGGGCAAGGGAATCTTTATGACAGAATGGGAGGAGACAAGGAATTTTAGGATAAGGTGAATTTTAAGGTCAAGATAAGTCTTGCAAGATAGGGATACAGGCTGAGGACAAGGAATTTATGACACAGGATGGGAGGAGACAAGGAATTTTAGGATAAGGTGAAATTTTGTGGTATTTCAAGATAAGGGGAGACTTTTGAATACCAGGGAATAAGCAACTCAACCTTTAGGGCACCTCTGTATTTCAGGGTGCCTTTAGAGGATAAACCAGGGAAAGTGCAACTCAACCTTTCAGGCACTTTTGTATCCACATCAATAGTACAGAATAGAAACTAATAGCTGATAACGCTTGTCAACCAACAACCATTAACAAATTTGTTAATGCTATAAATTGATACTAAATATTAATGCCATAAATTAAAAATGATTAAAAATGTTTATTATTATTATTATTATTGTTGCTTTTTGGAGGGGGGAGGGCAGGGCAATTGGGGTTAAGTGACTTGCCTAAAGTCACACAGCTAGTAAGTGTTAAGTGTCTGAGGCCAGATTTGAACTCTAGTCCTCCTGACTCCAAGGCCAGTGCCACCTAGCTGCCCCAAAACATTTATTATTATTATTATTCCTAAGTGCCCAATACTATGCTAAATGCTAGGCATACAATGAAAGGCAAAAATAGTTTCTTCCCTGAAAAAGTTCACACTCTAAAGGGGGAACATACATATATAAAGAGATATATGCAAGATAGATACCTATAGAGTAACGGTAACATTAGAGGGGAAGCTTGGTTGTCAAAGTTCAGTTGGCTGTCTCAGTAATTCCAAAGCACCTAATCTAGTGAACTCTTCATTGATCATCTTTCTTGGACCATTGGCAGCACTTTGCATTATGGAACACACACTTTCTCCTTGAGACTTTCTGATACTTTCCTCTCTTGATTCTCCTCCTACCTGACAATTTTGTTCATCTTCTTCCCTGGTTCCTCAAACCTATTCATTTAAGATGTCTATATCCACAAAGAATATCTAAACCTATAGGCAGCAGGCTTGGAGAGGCACTGATGGATCGCTCTAGGATCTTGCCTACTCTTTTCAAAGGAGACTCCAAGTCCTGCCTTGAGGGGCACAGGAGAAGGACCATAAGGTTGTGTTGTAACCCCCCATTTTGTGAACATCCCCTATCTCTCCCCATCATAGGAGACCTGCCTAAGAGACTTGCCCAAAACCCAACAAAGTCCGCCTAGGCAACAAACCTGCGAAGTAAACCTGCCCAAACCTGTCATCTGGAACCCATAGCCCTCCCTTCTGTTCAGTTCTCAAAACAGACTTGGGAACTTTCCAGTTGGGCAACAAACTGATCGTTGGGCAATAATCATTAGGCAATGAACTGATTGCTACCTTTTGGCTTCTATATTTTCCCCCACTTATGTAGCAACTGACTAAGTTATGGTTTCCCCCTGGTAACAGTTATGTTGTGACTTTTGTCTACATAAGCCCTCAGGAAATGCATCTCGGGGCTACTTGATTTGGGTATGCTTAACCCCTTGAAGTCACCAGTTCATTAAGCTCCACTTAAAAATAATAATGGTCTCATTCGCTCATTTCTCCTTACAACAATTGGGCTCTCTATTTTCCCATATCTGAGAGGAGTACTACACTAGATTTATATCTATCTTTCCCTGTAAATATTTCTGGTCTAGGGACATGATTAGTTCAGAACAAAAAGCCATTAATTTTCCTTGTCACTATTCCTTAAAGGGGTTAGGTAGCTCTTACCTTATACTCACTGATAAGACTCTTTTCCACCAAACATTAGTTTCACAAAAGACTATCATAGCAAGTAATGAATAATAAATGAGCCCACTTAGCCAAGCATATAGCAAACAGAAAGCAAAAAAAAAATTATATGGATTAAACTATAAAAGAAAATACAGAGTGAACAAGCTCTTCCAATGGAGTTGATGGGGTACAGGCTCTGTGAAATCCCTTGAACTCTGATTGAATCTTCACGCTTGATGAGGCATTTGCCTGAGGCCATAAGCCTTTCATTATAGCTACACCCAAATCTCTTACTCTTACTAGCCTAGCCCTCCATTGTCCATCTACTTATTTCCCACCATTGATACTGTCAAAATATGATACCTGAATCTGTTGCCCTTAAACTAGTCTAGCCCTCCATTGTCTGTCATCTCTAGGTAACCTAGTCTTCAGTGATTTTCCACCCTTAACCTTATTACTGGAGTCTGACTTCATTTGACTCCTCCTCAAGACCCTTCCCAAACTCCTCCTCCAGACCATCCCTAGATCCCTCCCACAATCTTTCTGTATTTAAGATCCATCTTGCCTCCATGAGGGAGCTGAGAATTATCTAGCACAGACTCATTCTGTGTCTGATTATTCTGGCCTGCTTGTCAATACAAGCTTCACATACACTTAAACCTTGCTTTGGCTCAGAGAAGACTTGAGTCAAATTCATTTGGCAGGACCCAGTGTGCAGACATTTTGGAGTCTCCAGCACCCCTAAACCTTAAACCTCAACAGAGTGAGAGAGATATCCCTGCTCAAATGGAAAGAGAAGCTGATCCCATGGGGAAATTCTCTGAAGTATCTAGGAAAGCAAGTAGAAATCAGGGACATGCTTTGGAGCTGGCTACCTCCATATGTTTGTAGTATGAAGTCTTTCTCTTTCTCCATGTACCTGGAGTTGGTCCTGAAGAGAGTCTGAAATCATTTATATTTTCTCTTAAAAAAGAAAAATGAAAAACGTCTTACCTTTCTAGAGAGCTTAAGCCAACTTCTCTCCTCACATGTCATGCCTTGTTTGGTCACATTCTAGCATTTACTGAGAATCTGATGCAAAATGCCCCCAAACCTGGGTTACCTTCATTTTCAAACTTCTACTTATGTGTGTGCCTCTCCCTACTGACCTAGGAACTCCTTGAAGGCAGGAAAAGTCTCTCTCTCATTTGTGGCCTGAAGGTTAATATGGATTCTTGAAGTCTCTGCCCCTGGGGCACAGTCTCTGTAAGGTCCTACCGAGTTGGAAAGACTTGTAGTCCCATTCCAGGGATGACCTGGCCTCGATGAGTGTTAATGGCTTATTAGGGTAGTGTATTTTTCAATTACCCAAGACCATCTAAGGAGGCTGTTGGGATGTGGATTGTTAAGGTGAGTGCCCAGCCCAAACCAGGGAGGAGACTGGGAAGGGCTGGCTTTGTGCCAGAGCATCCCCCGAAGCGGAGCATGGAGAGCTCAGCGGGAGGCATAGTTGTGGTTTTCCGCACGTGCCTCATCAGACCAGCTCTAGAGGAAACAAACAAACTGATCACCCGGGCGAGGTCATCTCAGGCGTCACCTTCCTCGGCTCTCCCCAGTGCTAGGGTGGGTTCCTTTTTTTTTCTTTGGTGCCTCCCGCAGGCCTGGAACCTTCTTTGGCGGAGTCTCGGTTTCCCCGGGTTGCTGGAGGGAAGGCTTTAAGAGGGGGACCGAGGCAGGCAGATTGTAAACAGAAAGCGGAGGTTCGGGGAGCGTCGCCGGCTCCGGGCTGTCATCGCGGGAGGACGCGGAGGACGAGCGGGACGAGGAGGGCGCCGAGCCCTGCCTCACCTGCGCGCTGGTGTCCGGCGGGGGTGGGGGGTGGGTGAGTACCTGTCACTCCCGTGGGCCCCCCCGCGTGGGCTGTTACCGGGGGGGCGGAGGCCGGGCGGGGCGGGGTGGGGGACACCGCCGGGAGGCCCCAGCCCGAGCTCCCGGGGGGGGGGGGGAGCGGGGGTCGGTGTCCGGGCCGGACCAGGAGGGGAGGGCATTGGGGCGGGGGGCGGGAGAAGCAGGAGCCGGCACACGCAGCCTAGAAGGGGCGAGAAGACGGCGTGCGCGTCCCGGAGTTCCGTCTGCTGTGGGCAGAGGCGACCCCGGAGTCCGAGAGGACCCCAGATAGCGGCCCAGACAAAGAGCCGGCGGGGCGGAGGAGGGCAGGGCCATCTCGGCCTCTGTTCGCGCTTCCACCCTTTCTCTTAAGTCAGTCTACTGGGGGGAGGCGGGGGGGTTCAGGGGCGGGGGAAAGGACTCGGTTCCGGGGCCTTGGACCCCGGGGGTCTTGGGTTTAGCCTAGCCTCGAGGCTCCCTTCAAGCCGGGCATCAAGGTCTGATCCGAACAGACACATAGGCAAAGTGGGTCGGAAGATACTCGTGAATTCTCAAGAGAGACCCGAGTTTGAGCCATGCATTTTGTCAGCCTTCTGGGGCTGTGCTTCTTTAGGAAGGGGTCAAAGAGGGGAACCCTGCTTCTTTTTTTAGAAATAATCTATTAAAAAGGATTTCTACTTTTACAGTGGTTCATATATGTATATATTGTATGTATAAAAATGTCTAATTTCTGAAAACTATCTCAATTATAAGCTTAGTCTATGTATATATTTGCAAATGTATATGAATACTTATATGTATATAGTTTATTAGAAGTACATTGTGTATTTACCAATGTTAGTGTATATGTATGCTTGTGTATTTAATATATGTATATGTATATGTATATATGAAACAATTTCTGGGATGTATACATATACACAATGTATACATATCTATACATATATGTGATATAAATTATACAGTATAACACCATATATTTACAAATTATGTACCTGCATATACTTATATATGTAATCTAAATTATATAGTCAGCCACAGGGATGATATCAGTCCATAGGCCTCAGGAAATGACTGGATCAAAAAATGAAGTAGGCATAACTTCTGGGAGGTTATGTCATATATCCAATTAGTCACAACTAACCAGAGAAGCATAGCACCTGACACATAGTAGGAGCTTAATAAATGTTTATTGAACGAATGAAACATTGACAGAAGTGTTGTGCTACTTAGAAACAGTGTCAGTATGTGCAGAGGTGAACCTTTGTGTTGAAATAGTCATATACACCAGCCTTAATAAAATATTTATTTGCACACATTATTAGCTATTGCCTTTGTGAAGATATAATTGCTGGAAATGATCAGAGGATTGTATTGAAGTAACAGGACTATTTATTGCATTTTAAATTTTCATTAAAGTTCTTAATTTTGTATAGCCTGATTAACTTCAGGACCCAGATTAGTGTTCATTTTCACGACTACATGTGTATTTGTTTATTAACAATCAGTTATTCCAGATTAAGATTGCTGCGCTGCAAATAGACCAGTAATTTGAGTGAGACAGCATAGTTCAGTGGAAAAACCATTGAACTTAGAGTCTAAGGACCTAAGTTTTAATCCTGGCACAGCCACTTACTGCCTGTGTGACCTTGGGCCAAGTCTCTTAACCTCTTTGGGCTTCTGTATCTTCCTCTGTGAAGTGATGGGACTGGGTTAGAAGACCTTTCTAAGGTCTCTTCCTGCTCTAGATCTATGCTGAATAACGAACATCTGCTAACAAATCATAAAGTACTGATTAGATTCTTCTGATACTCTTTTCCATTTCAATGTACATTCCTGGGTATGATGTTTGAAGATAAGAATTTCTGTGATTAAAAAACAGGAATGCAGCTCAGTATCTTTCTTCTTAGTGCAGGGTGAGTCCACCTCCTCAAAGCAGAATGGAAAGATTCCATCATTTCAGGCTAGTAGGAAAGTTTATCAGAGAAGATGGTAGTTAGTTATTCTGCAGTTACTTCATTTGCTTTTCTACTCTTTCACCTTTTTTGCACTCTACCATCCCATATGCCCAGATTTCTCCCCTAGAAAGGTACAGAAAATGCATAGTACCTTACATGATTGATTGTCTTCATCTAGACGCTATATCCTATGCAACTCTAGATCCTCTGGCAAGCAGTGATGGAGGAATAGATTTCATTTACTAAGAAAAACATTAATTATTTTTCTTTTCCTCTTAGAGTTGATTTGGCATTTGACTCATAAATAACCTAACTCCATTATTGCTTGGAGCGACAGAATTTCTAAAGCAGATAGATCCAAATATTCTTGAAGGAGCACAGTAGAAACCAAATAATGCTATGAAATGAATGCTGGTTCTGCACGTATGAAAAGTAAACAGTTTTAACAAATTCCATTCATTAATTTTATTGTTGTTTTCATTTGACCTTTTCCAGATATGGAGAAGTTCTTGTTATTTTCCTGGGAACTGATATAATATGATTTTAAAATGCAATTATTTAACTGTCACTATAATTTCTTTTCCCCCCCATGTTTTTTTAAATTTATTTTTAGTTTTCAACATTCATTTCCCCAAGATTTTGAGTTACAAATTTTCTCCCCATCTTTCCCCTACCCCCCCCAAGATAGCAAGCCTACTGAATACCCCTTCCCCCAATCTGCTCTCTCTTATATCCACCCCCATTCCCCTCCTAACTTTCTAGTGGGGCAAGATGGATTTCTATATCCTAGTGTCTGTATATCTTATTTCCCAGTTGCATGTAAAAGACAATTTTTTTATCATTTGTTTTTAAAACTTTGATTTCCAGATTCTTTCCCTTCTTCCCTCCTCACCTACCCCTACTAGGAAGACAAACAATTCAGTATAGATTGTACATGTGTAGTTACATAAAATGTTTCCATAGTAGTTATATTGTGAAACACTAACTGTATTTCCCTCCATCCTATCCTGTCCCCCTACTTATTCTGTTTTCTACTTTGACCCTCTCCCTTTTCACAAGTGTTTGCTTCTAACTTCCCTCTCCCCCAATCTGTACTCCCTTCTATCGTTCCCCCCTCTTATCCACTTCCCCCTACTTTCCTATAGGTAAGATACCCAATTGAGTATGTAAGTTATTCCCTCCTTAACCCAAATTCAGTGAGAGTAAGGTTGACCCATTCTGTTTCGCCTTTCTGCTCTTCCCTTCCATTGTGACAGTTTTCTCTTACCTCTTTTATATGAGATAATTTACCCTATTCTATCTCTCCCTTTCTCCTTCTCCCATAATATTCCTCTCTTACCTCTTAATTTTATTTTTTAGATATCATCCCTTCCTATTCAATTGATCCTGTGCCCTCTTTCTATGTATACATGTACACACACTCACATATATATTTATACACACATATACCCTCCTATACATACATATGTGTGTATACATATATGCATACATACACACACACACATACCCTTAAACTATTCTCATACTTAGAAAAGTCATGAGTCACAATTATAGTTTTTTTCTATGTAGGAATGTAAATAGTTCAACTTTAATAAGTTCCATATGATTTCTTTTTCCTGTTTACCTTCTCATGCTTCTTTTACTTAATGTATTTGAAAGTCAGATTTTCTGTTCAGCTCTGTTTTTTTCATCCAGAATACTTGAGAGTCCTCTATTTCATTGAATGACCATATTTTCCCCTGAAGCATTATACTCAATTTTGCTGGGTAAGTGATTCTTGGTTTCAATCCTAGCTCCTTTGACCTCCAGAATATCATATTCCAAGCCCTTCAATCCCTTAATGCAGAAGCTGCTAGATCTTGTGTTATCTTGATTGTGTTTCTACAGTACTCAAATTATTTCTTCCTGACTGCTTCCAATATTTTCTCCTTGACCTGGGAACTCTGGAATTTAGTTATGATATTCCTAGGAGGTTTCTTTTGGGGATCTTTTTCAAGAGGTGATCACTGGATTCTTTCCATTTCTCTTTTGCCCTCTGGTTCTAGAATATCAGGGCAATTTTCCTTGAGAATTTCTTGAAGGATGATTTCTAGGCTCTTTTTTTTATCATGGCTTTCAAGTAATCTAATACTTTTTAAAATATCTCTTTTGGATCTATTTTCCAGGTCAGTGGTTTTTCCAATGAGGTATTTCACATTGTCTTCTATTTTGTCATTTGTTTGGATCTTGATTTCTCATAAAATCATTAGCTTCCATTTGCTCCAATCTAATTTTGAAGGAATTCTTCTCTTCAGTGAGTTTTTGAAATTCCTTTGCCATCTGGCCAATTTGACTTTTTAAGGCATTTTTCTCATTGGCTTTTTGGACCTCTTGCCATTTGAGTTAGTTTATTTTTTAAGGTGTTATTTTTTTCAGTGTATTTTTTGGGTCTCCTTTAGCAGGCTGTTGATTTACTTTTCATGATTTCCTTGCATCGTTCTCATTTCTCTTCCCAATTTTTCCTCCACTTCTCTTATTTGATTTTCAAAATCCTTCTTGAGCTCCTCCGTGGCCTATAACCATTTTATATTTTTCTTGGAAGCTTTTGATGCAGGAGTTTTGACTTTGTTTCTTCTTCTGGTTCCATGTTTTGATCTTTTTTGTCTCCACAAAAGGATTCTGTCATCTGTTTGTTCTTCCTCTGCTTGCTCATCTTGTCAGCCGGTTACTTGTCTTTTGAGCTCTTTGCCATGGTAGAACTCTGCTTCCAGAGCAGAGAGAGCTGTGTCCCAGATTGCTGGGGTTTTCACAAATGTTGTCAGAAGTCTGAGGAGGGCACCCTCTCTACAGCCACCACAACCTCTGGCACACTGGCATTTCTCATCCCAGGAGCACCACCCAAGACCAAGATCCAGATCAGAGCAATTACTCTCTGAATGGTCGCTTGGTGCCCCCCCCATCTGCAGGCCAGGAGCTCTGGAGGCAGCCATGCCATAGCAGCTGCTTCACTACCACCACCTCTCGCCCTGGGGGCAGGGCCAGACCATGCTCTTCTCCACCCAGATCCAACAGAGTTCCCTATTGGCATTTATGGGTTGAGAAGTCTGGAAACCATCACAGCTGCTGGTGATTCACTCTCCTGAAGTCTGCTCTGGCTGGCTTGCCAGGGGCCCCACCTTGATCTGGACTCATACAGCCTCACACAGGTCTGCATCTCAGCTCCCAGCTTGGTGTGATGAACCCTTCCTGTCTGCCTACCAGGCTTCCTACAGCAGGAGATTTCTTTCTCTCTGTCACTTTGTGGGTTCCAACTTTAAATTTTGTTTAGAGTCATATTTTACAGGTATTGGAGGTGGTTGGTGCAGGAGCTCATGTAAATTCCTGCTTTTACTCTGCCATCTTGGCTCTACCCCCCAGTATAATTTCTTATGAGAACAACAGGAGTCATAATTCCAAACTAAAGGCAAAAATAGGGCCACCATTTTGTTTCTTTAGAAGTGCTTTTAAATTAGCATTCATTATATAGTTTCTACAACTGAAAGTCTGTGGTTATGTATTACAAGTACAATTTCAAACTTATGTGAAATTTAGCAAGCACAAAGTAGAGGTCTGCAATTATCCAGTTAATTTGATCCTTGTGGTTGGACCAACTATATAATTTAAGTCCAAACAAAATCTACTTACTGGGCAGGGGCACAGAATTATCCATTTGATTTGTTTACATTGATCAAACCAACTGAATAATTTTAAAATCTCCGCTTCACTTTATAGTTTATCAACACAGCTATAATGATATTTTTAGTATTCAGATTGGGAAAGGATGATGTAGGTTAATGAAAAGTCAGATACAACAAACAATTTTTATGCCTAAGGATAAACTAGCTAAATTGTCTTCTTGACCTATTTTTACTTCACATCTTCAGCAGTGACCTACCCTTTCCACCATTACACTATCCCTCTCCTACCAAGCACAGACCTTTCTTGTTTGATAAATTCTGTCCTTTTCTGCTCCCCTCTCTCAATAACATTTATGAGTAGGTAGGTTGTGAGTGCTAGACTAGACTAGGAGTCAGGAAGAATAATTCTTGTAATGCCTGCCTTGCAAAGTTGTTGTTTTAAATGAGATAATGGATATAATGAACTTTGATGACCTTAAAACTGCTATATAAATATTATTTTCCAATTGATAGACTCTCAAGGGCAGTGCCTTTCCCCCCCTTTCTTCATGTTCCCAAATGCTTAGCATATTTAGTGCTTAATACTTTCTTACTGACTGACCTTTGAAAGTTTTTGTCAAATCTGGCAAATTTTTCTTACTTTGTTCTTATGTACAGTCTCAAACACACTGGCAGTTACAGGGTTCCCTTTCCTCTTGATCATCTGCCCTCACCTCCAAGTTATGTTATTATTGTTCATAGTAAATGCTTAATAAATGTTAGCATGGAGGCACCCCCAACCAGCAGATCTCTCAGCTTTACCCAGCTTTACCTGGTGACACTGCAAGAGAGTTGTCACTTTCCTACTACTTTGAAGTTTTCTGGGATTTCCAGAGGGAAGATGACCAAATCCCCCAGGAATGCATTTACTGCCAGTGCTTGTCCACTCATAGATCTCAGGACCTCAGGGAAATAAGAAGTAGCTCCTCACAATTAGCAGATACATTTTAGATATTTCATCCTGATCTCATTCACAACATTCTTATACCTCTGATTGATGTTGTGTTTGAAACTGAATGCTACATTTCCACTAACAAATGTTTCCTCTTTTTTAAAAAAAAGTTTACAAGAAAGCAGTTCATTTGGACATATTTTCGTCAAAAAGGGTAGTTTCATTTAAAACATTCGTATTGTCCTCAGACATTGCTAATTTGGAAACATCTGTTTTAGTTATTTAGCAAGAACATTTATGTGTGGTATTGTATATTGAAACAAACATTTTGGCAAAAATCTCTTTGTGGTAATGTCAGAGAATGCCATAATTGGGGAGATCTGATCAGAAAGTTTCTTATTTCTCACATAGAATAGATACATACGTTATTTTGATGTGCTACATTCAGTGACACATCTTTTCCTCCTTGTAAATTAAATTTTTTTTTCATGGTAAGGCAGTACTTCTGTTCAGATGAATAGTAGTTAACTATGTGATAAGAAAATTTTATCAAAATATTCAAAGTCAGAGTGGACAGGTATCTCATTACTATCTCTAAGCCATCTTATAAGCAGCATAATTCTCTAAATTATAAAAATCATATTTTAGCAAGGACCAAAAATAAAATGCACAGATATTCAATTTTAACTATTCACAATGATATGATCCATGTCTGAACTGCTCATGCAGATTTTACATAACTTTAAATAAAGGATTGTTTATTTTAAGCCTCTGAATTAGTTAAACTTAATAAATATTCTGTCATTTTTATTACTTGTCTGAAAAGACATAGTTGAGGTTAATTTTGCCAAATGCTGAACTCTTTGCAGTTAGAAAAACAATGCACATTTAATTTAAAAACAAGAAGTTCTGCAATATTAGTGAGTTCTCTATGGTCTGGTATGTTTCCATTTCACTAGCAAGAAGAGTAGATGAATCAACAGAACCAAGAGTTGCACTCTACCAAAATCTTCATACACAGTATTTCATCTCAAATGCTGAAATAAATTCTTTGGATTTTCCCAAATGACCTGTTCTCTGTCCACTTTAGTCATTATCTTACTGATTATTTGTTTTTCACTCATTAACTTTTTATCTTTTTTTAATCTGTAATGGCCATATTGTTATGGGCCAACAGGTCAGTTCTTTTTTGGGAGTGGATAGTATCTCCCTTCATAGGTCCTTTGTAGTTGATTTGAGTATTTGAGAATAACTTAGTTGTTCAGTTATTCTTCAAACAGTGTTGCTATTACTGTATATAAGTTTCTCATGGTTCTGCTCATTTCACTCTTCATTATTTCATGCAAGTCTTTTCATGTTTTTCTCAGTCAACCTGCTCATCATTTTTTCCCCAAAATTTTATTTTAGATTCAAACACCAGAACACAGAGAATAAAAAAAGAGAAACAAAAATATATCAGAACTTAAATATCAAAACTTAAATACAAAGTTAGAAAGAAAAAAAAGCAAGTCATGTGCATAGCAGAACATATGAGGATTCAAAATATGCAACAATAAATTTTCATTTCAAGAAAGCCTATATGATGAACAATACTCGTGTTGAGAATTGTACATCTTTTCTTTGCTTCCTTGTGAGTCCCCTTTTGTTCTCTGCTGTGCGCTTTTTTACTTTGTTCTTTTTTTCCCTTTCCCCAGCTCATCATTTTTTACAGCACAGTAGTATTCCATCACAATCATATACCACAACTTGTTTATCCATTCACCAGTTGATGGACATCTCCTGAATTTCCAGTTCTTTGCCACTACAGAGGAAGCTGCTATAAATATTTTAGAATATATAGGTTCTTTTCCTTTTCCCTGGATCACATTGTAAAACAGACCTAATAGTGGTATTGTGGGGTCAAAGGGTCATGGTTTTATAACTCTTTGGGCACAACTCCAGATTACCCTCTAGAATGGTTGGATCAATTCACAGTACCACCAACAATGCATTAGTGTTGCAATTTTTCCACATCCCTCCAATAGTTGTCATTTTCTCCTAATATCATTTTAGCCAATTTGATAGGTGTGAGATATCTCAAAGTTGTTTTAAGTTGCATTGTTCTATTCAGTAATGATTTAGAGCATTTTTTCATAGGACTATATATTGCTTTGATTTCTTCATCAAAAAACTGCCTGTTCATATCCTTTGACCATTTATCAGTTGGGGAATGACTCATATTCTTATAAATTTGACAGAGTTCTCAATGTATTTGAGATATAAAATCTTTATCCCAGAAACTGTCTATAAATTTTTCTCCCATTTTTCAGCTTTCCTTATAATCTGGGTTACATTGGTTTATTTGCACAAATCCTTTTTAATTTAATGTAATCAGAATCATTCATTTTGCATCTCTTAATGGTCTTTATCTCCTGTTTATTCTTAAGTTCTCTTATCTGTAAGTCTGATAGGTAATATATTTCATATTCTTCTCATTTACTTATGATATCCCACTTTATATCTATATCTATTTTGACCATATCTTGGTAAATGGTGTAAGTTATTGGTCTGTACCCAGTTTCTGCTAGATTGCTTTCCGTGCCTGTGATACTGCTATTCTACCAGCAGTTTGGGGAATCATATTCACTGTGTAAACTGTAATGTGGCATATAAGCATATGCCCTTATTCAATGAAGAATGAAACAGATCCATAGTAGGACTGAAGTACCCAAGCCTTTTCAGAAATCCAGGGTAAATGTATTATTAACACTGAATCGGCCCCTCATCTTTCTCACATAAAAAGAGATGAAGGCCTGGTGTCCTATTTGCTCACTGGATGCCTTCCAAGACCTTCTGTTCACTTGAAGACGAATTTCCTATCTTTTGTTCATATTCCCACTACAAGATATCCTTTGGTCACATACTTGATTTCTCTGGGCCCCTTAACCTATGTTACTATGTGGTGAATGCCAGGTCTGAATTACTTTTACATTCATTTCATTTTTATCATCTAGTTAGTTGTTACTAGTTTCATTCATAGATCTCAGAAATAGAGACCAAAACAATTCAAAGACTAAAGAAGTAGAGTAAACAAAATCGATATACTGAAGTAACTTTGAATCACCATAGTTAAGTAGAATAGATGGTGGTAATTGACAGATTAAAAAGTGCTTTATCAGTGTTTTGTTTTGTTTTTGCTACCTAGGAAGATCTGAGAAGCAATAGATGGACAACACTTTTCCCATTCCACTTACCTTTTTTTTTCATATGTAGTATATACCAAAATTAGAAAAACATAGTTTGCCTCTTCTTTATCTACTAGTAACAGATTTCCATTTTAATGAGATTTGAATACATTATAACAATTTTAATGACCCTTAAAAGTCATTAAAATGACTTTTTATCTCTCTGTTGTTATGAATTTCAATTCTGAGAAATTCTTTGGATAGTGTACCAATAGATATCATTTGTCCTCATGTTTTCACGTAATTCAGAGAGGGAGCTCAGTTCCTGGACCTGTGATTTCATCAGTGTAAGTAATTTCCAGTGTGGCATTCTATTGCTGTACATTGACGTCTTCTCTGTGACTTTTATCTGAGAATTGCCTGCGTGAGAGAGCACTTGTCACTTTCCTGTGGATACCCAGCTAATAAATGAAGTTGTTTTATTCTGTCTTTATCCACTCTGGCTTTCATACATGTAAGGATATTAAACATTACTCTCCCATGTTGTGTATTTAACGTGGTATTGTGAAACTTATTGTACAAACCCTGGAGTCAAGTTCAAACCTCAGAAAAATTTGTAAAGCAATTGCATTGATTGAAGTGCCCCATGTCCTCTTTCTGTTTCCATTCCTTCCTCTTTTTCCCCCATACGTATCCAATGCATTTAATGCTACAAGGTTCTTTCATGAAAGCTTCTACAATACTATTCTTGAACAAGTCTCTGCCTCTGTGGGCCTCAGTTTCCTCATCTGTAAAATTATTGGTAAATTAGGATTAGTAATTAGTAAAAAGGATTAGTAAAGGATCATTTACTATTTATATATTAGGGTCATTTACTACAAGAACTGCAGTAAGGGTTTTTTGAGCTTGAGAAGTTTAAAAACAAGGAGACAATCATTTTTTTCTATCCATTCGATTGCCTTTATTTGACAGCAAATGCTTCTTCAAATGAGTATATAATTCATAGCATCCACACAAGGGAAGGGAAAAAGGGAGAAACCACATATAAGATGTATTCAAAAGAGGTTTATTAAAAAATATTCCTTAGAGCTAGCTGGAGACAGAAATGGGGTTTTGTGGGCCTCCAAATTAGCATCTAGATTGGGGTAGTTATGTAACAGTTCTCAAGTTTGAGGTGATTGTGATGATTCTTTAAAAAGAAATGGTTTCCCAGGTTTGCTACTTTGTTTAGGAGAGTCTTATTTTTTACTTCTTGGGGGAGAGATGCTTCCTGTCTTTTTGAAGTCCCAGAATAATGATTGCTGGGAGTAAGGTATCTGTTTCCAGATCTATGCTTTGTATGTAATAAGTGTTTGATGACAATGAGAGTATAAAATTGAAATATTTTCCTGTTAATTCAAAGATGGCTAACAAGGGGAGACGTGGAGGGTATTATCTATGATGCCAGGTGCCATTAGACTGTTTGGACGCAGATGAATACTAATCTACAAAGTTAAAATTGGAGAAAGGAGGGTGGTGGTAGGATGGTGGTGGACCTCAGCTAGTTTTAGTGATGAAAGCAAGAAACAATTAACACTTATAGGATATTATATAATTGATCTACCCAGGGAGTTCAGGAGTAATGCCAGAAGGATGCCTTTGGAATGTTTTCTCAAATGAGAATCAGAGTACTTATGGAGATGCTTATTGTTTTTTTCTTAGCATTCTACATATGAATACCAACATGGATGCCATAGGGGAGGGAGAATATACCCTTCCAATACACAAGGTTCCTAATAAGAGAGGAAAAGTCCTTAAACATCAATATAGATGTCTATAAATGTATCTTTGCTTGTATATATTCTATAGCAAGCAACATAACAATTTATTTACATTTTGCAAGGAGGAGATGGCATTTTAAATTACAAAATATTAAGAAGCAGGCATATTATACATGTATTTGTATCATACATATATATAATAAGGAGGGTCATAGAAAATCCAAATTTGACACCATATGAAATGGGTTGGGACAGTTACAGTTTAATAAGCCCTACGTTTAGATAACTTTGAAAATCCTTTATAATTTTAAGTCTCTTTATCTTTTGATCTTAATGCAAGTTAATTTAGTATATTATGTATTCCAGGAGTGCTTATACTTTTAAAAGATATCAGGGAAGTGAACCCAAAGAAATTACTATCTTAATTATAGAATTTCAAGTACTGTGGCACCAGGGTAAGTAGGCAAAGATGTTTTTCAGTATCAGATATTTATTATAACTCCATAGTAGTCCGGGCAAAGGCCTACTTCGTTACATAAAAAAGCTTGGGTGTATAAAGAGTAGCTCCTTTAATATTACAGCTCTCACAAAATTCTGGGACAGATTCAGCCTTAACTTGAATGAAGTATTCATGGATAGAGGATTGAAGCATGTTGTCCCTAACCATTTAAATCTATGCAACCACACTCAGGTCTCATTTTTAAAAAATTATTTGATAGAAAAGGCTTTCTTTGGATGCTTTTTGCTATTCAGTTTTGTTCCGAGTATCTATGTCTGCCTTTGAAAGTACATGGCTTGAGAAACCTTCTCAACACACAGCCTTTGTTAAAATTCAGATTACATGTCATTTAACCAAGTGGGAGGAAGTCTGAATTAACTTCCAAGACTGCTGTCCAGCCCCAGATAAAAACAGCATCTCTGAGTAGGTTGACTGGGCATTGTTTAGTAATCTGTTTCTACTTCTGTGTGGGAGGGACTCAGCTTTCATCATGGCTAGTAATTTGTGCAAGTAATCATGTAAGGGCAGTTTTACTTGTTATAAACAACTGTGCTAATATTTTATCTTGCTGTATTTTAAGGTACAAGATTCTTAGAACTTCTATTAGTAGAAGTTGGATTAACCTCTGGGGAGCTATTCTTATTGAGCCTTAATTTCCTAATCTGTAGAGTAGGGGCAGTAAGCCTTTATTAACATTTTTATCTGATGTAGATACTTGTCTGTTCAGACAGTCTGTGGTGCCCATGAACACATCTTGCTCATGCAAATAGCCAAAAGAGCATATAGAGAGAGACAAAAAGAGCGAGATAGACATAAAGATATAGAGAGATAGATGGATAGATAGAGATATACTCCTTATTTCCCTGGCTAATTTCAAGAATGCCATTTGTGGAAATATTCCTTATTTTTCTTTAGCAAACAAAATTTAGAATGCTACTCAGAACATTGGTTAGGTTCTTGTAATGTCACTATCTATCTAGTTCAGGTGCTGCACAGCTTGAGGGATTTGGAGAAGATCCCAAAAAGAACAGTGTAAATGATTATGAGACTGGGAAAATAGGACAGGATAAAGAAAATGAATTATTTAGCCTTCAGAACAGAAGACATAAAGACTATAATTATAGTCATCAGGTATTTGAGAGCTTTTTTCTCAGAATACAGCTCATAGAACATTCAAGTATTTTAGACATTTTCTTGACATCCTTTTTAAGCAGTGTCTCTGTCCCTCATCTTCTTCAAATCTCATGACCTATTCTTTCATTCCACCTTTGATCTAGGCACATCTGACCAGGTGTTTTACCTCCTTGATCAAAAACACTGAAATTTATCTGGCCATAACCTCCTAGCATCCCTTTTTTCCCTTTGCTCTTCCCCACCTAAATCTGTTCTTTGTAGTTCATAGTAACTTTTAATCTTTGTATTCGGTAACCCTTTCTTAGGCTATCACATCTACTCAGGCTTCACTTTCTTACCTTCCCAATCTTCATCCTGGTCTCTCCTCTTGAATTCCTTACCCCCTTGTCCCATTAACAGTTCTGCCTCACCAAATCCCAATACTGTATTACTCCTACTATCTGCTTCTTACCTCCTAGTCATGTTACTGAATGGAGCTAGAAGAAGTTTGCACCTAAGGTAACTAGGTATATATGTTATGTAACTTCAGCTGGGTCCCTGCTGTAGCATGGTGATCGATCCTTTGATCCTTTGTTGTTGTTTGATTTTTAATTCTACTCTCTACATGTTATTACAAACGTTCTCTTCTAACTACAACTACACAGACACAGATACCCCCCCACATAGACACACATTCCTCCTCATCTCTTCTAGCTGTGCACCTTACCTTATAATCTCCTAAGAAAATAGAGAACATTTGCTGTTCTCTCCTCCACACCTTTTAACCTCTTGGCACTATCCCTGAGAGTCATCACCTTCTTTACCCCATCTGGTAAAGACTTTCTCCTTACCAAGTTCCAAACATTCTACATGTACTTTTGATCTTATTTTCTCCAATCTAATCTTTTGTTAAAATTTATGTAATTATTTTTAACATTAATTTTTAAAAATTTTGAGTTCCAGATTCTCTCCCTCTTTCTCACTTCTTCCCTTACCCATTGAGAGGGCAAGCAATATGATATATAAGCTATATATGTGAAGTCATACAAAACATTTCCATATTAGCTATATTGCAAAAACAAACAAGAAAAAGCCAGAAGAAGAAAAAGTATGCTTCGTTATGCCCTCAGAGTTTATCAGTTCTTTCTCTGGAGGTATTTTTCATCATGGGGCCTTTGGAATTGTCTGTGATCATTGTCTTGATCAGAGTAGCTAAGTCTTTCACAGTTGATCATTATTACAATTTTTCTGTTCCTTTGTTTATGTGGTTCTGCTAACTTCACTCTGTATCAGTTTATAGAAGTCTTCCCAGGTTTTTCTGAAACCATTATACTCAGCATTTCTTACAACTCAATATTATTCTTTCAATACAATATTATTGCAATCATACCACAGCTTATTCAGTAGCTTCCGAACTGACAGATATTTCAAGTTCCTTGCTACCACAAAAATTCTTCAATTTCCAATTCTTTGCTACCACAAAAAGAGCTGCTAGAAATATTTTTTTTGTACATATAGGTGCTTTTCCCTTTTCTTTGATTTCTTTGACATCTATAGATGTAGGAGTTATTACTGGGTCAAAGGGTATGCACAGTTTTATAGCCCTTTGAGTACAGTTCCGAACTGCTTTCCAGAATGACTGAATCAGTTCACAACTCCACCAAAACTGCATTAGTGTCCCCGCTTTTCCACCCCCTCCAATATTTATCATTTTCATTTTCTGTCATGTTATTCCATGTGATAAGTATGAGATGATACCTCAGAATTATTTTCTTTTGTATTTCTCTAGACAACAGTGATTTAGAGCTCCTTTTATGTAACTATTGATAGCTTTGAATTTTTTTCTCCTGAAAACTACCTGGTCATATCCTTTCACTGATTAGATCAATTGGAGAATGACTCTTAATTTTTTAAAATTTTGCTCAGTTCCATATGTATGTCAGAAATGTGACTTTTATCAGAGAAACTTGCCATAAAAAAATATTTCCCCCCGTTTCCTGCTTTTAATTTTTGGCTGTATTGTTTTTTTGTGCAAAAACTTTTTAATTTCATGTGACCAAAATGATCCACTTTGCTTCCCATGTGTAAAGGTTTATAGTTGACATTTATATAGACCATTTTAAGATGTGCAGAAATGAACTTTTCACACGTATCATTTGATCCTCACAACCATACTGTGAGTATTTTAATCCTTATTTTGCATAGGAAGAAACAGCCCAGAGAGGTTAAGGGACATACCTAAGCGTTAAATATCTAGTGTCTGAGGATCTGAGTCCAGGTCTGCCTGACTACAGGTCATGTCCTATTTCTTCCCAGATAATAAGGCTATGTAGAAGACAATTTCCAGAATGCTTTGGGGTTTTTCTTATTCTTTTTTAAAAATTTTTTAAAATTGATTTGTTTATTTACTTTTAGTTTACAAGATTCAGTTCCAGAATCCCTTGAGTTTTA
>CM053580.1:66249561-66268968 GCA_028627135.1 Pseudochirops cupreus | reverse complement strand
GCAGCATGCAATCATGTATAGGATCTGCAAATACTTTCACATTGGACATTAGTCTGGTTGTATAGAAGCGTTGTAACCAATGGAATGAACTATGGGAAAAAAGAAACAAATCCAAACATGGAAAAGAACAATAGCATGTAGATTGCTTCAGTCTCCATTTAAACTCTGTTCTTTCTAGATCTTTCTCTGAATGTAGATCTTTCCTTCCATCCTGAGACTTGTAAAGTTGTCTTATAACTGTGTGTTGCTGAGAAGAGTCCAGTTTATCAAGATTGGTTGTCACACATACGATGTATCTGTGATTGTGTAGAAATTTTTCCTGGTTCTGCTCTTCTCACTTAGCATCAGTTTGTATAAACCTCTCCATGTAAATTGAAGTCCATCTCCTCCCCATTTCTTATAGTGCAATAGTATTCCATTACATTTATATACCACAACTTGTTTACCATTCCCCAGTTGATGGGCATCCCCTTAATTTCCAGTTTTTTGCCACCACAAAGAGAGCTGCAATAAATATTTTTGTACATATGGGTCTTCCTCCCACTTCTATGATCTCTTTGGGATACAACTCCAGAAGTGGTATTACTGGGTCAAAGGATATGCAATTATTTATAGGCCTTTGGGCATAGTTCCAGATTCCTCTCCAGAATGTTTGTATCTGTTCACAGCTACACCAACAATGCATTAGTGTTCCATGTTTTCCACATCCTCTCCGGCATTTGTCATTTTCCTGTTTTGTCATCTTAGCCAATCTGACTGGTGAGATGTGGTACCTCAAAGTTGTTTTGATTTGCATTTCTTGAATCAACAGTGATTTAGAGCATTTTTTCATATGCTTATAGATATCTTTAATTTCTACCTCTGAAAATTGCCTATTCATATCCTTTGACCATTTGTCAATTGGGGAATGACTTGTATTCTTACAGATTTTACTTAATTCGCCATATATTTTAGAAGTGAGGCCTTTATCAGAGACACTGGTTGTAAAAATTCTTTCCCAGTTTCCCACTTCCCTCTTAATCTTGGTTACATTGGCTTTGTTTGTACAGAAACTTTTCAATTTAATGTAATCAAGATTATCCATTTTGCATTTTATAATGTTCTCTAACTCTTCTTTGGTCATAAAGTCTTCCCTACTCCATAAATCTGACATATAAACTATTCCTTGCTTCCCCAGATTACTTACAGTATCTGCCTTTATACCTAGATCGTGCACCCATTTAGACTTGATTTTGGTGTACGGCAGAAAGCTTTGTTAAAACAACATTTAAGTATGTTTTAAATCATATTGCTAATTGTCCTTTCAAGTCACAATACTCTTAAAAGAGGAAAGGGACATATATGTATAGAAATATTTATGGCAGCTCTTTTTGTGTTGGCAAAGAATTGGAAACTAAGGGGCTGCTTATCAATTGGGGAATGGGGAACAAATTGCAGTATTAGATTGTGATGGGATATTATTGTGCTGTAAGAAATGATGAGCAGAATGCTTTCAGAACACCTGGAAAGACATGTGAACTGATACAGAATGAAGTGAACAGATCCAGGAGAACATTGTACTTAGTAATAGCAATATTGTATGATGATCAATTGTGAATGACTTGGCTATTCACAGTACAATGATCTAAGACCACAATACAAAGATCCAAGGGAGTTGTGATCAAAAATGCTATCCAACTCCGGAGAAAGAACTGATGGAGTCTGAATGCAAATTGAAGCATACTTTTGTAAACTTTCTTATTTTTCCTTTTTGGGTTTTGGGTTTTTTGGTTTGTGTTTTCTTTCAAAACATGACTGATATGAAAGTATTTTTTGTGTAACTGCACTTGTATAACGTATATTAAATTATTTACTGTCTTAGGAAGGAGAGAGAGTAGAGAGGGAGAATTTGGAACTCAGAATTTTAAAAAAAGAATGTTAAAAATTGTTTTTACATATAATTGGAAAAATAAAATATTAAAATACAAAATAATGACATAAAAGTAACAGTACTCTTAATTCTCTTTCTAAAACTGTAAGCTGTGCTACATTAAGAAAAACCAGTATTCAGAAGTCAAAATTTACAAATCAGAGACATTCGTTGTGATTGTCTATTTTATAAGAGCACTAGAAACAGAGTTCTGTTAAAATGTAAACTACCTTATCAGTGTATTTAGATTATTTGTGTACAGTGCTTTCTGACTGATTTGCCATGCAGCTTTTTATAAATATATCCCTTGTGTAAAACACAGTAGATCAACATTTGCTTTTGTGGGGTGGGAAATTGGGGGTTGGTCCATAGTTTGATAAATGAAAAGCTAATATACATATATATATATACATACATATACATATATGTATATACACACAAATAGACTCATGTATATTGGCATATATAATATATATTATATACTTGTGCTTATCCTTAAAAATAATGAAGTTATATAGGCAAAGATATTTAACTTAGCTTCTTATATATTTCATGTTAAAAAGGTAAAGATACTTGTCAGATTATATATCTAAGCCACAAAAGTGCATATTGCCCATATGGTGTATGACAGGGTCAGATTTTTGGAGATTCTCTCTCATGTATTCGGTTTTTCCCGCTTTGCTATTTATTTTTAAATTCTGCTTTGAGAGTTCTGATATGGGTCCTAAATTGATTCCCAATTTCTTTTAATAATTTTATTTCTTTTAAAAACTATTCTGGAGTTTCTTGATCTTTTCTCATCTTTGGGAACTCCATAGCATTCTTTTGTTCATCCAGTAATACTAGTTCGTTTTCCTTCTTATTACAGTATTTGTTCAAAATGCTTTAATTTCTTTTTGAAGTTTTACTTAATCTTTTTTTTTGTCTTTCTGATCCTTTTTGTTGTTATAGTCATTGTGTATTTTGTTTTCTTTGCTATGCTTACTTCATTTTGCAGCAGTTCATGTAAGCATTTCCATGTTTCTGGATTCTCTGATACCTCTCAGCCCTGCTTTTAGATAGATACCACAGGACCACTGAAGACCTGCCCCCACCTTCCAACTTCTTATTCCTCCTCAGAAATTAGCTTTAATGGCTCTGGTGCTTCCCTGGAGTTCAGAGGCAGCTAAGTGGTACTGTGGGTAAGAACATTGGACTTCAATCAGGAAGACCCAAGTTTGAATCCTACTTCAGAAACAAACTGTGTGACTCTGGACAAGTCTCTTTAATTGTTCTTAACTCAATTTTCTCATCTGTAAAATGGAGCTAATAGCACCTACTTCATAAGGTTATTGTGGAGATAATTTGTGTAGGCTTTACAAACTTTAAAGAGAGTGTAATGTAATTGTTAGCTATTGTATGTTGTTAGTAGGTAAATAGGAATTATGAAGGACAAAGTTAACTTTAGACTTCAGAGGATTTTGGCACAGAGAGAATGTGTATAATTACATCCACTTTATTATAAAGGATAGGTACTGTTCACACTCCACCAGATTCATAGGTACTTTCAAAGTATCTTAAATGATTCATACCATTGACCTTCTAGGGATTTCTGGTTTAGACCTAGTGATAGAATTCCTACTTCTTTGGAATAAGCTGTTTTAAGTCAAGTATTAAAGAAAAGGCCATAGCAACTATTTACAAGTTCTTTCATAGAATTATCTTTGGAAATAAAAGCTATTTGCTTCATTTCCTCCTTGCCACATACTCCATCCTCTTCTGTGTAAATTGTAATAAAAAAGTAGTAGAGTATAATATTCCACTTTGAGAACAATGAACCTTTGTTCAGGCCTTTTCACTGTTGTATAGTGTTACAATAAAAGGGTGTTTGGGATGGTGGGAAGTAATTAAATGTATCTGTTATGTAGAACACATTTAATAAAATGTTTTTATCTTGTTTCTCTGTTTATTATCCTCCAGGAAATAGTTTCCTGTGGACAACTAACCAGACCAGTTCCTGCGTTGTGAAACATCGTCCTACAGGAGCATTAGAAGCTGATCCTGCTAGAGTGCTTTGTTATTACAAAGTGTGTGTGTGTGAAGCTACAGCATCTAACTAAATGAAGGCATGGTCTCTGTTCCCAAAACTACTTTCTTGATGCACCTTATCTTTTTGGTGTTAGAATATTCATAAAATCCTCTCCTCACCTCGTTCAGGACACTTGAGTTTCTTGAAACCCAGTGAAATGGAAGCCTTAGAAGTAGATGATATCAGTCCTGCCTTGGAAGTGACTGAGGATTTCTTCAGTTGTTTTGATACTAAGTTAGAAAAGGTGGTTCAGCAAGCTGAGGTTTATGGCATTCAGGAAGTCCCTGAACTAGTTGGGCATGAAGTATTCAGTAAAATAGCAGACAGTGGTGCCATCAGGAGTGGCACCTCCCTGGGCAAAGGCAGCAGCATCATTTGGGATAGCTGTCAAAATGGCCTCTTAGAAACCAAAGTACAAAATGTATTCCCTGCCAAAGAACAGTTTATAGTCCAGAGAGGTATGGCTCCTGATAACCTCTCCTGGATGGAACAAAGGGAAGCTTCAACTTTTAATTTTTTCAACATCTGTCAGCGTCGGAGGGATAGACCTCGGTCTGTGAATGACTTACTGGATGAGACCTCTTCTTTCAAGCCAGGTCATACCCGATCTCGGTCAGATACTACCCATGTGGAATGGGGAGTAGTCTTCAAATCAACTCCTTTGCAGCAGCCCTCTGTTCAAGGCACTCAACCAACAAAATCACCGTTCTTATCACCATCCCACCACAAAGGAAAGGATGCTCAAGGAAATACAGGTATGCTTTTCATATTTGGTTTTTGTTCAAAGGATGCAGCTTTCTTGTCATCTTGATAATTTGCTTCGCCAATATTTTCTCCTCAGTGCTCCTATCTGATTTACCTACATTGGTTTCCTCCTCTCCTCATAACTTTTTCTTCCTTTGCTTGAGGAGAGAATAATGGCCCCATTCTCTCTTTTCTGAATAGAGTGACAAGATCCTGGGAAAAGAAAATTATAGCCATTTTCTTTTTGGCATTATTTCTTATTTCAAAATCAGTATAATCTCTTGTTAAATTTAGAGGTTTGCTTCGTGACTTTCTACTTATTTATTCAATCGGCAGATAATTACTTACCAAGTATGTTAGTACCCAACATTGTACCAGATGCTGTTGAGGAATCAAAAAGAATATAAAATATAATTCTTACATATAACAAGTTTGTATGTATAGAAATAGATGTACAAAAAGTTAGTGAACCATACAAGTCATTATATATAAAAATCAAGTAAGTGTGCAGATATTAAATAGTATAAAAATTTGGAAAAAGGAGGAAATGCCATGGGCTACAGTTGTCAGGAAATAATTAGAGTAGAATTTGAAGGGAGGGATCCTCAACATTGCCTAATCCTATCCCCTGTCATTTTACAGGTGAATAAACTCTTTTTCATTAAAAATTTTTTTTGTTATTCTAAACTTGAATACACAAATACACATTTCCATCCACAAAGAAGACCAGAAAAAAGGGTATTGCATATGAATTCGTGAATCTTACCTAAGCTTGTTTTTAAGTACATACTAAATTCAACATATTCCAAAAACTCTCTTTCTTGTTTGGGTTTCAAAATGTTTCATTAATGTTCTTTCCTTTCTTTTTTTTTTCATCTCAACCACTATTTCTCTGTTCCTCAACTTCTCCCCTCTCCCTACAAAAATCCTTCTTTGTAACAAATAAACATAAAGCAAAATAAATTCACATATTAAACATATATGAAAATAAAGGCCTCATTCTCCTCCTCTAATCCAACTCTATCAAGAGGTGAGAAGCATGCTTTATCCTTGGTCATTTGGAGCTGTGATTGGATACTTTATTGATTAGAGTTAAGTCTTTTAGAGTTGCTTTTCATCATATTACTGTAGCTGTATAAATTGTTTTCCTGGTTCTGCTTACTTTATTCTGTTTCAGTACAGAAAAATCTTCTCAGGCTTCTCCGGATGCATTCACTTCATCATTTTTTATTCTGCAGTCATATTCTGTTACATTCATATACCATAATCCATTTAACCATTCCTCGGTTGGTGTACACCCCCTTTATTTTCCAGTTCTTCACTATAGCAAAAAAGTACTATTATGAATATTTTTGAATTGTGATTCTTTCCCTCTATTTTTAATCTCTTTAAGAATAGCTGCCTAGGGGAATCTAGGTGGTGTAGTGAATAGAGCAGCCCTGGAGTCAGGAGGACCTGAGTCCAAATTCTGCCTCTGATACGTGACAGACTTAGTAGCTATGTGACCTTTGGCAAGTCACTTAACCCCAGTTGCCTTGCCTTCCCCCCTCCAAAAAAAAAAGAATAGCATATGCCAAGAATAGCTTCCTAGTAGTGGTATTGCTGGGTTAAAGGGTACGCACAGTTTAGTAATTTTTTGTTTATAGTTCCAAATTATTTTCCATAGTGATAATACCAATTTACAGTTCTATCAGAAGGGCATTAGGGTGCCTATCTACCCACATTCCCTTCAACAGTTGTCATTTTCATTTTTTTTGACATCCTTACCAACATAATAGGTGTGAGAGAAGATCTTAGAGTAAGCCATAATTAATTAACATTTTAGGAAGGGAATTTACTACAGTGGCATATTAAGAACAATTGGTATAAAACATCTCCTTAACATTTTGTGACTCTCCTCCACAGGTTCACTTAGAATCCAGCAGAAAGAGGGTTCAAGCTTAAAGGGAGTGTTGTTTCTTGTTCATCTTTTGTTTTCAAGACAAATGACATCACAGTATGGTGTATTTGGCTGTGACTGATCAGTACAGTGTGAGTTCAGAAGGCACTACCACAGATTGGGTACAAGGGGTTCATTAGAACATTTAGAGTGGAAGAGGCTCTGGATTTGCACACCTCACATTTCCTCTGTGCTTCTGTGACTCTACTTTGCTCGTAGAGTACAATGCCTTCTTTGAAATAGGTATGTCACACTGGACAGTCCAGTGCCAGCATTTCCCATGTCTCACAGTCAATATTAAAGTTCTTCAGAGAGACCTTGAGAGTGTCCTTATACCATTTCTTCTGACCACCATGTAAACACTTACCTTTTTTGAGTTCTCCATAAAATAGTCCTTTGGGCAAAAGTGTGTGTTTGGCATTGGAAGTATATGGCCAGCCCATTGGAACTGTGCTCTCTGCAGTAGCATCTGAATGCTTGGCAATTCAACTTGAGAGAGGACTTCAGTGTCCAGTTATCTTCCTGATATACTTCAAGTGGAAGCAGTTCAGTTTTCTGGCACAGCACTGATAGAGTGCCCAGGTTTCACAGGCATATAGCAGTCAAGTCAGCACAATGGCTCTATAGAGTTCAGTTTGGTAGGCAACCTAATACCTCTTCTCTCCCATACTTTGATTCAGAGCCACCCAAATGCTGAGCTAGGTCTGGCAATGTGTGTGCCAGCCTCAACATCTGTGTGTACATCCCTGGAAAGTATACTGCCAAGGTAGTAAACTTACCATAGCAATCATAATTTCTCCATTTACTGTGACCAGGAGTTCCACATATGGGTGTGTTTTCTTGGTGTTGTCAGGGCAGAATTAGCTCAAGTGGCAGAGAATTGATCCATCTCTGCGGCATCTCAGCCTCAGAGGCTGCACTGAGAGCACAATCATCTGCAAACAAAAAGTCATGTACCAACTCCCCATCCACTTTGGTCTTAGCTTGTAGCCTTTTCAAGTTAAATACTTTAGAGTAGGTGTGGAAGCTGATCTTGATGTCTTTTTCATCCTTGTAGAAAACATCATAGTGAAGAACATGGGGGTACATAGCCTTGCTTCACTTTGTTTGTGACTGGGAATGCGTGAGAATGTTGTCCATTATTCAGAACCCACGCAAGCATGCAGTCATGAAGCTGGTGTACAATACTGTTGAATTTCTCTGGGCAGCCCAGTTTCACCATGATCTTCCACAGACCCTCAAGACTGATGGTATCAAAGGCCTTGGTCAGATTGACAAACATTGTATATAGACCTCTGTATATAAAGATAAATACCAGGGGCAGAACCGAGCTTATGTGCATAAGAGAGCATATGAGGCTAAGGAATAACTCAGCTTCTGGAAGGCTGAATACATTTTTGGTGCAGTGTCAAGGAGTTATTACACTTAGCCTAAAGCCTAAGATTGAATAGTTCAGTAGGGAAGTGTTCTTACCTTCTGAAGGCTTAACATTTTGACACTTTAAATGAATTGTCTATTATTTGACTAATTTGCTCAATCAACTTTCTCCCTTATATTATACTGTCAGGTCCCTTGGACTAGCATTTATATATTCTATAAATATATTTGAAGTCCTAAAGTATTCTGTGGACAAATTATCATGGGAGATGATAATTCCTCTCACATTTTACAAATGAGGAAACAGGCCCTTAAGAGTTTGATTGTCATTTTAGTAGAGTACTGTATGACATATGAAGTGCTTCCAATATTTAACAATAAGGAGAATTGAGTATTGATTATTAATACCATCATTTATGGAATAATATATATTTAAAACCCATACTTATGCATTACTTTAAGGTTCATAAAGTACTTTCTTCTCTACCTTGAGGTAGCAAAAATATTATTATTCACATTTTACAGGTAAAAAAACTCAACCCCATAGGAGTTAAGAGATTTGCCAAAAGTTTCATAGGTAGGATTCAAACTTAGATTCTTTGGCTCTAACTCCAGTGTTCTTTCTACTATGCCGTGTACCCTCTGTCCATATAAAGTGGTCTTTTCATTAGGTAAGAGATTAAAGATTAGGACTGTTTAGTTTTATTTCTGTTTTATTTTTTATACTCCATCTGTTCATGTTGTTGTTGTTTATAAGTCATTTTTCAGTTGTGTCCAACCCTTCATGACCCCATTTGGTGTTTTTTTGGCAAAAATATTGGAATAATTTGTCATTTTCTTCTCCAGCTCATTTTACAAACAAGGAAACTGAGGCAAACAGGATTAAGTGATTTGCTTAGGATCACACACCTACTAAGTGTCTGAGGTCAGAATTGACCTCAGAAAGATGAGTCTTCCTGAATCCAGGCCTAGCACTCTATTATTCACTGAGCCCCCTAGCTGCCCCTTATCTGTTCATAATATCACAATTTCCTGGACTTTAAAATAAGACTCCTTATAGTCTTTATCTTGTTTTTTATCTTTTCTGGTTCCTTTCCTGGACCTCACCTTACAAAAAATTGGAGAAAGCAGCCTTTTCTATAAATCTTCTTCTTTCCTGTTGTTCTCTTCCCATTCATTTAATCTTTCTGTACAAATGTGTAGCAAGGCCAAGGGTTTACTCCCCTGGGAAATTGCTGTTTCAAGGAGTTCTCTGGTATTCACTTTGTTGTTTTTGTTTTCGCTTCTATATGCTGTTAGTAACCTGGCTCCCTGATTTCTCTAATTGAAAGTAAGCTATTTAAGGGCAAGGGATTGTTTCATTTTTATCTTTGTAAATCCCCAAACCTATCACAGTACCTAGATCTTAATAGGCACTTAATAAAAATTTAATTGATTGAATGATTGATCTTAAATGAGTGTGGGTACTATATCAGTTTGGAAACCATTTAGATTCTAATACAGGAGGCATGGGGCTATGGATGTTGATACAGTTAGAACTGTTGCTAATAAGCAGACCTGCCCAAGTTTCTTTCTTAGTGTTGAAACTAGAAGCAGTTATATTTGGTGATAATAATTGCATTTTCCTTATCATCTAAGTTTCTCCTTATCATTTAAGGTACCTAAAGCCCTTTGCAATATATTCAGCTCTCATTCATCACAATATCTTGCAGTAACAGTGCATACAAAGCTGAGATATCTCTTCAATCTGGAGAGTAATGAGAAAGGCCTATCTCCTTTAAGAGAAATGAGAGAGTAGTAACCTTTCTTTATATTCAAGAAAATATACTGACATACCAAGATAAGCTCCACATGAATACAGGACCTAGATATAAAAGTCCACATCATACACAAATTAGAGAAGCAAGGAAGAAATCACCTTTCACATCTAAGGATAAAAAAAAAAGAGTTAATAACTAAGCAAGTAATAGATGTGATCAAATAAAAGGGACCATTTTGATTATATAATATATAAAAGATTTTCCACAAACAAATCTAATGTAGTAAAATTTAGAAGGGGAAAAGGTAACTGGGAAAAGTCTTTGCAGGAAGTTTCTCTAATAAATGTCTTATATCTAAAATATATAAGGAGTTGATTCAAACTTATAAAATTAAGAGCCATTCCCCAACAGATAATAAAGTCAAATGATATGAACAGGCACTTTTCAAAGGAAGAAATCCTGGGAATTTAGGGTTAGAGTTAGGGTTTAGGGTTAGAGAGCATCAACACTCATATTTAAAATTCTCTTAATCATTAATAGTTAGAGAAAAGCAAATTAAAGCAGCTTTCAAGTACTACCTCATATCTATCAGACTGACAAAGATGATAAAAGTGAAGCAGGTATAGTGGGGCACTGTTGATGGGGCCATGAATTGATCCATCCATTCTGAAAAACAAATTGGAGAGGGGCAGATTCAAGATGGCAGGGAAAAAAGCCAGGGACTTATCTGAGCTTTCTCATATTCCCCTCCAAACAACTTTTAAATAACACCTTAAAACAAATTCTGGAGTGGCAGAACCCACAGAAGGATGGAGTGAAACAACTATCTGACCCAAGACAAGAAGTAAAGGTCTGCCACACAGGAATGAGAGTGGAGCACGGTCCAGTTCAGGTTACACCAGCACACACTGCAAACCAGCAGCAGGCAATGGGAGAGACTGAATCAGTGGAAGCAATAGCACTTCTGGAGCTCTCAGCCCACAGGTGGAAAGAGGGTGTCCTAACAACTGATCAGAAGGCAATTAGAGGGGTCCCTTTGCTGGCACTGGGTACAAGTCTCTGTTTCATTGCCCATACTTGGATCCTGGATTGCCGTCCCAGGGTGAGGATGAATACTAGCACACCAGAACTTGTGGCTCCAAGGAAATAAGGTCTCTGGTCACAGTTCCAGAGTAGAAAAGAGTGTTTGTTGTTGCACACAGACCAGAGCACAGGCCAGGAGAGTACTAAACACACCTCTCTTTTGATAATACTACCTAGGGGGAACAGCAAATTTATAGGTTAGCTCTGAAAATACCTGCACAAAAAACCTGAAGCTTGGAAGGGTACACTCTGCACTCTGAAAGCAGAAGTCCACTTTAATGTAGAGTTAAAAAGTCAAGAAATATGCTTGAAAAATGAGCAAACAACAAAAAGATCCTGACCACAGAAAGTTACTGTGATAACTAAAGGAAGATGAAAACACAAACTCAGAAGAAGAAAAGTCCAAATTGCTAAATCTAAAGCTTCAAAGAAAAATATGAATTGGTCTCAGGCCTGAAAAGAATTCCTGGAATAGCTTAAAAAAAAAGGAGGTTCAAAATCAAATAATGGAAGTAGATGAAAAATTGGAAAAAGAAGTAACAGTGATGCAAGAAAATTATGAAAAACCAGAATTAGCCAAATGGAAAAAGAGGTACAAAAATTCATTGAAGAAAATAACTCCTTAAAAATTAGAATTGGGCAACATTAAGAAACAATCAAATAAAATCAAAAGAATAAAAAAATAGAAGAAAATGTGAAATATCTCATTACAAAAATAATTAATGTGGAAAATAGATCAAGGAGAGATAAATCAAGAATTATCAGACTACCTGAAAGCCATGATTAAGTTGAAAAAAGCCTAGATAATCATCTTTTAAGAAATTATTAAGGAAAATTGCCCTGATATGCTAGAACCAGAGGGTAAAATAGAAATTGAAAGAATCCACCCATCACCTTCTGAAAGTGATCACAAAATGAAAACTCCCAGGAATATTATAACCACATTCCAGAGTTCCCAGGCCAAGGAGAAAATATTGCAAAAAAAAAAAAAATTTAGATTTAGCAGCAAGAAAGAAATAGTTCAGATATTGTGGAGTCACAGACAGGATAGCACAAGATTTAGCAGCTTCTGTATGAAATGATGGGAAGGTTTAGAATATGATATTTTGGAGGACAAAAGAACTAGGATTACAACCAAGAATCACCCACCCAGCAAAACTGATTATAATCCTTCAGGCAGGGGAGGGAGGGAGGTGAATGGACATTCAGTGAAATAGAGGAGTTTCAAACATTCCTGATGAAAAGACCAAAACTGAATAGAAAATCTGACTTTCAAATACAAGACTCAAGAGAAGCATAAAAAGGTAAATAGGAAAGAGAAATCTCAAGGGATTCAATAAATTTAAACTTTTTATATTCCTACATGGCAAGATAATACTTGAAACCCCTAAGAACTTTCTCATTTTTAGAGCAGTTAAGAAGTATACATATAGACAGAAGGCATGGGTATGAATTGAATATGATGGGATGATTATCTAGAAAAATAAAATTAAGAGTTGAGAAAGAGGAATGCACTGGATGAAGAAGAAAGGGAGAGGTAGAATGGAATAAATTATCTCAAAAAAGAGGCACAAAAGAGTTTTTTGCAGTGGCAGGGAAGACGGGCAAAGTGGAGCAGACTGCATGAACCTTACCCTCGTTGGAATTAGCTCAAAGGTAGGATAACAGACATACTCACTTGTATATAGAAATCTATCTTACTGTATGGGAAAGGAGGAGAGGAAAAGGATAAAAGAAGATGGTGAGTGACACTAATACACTGTTGGTGGAGTTGTATACTGATTTAATCATTCTGGAGAACAATTTGAAATTTTGCCCAAAGGGCTTTAAAACTGTATACCCTTTGACTCAGCAATACCACTATTAGGTCTATGTCCCAAAGAGATACAAAACAGAAAGGAGAAGGACCTATATGTACAAAAATATAGCAGCTCTTTTTGTGGTGGCAAAGAATTGGAAATTGAGGAGAAACCCATCAATTGAGGAATGGCTGAACAAGTTGGGATACACGATTGTGCTGTAATACTATTGTGCCATGAGAAATGACAAGCAGGATGTTTTCGAAAAAAACCTGGAAAGACTTATATGAACTGATGCAAAGTGAAGTGAGCAGAACCAAGATAACCTTACACATAGTACAGCAATATTGTTTGATGATCGGCTGTGAATGACTTAGCTATTCTCAACAACACAGTTATTGAAGATAATTCCTAAGGACTAAAGATGCAAAATGCTTCCAAAGAAAGAACTGGTTGAATCTGAACGAAGTTTGAAGCATATTTTTTAAACTTTATTTTTCTTGGTTTTTTTTTGTCTGTATTTTCCTCCCTAACGTGACTAACATGGAAATATGTTTTGCATGACTGCACATATATAACTTATATCAAATTGCTTGCCTTCTCAATGAGGGGGAAGAGAGGGGAAAGAATTTGGAACTCAGGTTTTTTTTAAATTAATGTTAAAAATTGTTTTTACATGTAATTGGAGAAAAAAATAAAATTTAACCAAATAATTTAGAAATTTAGATATTAATAAAAACAAACTGGAACTTATAACCAGAAATTAATTCTTTAACTCAGCTGTATAACTACTAGGCCTATACTTCCCCAAAAAATTTTTGAAGAAGAAAATTATACACACACATCCAACATTTACCCAACATTTATAGCAGCTCTTTTTGAGTTAGCCAAAAATTGGAAGTCAGTCAGATATCCTCCTTTTGGGGAATAGCTAAACCAATTGTGGTATATTAATGTAATGGAATATTATTGTACCATTAAAAATGGTGAAATAGACAGCTTCAAAGGAAACTGAGATCTGTATGAACTGATGTAGTGAAGAGATAGAAAAATCTCATGATAATAATATCAGGGAAAAACAATTTAATGCTTAGAATTTTTATCAATGCAAAAATAAACCACGTGGCCAGAAAATGAAAGACACCACTCACCTCTTCGTAGAATGAGCTGATGAACTTACAATTTAAAAAAAGAGATGTGCATTTTTTGGATGTGATTAAAGTAGAAGTTTGTTTTACCCAGACTATGAAGCTCAAATTTAGAACTTTATTTGGGGTTTTTCAAATTTTACTCAGTTGAAGGGGTGGGGGAGTAATGGAAGTGACAAAATAATTTTAAAATGCTTATTTACTGAAAAAATAAAACTAATGCCTTTTAACATATATATGCACATGTGTATATATTTACACATATATACACAAATATATACACACATGTGTATGACCATGTTTCTGATGAAACTAAGTTGTAATGTTCAGAATCTTTAGAGGCAAGATTTCCTGTTAAACAATCAAAAAGCAACCTTTATTCCTAGGATTAAAAATACCTTTCTTAAAAGCATTCAGATTAAGTTTACTCCTAGAAACCTAGCAAAAATAAAATCTGAACACAACATGATAGAAAGGATTAAAATAGTACAACTTTCTTTCCCCAGCATCATTACACTTTCTTCCCTGGCCCTCTGTACTAACACTTGTAAAGAGATCCATAGATACTAACCCTGAAAAAAGAATTATATCCTAACCATGGTATTCCAGCTTTACCACTATTGTAGCTCAAGTCTGAACATCCTATGTCTCTTTCTGTAGTACTCAACAATATAGTTAGGAACTGGGTAAAAGAAATGACATTCCAGATTAGTGTAGTACTATGGTGTCAAACCCAGTAGAAGGAGGGCCACTAAATCATACATAAGAATCCCTGCCAGTCACATGTTGACTTAATTTTGAAATATAATATTATCTGTTTTATTTTACTGTGATTTATTTTGTTAAATATTTCCAAGTTGCACTTTAATCTGGTTTGAGCTGCATTGTAGAGTGTTGTGGGCTGCATGCAACTTGTGAGGTATGTTTGACACCTCTGGTATTAAGGTTGCACTCTTAATTTTGTATTTGGTGGTTCCGAGGCCTTTAAAATTTCAGGAAGACTGTTGTCAAATTTTAGCATAGTATTGATAGTCACAAAACAAACAAGGATGGATTTTTGGAAAATAGACATTTCTGAAGGAGATATCATAGGAGCAGTGGTTCACAAAAACTAAAATTAATGAATGTGTCACTGGTTAGGAAAAATTGAAAAATAAACATCAACTGGATAAGAAAAGATGAGCTCCAGTCTAGAATTCAGTGTTAATAATGATAGCTTACATAATAAACCTAGTCAGCATTTAGATAATTTTATTACTACAAAGCATTTTATGTGTAATATCACATTTTATCCTTTTCTTATCATCTCATTTTGAAGTATGAATACAAACATAAATACTTAAACCCTTTGAAAAATGTGTTCTTGGTCCATATTTGTGGTTGGTCCTTATCCCTCAGCATCATAAACACCTGATTTTTATATGTCTGTGTAGCACTGAGACGTGTTAGGAGAGTTTTATTTACTATAGAGGATACAGTGCCCCTAACATCAAAGACTTTATTATATAGAGTTGACTAACCAAAAATAAGCATTGAATAAAGATGATAAATTATATGAGCATAGGATTTAGAGCTAAAAGTGACTTTTAAGGTTATCTAGTTTACTGTTAATACATCTTAATTTACTCATCATTTTACAGATGAGTAAATGAAGTTCCAGAGAATGACTTGCTCAAGATTACATGGGTAGTTAAAAAGTATAACTGGGATTTAAACTCAGATTTCAAATTGATTTCAAATTCAGTGCCCTTTCCATTGTTCTAGTTTAATTTTATGTGCTTGTATGCATGCTTACCTGTCCATTAATAGAGGAAGGTAAGTAAGCTGTATCTGAGTTAATGTATGTATAGTGATACACTGGAATAGGAAATGACAAACCACTCCAGTATCTTTGCCAAGAAAACCCCATGGGTAATATTAGCGTGCTGTGGTCCATGGGGTCATGAAGAGTTGGATGTCACTGAACAACTGAATGGCAAATTTATGTTGATAAATTCATTTAGATTTTCAACTGAAGAGAGATTTTTAGTTCTTTATAAATGTAGCTTCCTAACAGATTGGTGGGAACTTTGGGAAGTATATTTTAGGGGGACTGCTGTTAAGATTATGCAAATTGAGTATAAAAAAATCCTTTATTAATTGCTTTAGATCAAAGAAGCTTAAGCTACCAAAATCAAATCTGTTTTTTTACCATCACTAATTTTCTTTAGTTTGGCGGCAAAGTAAGCCTGGTCAGCTTCCCTTTTATTTTAGTAATTTTTATTTTCTGAAGTAGTAATACTTTGCTGTTTTTGTTTGTTTTGTTGCATTTTTGTTCCAGTTCTGCTGGAAAATGTCAAGTTACTCATGACAATACTACCTCTTTCTCCTGGAATAAGAGGAGAATGAAAGAGAGACAGATTTGGAATTTGCACTAAACTGATTGCTTTTTGATTTACTATAGTTATCAAAAGCCTGGATCTTCAGACTTTGTCTCCTTTGTTGACTCATCATCCATATCCCACCCCTTAACTGTGGGTATTCTCTAAGGTTCAGTCCTGGGCTCTCTTCTCTTCCATCTATATACTCTTTCACTTGGTGATCTCATCAGCTACTGTTGGCTTCATTATCATCTCTGTGTAGATGTCCAGTGCCAGTCTATCCCCTAAGCATCATCAATTGCCAATTGAACATTTCTAATTGGATATCCCAGAGACATTTCAAGCTCCACTTGTGCCAAATTATCTTTCCCTCAGACCCACCCCTCTTTCAACCCCCTAGCCCTTTTTGAAGGCCACATTTTCCATCTAGTTTCTCAGACTTACAACTTGACTGTTATCCTTGATTCCTCACTTTCCTCAGTTCACTTATCAATTGCTCAGCCTCTCCATTTCTACCTCCACAACATCTCTTGCATCTGACCCTTCTTTCTACTTATACAGCCCACACCTTCGTTCTTCATCTCTCTCCTAGATTATTGCAATACCATCCTATTCAGTCTCTCTGCCACGTTTCTCCCTACATGAGTCCGTATTCCACACTGCTGCTAAAATGAATTTCCTGAGATGTCAATTTAACTGTGTCACTCCTCTGTTCTTTCAACTCTTGTCCCTCACCTACCCCCAGTGTAAAATATAAACTCCTCTGTTTAGCTTCTAGGCCTTTTACAATCTGGCCCCAACCTATTTTTTCCATTTTGTTATATATTACTCCCCCTTCCTCACTCTATGATATAGCCAGATCACTTTCTCTCTCTTCCTTGAATATGACACTCCATCTCTCATGCCTTTTCACCTATGCCCAGAATGCACTCCTTCCTCACCTCTGGCTCACAGAACCCTTCTTTTATTCATGGCTTTGCTCAAGCATCACCTTCTACATGAAGCCTTTCCTCATCTCCTTTCTTCCTCCTCTACTACTAGTTCCCTCTCTCCCATAGATATTTTGTATTTAACAATATTGTATTTATTCTCTTTTTATTTTTTCTCTATATACACATATGCACTTCTTGTTTCTCCTGTTGGAATGCATACTCCTTGGGGGTAGGGATTGTTTCATTCTTTGTATATGCTAAGAGCCTAGCATTTAGCCTGGTATATAGTAAGGATTTAATAAATGCTTTTTAAATGGTTGATTGACATATCTGGAAGAAGTTGATGGTGCTCTGGAGGGTTTGAAACATTTAACAGATAGCCTCTTGGAGAATTTGTAATTCATTCTTTTGCAAAATTAAGTCACAAGAAAAAAAGTTGCTAAAGGAAAATGTGAATTTAAATACTTGTTAGTGTTCGGGGTTAAGATATTTAATTCTGGCCAGGGAACTTCTTGGCCTGTTTAGGCTAAGATCAAGAGTGCTGGTTACTAAAAAAAACTACTGGGAAATCAAATACACAGCCATCAACAAGTTTGCAACATTTGTCTCAGAATGAGAACTCTACAGAAATGTGGCTCAGGGAGATCCCTTCCAGTTGCCACTTTCTGTGATTCTGAAATGTATTTTTTTATTGGGCTAAGGAGAACATTGATTTATATCACATGTATACTAGACTCAAATCAAATTAAGTCAACTCTAAAGCAGTGTGGGACTCACGGCTTCCTCCAAATAAAGGAGGCTGTGTACTGTAGTGGAAAGAGTAAGAGACTAGGTCAAGATAGCAGAGTTCTAATCCTGATAGGGCTGTCAAGTAATGTTTAGCCTGGGATATCTTCATGCCTTCAGCATTATTTATAGACATTGTAATGGCATTGCACTGAATTCTATCTGAAGTCCCTAATAATCTTAGAATTTTTTGGCTTTGCAAAGACATTGAAATATTATTTTATTCTAGTAGACGTAGCTCTGGAAGCAATGTTTTTCTGTCCACCTTCTCTGACAAATAAATCAATAGGTTTGTATATATGATCTTTCAAATAATTGCTTTTTCTATCTTTTAAAATTGCCTTTATATTTTCATATATTCAATAGTCTTCTTCCAGTAGACAGGAAAACTTTGCTTTTAAAATACTTATGCCTGTGGTATTCCAGTTAGAATCACATAGGAGAAGGGAAGTTGACAAGAATATATTAACTTTCACAATGCCTCTGTAGTTCATACCTAGGAATATAAAGAAAATAATGTTTTAAGAATAGAAAGTCCTGTTGAGTGAGTCACTGGCAAATAAGCTGTTAGCTTCTTTTTCCCCTGGAGTCTGGATTGATGTCTAGCGCGTTTTATAAAACTTGGAAGCGTCACAGGAGAACTATTGCTATTATTGCTTTTTTTATTATTTGCAGTTTCTTGCACAATCATCTTTTTATTATACTATATTATGGAAATGCTTGCTTTATTCCATAAATTAAAAAAAAATAAAATTTTAGAGTCTCATTTTGCAGACTGAGTCCAGCACCTTTTTGTCAAGTGGTGGGCAGCATACTTCCTTATTGGCTCTCTGGCATCATTACTGATTGAATAGAGTGGTTAAGTCTTTCAAGGTTGTATGTCTTTACAATGTTATCATTGTATAAATTGTTCTCATGGTCCTTCTTACTCCTCTTTGCATTAGTTCAGGCAAATCTTCCCAGTTTTGTCTTTTCTTAGAGAACAATAGCATTCCATTCCATTTTTTAAAATTTATTTTTATTAACTTTTGTTTATTTTTAGCTTACATCATTCATTTCCATGAGATTTTGAGTTTCAGATTTTCCCCCCATCTTTCCCCTACCCACCACCCCAAAACAGTGATCCTGCTGTATATCCCCTCCTGCAATTTGCTCTCTCCTATATCCTCCCCCATCATCCCTCTGAGTTTCTGGTAGGGCAAGATGGATCTCCCTACCCCAGTGCCTGTATATCTTATTACACAGTTGCAGGTAAATAATAATAATAATAATAATAATAATAATAATAATAATAATAATAATAATAATTACATATATACATATATATATTCTTTTTACATTTGATTTTAGAACTTTAAATTCTAGATTCTTTCCCTTCCTTCCTCATCACCCACCCCTACTGGAAAGACTAGCAATTCAATACAGGCTGTACATGTGTAGTTACACAGAACATCTCCACAATGGACATGTTGTGAAAGACTGACTATATTTCCCTCCTTCCT
>CM053580.1:66217388-66249061 GCA_028627135.1 Pseudochirops cupreus | reverse complement strand
TGAGATACACAGGCACTGCAGTTGGGAGATCCATCCTGCCCTACCAAAAAGTGACATAGGAGAGAATAGACTGGGGGAGGGGGGACGCACCGGGATGGCTGTTTTGGGGCGGTGGGTGGGGGAGGGACGGGGAGAAAATATGTAACTCAAAATCTTGTGGAAATGAATGATGCAAACTATAATAAAATTTAAAAAAAAAAGGGAATATGGTGGTAGAAGGAACACTGTATTCAACATCAGAAGACCTAGGCTCCTGTTGCCCCTACTACTTCCTAGTAGTTTACTAAGCTTACTGGAACTTAGTTTAGGCATCTGTAAATTGAAGATACTAATGTATATCCTATCTCCTTCACAGGGTGTCTCTAAGCAAGCTGCTATGTAAGTGTGACTTACTACTATTGGAAATAATCCATAATAAAAATATATTTTAATCAGAAAAAAAAAAACCAAATTTGTGGCTTGGACAGATAGAGATACAGTAGGGAGCATCAAAATGACTTAGGCAGCACATATAAAGACTGAACATCTGGCAGCAATGTATAGAGAATGGAAGGAAAGATGCACTGAGGGAGGGAAGAGAGTTGACCTTGGAAGCTGAGAAGACAGATACTTTTTAATGACTTTGGGCAAGTCATTTAACCTCTTAAGAGTTCCTGAAAACTCTCTTAATACTTAAGTTGCAGAAGAGTTGCTATGGTGTATTGAAATGGAGCTTCTTACCAGGAGTTCCCTATACCAATGAATTCAGATATTTGGACCAATTGAAAAGAAAAAAAGAGCAACCCTCTTAAAGCAACTTGCTTTTAAAATCCCTGAACCTCCACAACTTTGTAATCACAGCTGTGGCAACAGAAGGAAAAATGGGGGTATTAGCTAACACAACATCTGGTAGAGTGGCATCAGAACTTCAAGGTAATTTAGCCAGTTATCTTTTCTTTATTTAGCACATGGACCCATTGAAATGTTCCCTGGAAAACTCGGCCTTTTAACTCCTTAATCTCACACAGCTTGACTGATGGATTGTCAAAGCCTTGTATCAAAGTTCTACAAAAGAAGCCTTTTTTACCAAGATTTTTTTTTCAGAATAAATGTATGTTCACCAAAGCATTATCAAGACATCAGGAGAAGAGGGTTCAATTAATTAATGGAATAAAATGAGCATTTCCTTAACATAATAAAAAGAGATGATTGCACATGAAACTGCAAATCTGTTATGTACAAACTTGCTATTCCTTTTAAACATACAATAAAGTTATCATGTAAATTTTCCCCCTTTTTTTCCTCCCATCCCTCCTTTGTCCTAGAGACAGTTACCATAGACACAAATAGGTATATATATGTAAAATTATTTTGCATCTCCTGCATATATTTATCATTTCTGTCTCTGCATATAAATAGCATCTTTCTTCATATGTCCTTTATTGTTAATTTGGGTATTTATAATAGTCAGAATTACTTATATGCTCAAAGTCATTCTTAGAGTAGTATTGCTGTTACTGTATACAGTGTTCTCTTGGTTCTGCTCATTTCACTCTTCATTATTTTGTGCAAGTCTTTGCATGTATTTCTAAGATCACTGAGCTCATCATTTCTTGTAGCACAATAGTATTCCATCACAATTATATGCTACAACTTTTTTGTATTGGATTAAGACGTAAACCTAAAATGAGGAAGTGTTGTAATTTTTATTTAGCTTTTTTCCCCTTCCTTTTGTACCTTTCTAATAGGATTTGTACTCAGTGAGACTGGAATTCTTAGAATATGATCTTTGTTTAAGCTTTTAAGAAATAAGATTTTATTGAAAGCCTTTTTGTTTATAGCACTTACATTTCATGGGCATCTGTCCTCTTCCCAGAGACCTAGCCCTTATAAAAAGAAAATTAAAATGAGGGGAAAAAAGGTCAGCAAAACAACAAATTAACAATATTTGATATCGTATGTCCCTGTCGTCCCCCTACTAGGTGTGGGGAACCTGCAGCCTCAGCCTTGAGGCCACATGTGACCTTCTAGGTCCTTGGATGTGACCTTTTGACTAAGTCCAAGTTTTATAGAACAAATCCTTTTATTGAGGGGATTTGTTCTATATAGTTTGGATTCCGTCAAAGGGCCACATTTGAGGACCTAGAGAGCCACATGTGGCCTTGAAGCTACAGGTTCCCCACCCCTACAAGACTATAAGTTTAATTGAAATTTTCATATTTTGACTCAACATTTATTTTAAAATTCAAATTTTTGTTATTTATTTTATTTCTGTTTATATTTAGTTAACTATATTATATTTTTGTTATTCTTTTGTAATTCTGTGATGGGCTCCCATATCAAACATGAACATTTCCAAATACAAAGAACAAAAAAGGAAGATTGTGTATGAAACCAGGAATCTCTGTTATATACAGATTGACTTTTTAAAAATATATATTAAAATTTCAGGACATTAGTTCCAGTGTTGCCCTTCTTTTTGTCTCCCATTGGACCTATTTTCTGTTCTCTTCTATTCATAATTTTAAAAGTCTCATTGATGTTCTTTACTTTTCCTCTTTTTTTGGCATCACTGTCATTTGATTCTCAACAAAACCAGTATGGTATAGGTAGTGCAGTTATTTTGTAAATGAAGGACCTGTGCCCAGAGGGGTGAGTCACACTGTTCTCTAGGATTCCATGGTTTATTTGAATATGTTTGTACTAAGACTTAGGGAGTAGCATCTTTCATTACTGAAATTTAGGATAGCTCATCTCCATAACTATAATGTCATAAGAAGTCCACCAGATTTGGAATCAGCAGCCCTGGATTGAATATCACTTACTAGCTGTGTGACTTTTGATTAATCATATCACCCCAATAAGTCTCAGTTTCTCACATGAAAAAGAGTTACATTAAATAATCCCTGAAGTTCCTTCTAATTTTTTTTAGAACATAACTCTCCCCACTTCCCCTTTTATATCTCACCAGATATGAACATTAGTTTGGATTCCTGAATAGCACTCTGTTTAATATGAACCAAAATGATGTACTCTTGAGTTTTCAAAACTAATCAGTTTTTTATTTCATTTCTTTCAGAACATAGACAAGCATTCCCAAATATTCTGAAGAAGGGTTACCTTGAAATTAGGAAAGATCATGACAGTTACTGGCAAAGCTGTTATGCTGAACTTTCACCATATAATCTATACTTCTACTGTCTTGATAACAGTGGCAATCAAAACCTTTATGCCACTTACCAGCTTTCACACTTCCAGAATATATCAGTCCGGGGCAACCTTGAGACCAGAATGGTAGATACAGTCCTGTCTGACAACACCCAGCTACAACTGAAGGCAGAGTCACCATGGGAAGCCTTGGATTGGGGACAGAAACTTTGGGAGGTGGTGCATGCTGCAGTGCCAACTTACATGGGGCAGCGTGATGAACTGGAAAACTCATCAATGCTAGGACATGATGACTTTCTTCATACTCAGTGCTTACAGAAATCCAGTGGGCTGCTCCAATCAACTTCTTTCATAGACAGCTCTAAACAGTACCAAAACATCCTCAAGTCTGGGACACTCTATAGACTTACTGTCCAAAATAACTGGAAGGCTTTTACATTTGTACTGAGTAAAGCCTATCTCATGGCTTTTCAGCCTGGTCGACTAGATGAGGATCCCCTGCTGAGCTACAATGTTGATGTATGCCTGGCTGTTCAAACTGACAATCTAGATGATTGCAACTCCTGTTTTCAAGTCATCTTCCCACAAGATGTCCTCCGCCTACGGGCCGAGACTCAGCAAAGGGCACAAGAATGGATGGAGGCCCTGAAAACAGCTGCCAATGCAGCAAGAAGTCTAGGGCAAAACCTACAAGTCACTCTTAGAAACAAATCTAGGGATCAGATGGGTGGGCATGATCTCCGGAAGAATAAACGTCAGTCTGTGACTACCAGTTTCCTGAGTATTCTCACAACCTTGTCCTTGGAGAGAGGTCTCACGGCTCAGAGTTTTAAGTGTGCAGGTAAGAAGCAAAGTATATTTTATTTCCATCCTAAAATATTAGAGGAAATTCAGAATATTATGAAAATATTATAGAAATTCCCTCCAGGGGCAGCTAGGTAGCACAGTGAATAGAGCACCAGCCTTGGAGTCAGGAGGACCTGAGTTCAAATCCTGCCTCAGATACTTGACACTTACTAGTTGTGTGACCTTGGGCAAGTCACTTAACCCCAATTGCCCAGCCCCTCCAAAAAAAGCAAAAAAAACAAACAAACAGACATTCCCTCCAGAAGCAAAGTTACTTCCCATTAATGAAAGTACCTTTTCTCAAAACCAAAAGCAGTTTAAAAACATTAACCCATCCTTGTGCGAACAATGATTGTAGACCATTTTATGGAGCTGTATAATCATAGGATCATAGATCTAGTACTGGAAAAGACCTAAAAACCATCTAGTCCAATTCCCCCCCCCATTTTCAATATAAGTAAACTGAGAACCCCAGAAAGGCAATGACTTGCCTAGATGTTACGACATATTCAAGATCAACGGTTATTTGACCAAAGCATAAATAGAACTAGAACCTAGACCTTCTGACTCTTGCTAAGGATTACAGCCACCTTAGGTCTCTGAATAAGGGTCATTGCACATTTGGCAACTGAATTTTGGTCCCAGGTAAGAAGTTTGGCTCCAGAGATAGACCCACAACGCTCTTAGAAAGGGCTGCTCCTAAGAAGAAATATGAGAAGACTCCACCAGTCTGTATTATCAGACTTTTTCAGTATGCTGGTCAGTTATACTGAACTGATTTTTTAAACCCCCTTTTTATTCTTTGTTATAAGGGATTGTTCTTTGGAATGGGGTACTAGAGATATATAGTTGGGAAATGTAGATAATATATATTTTTTAAAGATATCAATAAAAAGTACTGGCAATTCCTACGGTCAGTAACTGTCTCTGGCTGTGATTTCAGCTGATCCTCATAGGTGAGAATCTGGAAGGCTATCCCTTAAGGAAAGTTTAGGGCTGGCTAAAATGAAATCACTTATTTAGCAGGTGACTGTTCATACTTATCCAATGAACTGATACTTCCATTTTCAGGGGGAAGAATGTGACTGCTGATGTCTTCTAGAGCAACTGTATTGCTATAAGATATAAAAAAGGGGGTTTTAGTCAATTTGTGATCTTTCAAAATTCAGCTTCTTTCTTCCTCAAAACTAAATTTGTTATTCTGGGAAAATCCTAATTTAAAATAATTGTCTAAATTTTATTATTTACATAAAATATGAGTTATCTCTAGAATAATTTAAATAGGATCCATTTTAAAAATCATCCTTCTTGAAATAAACCCCACTCACAACTCATGAACAGTAAGGTTAAGAATAAAGAAAAACTTTTGTCTAATACACAAAATTTGCATTCCTGTCTTTTAGATTTGTGAGTTTCAGGGGGAGAAGAGTTTTTTTCAGAACAGAAAGACTTTTTTTTTTAAGGAACAAGAGAAGATCTAGGATTTAAAGATAAAGAAGAAACGTGTTCTTGGTTATGACTAAATTGTGGATTTCAGTCCTTACTTTCTGAATTGAAAAATGAAACTTTTGAACTAATGAAGATACAGTAGAAAAATACATAGTGATGTAATGATGATGTCCTTTTTGGGGGAAAGACAGCATTTGCTTAAAAGGATATTGATTATTAAATTAAATATAATTAGTGTTCTTTTGCCCACAATGTGACAGTGATATTCAGCAGACATCTATAGTACAGAAGAATACAAACTAAAATCTGCTGAATAGGCATTGTGTCAGTCACAGGGGTTGAAAGAAAGTAGAAGTGATAATGAGGAAAACATTCAAGAGATATTGAGTGTTGTTGCTTTGAAATGCTGAAGTTCATTCAGATCTCTCCTGTACTCTATTGAGAATATACTAGGAAAAAATACAGTCTTGTAATTGGGGGGTTGGAGGAGGGGGGAGGGACCGGCGAATGCTTAACAGGGATTTCTCTGAATCCTGTAAGTATGAAGCATTCTAGAAGGGAAGGATTTGGCTTTCCTTAAATCCTCCATTTACATTGGGAAGCGCTGCATTCCAAGTCCATGATGTATGCATAGCTTTTCTCTTGTCACTTGTCATCCTCTTCCTCCAGTCCTTTGAACACCGTCCTTTCTGTCACAAGTAAGAATACTTTGTCTCCTGTAGGGGGCAGAATCCCAAAAGGGAAAAAAAAGAATAACTTCTAAATGACACAGTGGAGTATTTTTCTTTTAAATATTCTCTATTGATGTTCTGTGTACCAGAGGTCATAATGGCAAAATAATATTTTTAAATGGATTCATATTTCTCAAGTATTGTTAGACTTTGCCCTGATGATTCTTAACTTCTTAGCTACCTCTTTTAGCCTTATGTCTAGACTAAAACGTACATATACAGGTTTAGGTGGGGAAGGAAGAATTTGATAGAAAAATGCTTAGCACCTGGAATATGTATTTTTTAATGGAACTCAACTTTTCATAACTTGTTTAGCATCAACTAATAGTTTGTAATACTTCGGTATTTAGAGGAAATATTTTTTCACCTTGACATTTCTTCTTGCCTTCCCCCTCCCCTTTAGACATCGGGAGAATTGTAAAATGTAAAAAGGATATAAAATTCCATTGGGTATCTCTTTCCTAGGCTATCGTTCATTTGCTGTTCCCTAGGGGAGCCACAAATGCTGGGTTTTTGGTTCACTAAGTATTGCAAATGGTCTTGTTTTTACAAGATTTTTTCTGTAAGGAAAAAGAATTTTCTATGTTGCTCTTTAAATCTTATATTTGCCTTCCAGAGAGAATGTAGGATGGGATCATTTTGAAAGTCCTAAGGCCTAGCTTTTGAAAACTTATTTTACTTTATATTTACGTGACTGTAGATTTCTTATTTCATCTTTTTACTACTTAATTTGATTCTCTGTGTGTGCATTCCTAATTGTAACTCTGCATAATGTGTATTTATATAGCTTATTAGAGTATTATTATACAGTCTTCGGTTTAAAGATTACCAAGTAAAATCTGATGGTTAGCTGTACAAATTGCTGAGTAGCTATATTCTACAGGTGAATGTACCCAGAGAGAGTTAGATTTTTTAAAACAGTAAATTAAATTAAGAAGTTATTTGAATTACAAAGGTTTCTTAATTTTACCACAACATTTGACCTCTGATTTCCTGTAAGTATGACATTATTGACTGCCATAGGTGCTCTAGGAGTTCAGAGAAAAGGAAAATCAAATGCGTACTAGAATATCTCAGAGAATGTTGGAACTGAAAGGGCATTTGAGAGCATTTTCTTAATCAGACTCCTAGAGTTACAGAACTGGAAGGGACTTTTTTTCACAAATAAAGAAATCAACCAGAGGAGTAAAGTAATTTGTTCAAGATCCCACAGCTAGTATGTAACTGATGGAGCCCCGAGTCAGATCTTCTGACCCAGTCCACTTGTTCTTCGCCCTACACCAGGCTGCCTCCAGGGAGAGTTGAAAGAGTTTGTGAAGGACTCATGCAGGAGACAGAGCTACGGCAGATTCAGAGGATGGAAGGGCTTATAATAATAGAATGTTGAAGCACAGAAAAGCCATAGAAATCATCTGCAGTAGTACCACCCCCACATCTTATAGATGAGGAAACTGGTCAATCCAGCTAATAATGACAGAATTGGTTCCAGGATTTTAGGTAGAGGAAGCTAGATGAGGGAGACTTGGAGGCAGAAGTAAGGCTCACTGTGTTCACGGGACAATGGAGATACTAGAAGGGAGAGAAGTAGAGAAAAACAAAGTGGGAGCAACTGGACCAGGCAAGATTATAGAGGGCCTTGAAAGCCAGGAAAAAGAATTTAGATTTGATATAGTACTCAATAGGGGGCCCATGAAGGTTTTTGTGCAGAGAATGTGCATATTATTCCATAAGTACCACATGATGAAAGAGATATTTAAGGGAAATTAGCATTTCAGTGGCATCATTTTACACATATCTAATTTTATGAACTTTTCAGGAATAAAGCTATTTAAGATTTGCAAATTCCTTTCTCACAACTACTGTGTGAAACCATGAAATCTGTATAATAAACCATATAATATGTAATCAATTTGTAAAACCATGTAATATGTTACTTTAAGCCATGGGTAGGAGGGTAGGTATCATTAAAATACTAATTGGTTGATAAGACATTGTCATCATGTCCTTTGTTGTTGTTATCGGTCTTGGCATCTGGACTTAGGGGTCCTGGACTGCCCTCAGATTGAGAAGCTCCCTCCGATTCAGCTGTAACTTTACAGTCTGAGAGTAAACTGGCTCTGAGAGTTTAAGGGACTTGCCCATGGTCAGATGCAGGACTTAAAGCTACATCTTCCAGGCTTCAGGGCTGGCTTTCTGTTCTTACCTTCCCCTGCCTCTTTATCAGCAGGGTAAAAACCACCAATTAAGCATCCTCTCCAAGTGCTTCTGAATTAATGCTCTACCACATCCAAGGTGCTGGAGGGTGTGAGGAAGCAGCCGAGCGTCTAGAGAGGTCTGGTTATGTATGAATAATGTATCTACGCAGGGAATTGCAAAATGTGAAATGTGCATTTCATTTTGTTGGCAATAGTATTATAAAGCAGAGTTTTGTTGAATTGTCTAAAGATCCAGAAGCATAACTATCAGAACCCCTTCGAAAAAGAATTCAGCTGCTTATATAAACAAGTTGTGACAACACACACAAGAATGTTTTCAAGTCTTCCCATGTGTAACTAATGCCATCTTGAACTGCGAGCAGTGCTCTTCCCCTATTTCAGAACTTGGGTTGAAAGTACAGATTCTGACCAAGGAGAGTGGAGGATAAACAGTGAGCCTAGGGTACTCCCTGCCTAATTTTTCACACTAGGCGGTTTCTGCTGTTTTACTCCTCAGGCTGCTGTTTAACCTCTCCGGCTGGCTGCTGTGGGGCATTAGGAAGAGCTCTCTGGGGGAGGGGGGAGTTTCCAGCTTTGGGGAGGGACAAGCTGGAGGGGGAAAAAAAAGTTTTGCTGTGAATTCTTCTGCCATTTAGTGCAAATTCCTGTAATTACCGTCATTGTGTCCCGTCTGAATGGCACAGAATACAGCAGAAGCCATTCCTAATTGAGACCTTACAGGAGGTACAAATCCCTTCTTTGTTCAGCCTGACAAATTAGTGCCAGAAAGTGGCAGGGTCCGAGTGGAATCAAAGGCAGGAAACACAAAGATGGAACTTAAGGCTACAGTAATAACCCTCTCTTGTCCTGCAGGAGAAAAAATAATGACCAATGAAAAATGAAGTTTTTTTGTTCTAAATTCCCTTGACATGACAGCACCTCAGGGCTGCTCTATTTATTTAGTAAAAGTGATTAAATAGTAATACAACAGGGCTGCCCATTGTTTCCCATGCCACCCCCCACCCCACAGACCCCTGCTGGCTTGGCTAATTGATTGACAATGAACCTCTGATAAAGAAGTAAGTTGGGAGGACCTGGTGGGGACATTTTTTCCCTTTCTTTGTGTGCCTGAGTGTGTGTGTGTTTTATTTCATTTTTGTTTGAATTGCACTCTCTGGTTTTTCTTTGTCCTCTCTCTCTCCTTTTCTCCCTCTACCCCTTTCCTTTTTTTTCCAAAGCTTTTCAGGGTCTGCTCCCAGCTGACATTCACAAACAGGTAGAGAGGAATTAAGATTGTGGTGCATAGCTTTTGACAAGTTTATCTTGGGGGCTAACTTCCCCTTTCCCCCAGCTCTGGGTAAGACAGAGCCACAGTGTGAGATGTAGTCCTAAGAGGAAAAAGTGGTAGGGGAGAGAGGAGTGCAGATTGTTGGTGCACGAGGGTCAGGAGAGTTCAAAAACAAGTTTTCCATTTGTGGGAATGGACGTCTGCACTGTCTTTGCATAAAAGAAGTTTCTCCTGTATTTCCCTATACTGCCTTCTTCCTCTCAATATTTGCCCTGACATTCCACATTGCAATCAGAAAGACTGTGAACTCATATTTTGTCTGATCCTCACTTCCAGATCTCTGTGACCATATAAGGGTAAAATCTAGCTGAATGTCACAGTAACTGTATCTTGAAAGATGCTCAAAGTTTCATTAAGATGAGATATATAATTAATGGATCATCCTTTTATGTTCACCCAGCTCAGCTATAGCTTAAACCTCTAATTTAACAGACTGAAAGTTACAGCTGGGAAAAGAAATAATTTCAAGTTGCTAACAAAAAATAATATACTAAGCAAACAGTCCCAGTATTTCTAATATCACATGGCAACCCACGTGATAAGTGGAGGCCATTTTTTTTTTTGCAAAGCTTCGTTACATGTATTATTGGGGTTTGGATGGGAAAGGTACCTTTAACTTAGCTATACAAGCCTCCTGCCATGTTTGTGGTAGTTAATTATTCATTAAATCATTGTTACCCATTGGCCTCAGGGCAAACTCTCCAGGATGTCAACTTTTAAGAGAAAGAAGAGGGGCAGCTAGGTGGCTCAGTGAATAAAGCACTGGCCCTGGAGTCAGGAGGACCTGGGTTCAGATCCGACCTCAGTCAGACACTTGACACAAAAACTAGCCGTGTGATTTTGGGCAAGTCACTTACCCCCAATTGCTCTCCAAAAAGAAAAGAGAAAGAGGAACTGATTTTCTTAACATCTGTACAAGTGAGTTGAGGCAAAGTACTGTATGTAGGCTTCCAAGTAACAGAACATCACTAAAGACATTTTATACTGAACTCTAAAAAACTTTTTTAAAAAATCAGTGTCCAGTAAGGGAATCCTATTTGTAACCACATCTTACATATGCTAGGGAAATGGGGAACAGAGTGTACATTTTATTTTTATGACTGTCTCTAAGCCTTATTTTAGCTCTTCCTTCTACATTTCACCTCCATTAGGCTGAAAGGCTAATAACTATGAAAATAGATTTGTTTGAGGGGAGATGGTAATAGGCAGGGGAGTGAAAGGGAGAAGAAAAGGATACACACACACACACACACACACACACACACACACACACACACCACAAACCGAATAATCAATCTTGACAGCATGAATTGTTTTTCCGGATTACATAATCCTTCTAAGTTTTTATTATTGATGAGATTGTGTGTGATTCACCTTATTGGTCCCTTTAGTGAGAAAAACAGATCATCTATAAAGTGGAGGTAATAACACTTGCCTTAGCAGTTCCACTTTCAGACAGCTCTGATTTCTCAGAAGTAAGCTGAAATTTGCCTTCTTGTGACTTCCACTCTGTGCTTCTGGGTTTTCCCTCTGGGGCCAAACAGAACCAGTCTCCTGTGTGACAACCTAAAAACAGCCCTCATATCCCCCTGAGTCTTCTCTTTTCCAGACTAAATATCCTTAAGCCCTTCAACCAATTCTTACTGTCCCTTATCTTTGTGCATAGTGTGTTCCCACAGAAGAATATAAACTCTTAGCAAAGTTTGGTGTTGCTCTTTCTGTCCTTAGTGCTTCTCACAGTTCCTGGCACTTGGTAGTTGCTCAATCAACACTTACTGAATTGAAATAAATGGAACTGCCTACCTTAGTTGTTGCAAGGGAAATGCTTTGAAAATCTTAAGTGCTAGATAAATGTGAGTCGTTGCTATTGTTTGTTATTGGTTGTTATGGAAGGAGAAGAAAGAGGCTGCTGATAGCAAGGCTTTTGAGTAGAGTGGGGAAGGTGATGGACCTTCTTCACTGTACTCTGTTCTCCAGTCAGAGTCCTGGCCAACCAGGGCCTGTCTGGGCAAGGACAGCTGGCTTGGGAGCTGACTTTGAGCTTGACTGGTAAAGAGGAGCACCAAATAAAGTGAAAGAACAACCAGAAAAGAGGGAACAGAAAGATATTCGCATGGGAACAACTTCACAGGAAAACTAGTAGAACTATCAAAGAAATGATCAGCAAAACAATACAATGAATGACTTCTACAGGATAAAAGAAAGCAATGAGAAATCTCCAAAAGGAAAGAACAAAACTGCAAACAGCAACAACAAAAGCAAACCTGGACCCTTAGAACAGAAAACGGACAGACTCTGACAACCTCTAGAATGACTTAGAATAGCAGTAAGAAATGTAAGGGAAAACATGATCTCTGTAAGACTGGAAATATGATTGCTTAAGAGTATCCATATCTCCTCCCATCCTTAAAAAGCTCTCACTTGATCCTACTGTCCTGTTGTGATACCATCCTACAGTTCTTTTATCTTTGTCCATTCCCTGGGAGGAATGGGTAGGAGTCACAAGCTGTCCATACTCTTTGACTCGGTAATCTTACCTCATGCTCTCTCCTCAACCCCTTCCAAATTAGCTTTCTGCTTCATTACTTAGCTGAAATTTTTCTCTCCTAAATTCATAACAGTCTCTTAATTACCAAATCTAATTGCCTTTTGCTAGTCCTAACCTTTTTTTTTTTGGAGGGGGGAAGGCAAGGCAATTTGGGTTAAGTGACTTGCCCAAGGTCCCTCAGCTAGTAAGTGTCAAGTGGTTGAATTTGAACACAGGTCCTCCCAACTCCAGGGCCAGTGCTCTATTCACTGTGCCACCTAGCTGCCCCAGTCCTAATCTTTCTTGATGCATTTGACACTCCTGGCCACCTTCTACCAAATAATCTCTCTTTGGGTTTTTTAGTTCTTCTCTTGTCTAGTTGCTCCTTCCAGGTCTCTTCCTTAATCAATCATCCTTGTCTTACCCCCTAACTGTGGGCATACTTCAAGGTTCTATGGCTAAACACTGACTTGGACCCTCTTTTTTTTTTCTCAGTGATCTCATAAATTCCCATGGTTTTAAATGCCATCTATAGAGATAACTCTCAGATCTAAACATTTAGCTGTTAATCTTTCTCCTAAACTGCTTTCTCACATCACCTACTGCCTTTTGAAAATTCAAACTGAATTTCCTGTAGGCATCTCAAACTCAATATGTTTAAAACAGAACTCATTCTTTCCTCCCAATCTCATTCCTCGTCCTGAACTTCTTCATTTTTGACGAGGGCACTGACATTCTTCCAGGCTCCTGGGTTTGCAACCTCTGAGTCAGCCATAGCTTTTCATTCTCCCTCACCCTTTATAGCCAGTTAGTTGCCAAGTCCTTTCAGTTCTACTTCCACAACATCTCTTGCATCTTCCCCATTCTTGCCCCTCACATATCCAATACCTTTGTCTAAGGTGTCTAAGCACCCTTCCAAGTAAAACTTGTTTTAAATTCCATACGTATATATGTGTGTTTGCATGTATACGTGTATGTATATATATATATATACATACATGTATACATGCATATATTTGTAGAAATTAATAAATTCAAGATTCATGTTATGGTATAGAAGAATATTATCCTAAAGTACTAAAATATATGTTAATATATACACTAAAGCTCAGAAGACTGCTTAGCCACTTATTAGCTCTTCATAAATGTAGGCAACATGATTTTGTAGGCTATAAATTTGCTTTTCTGATTTATTCCTGGTATTCTCATCATAGAAGTCACATGATATTCTTTGATACTGTTCAGAAGATGTAAAACCATTTTGAATTTCAGAAGATGGAGATCTTTTGATAGACCTCCCAGAACTTCATAGACCATAGCTGTGCTTGCCTTTTTTTTTATTTCAACTGTTCATTCCTCCTAGTCTTTGTTACTGTACTTTGGTCTGAAAAGTTCTTGTACCCCTTTATGTTTAGCTTCTTTTTTGGTTAACATTGTTCTCATCATGTGCTCAGCTCTAGCTAAATGCCTAAAATGAAAATCCAATTGTTCCCTGCCCCTTCATGTTTCCATTTTGGATAAAAGCTTTATATTTACTAGCCTTTCCTTGGTGGGGATGAAGTAGAGAGAGTAGGAATTTGTCCAGAAATGGCAAAGATTCATTTCTTATTTGTTTAGCCATGTTTCTTGAGAATCCAGTCTTTTCATGGAATCACAAGGCTAAAGAGGTAGGTACTTGAGGATTCTTTAATATACAATACCTAAGTGAAAATTACCCTATTATTACCCAAAAAAATGCCTTTAAAATTTTATATTTTCTTTCAATGGTCTGTTCCAGTGTTTAGTATTCCATTCAAGAGTTAGTTCATTCTTTCTAGATTCCCTCTCCAGCTTAGGTATAATTGCTACATTCTATCCACAGTTAAAGAGTATCTTGGTATCTCACATTTTTTAACCTAAAGTATTCTTATAAAGTTTTAACCAGGGGTGAGTCAATGGTGATTGTGGATTTGTAGGATGCTCGCTGGATTTGGACTCGGGACCTGACTTGAATCTCAGCCTGTGTCATGTTGTAAGCATTGGTGTCATCATGTTTGTAAAATACTTTGTAAACCTTAAAGCATTAGACAATGTCAGTTACAGGTTAGTGTCACTTACTACTTGTGTGAACACAGGCGAAACATCGACCTTCTTTGGGTCTCAGGGTTGGACCACGGGATCACTGAACTCCCTTTCAGCTCTAGAGCCAATGATTAAGCTTAGTTTAAGCTCCCTGACTACACAGTGCTCCTTTTTATGCATCTAAAGATCAGGCTTGGTTTTTTTTTCCTTTTTATTGATGAATCATTTTTGTTTTCAGCTTTTGATCCACATAATGAGCCCTTATTCTGTCATTGCTATAGCCATTCATTCCCCATCTTGCACTTGTTTGTTATTTCCTCTCTACATGCTGACTCAATTTTTTCCCTATTGAATTTCATCCTGTTAGTTCTTACCTCTGACTTAGCCAAGTTTGATTTTACTAACTATGGTATATACTTATACTATAGTAATATAGGCCATTACTGTAACGATAGCATTGGTCATTTCTCCTGATTTACCTCCTGGTTTGTTGTCATCTATTCCACACAATAGAGCACTCACTGAACTTGAAATACTAGCATCGCCCCCTTATTAATAACTACATTCCCATGGACAAATCTCTTAATTGTTTGGAGACTCAGTTTTCTCATCTATAAAAATAGGGATAATGTTACTTACGCTTGTCACAAGGGCTCTAAGAGAACATTCTTTTTAAGCTTTAAAATGTTATATAAATATGAGTTATATAAGCAGACATGATGGATTTTTTTCTTTTGACCATCTCAACTACTCATAAAAGTACTAAAGATAAAGCCCAGCAGTGACCCCGTAAGGAATACCACTTATTTTTCTCCCCAGGTTACCCATTGATAACCATTCTCTAATCTACCAAGTCCAAACCCTAAATTGAGAACTCATGGGAATGTCTTCTTGGAAGGAGACTCATACAGTTCTCAAAATGAACAGAATTTTAAATTAACTTTCATCCTATGAAATAGATGTGCACTTAGTACAGTGCTTGGTACATAGGCACTTAATAAATGATAGTCAACTGATTGGATGCTACACGGTACTTTTTGGAGAGAATTAGGGATGACACCATTTTTTTAATGAGGGTAAGTTTGCAAAAGGTTTGGAAATCACAGTTAGCATCAGTGATGTGCCAGTGGTCATAGCTAGACCATATTTTCTTGTTATGTTAAGTGCCTCATATAGAACAAAATAAGAAATGCAGGCAGCTCAAAGGCCTTGACAGCAGTCATTTTCACCTCCATCCATCAAGGCTACTGCTCTGACACACAGGAATGTTTCATATTCATTTTCAAGCACTTGCCCTTTTTCTTCATCACAGATTTTTTTTCTTCATTTTGGCCAACTAAAATGACACGCTTGCCAGCTATAGTCAAACCTAACAAAATAATTGATACAAATGACATGATGACTGGGAAGGAACCAGACTCAGAAGGGCAAGCAAAAAATTAGAGCTTAAGGGCTTAGTATCTCATTGGAGTCGTGTGAATCAGCTTATCTGCATAATTTTGGGGAATATTCAACTAGCTTATAAGATTGGGGTAATAAAACTGAATGTAATTAAAAAGTTGTAAAGCAGTGGTATCAAAATCAGACAGAAGCAGGGCTCACTAAAATATGCATGAGGATCCCTACATGCTGCATATTGATTCAGTTTTAAAATATACTGGTATTTCTGTTTTATTTTTATTTTGTTAAATATTTTCCAGTTACATTTTATTTTGGTTCTGGCCACACTTAAGAATGTGATTCCATATTTGATGCCCCTGTTATAAAACAGTGGTCAAAGAAAATATCAATCAGTAAACATTTGTTAAGTATCTTCTCTGTTCCAGGGACTATGCTAACTATGAGGAATACAAAGAAAGGCAAAAGACAATCTTTATTCTCAAAATAGTTCATAGTCTAATGAGTGAGACAGCATGTAGGAACAAGCTGTATATAGGATAAATTTGAGATAATTAACCAGGGGAAGACATTAACATTAAGAGAGAATCAGGAAGGGCTTCTTATAGAAGGTGAGATTTTAGTTGGGAAGTCAAGAGAAACCAGGAAGCAGAAATGAGGAGGGAGATACTTACAGTTTGGGGGGATAGCCAGAGAAAATGTCCAGAGTTGGGAGATCAGGGTCTTGTTTGAGTAACAGCAAGGAAGCCACTGCCACCAGATCACAAAGTACTTGGGGGTAGGGAGGGTAAAGTGTAAAAAGACTGGAAAGGTAGAGGGGCAGGCTATGAAAGACTTTGAACACCAAACAGGATTTTATATTGAAACCTGAGAGTAATAAGCCAGTAGAGTTCATTGAGTAGGAATTGGTGGGACCTGTGCTTTAGGAAATTTAATTTGACAGCTGAATGGATCAGATGGATTGAAGGTAGGGAGACAAGAAGCAGCAGGCTATTGCAGTTGTGAAAACAGGAGGTAATGAGGGCCTGCACCAGGATGATGTCAGTGTCAGGGAAGAGAAAGAAATGGTATTAAGGCAAAATCAATAGGACTTTGTGACAGATTGGATATGTCAGACAAGGGGTGAGAGAGAGAGGAATCAAGGATGACACCAAAGTAGTGAGCCTGGGTGACTGGGAGGATGGTGGTACCATTGACAATAATAGTTAAGAAGAGGGGAAAGGTTTTGTAAGGAAACATAATGAATTCAGTTTTGGACATGTTGAGTTTAAGATATCTATGGGATATCCTTTAGGTAGGTGGAGATGGGAGCCTGGAAGTCAGGAAAGAGGATAGAGGTGGATAAGTAGATTTGAGAATCATCATCACATAGAAATGATCAATGAATCTATTGGAGTTGATGAGATCATCAAGCAAAATAGTATATAGAGAGAAAAGGACCTAGAACTGAGTCCCATTGGTCACCTACCAGTTAATGAATACTATCTCTGCTTGGTGATCCAGCAAAAGAAACTGAGGAGTGGCCAAATAGGGAGGGATAAGAAGAGAACGAGGATGGAGTAGTGTTATGAAAACTTAGAAGAGAGTATCAAGGAAAAACAGGAGTGGTCTGCAGGTTCAAAGAGTTCAAGAAGAATGTGGATTGAGAAACAGCCATTATATTTGGCAATCAAAAGATCTTTGGTAATTTCAGAGAGGAGTTTCAGTTGAATGAAGTAATTTGCAAGATTAGAACCCAGATCTAATAGAGATTGCAGAGAGTTAAGAAGAGAGTGAGAAGAAAGGAAGTAGAGGCATCTATATAGATAGTCTTCTAAAGGAGTTTAGTTACAAGAGGGAGGAGAAATATGGGATAGGAGCTAGTGGGGATGGATGGATGGAGTGAGTTTTTTAAGGATGAGAGTGATATAGGTGTGTTTGCTAGCAATGGGTAAGCAGCCAGTTGACAGAGAGAGATTGAAGATAAATGAGAGAATGGGGTGAGGGGTGTGACAGAAAGGGCAGTCTGCTGGAAAAGACCAGATGGAATGGGATCACTTACACATGTAGAAGGGTTTGCCTTGGGAAGGAAAAGGACTTGAGATAGGTGATATGGGGTAAAGAGAGAGATAGTGGCAAAAGACATCAGATTTAAGATGGGGACAAAGGACCAAAGGAAGCTCTTGATGAATGCCCTCAACTTTTTAAATGAAATATGAAGCACTATTCTTAGTGGAGAGGAGAGGGAGGGAGAGCTATGAGAAGTTTGAGGAGAGTTAAAAAGATTTGGAAAAACCATTGTGATGAGTAGGCTAGTAAGTTAGTTCAGGAGGTATAAAATATCTACATGGTGGTGTGTGAATTACTTCAGACAAATTAAAATAATTAAATTTCTTAACTTATAGAATAAACCTCACAACTTTTTGTTTATATTTTAAAGCACTTTTAACATGTTATATGTTCTTTTGCTACAGTTTTTGTTTTGTGCAATTTTGCATCAAATGCACAAGATTTTGAAACTTTTGAAAAATCTTTGACTGCGCTGGATAACACATATATATTTAATCGACAATCCATTTTCCCAAGTCTGTACTTGATTATAGCCCATACTTTTTTTCAGTGGGGCTAAAATCAGGCAAATTTCCAGATCACTGAAGCATTTTTATCTTCAACTCTTGTATAAATTTCTTATCCTTCTTTAATGTATGGCGTGGTACGAGGTCATGTTGCAGCTCCATTTGGGATTTCTGTAATTCAGGAACAATTCTGCTTCTTAGGATATCAGTATATTTATCAGAATTTATCAATCCTTCCATTAGAATAAGAATGCCAGGCCTACTGAAGTAAAACATTTCAAACAGTTTTTTTGTGTGTGGAAGTTTTCCAGTCTAATAAATACACCCAGTTCTTACTGGCCCACCTGGACTTTTGACAGTGGTTTTGGTATTTCATTAAGTGAAAAAGTGAGTTTTAGCAGTAAAAAATAGCCTTTCCCCCCCTCTGTAACAGAATCAGTAACCACCCTTCTAACTGCCAGGTCCCTCTGAAGTTCTTTGCTTTTTTTCTGAAGATTAATTGGGATGTTTCACAGCAGCAATTTGTCGTAGTATGCATTTCTGTCTGTTTTCAGCAACATTTTCCTTCATGGTTTGTTGTGACTGACTGATCCTGGTTTATTGTGGGCTTGAATGATCCTTGAAACACTGATCTTCACCACACCAACAGCTGCTTCAATATCTATAACAATCATTAAAATATTCTCTTTAAAAGCTACAGCTGGGGTAGCTAGGTGGCACAATGAATAGAGCACCCTTCCTGGAGTCAGGAGGACCTGAGTTCAAATCTGGCCTCAGACACTTAACACAAAACTAGCCAGCCATGTGACCTTGGGCATCACTTAACTGCAATTGCCCTACCTTCCGCCCTCCAAAAAAGCTACAACTTTTGCCTGTAGATCCTACTCTTCTCCTCCAGCTGTTGTCTTATATCTCTCCTCCCTTCTCTACTAAATAATCTTCTAAGCTCACTGCTTCTATTTGTCTTCTCTCTCTCCTCAAACATTTGCAATCATCATGCAGCTGAAACTTCTCTCTCCAAAGGTGCCAGTGATCTCTTACTCACCAAATCTGATGATGTTTTTTAGATCCATCATTCTTAACCTATCTGTTGCATTTGTCATTGCTGACGATCCCCCACCTCCTGAAAATTCTCTTTTCTAGGTGTTTGTAACACTACTGGTTCCTGTTTCTCCTACCTAGCTAAACTCCTATTTTCTGTCTTCTTGGTTTATCATTGAAATCATGCCTCCTAACTATGGGTACATTCTCCAAGACACTGTTGACTTCTCCTTTTCTGTGTCTGTACTTTAAGTGACCTCATCATGAGGTCATGATAAATGGATTCATTTATCATCTCTGTGCTGATGATTCTTCTATTTATCCACAGCTCTAGTATCTCTTCTGAGCTTCTATCCCACATCACCAATTACAATTGGAAATATCAAACTGGATGTTCCAGGAACATCTCAAACTCAGCCTTTCTAACACAAAACTCATTATACTTCTCCCCAAACCCACCCCTCTTCCAAACTTCCCTATTTCTCCCAAAGGCACTACCCTTCTTCCAGTTTCCCAGATTTTTCAGCTTGATATTATCCTTAACTTCTCAGTCTTCCTTACTCCACATACTCAGTCAGTTACCAAATCTTGCTGTCTCTACTTTCATACATATCTCTTCCATCCAACTTCTTTTCTTCCTTTACACAGCTACCACCTTAGTTCAGGAGCTCATCACCTCTTGCCTAGATTATTGTCATGGCACTGTATTTCATTCTTTTACTTCAAGTCACTCTCTACTTCCTTCTGCCTTTGCCGTTGCTGCTAAAGTGATTTTCCTTAAGTGCAGATCTGGCCATGTCATATCTCTGTTCAATAAATCCAAACAGTGCCCTTTTACTTCTGGAATCAAATATAAACTGCTCTATTTAGCTTTCAAATCCCAACTCCCTAACCTGTCTTTCTAGACTCATTGTATTACTGCCCTTTCCACACTTTGTTGTTCAACCAAACTGGCCACGCTCCATTTTTCACACAGATATTCTGTTTCCTTTTGTCTCCTTGAGTTTTCATTGACTACCCCCTACACCCAGAATGCAGCCTCTTTCCTCCACCTTACAGAATCCCTTCCTTTTGGATACAGTGTAAGCACCGCCTTCTACACGAACCTTTACTGATCTCACCTGCTAGCGCCCCCTCTCTCAAAATGACTTGGTATTCACCCATTTTGTATTTGTTTTTACACGTAGTTTGTATGTAGCTATATCATTGTTGTCTCCCTCGTTACTCATATTATTCATTTGGAAGAACAGCTTACATTCTAATGTATGAAAGTAGAGACAGCAAGATTTAGTAACTGACTGAGTATGTGGAGTAAAGAAGACTGAGGAGTTCTCAGCAACGCACAGCTATAAGACAACTCTACAAGTCCCAGGATGGAAGGAGATGTCCACATTCAAAGAAAGATCTAGAAAGACCAGAGTTTAAATGGAGACTGAAGCAATCTACATGCTAGTGTTCTTTTCCATGTTTGGTTTTCTTTCTTTTTTCCTATTGTTCACTCCATTGGTTACAGCCCTTCTATACAACCAGACTAAAGTCCAATGTGAAAGTATCTGCAGATCCTATACTTGATTGTATGCCGCCATGGCGGGGAGAGGGAAGAGGGATGGGAGAAAATTTGAAACTCAAGGGACTGTGGAGCTGAATCTTGTAAAGTAAAAGTAAATAAATAAATAAATTTTAAAAAAAAGAATGTAAGCTGTTTCCAGATAGGGATTTTTCATTCATTGTTTTTATATTCAATGCCTAGCACAGTGTCTGGTATATAGTAAGTTTTAACAAGTACTTGATTGATTGATCGAGTAATAGGCATTCTTAATAATAGAAGAAAATAGAGTTATAGAACCCAACTGACAGAACTAAAGGTAAGAAACCAGAACATCCAGTTTCATTGAGGCAAGGTCGACAGTTGTGTGGCAGAACCTGAATTGTCAGTAGGTAGTCTCTTAATGTCACCTCACTTGTCTTGGATTTCTTTTACTCTTAATCATTTTATTCTTTTCTTACTCTGAATCTGCTTCCTCTTAGTAGAGAAACGAGAAGCAAAATGAGCATTGAATAGTTCTGTTTTTTGCCCTCTATTTTCATTCATCCTGAGAACTACTTCTTTTCTAATCTTCCTCTTGTCCACAGTATAGCTCCTTTGCTCTCCTTAGTGTTTATTATCAGCCTCAGCTCATTATATCCTTCTCTCTGTCCCATCTTTCTAGTCCTTTCTATAACATTTGACACTATTGACCATTCATTTTCTATCTCAGGTTATTTTCTTTCTCCTAAGTTTTTACAACACTGCTCCCTCAGTTCTCTTTCTACCTATCTGACTGTTCTGCATTATCCTTTGCTAGACGACTCACAGTCCAGATATCAAAACCCAGTCTCTCTTCTGAGCTCCAGTACCCCATCACCAACTGCCCATTGGACTTTTTGAACAATATCCCATAGGCATTGCAACTTTGTTGTGCTCAGAATCCTTATCTTTTCCCCAAAACCCACCCAACTTCCAAACTTTTCTAATTCTGTTGAGGGTAGCACCATTCTTCTCTTATGAACCTTGGTTTACAACCTCAGGATCATTCTTGACTGCTCATTTTCCCTAATACTATAGATATAATTGAGTTGCCAAGTCTTGTCAGTTCTTCCTCCACAGTATCTTACCTCTGTCCCCTTTTCTCCATTCCCATGGCCATGACCCTAGATCAAGCCACATCACCCCTCACCTGGATTCTGCAATAGCCTCCTAATTGGTCTCTCTTCAATCTGCCCTCTATGTAGCTGCTAAAGCTATTCCTAAAGCTCAGGTCTTAACCATGTCACTCTCCTGTTCAATAAATTCAATAACTCCCCATTATCATTAAGATCAAATACAAACTTTTGGGGGGGGGAGGGGCAGATTTAAAGACTTTCATAATGGGTCCAACCTCCTTTACAGGTTTATTATACATTATTTCCCTTCAAGCATTCTTCTTTCCAGAACAAATGGCTTTCTTGTTGTTCTTTACACAACATTTGAAGAACCATAGTATTTTAGAGTTGGAAAGGTCCTCAATAGACATCTAATCCAACTCATATCTGAAAAGAATCTCGAATACAACTTGTCTGACAAGTAGTCATCCAGTTTCTGTTTGAAGACTTTTCAGATAAGAAGAACCTACATCTGTTCAGACAGCCCCTTCCACTTCTAGCCAGCTCCCATGGGAGGCAGTGTGAGAGTGAACAGAATACTGGACTGGTTGATCTCATGATCCTATAATCTGGGTTTGCATTCCAGCTCTACTTATGACCTTGGGCAAGTCACTGGACCTCTTCAAACCTCAGATGTTCATCTATAAAATTAAAGGTTTGGGCCAAATGACTTCTAAGGTTCCTTCCAGCTCTGCCTGTATAAGCCTATGATGTGTCTCTGTGCGTTTGCACAAACTGTCCCTCATGTTTTTAGCAAAAAAAGTTAAAGAGTTCCAGCAGAGAACTGGGTAATGGAAGTGTCATGTCCCCTTTCCCTATATCAAACCTCTGTTCATTTTGTAATCTGTTGCTGAGTTTCTCTTCTATTTCTTCCTTCTAAGCATTGGTCTGTCTTTAGGATATACTCAAGACTTTTGTTTCTACCTTAATTGGTCCCTGATGCTCTCCACTGTGCTTTATTTATGTTCCCGGATTTCCTCACAGGAGCACACCATCTTAATAGTCAATGGTATTCCACCTTCCCTTTAAATCTTTTCTCAACCATATTCTAGTCAAGCATTCCCATCTCACCAAATCTCAATGATACTTGCTTCTTGCATGCATTAGGAGGTCTGGTTCAGCTTATTACCCTTAATTTGTGCATTTTTGTACAGACATCCAGAGCCATAGATTTTACTACTGCCTTCCCACCCTCTCTCCCTAGCCCCCTTGTGTCTTCTGTAAATGATTGGTTCTTTCTACTGGTATTTTTCTTCCTCTATGGTACCTTTTATTCTTCCTGGAATCTAGTTTGGCAACTATATCTATATAGTTCTCTAGTTTCCCTTTCTTTTTCAGTTTAATTCCTTCTTGGCCAGAAATTGAAGGATGCTAGTGAAATATGTATATTTACTGCTTTTGTTACATACATTTAATCCCTGGCCAAGAGCTTTTCATGATCCAAGAATACAAATTCTATACTCAGGCACCATCTCTACCAGCTGCTCACTTCCCAGATGTTTTTCTTTCTCTTCTGAAGCCCCTATCTTTAGTCAGTAACAGTGTTAAAAAAAAAAAAAACCTCCCATGCTCCCAAGTCTTTTGGTTTCTTGCCTAGAACTTCAAAATCTCTAGCAATGTTTTCTAGGCTCATTCTGGCAATATTATTTGTCCTCATGTAAATCAACAAGAATGAGTAATGCATGCCAGGTTTGATGAGTCTCAGGAGGTTCTCCATCAGATTTCAGATAATGTACATTCTTAGGGAAGAATCCAGTCTTTTGTGTTGTTCATGTCAGGTTCATAAAGAGCTGCTTTTATGCTTCACAACAGGAAGTCACCTACCAACTGCTCTTATGTGATTGTTTTGACCATTATGAGATAATCTCTCCTTTGGTGACATCTATGGATCCACATCATCCTTCCTTGGAACACAAGACACTGATTTTTTGCCCAGAAGCTTACTTTTATTCTTTGTGGGAAGAGCCTCATGGCAGTGATACAGCTGCACAGTAACTATTCTTCCCTTTCTTTTCTTTAGTATATTCTTCCATTTCACAACTTCCTGACCCTTGTTGGGATGTCCCTCTACTTCTTCATGTTCTTTTTTGTTTGTTCTTGCTTTGAAGTGCTTCTTACCTGCTTTCAAAGAACTTTATTCTATTCTCCTTCATCTAGAAAGCAGAGGTGTCTCTTTAGATCTTTCAGCTTTTCTTCTACTAGGGAGATCAGCCTCTACTTTGTCCATGCATAGCTGTTGTCATTGGCAGAAAGACAAACATAATTCACTTGATCTCTGCAAAACTCCACTTGAAGTCAATACCTATTGACTCTTGAAAGTAAAACCATCTCTGTCTTCCATCTTATTGATACTTCTCATAACAAACTTTTATATTAAGTTGCTGTGATAGAGAGGGAGTTTGACATGCCTTTTTTTGCTGAGCTTAGAGTTTAGCTACTCCTAGTGTTTGCAATTAAAGTTGTAGATTACCTAAGATGCAGTAGAAAGATGCATGTTGTGTATTAACTGTGTATTGCCAACAATGACGTTCATTAAAGAAATGGCATAAAAGATGTCATCAAGTCTTTTATAACTAGTAAAAAGTGAGTAAATCTTGTAGTAAGAGCAAAAAATAGTAGATGAGCAGCCCTTATGGTATAATGGGTCTAAAACTTTGAAACTATAAAGTATTTTTTTAAACCATAAAGACCTTCAGTGTGTTGGCCATAATCTTTTTTTTAAAACATATTTCCATATTAGTTATATTGTGAAAGAAGAAATAGAACAAAAGGAAAAACTATAAAAACAAAGTAAAAATAGTATGCTTCTATCTGCATTCAGATTCCAGCAGTTCTTTCTCTGGGTGTGGATAGCATTTTCTATTATGAGTCATTGCTGGATCATTGTGTTGCTGAGAGGAGATAAATCAATCATATTTTATCATCATGTTCTCCTGGTTCTGCTCACTTCACTTTTGTATCACTTTATATGAGTCTTTCCAGGTTTTTCTGAAATCAACCAGTTCAGACTTTCTTATGGCACAATAGTATTCCATAACATTCATATAATACAACTTATTTAGCTATTCCCCAGTTGATGGACATCACCTCGACTTCCAATTGTTTTCACCATATATTCTTTAGAATACTTATGGAAGAATATGAACAGAAATTGCATAAGATGAGATAGCAGTGGATCACTATCTACGCTAGTAGGAATGTCCAAGTTGGTATTTATCACGTATGTTGCTGGTCATTTGCCTAATCCTGTTCAATAATAAGAACAAGGCACTGGCAATATCATACTCTCATTCTGGTGTTATGCATTACACCTAAACAACAAAGGGCACTCAGGAAAAATATTACGTTCTCTATAAGTATCACTCAATCAGGATTTATCTAGCACTTACTCTGTGTCAAGTATTGATTATACTAGGTGTTGGAGATAAAATACTAAAGCAAGACAGTTTTCAGAGAGCACGATACTGACCTGTGGCTCTGCAGATATCTTCTATATGAATTTATCTAATTAGTTTCCTGGCTTAGCCCCCGCCTACCAGGAGAACTCACTATTCCTTTTGTCCAGTATTTCCAATCATGCTAGCATAGTATAATAGAATCAGTCATCCATGTATGCTTGCCACCCATACTGCCCTACTTGTTATCTTTATATATTACACATTGTCTTCTATCTTCCTGCCTTTGTACAGTTTGCCCTCCATGCCTGAAAAGCTCTCCTTCCTTACTTCCATTGCATAGAATACTTGACTTCTTTCAAAACTTAGCCTATAAACTATTTTGGTTGCTAGAGCTTTCCTGTTTAAGATTACCTTCCACATACTCACATCTCTTGGTTTTTGTGCTAATCAATTCCTAGCACAAAAACTAAGTGAGGGGAAGGTTAAAAGATACGAGAGGAATGGCAGTTGAGAGAGGAATTAGTCTCCATAACTGGGTCTACTCTCGAGCCCGAGTCTCTCTCCATGAATAGGTCGGCTACTGAGTCCATTCTACCACTTTAGCAGCCACTGTTGAGTCAGTCATTCTGGGAAGAAGTTGTAGGACAACACTGATGGTTGCAACCAATCACTCAGAGTACTATGTGAGGAAAAGTAATGGATCAGTGTCCCTGATACTGAGTTCCCTTTATTGATCTTGACCTTCCAGGAAATCATTAATGGAACAGTATTGAGAATTCTTGCTAGGTCCTGAACTGGAGGGTTGATGGAGAAATATGAACCTAAGAACTTAACTATATTTCTGAAATTCCTTGTTTTAATGTAGTTATTTTATTACTTTTGCTTCTGTGGTATGAGGAAAGAACTCATCAATCAATCAATCGACACACATTTATTAAGTGCTTACTATGTGCCAGACATCCTGCTAAGCAGCAGGAACACAAAGAAAGACAAAAACAGTCTTTGTCCTCAAGAAATTTATATTCTTTTTTTCTCTTTTTGGAGGGGAGAAGGTAGGGCAATTGGGGTTAAGTGATTTGCCCAAGGTCACACAGCTAGTTTTGTGTGTGTGTGTGTGTGTGTGTGTGTGTGTGTGTGTGTGTGTGAAGTGTCTGAGTTTGGATTTGAACTCAGGTCCTCCTGACTCCAGGGCCAATGCTTTATTCACTGTGCCACCTAGCTGCCCCAAAGAAATTTATTTTCTAATGGGTGAGACAACATGGAAATAAATACAAAATATATAGAGAGTATGTGAAAGGTAATCTTAAACAGGAAAGCTCTAACAACCAGGGAAAAGTAGTTTATAGGCTGAGTGTGCTTCTGATTTTTTCTTAGTAAACTTTCCTTAGCCATCCTATCCAAATAGTTTGTATACAATATAAGAAGAGTTCTCACTAAACTTTATTCTGGGAGGTAAAAAGTTAGTCCTTATATAACATATTTACAGCTAAGGGGGTTAGTCTTTAATAATTTGGGAATTTTAAAAAGAAAAATGTTTTTACTTTTAAATTATGATATACTGTTGTAGATTCAACTTATTTCTCGGAGGAGCAAGTAGAATTTTTAGAAGAGTGCTCATATTGACTTGCTTGCCTTAACAAAAACAAAGATTTATTGTCTTTCAAGATAAATATTGACTAAATAGTGACTTAGGATTTTCAATTCATTGTTTGCCTAGGAGACCAGAAACTCCTGAAATTTAGCTTTAGTTGATACCTATTTATCATTTATTAATTTATTGTAATCTTAAAGCACTAATCCATAAGATTAAACTAGTATAAACATAATGGAGTTTATCAAGAGGCAAAGAAAATATTCTTCTGTTTATATTTTAAGTAATACTTGTATCATAAGTAATTTTGCCCAATTTTTATTTATCTTAAATATAGAACTTGTGCTTAGTTGTGTGGTATAGACTGTTGGAAAACTTATTTAAAATAATGTGTAGACATTTAATACTATAGTGAATAACCTAAATTTTCAAAATGTTTCTTAAACTTCAAAGTCTATCAGTGGAAGATCATGTTTTTTAAGGTGTTTTATCTTCTTCCTTTAAGTCAATACTTTGTACTTACTATTAACTACTTTGATCTAACTCTATTCCCATAGTCTTTCCTTTTTTTTTTTCCCTTCCCACCTCCTGTTTGTCATCCTGTTCCTAGTTTGGGGGCTTTATATAAATTAATTACTTATTTTAGCTATTTTGTTCTCTCCATTCCTTCTTTTTATCCCTCTCAGTTAAGTAATTAATTCATAATCCCATCTTCACTCTTTCCAACTTCTTTTGTTAATTTTCACCTGTACCTTTTCTAAGAAGAACTTCTTTGCTTTGTTGTCTTCATTAATTTTCATTCCTTCCTATTTTCTGATTCCTTGTTTATATCCTTACTTATTCCTTCTTTAATCATCATGTACTTCCTTGGTGATAAGGCTTCTGAAGTACTGAGTTGGAGTAATCCCTCTTCTAACCAGTTTCTGTTACTCCTTTTGTAGATTTTTCCCCACCATCGCCTCTTCTTTGTTGTGCTTTGTTCTTAGAAATGTAAATTTGTGAGGGAAGTAATCAATAAATATTTAAGGGCAAGTTACTGGGGTTGAAAGTATAATTCCTGTTCTTGTGAACTAATATTTTTTTAATTGTGCTTTATTTATTTTAAGCTTTATTTAAAATTTTTGATTTTCCAGTTCTCTTCCTTATAGCCCCTTCCCCACCCATTGAGAAGGCAAGAAACATTATATCAATTATACATGTGAAACCATGTTCCACACACACCGTCCCAGAAAAAAAGGGAAGAAAAATAAAGTGGAAAAAAGTATATTTCAGGTGTCACTCAGAGTTCATTAGTTCTCTCTCTGGACATAGATAGTGTTCTTTGTGAGTCCTTTGGAATTGTCTTCTTTCATTGCATTGATTAGAGTAGCCAAGTCTTTCATGGGATTGGTCATCATTACATTATTATTATTATGTACAATTTTCTCCTGGTTCTACTCACTTCACTTTTCTTCAGTTCATATAAATCTTGCTGAGTTTTTCTGAATCCATCCCCACCGTCATTTCATGTAGCACAATAGCATTCCACTACAGTCATATTACCACAACTTGTTCATTCATTCCCCAATTGGTGGGCATCTCTTTGGCATCTCTTTAATTTCCCATTCTTTGCCACCACAAAAAGAGCTGCATAAATATTTTTGTACATAAGTCCTTTTCCTTTTTTTAAAATCTTTTTTTGGGAAACAGACCTAGTAGTGGTATTACTGGGTCAAAAAGTATACACAGTTTTATAGCCTTTTGAGCATAGTTCTGAATTGTTCTCTAGAATGGTTGGACCAAGGAACTAACATCCTAATGGCAGAAACAAGGAGATATATAAGTATAAACAGAATAGATATGCAGATGATAAATACAAATAAATAAAAAATAGTTAAATAAATGATTGTTTGAAAGGGAGGGCACTAGCATTTGAGAATATCATGAAAATTTTCATGCAGAAGGTGGTGCTTGAGCTGCATCTTGAAGAAACAGAGGGATTCTATGAGAAAGGTTAGGAGGGAGTCATTCCAAATGTGGGGGTCAGTCAGCACAAAGGCATGGAAATGGGAGATGGAGTGTCATGTGTGAGGAAGAAATAGAACATTAGTTTGACTAGATTGCAGAGTGTGGGAAAAGAAGTACTGTACAATGAAGCTAGAAAGATAATTTGGGGCCAAGTTGTAAAGGTTTTATTTTAAAACCAAACAGAGAAGTTTTTATTTTATTCTAGAAGCAATTAGAAGCCACTGGAGTTTATTGAATAAAAGTAGTAACATGGATAGAAGCAGTGTCTTGTGATATAAAAATCATTATATGTTTTAAATCAAGCAATTCAATTCTCCCCCTCTTTTTCCTATAATTGTTCTCCTTTCCATCGGCCATCCCATCTCATCTCTGTGTTAGTCCTCCTCTCCTACTTCTGCATGCCAACTGCCCCTAGGAACTCACTTAACTCTTCTCTTGGATCAGGATGTTTTCCATTGAGGCACAAAATTCTGCTGGAGGTGGTCTCATGATGTACCAATTCCCCCCAAATAAAACCTATAATGAGGTCCCCATGTCTTGTCACAACTATACACATCTTGTCCACTGGAAATACTTCAATGGGAATCCCTCCTGTACATTAGGTTGAGACCCCTTTCATTCCTTTAGTTTCATTCTCTCACATCTGTTGCCTCTTCTTCTATAGCTCCTGTTCTGGCCAAGGGAGACAATAAGTACCACTGTCTCTTCACTCCTTACCCATGGTTTTGATAAGGGTACATCACTTATTTTTCTCTAATGTCCAATTCCGCTCTCCCCATTTATGAACCCATTGACCCACTTTGTAGTCTTAACCGTACAAAATACCTTCATTCATCTGTAAAGGGGGGAAGAGGTATAGTGTTTAGTTCAGGGTGGGGAACCTGCAGCCTTGAGGTCACATGTAGCCCTCTAGGTCCTCAAGTGTGGCTCTTTGACTGAATCCAAAAAGTTTCTTGTTTGGGTTGATTTTTTGTTGTTGTTGTTCTGTGAAGTTTGGATGTTGAAGTTGTTTGAAGTTTTAGCTTTAAAAGCCAAGCAGAGGATTTTATAGTTGATCCTGGAGGTTATGGGGAGCCACTAAGGTTTACTGAATAGGGGTTTAACATAGATCAGTGTTTTCACAACTGAGAAGATGACCTAGAATAGGAGAGACTCTTGACAAGGACACCATGTGATAGACCAGGCATCAAGTAATGAGGGTCTGAACCAGAGGGCTGGCAGTGTCTCAGAAAAGATGGAGCAACTAACTACAAAGGAAAGGAGACAGGATTTGGTGACAGATTGGATATAGTAGATGAGAGATGATGAATATTCAAGGATGACACCTGAGTTGTGAGCCTGAGTAACTAGGAGAGTACCCTCTGCAGTAATAGGGAAATATTGAAGAGAATAGAGATAATGGGCAAAAGGTAATGAGTTCAGATTTGGACATGTTGAGTTAAATATATCTTTGGGGCACCCAGGAACAGCCAGGTGGTGCAGTGGATAGAGTGTTGGGCTTCCCGAGTTCAAATCTGGCCTCAGACACTTACTGTGTGACCCTGGGCAAGTCACTAACTCTGTTGGCCTCAATTCCTCATCTGTAAAATGAGCTGGAGAGGGAAATGGCACACCACTCTAATCTTTGCCAAGAAAACTCCACAAAGAGTCAGACGCAAGAGAATGACAACAGAATGGAGCACCCAGTTCCCTGTGTCTAGTAGGAAAATGGGAATGCAAGACTGGAAGTATTTGTGTACTTTTTAATTACTTGGTGATCTTTCCTTGTTTTCTTTTGCCTTAAAGAGTTCTTTCATTCTCCCTCTTTTAAAAAAAACAAACCAAAAACATCTAGCCATGGAGTAATTTATTTCATTACTTATTTTTCTTTAGTAATTGTACTCATTTACATTTCTTATGTTTCTCCTGTTTGGGTGTTTTTGCAAATTGATATTCTGCTCAAATGGTTTTCCCCTCCATGAATGCTCCAAATGCCTCCTCTTAAAAACATACTTTTTTTTGTTTTTATTTTTATTTTTTAAATAAATAAATTTATTTATTTTCTTGTTTACGTCATTCATTTCCGTGAGATTTTGAGTTACATATTTTCTCCTCATCTTTCCCCTACCCAACACCTCAAAACAGCCATCCCACTGTATAACCCCTCCCCCAATCTGCTCTCTCCTGTGTCCTCCCCTCGCCCTTCTGACTTTTCGGTCGGGCAGGATGGATCTCCCTACCACAGTGCCTGTATATCTTAATTCCCAGTTGGTTGTAGTTAATAATAATTATTATATCTATATATCTATATCTATATCTATATCTATATACATATATATACACATATATATTTTTAACATTTGATTATAGAGCTTTAAATTCTAGATTCTTTTCCTTCTTCCCTCATTACCCACCCCCACTGGAAGGACAAGCAATTAAATACAGGCTGTACATGTGTAATTACACAGAACATCTCCAGAGTGGGCATATTGTGAGAGACTGATTATATGTCCCTTCTTCCTATCCCATCCTCCCCCCCTTGTTCTATTCTCTACCCTGTCCCTGTCCCTTTACAGAAGTGTGTACTTCCAGGAACCCACCCCCCCACCCTGCCCTCTCCTCCATCATCCCACCTCTCATTCCCATCCCCCCTACTCCACTGTGTGGCAAGATACCCAGTTTAGAGTTTATGTCATTACTTCCCTAAGCCAAATTCAA
>CM053580.1:66183971-66216888 GCA_028627135.1 Pseudochirops cupreus | reverse complement strand
TTCCTCGTAGCCCAGCTGACTTTAGTGGGAAGTATCTTTGTGTGCGTTTTGGAGTTCTAGGATTGGTTTAGAGTCCTATTTTATGGGTATTTTGGGGTGGCTATATGAGAGCTGTGATATGTTGCTGCTGCTATGCCGCCATCTTGGTTCCGCCCCATCTCGGAGTTTGAAGCATAAGTGTTTGCTTGTTGTTGTTTTTGTTGCTGCTTATCCTGCAAGGAAATGTGTGGATTCTTCTAGTGCTTTGTTTTCTATGTTCAGAAATACCAGACAATTTTTCTTTTCTTTTTTTTTTGAGAGAGGGAAAGCAAGGCAATTGGGAATAAGTGACTTGCCCAAGGTCACAAAGCCAGTAAGCATGTCAAGTGTCTGAGGCCAGATTTGAACTAAAGTCTTACTGAGTCCAGGGCTGCTGCTCTATTTACTGCACCACCTAGCTGTTCCACAGGGCAATTGGGATTAAATGACTTGTGCAATTTTTCTTTCATTATTTCCTGCATTGTATTTTGAGATTTTTGATTTGTCATGTTCTTCTGAGAGATCTATGATATATGTAAATTGTCTTCGTGCATTCTGTCTTCAATGCCAATGCTTTGGCACATACAAATGTGTTCTTTTAATATTGTTGCCTTTTGCATTTGCCAGATTTCCCTCAACTTCATTATTTTTGTATTCCAGATTTATTTCTTTAGAGAAACTCTGTGCTGTGGATTCAGTTTTTTTTTAATATGCTAATTGAGGTTTTCATTATTATTATTTCTGCCTGTAGAGCTACAAATGCTGATATAGACTCATTTTCAATTTCTTCTCTTATTTTTTTTGGATGATTTTGGAATTTCTTTTTTGAATGATTTTGGAATTTCTTGTTCTATGTTGTCTTAGGATTCTATAAGATTCATCAAACATTGGTTTTCACTTTCCTATGTCTCAGTCTGAGGCAACACCCATTCAGTAGTTAAAAGCTAGATAAGAATTGAGGCAAGAGGTGGCCTAGTTTGACTTCCCAAAAGAATCAGTCTGGCATGGGAAACCCTCAGAGCTCCAGAGATCACATTTAAACTAAGATTTAAAAGCAAGCTGAATTGAGGGCAGGGGGCATTATAACATCATAACAAACACTTTTCTTGTAAGTTTTATGTTAAATATTCGATAAGGAAACAGTTGTACTTGGCTAAGGTAGAAATGGCTTCTGCCTCCATATGGAAATATGTGTGTTCAGCAGGACCACACCCTCCAAAGTGTTTATTCTTGTGGTCTTGGGACATCCACCAAGTTTGAAGGGTTCATACTCCACATGGGTGGTCCTTTTTATGCACTTAGGTGACTAGGAAGCCATGTGTCAATATAGCCAGAGGTTACTAGGAAACTGCATCAAGGGAAGCACAAGGGCTGATTAGATCCCCAGGGACAGCTTTGTCACTTTTTGGTAAAACTAGAATAATTCATGTTGTGGAGGGACAATGAAGAAGGGGTGAGACAGCACACCGATAGATATATATCCTGTCACAATGACTATAAAATTTTTTATAAAAATGAAATTCCTAGCAAACATCATTTTGATGAATCTGAGTACTTTGCATGTAGCAAAGGATTTAAAGTGAAAGGTCAAGAAATAGTGCATTGTGTTCTGGTTGTGACTGGAACATAGAGTTTATAAAGAGGAATGCTTTGGAGCAACTAGGTAGTAAAGCGAATAGAGCACCTGCCCTAGAGTCAGGAGGACTTGAGTTCAAATTTGACCTCAGACACTTAACACTTTCTAGCTGTGTGACCTTGGGCAAGTCACTTAACCCCAACTGCCCTGCCTTCCCTCCTCCAAAAAGAAAAAGAAAAAGAGGAATGCTTTAAGACCAAGAAGGTGGCATTTGAGGATAAAGAGCTTTGAATGCCTGGCCAAGAAGTTTGAACTTTACCTGATAGACAATATGGAACCAATGAATGGTTTTGAATCGAAAAGTGACATGACCAGATTTATACATATGAAAGATTAGTCTGACAACAGCATGAAAAATGGATTGGAGTGAGGAGATATGAAAGTTAAAAAGATCTGTGACAGGTTAGTAAATAATCTTGGAAGATGATGATGAGAGCTTTGTACTAAGTTGATAGCAATAGGAAAAGAAGTTGGAATGGATATGAGAGAGATTGTGACGGTAGAATTGGGAGAACATTGTAAGTGAGTATTGAGAAAAGAGTCAAAGATAATATTAAAACTTCAAACATGGACGAGCAGCTTGATGAAATGGGAGAGGAAGCAGTCTAACAGAAACCGCAAAGTCAGAAAAAGAAATAGATTTTCTTAAGAAGTTTAATAAGCCTATAACCAAAGCTTCAGACATTGACTTTCTTACCTCCATGTCCCTTTACAGGACAAATACATCTGATACCACATGGCTTGCCAATGGGACATTGTCAAGGAATAGGATGGCATCAGTCCTAATAATTGACTCTGTATGAAGATAATCTTCTGGCTCTGTGTCATTCACAGTCATTTTGAGAATGAAATAAAAAAATTGGAATCGAATATTAATTCAGTCAAATATCTGGAGAAGTTATCTCATAGATTACTTATAGAGGCAGATACCCAACCCAGTCTTTCTTCTCTATAATAATAGGACCCTCAAGGGTGGCAACCCCAGTCAAATGGTACTACCTACCCCTACATACTCATTGTGTGACTGGCAAATCCTTCCTCCTTTTCCATTGTGGCATATGATTCATCACTAGCTGTCCAGGCAAAAACCTCTTCCCCTGCTACCACTCCCTACTCTCATCTACACCTCCCCTCAGTCCTGTTCCTCTTGAGTCTCTGTTCTTTCTCTCCTTTCCATTGTGTCATCTCTAACTTCAGTCACTTAACAAACACAAGATCTCATGCCTCTCCCTTTTCCATTCCTTCCATCTTCTTTGACTCACAAAAATCTGAATCCCTGGGAAGGAAAACATTCCAGGCTTAAGGGATATATTGGGGGTAGGAGGGAAGAAGAAGAGCCTGCGCAAAGTCATGGAGGTGGTAGATTGAATATTTATGTGTAAGGAACAGTAAGAAGTTACTTAATTTCTCCCAGCCTCAGGTTCCATATCTGTAACATGAGATAGTTGTATTAGGTGATTTCTGAGAACCCTTCTAGTTCTAAATCTATAATTGAACACTTTTCAAATCCAACCATTCTTCCCTTCCATGGCCCTCACATTATTGAAAGTGGCAAGTAGGCAGTAACGGGGTCTCAACATTTTAGTTCTCTTTTTCTCACAACAATACACAGGTAGTGTGGTGTATAGAACACTAGATCTGGACTCAAAGACATCTGAGTTCAAATTCAGTCTCAGACACTTAGCTGTGTGACTCTGGGCAAGTCATATAACCTGTTTGCCTCAGTTTCCTCAACTGTAAAATTGAGATGATAATAATAGTGCTTCTCTCAGGGTTGTTGTAAGGCTCAAATAAGATATACTCAGCACAGAATTAGCACCATATTAATGCTAGCTTTTATTAATATTATTATAATGTTTCCATTTCTTATCAATTGAGAACTACCACCGATACTCTCCCTCCTTCCTTATGTCCCCGTTACCTGGTTTATTCTTTTTTTTTTTTATGCTATTGCCTTCTGGGTGGTTTAGAATTGGGGAAAGAAGAGGGAAGAGGCAACATTAGTATGATATGCAGGTCACACTGTTTTTCCAGTAGTGGAGATGGATTTGTGCCAGACATACTTGCTGACCACTTTGCCCTTAGGCCATGTTACAGTTGCAAGTCAGCCGAACAGAGTGATGGGTTCCGTCTGGCTGTGGCATAGTATAGCTAGCTGACTCACACAAAAAAACCTTTCACTTTACCGTGCTTTAGCTGGCTGAGCCTACACTTGTTAGCAGAATAACTGGTATTACATTGGAGGATTGCGATGTCAGGTGTAGAATGATCAGAATGGCCTAAACAAAGGCCCAATCAACCAATTCCTTTAGTTGCCTTTAGTGATAGAACATTAGGAAGTGGAATGTACCAGCACTAACTTGAATTTTGGTTAAATGAATATATTTGTTTTCAAGAGTATATCTGAGAGGCCTCTGAGCTCTTCAGAGTATGTTTGTTAGAGGCTTGAAGTGGGGTGGGAAGCTATTTTTTAAAAGGCCATCAATACATTCTCTTCTGAGGGAGTTTTTTGTTCCTATGAATTGAATGCATTCTCGAAAAAGTTTTTAAATGAGGTTGTGAAGAATGTATTAGTTTTGATTCAGTGTAAAAACTGTTTCCCACTGTAAAATGCACTTCATTTTATAACCATTGTAAAAAGTCTGCTCTCTGACTGAAAGTACATAAAGATATAACTTGTAGCTAAATTTTAACTCATTATTTATATTTACCACGCCAGTGTGTTTTTCTCCTCATAATGAAATGAAAGATTTCAGGTTTGATACCTCCTAAAATGTTGTTATAGTAATCATTATTAAAAATACACAGTATTTTTTTATTCTAAGCTGAAAACCTCACTAAGGCCAAGGAAAATCCCAGATTTTTAAATCTTATATAGAATTGTTTTAGATGATGTTATTTGGTTTACTATTATAACATAAAGAGAGGAGATCTTGCAGTTCATTTAAGAAGTGCTTATTTATTTTTAGGCATGTATGTACTATGTTTAATCAAATAAATCTACATTAAGCCCATAATTTATTTCTAATCCTCCTAGCCTTTCTTTCTTCCCTACCCCACCCCCCACCCAGTGGAAAGTGTGGGAAATAAACAAGATATGCAGTTAGTCAGTAAGCATTTATTAAAGTCCTAATTCTGTGCTAGGAACCCAGGGTACAAAGAAATGCAAGAACATTGTCCCTGCCTTTGAGGAGCTCACATTCTAGTGGGGGAGGCCACATATGCATAACGATGAATATGCAAGATATGTAAAGATTTTAATGAAAGGTAGTCTCTGAAGAGAGGCACTAACCTTGGGGGAAGCCAGTCAGGAAAAGCCTCTTCCAGAAGGTGGAATTTGAGCTTGAAGGAAGCCAGGGAATGTAAGCAGCAGAAGTGAGAAGAGAGGGAGCATTCCAGGCATGAGGGACAATTGGTACAAAGGCATGGAGTCAGGAAATGGAATGTGGTGTGTGAGGAACTGCAAAGCGTTTCATATTAGCTGGATTGTAGAGTTCATGGATGAGGATAAGGTGTAATGAGAATGAAAAGGAAGGTTTCATTCTAGAAAGTTTGTGAAGAATTTGGATGCCAAGCAGAGGACTGTATTTGAAAGTAATAAGAAGTCACGACATTTGAGTGGAAAAGGAAAATTGGGGGTGATGGGAATGGTGACATGGTCAGACCTACTCTTCAAGAAAATCACTTGGGAAGCAGAGTGCAGAATGGGTTAGAGTGGGGAAAAACTTGAAGCAGGGAGATCAATTAGAAAGAAGACTGTTAAAATAGTCTAGGCAAGAGGTAATGAGGACCCATATTAGAGTCATGGCTGTGTGGGTAGAGAGAAGGGATCCTATAAAAGAGATATTGTGAAGGTAGAAACAGTTTTGCAACAGATTAAATACATGGGATGAGAACAAGTGAGAAGAAGAGGATGAGACTAAGTTTACAAGCCTGGGTGACTAGAAGGACGGTGGTACCCTTGATAGCATTAAGAAAAGTGTATAGAGAGAAAGAAAAATTTAAGGGAAAGATAATGATTTCAATTTTGAATATGTTGAGTTTGAAGTACCTCTAGGACATCCAATTTGAGATGTCCAAAAAGCAATTGATGATGTAGGAGAAAAAACAGGGCTAGATATGTGGATCTGGGATCATTTGCATAGAGACAATCATTGAACCCAATGGTGAGATATTAGACAATGAGAGATACCAGACAATACTAAAGCTATATGGATTTATATATAGGTCCTTAATTTATTCTGAACCAGCAGTGTGGTTCCCAAGATAGACTACGAACAATATCAAAAATGCTTTCTCTGAAATGATCCGTGGTAGATATAACTAGCTGTAAATATGACTCAAGCAGCTCTTGCAAACAGAAATCCATGGAAAGGGCTTCTTTTTCATGGAAATCTACTTCTTTTGTAGTTAACAGAGCAGAGGGGGAACTTTGATGTTTTTCTTGGAGGCCCAGAACTTAATTTTAGATAACTGATTAGGCGGAATTGTGAGCAATCCAGTGTAAACACACAAAGTTCTTGTTTATAGTCTTGATGGGGTTTTAGAAAGGGTGAGTATGCTATAACTTCCAAAACCATTACTGAGATCCTGGAGGTAATTTTAACTCTACAGTTGTAAGATTGGTATAATCCCAAAAGTGAAGGTAAAAGGTTAGACCTCGTATCAAAAGCAGTCTTTTTTTCTTTTTTAAAAATAGATTATAATGATAACTTTCATTTTTACAATTGACTGTATTTCTTCCTTTGTTACACCTCCCTCCCTGCCCGAAGAATCATGCTTTATGACAAATAACTTTTAAACAAGAAAGAAAAAGAGTAAGTGAAAAAAAAATTAGTAAAACAGGTCAACACACTGAAAAAGTCTGATGTTCAATGCAATATTCCACAACAATGGCCCCCAACTTTTGCAAAGGAGTGAGATGAGGTATCTTCTCATATCTCTTTTTTAGGACCAAGCTTGTTCTTTAGAATTACACAACATTCAGTTTCAGTTGTTTTGTAGTGGTTGTTCTTCCCACTCACATTATTGCAATCCTTATATTGTTTCTCTGGCTGTTTATTTCATTTGGCATTAGTCAATGAGTCCTTCCATTTTTCTCTTTATTCATCATGCTAATCATTTCTTACAACACAGTAATATCATATTCAAAATGCTCTCTCCAAAGTTACTAAAAATCCTTTGATTGCCAAATCTGATGACCTTTTCTCAATCTTCATCACCCCTCTTCCTCTTGACATTTTTCTCTCTGGGTTTTTGTTGCATTCCTGTAACCAGATCTCCTCCTACTCGTCTTTCTGCTTCTTCTCAGTCTTCTTTGCTGAATCTTTATCCAGGACATGCCTGCCAACTCTGGGGGTCCCCATAGGATTGTGCCTGGACACTCTTCTCTTTTTTCTCTATACTTTTACTCGGTGATCTCATCAGTTCTGATAGATTCAACTGTCATCTCTGTGTTGACAATTCTCTAATCTATTGATCTAGCCCTAACCTCTTTCCTGACTTCAAGTCTTATATTTCTACCTGCCTATTGAACATCTCCAATTGAATGTCCCACAGACATCTTAAACCCAACATGTCCCAAACTGAACTCGTTGTTCCACCCACCCACCTTTAAGTCGCCTAGGTGACTCACAACCTTGGTGTCGTCCTTGATTCTTTACTCTCACCTCCCAAATCCAATATGTTGCCAAACTTCTGTAGCATCTCTTCTATTTGCGTCCTTCTCTCCTCTGATGCTGCCACTGCCCTTGTGAAGGCTCTCGTTGCTTCGCTCTCATCACAGTAGCCTTCCGTTCGGTCTGCCTGCTAATGATCTCCTTAAAGCATGGGTCTGACCGGGCCTTTTTCTTCCCCACCCCCCCACCCCCCCCCCAGCCACAACCACAGCTGTCACCACCTTGTACTTAGTAAACTTTGGTGGTTCCCTATCACCTTCAGGATCACATATAAAATCCTGTATTTTCTAAAGTTTTTCATAACCTGCTCTCCTTCTACCTTTGCAATATTCTCACACCTTACACCTCCCCAATCCCAAATACTCTGAGGTGCAGTGACACTGGCCTCCTTGCTGTTCCTTCAACAAGGTACTGTTATCTCCCTATTCTGCACGTTATCACTGACTGTGCACATGCTTGAAACCCTGCTCTCCTTCCCCATCGCCTTCTGCTTTCCTTTCCTTCTGGCTTCCTCTAAGTCCTAGCTAAAATTTCACCTTCTATGGGAAGTCTTTCCCGCTCCACTTTAATTTGAGTATCTTTACTCTGTTGATCATTTTCAAGTTATCCTATATATGGTTTATTTGTACATAGTTGTATATTCCCTCTGCCATTATATTGTAAGCTCCTTGAGAACAGGGATTGTCTTTTGCCATTCTTTACATACCTGGAACTTAGCACAATGCCTGGCAAATAGTAAGTACTTTATAAATATTTATTGACTTTGTACCACAATTAGTTTGGCCATTCTCTAAACAGTGGGCATCTACTTTCTTTCCAGTTCCTTGTTATCCCCCCAAAAAAAGTGAAAAGGAGGTTCTTCTGTGCTCTCTGTACTTGTGTAAATTCAAAGCTTAACTATGGTTGCAGCTAAAGGCCTTTAGTAAAATGGAATTGAAATATAATGCATGTGGTAAAATTCTCCATTTTGGACATAGCAACTCTGCAAACTAAAATGATAGCTACAATTGAATTTTATAATTTTTCAAAAATAATTTTGATACTTTCATTTTAAGTTAGCATAATTATGATAATTTTAGATCCAAGCTAGTAATTTTAGAAATATGATCCAAAAGAAAAATACTATTTGTATGCATTCACCCACATCCTCCCAGAATACCTACAACTTCAAGCACATAGGAGGTGTTCCATAATTATATATTGATCAAACTACTAAAAAAGCTCAACTTTATTTTTTGTAGTCCTGTAGCATAATTGATGCTCCTAATAACGACGGCACTATATATGTTCATATAATGGAGGCATTATAAGATTCTGAATTACCTCTGAACTCTCAAGAAAGATTAGATTATGTCAGTATAGTTTTACGGCTAAGTAGATTTGAGTGTATTTAAATTATTTGAAAATTAATCATGAAACTCAAGTATGGTAAATTCTTAAATTTTTAAATGTTTGCATTCAGGTTACTATCTTATCACCTAAAATTTATGAAATAATCTACTTTGTGCAAGATACTACACTGTATGGGAAATGCAAAATGTCAGAAATAACTTTACTGTTTAATTGAGGAGACAAGATATATAAATAACCTATTTCAAGTACCAAGTGAATACAGTCATACACGTAAGACCATACCAACACAAAAGTCCTTTAAGATTGTATATAACCTCTTCTTTGACAGTCAGAAGCTACATGTTGATTTCAGAACTATAGAATCTCAGAGTTGGAAGGGACCATAGTGGTCTCCTACTCTTAATTCAGACCATGCTAGGAATTCTAAGGGGTAGAGATGAGGAGGTAATATATCCCAGGCATGGAGGAAAACCTGAGAAGAAATACTGGAGACATGAGATGGAATGTTATGTGGGAATCACCACAAGTAGTCCTGTATGGCTAGACCATAGAGTATACAGAGAATTATGGGTAATAGATCTAGAAAATTATGCTAGAGCCATATGGTGAAGGAATTAAAATGCCAAATAGAGAAGCTTATATTGGATAGAGGAAATAGGGGGAGCCATGGTAGCTTCCTAAAACAGGGTTGTGATGTGGTAATACCCATGCTTTAGAAACATCATTTTGGCAGGTATGTGGAGTATGGATTGGATAAAAGCAAGGAGGAAAAAAATCAATAATAACTATCATTTAGGCCAATGAGGATGATATGCCAGCAATCCAGCCAAGAAGCGTTGAGAGTCTGAACTATTTTGGTAGCCATGTAAGTGGAGAGAATGGGATGCATATTAAATGTGTCTTTTCTTCTCTAGGCTAAACATCCCTCAGTTTGTTTAACTAATTCTTAGATGGAAGTCCTTACCCCACATTTCCATTCAGTTGCCAAATCTAGTCATTTCTACATCCACGAAATCGCTCCCATCTAATTCTTTCTCTCTATTCAGTTACCACCCTGAGTCTAAGGGTTCAGGCCCTTATCACCTCTTGCCTGGACTATTTCTTCAAGTCTCTCTCTAATCCAATCCTTCTTCCACATTGTGGCTAAAGTCATTTCCCTTGCCCCTCTTACCATGTCACTTCCCTAGCTCAAGAAACTCCAAGGGCACTCCCTGTAGCTTTTACAATCAAATATAAATACCCTGGCTGACTTATAAAAACTTGTTACCATGGTTGAATAAGTTATGGTATATGATTGTGATGGAATACTATTGTGCTATAAGAAATGACAAGGAGGATGGTTTCAGAAAAACCTGGAAAGGTGTGTGTGTGTGTGTGTGTGTGTGTGTATACATACATACATACATACATACACATATAAATTGATGCCAAGTGAAGTGAGCAGAACAGGGAGGAGCTCATTTTACATCTAACAGCAATACTGTAATAATGATCAATTGTGAAAGAATTAGCTACTTTGATCAAGTTAGTGATCAAAGACAGTTCCAAAAGATTCATGATGAAAATGCTCTCCATCTCTTGAGAGAGAACTGAACTCAGTGCAAACTGAAGTATACATTTTTTACTTTATTTTTCTTGCTTTTTGGTAACATGGCTAATATGGAAATATGTTTTGCATGATTTTATATGTATAATTGATATCCTATTGCCTGCCTTCTCAGTGTGTTGGGGAGAGCCTGAAGGGGGAGAGAGGGAATTTAGAACTCAATTCTTCCCCCCAAAGAATGCTAAAAATAAATAAATAATGAAATTTAAAAGTAAAGAATAACAATTTTTAAGAATGTTTTAAAAACCCATTACCGCCTTGGCTCCAACCTCATTATACAGCATCCCCTTCCTGCCCTCGGTGGTCCAGAGAGACTGGCTGTCCTTGTTCCTCATACACAACAGTCCTGTTTCCATGCCTTTGTACTGGGCACATGTCCCATGCCTAGCATGTGCTCTTTTCTACCTCCTCTAATCTGTTATTCACTTCCAAATTGTGTCGATGCTTCACTTTTTACATGAAGAGTTCCCTCCTTCCGCCTTGAATTAATCACTTTGTATTCATTTTTTACCTGTTTCCTATATACTTACATACGTACACGCTTCCTCTCCTGATAGAACGAAAGCATCTTGAAGGTGGGGTTTCTTTCATTTGTGTTTTTGTAGACACTTCGTCGTGACGTGGATTAAATGAATCAGGGTTCGTTTTTGGCATTGTTCTTGTTGCTAGACGGCAACAAAGTGAGTCCCTCAATGCTAAATTGAGTAAATAAAAGGGCCCTTCAAATCCAAATGCTTTGTTCATTTCTTCAACTCTCACTTTTCTTGGGCATTCAGAAATGTCAGACTAGCTCTACTGCTTGTGAAATTGTCTAATATCATTTTACAGAAGTAGAAACTAGGACCCTGGAGAGTTAAGTGGCTTGTTTAAAGTGGCGTAGAATTGAGGTCTTACTACACTATGCTGCACCAATTTCTGAGATATTGTAATGACGGTAGCAATAAACATACAATGTTTCCTTCTTTTTTTTCTTCCTCCAACAGGCTGTCAGCGATCCATAGGTCTGTCCAATGGAAAAGCCAAGGTGTGCAGTTATAGTGGATGGTATTACTGCAGTAGCTGTCATGTGGATGACCATTTTCTTATCCCAGCACGGATAGTTCACAACTGGGATATTTCAAAATATAAGGTAGTTGCTAAAATAAAAAATTTCTTATAGCAAATTAGATATTTGTAAATTACAAAATGGATAATAATAATATAATAATAAGCCCAATTCAATATTCATTCAAAATCTATAGCATCTTTTCTAATGCTTTCTAAAAATCTATTCCCAGTTTAACTTTCCATAGCCAGACTTCTGACATATTGTTGTTTTATGTATTTAATTTGCTCACATAAAATTATATCTGCAATTTATTTTCATTCATACTCTTGCAATTAATTGCAAATGTCAAAGGAGAATGCTGGTAGAGATAGTTATTTTTGTATTAGATGTTAGTTTCCCCAACATCATAGAACTAAAAAGAGTAAAAATGAAATGACAGTATGTGTGAACATGCCAGCGATCTTTGAAAGAAAGCCCCTGTATAAATCCAAGGTATTTTTATATCTTAAAAGGGACTCTTTTTGAAATCCAACTGGTTGAATCATTTAGATTCTTATAAGCCTTGATCACAATCGCCATCAGTGGACATTTTGCAAGGATGAGTGAGAATAAGAAAATATGCAATATTTGGAAGTTGAGGAAAGACATTAAGTCTCTTGTTTAAGTATCAGAATCAATACCTATAACTGATAAGTGGCTTCAAAACAAAGTATTTTCTGTTTATCTTTCCCTCTTCCATTTAGCCTAAAAGAATTCCACTAAAGGTCTGGCCATATTTTTCCATCTCTCAGTTTCACAGGTTCAAGCTTTCCTTGCTTCCCTGGCAGCTTCTCCTTATAGGACTAGTCTGGGGAAAGAGGTGGAAGTCCACATTCAGATGTGGACTCTAGGAGTCAGACAGTGCTCCTAGAAATTTCAAACTGTGTTTTTGTATTTTGTGACAAAAGAGATCCTACTTAATGTGAACCAATTAATACTGGCTCATTTTTTTTTTTTGGGCTTTTTGGAGGGCAGTTGGGGTTAAGTGACTTGCCTAAGGTCGCACGGCTAGTAAATGTTAAATATCTGAGGTCAGATTTGAACTCAGGTCCCCCTGACTTCAAGGCTGGTGCTCTATTCACTTCACCACCTAGCTGCCTCAATACTGCCTGATTTTTATTATGGTCGCACTCTACTGTTGCTTAAAGCTCAGACTTCTTTAAAACAGTCATTCAGTATACAGGTTTGAGGGCAGTTAGAGGACTCAGTGGATAGAGTGCTGGGCCTGAATTCAAATCTGGCTTCAGAAACTTACTAGATGTGTAGCCCTGGGCAAGTCCCTTACCTTTTGCGTGCCCTAATCCACTGGAAAAGGAAATGGCAGTAAGAGAGATTTGTGGAGGCAGAAACAAACAACAACAACAATAAAAAACTTGGAATCTTTAAAAAAAAAGAAAGAAAGAAAAGGAAACGGGAAACCCCTGCAGTGTCTTTCCCAAGAAGATTTCATGGGTGGTGTGGGCCGCAGGGTCACAGTCAGGCACGATCCAGCAGCAACAGCTGCACAGGCTTGAACCTAGAACTCGGGGCATAGGAGGCACGTAGCCTTGAGCCCGTACTCACCACAACAGTTTTTTTCAAGTGCACAGTAAGGAGCTGACCCGGAGGCTTTGGTGATAAAAGGGTGAAAAATACAGACTCTGTCCTCAAGAATCTCAGAACCGTGCTATGCAAATGGGTATAAAGCAGGAGAGAAAGATGGGGAGAAAATTTGTAACTCAAAATCTCATGGAAATGAATGATGTAAACTAAAATAAATAAAAAAAACAGGAGAGAAACATCTAAGATGGAGGGATAGAACTTCAGAGTGTTGACTGAAAGAGGAAGGACATAAAGTTCTACAAGGAGGAGCCTCACAATAGCCTTACAGGGCATCACTGTATTATAGTTTTGTAACATGCAGGCATCAAGAAAAGGTGAAATGATGTTCAACTTACTCTGTTTAAGAAGACAAGCTATTATATCATGTATTTGAGAAAGATTTCCATTCCAAATGCTAAAATTTTTAAAGTTTTTATACAAGAGAGTTTCAGATATATAATCTACTTATGAGGAATAGTTCCCAACCAGTGATTCCAGATGAATGAGTCTTTCCAGTTCTATAGTAATAATTCAGACTTAGAAGCAGATCAAATGTTGGTTATCAATACTTGCAAAAGTCATATAGTTTTTAAACTAGTAAGATTTGAAAATGCATATATGGCATTATATTTTCGCCAGCTCTCAGAAAAACATATGAAATTCAGAGCAGTATATTGAATAGTATTCCATGTGATTTAAGGACTTCCCAGATTTTGAAATTCAGGAGGTATGTGGTTCCAGAAAGCTATGGTTCAAATATAATATCACTCCCTCAAGTCAACAAGCATTTATTAAGCACCTGTGTGCCATTATACTAAACTAAAACCAAAAGTGTTTTTTTTAATGCTATCTTCCATATTCTCTTTACCTAATTATCAAGGAGAAAGAACTTCTTTAGGTGCTATAGTGACGTGTATGTGTGTAGTCTAAATAAATCTGTAGCATAAATTTAAAGAATAAACCCCTCCAATAGAAATTTTCTAAAAGGTTTCTAAAAACCTGCTAATTGTTACCTTATTCTGATTGCATATTTTTCTTTATCAAGTATCTCCCTCGCTACCAGCTTTGAAGAGAAAATGCAGGTTAACTGTTCTCCCACTCCCTTCCTTTGGTTGTCAGCAGCAACAGCAATCAGTTACTCTAAAAGCTTGGGTAGAGCAGTCGAAGTTAATGATCCATTTGCATAAAGATAAAGATAAAGTACTGAAGCTGGGAACCTAAGACTTCATAGTAAATAATTATGCTTAGATTTTACCACTTTATCAACAAGAAAGATCATTTTTGCTCACATATGACACCTACCTAGACTGACTGCTTACTGAATGAGTCCATTGATCATGGTATCTTATAGCAAGACTACATATTGATAACAGGCTGGGTCCAAAATTGAAAAGAGACTCAATTTGGGGGGTAGATTGCATTTGAGGTATTTTTAGTAATTTTACAGAGCCTTCCCTTGACAAAAACTCATTATTTAGAGAAGACCAGCAAGGATGGAACCATGAGAAGAAACAGTATAGCCCAGCCTTCTCCCACAAATACTCCAACAAAGATCAAGGAAGAACACCAGACCAAGTAGTGGTCCAGAAATCCAAGGAGAAACCACAGTGAGTCATTTTTCCAGCCCATGTCAGCATAAGGAGATAACCAGAGGCTTGTGGAAACAGGCAGAGGCCTGTGAACACTAGGGAGGGAGTCTGACCAGGGATGCCATACAGACTCTTCCAGCCAGGGACTGGAATGGGACTGCATGCTAGGACAACGGTCAGGATTATGGATCTGGAATGAATGGGAATGAGGTTGCATAGTGCAAAGATCATGAACAGGAGCCAGCCAGCAGCTTTATCCTCGGACCTCCATCCCTGAGCATGGTAAGATCTGGCATGGACTGAGGGAGCTGTCAGGAGGAGAAAGAGGAGGAGAAAAAGAAGAAACAACAGCTGCATAGTTTTGATTCAGGATTGGGGTTGTGAGTTCAGTCATTTAGACTATCAACAAACATTTATTAAGCACCAAATGTTGTATTAAGTTCTGGGAACACAAAGAAAGGCAAAAACTGAAACCAAAAAACCAGGAGCTTCCAAAGCATAGATCAGGAAGGCAGAGATCAGACTGAGCCTCATATCAGATCACTTAGGGTGTGCTAAAAGTCTGTAGGTCTCTGGACTGAGTCACCCCTAAGATCCTTAAAGAACACTACACTCAATATTGAGAGAAAGCAGCAACAGGACCCTAGATAATATAGATTAGGACCAAACAAGGTCCTGAAATTTCCTCCAGAAGCACTCAGAGCCTACCCTAGCCCAGAGTTTCAATTTGGGAAATAAAACTAGAAGAATGAGTAAATAAACAACAAAAAGACACCCAGACTAAAAAACTCACGGAGCCAGGAATGGCCAAGTTGCAAACCCAGAAGAGAGTGATTCCCCAACATCTACAAGCATTATCTGGAACAGCAACAATAACCACACAGCCTGGTCACATGGCCAACTAGCGGACCTAAAAGAAATGAAGCAAAAATTTTTAAACGTTACTTTATAAGTGAAATTAGCTTTCTTGAGGAAAGAATTGGAAAAGAAATGAAACACTAAGAGAATGATTGGAAGAAGACTTAACAGCTTAGTGCAAAATGAACAAAACTTTACCAAGTAACAAATTCCCTGAAAATTAGCTTGACCAAACAGAAGCTAGTGACTCCATGAGAGAACAAGCAATATTAAAACAAAGTCAAAAAGCTTCAAAAAGTAGGAAAGAATATGAAGTATCTCAAACTTAAAAAATAATCTGACCTGGAAAATAGGTCAAAAAAATTTTTAATAATCATTGGACACCCTAAAAGTCACAAACAAAAAGAAGATCTGGATATTATGTTTCAAGAAATAATAAATGAAAACTGACCAGAACTATTAGAACCAGAGGACAAAGTAAAAACAATTTACTAATCACCAACTGAAATAAACCTCCAAATAAATACTTGTAGTGAAAAATTCAAAGCTTCCATTCAAAGAAAAAGTACTGTTAAGTATAAAGAAAGAAAGAATTCAGATATCAAGGAGCCACTAATCAGGGTTACACAAATTTAACTTCTGGTACTTTAAAGAAAAGGAAAGCTTGGATTAAAGTATTCTATGAGGCAAAAGATATAGGCATACAACTAAGGACAACTTACTCATCAAAACAGAATATGATCCTTTGGGAGGAGAATGGATCTTTAATGAAATAAGAGTCTTGTAGATATGCCTAATGAAAAAAGAGACCTGAATAGAAACTTTGAAATGCAAACACAGGAATTAAGGGAAATATAAGAAGGTAAATACAATATATGTAAGCATTTGGAAAAGGCAATGAAGGAACAAAGGGTTTAATATTCTAATAGGGCAGGAAAAAAAAAACATGTTCCCTCAGAACCTTAATGTCATAAAGGATTGTAGAGGGAGTTAAATGAGACAAAAGACTTTAAAGTAATTTTCTTATGTTTTGAAGATCTTAAAGGAATAAAGTAAAAGAGAGGGGGGGAAAGGAATACAATAGAGAAGGAAAAGGGAGGAAGAGAAGGGAATTTATCTCACGTGATTCAGGTTTGTAGGTAGAAGACTATAACTAAGGAAGAAGTTGGATGTTTGGGCATCATTCGAACCTTACTTTCATCTGAACTGGTCAAAGGACAGCAAAATACACATAGTTGTGTAAAAAGATTTTATTGTAGAAATACATTTAACTCAACAGGAAAAGAGAAGGAAATCAGGGGAGGGAAAAAGCAGAAGTAAGAGAAGGGTTGACTCAGGGAAAGATTACTCACAAGCATAATAAACTAACATTTGAAGGTGGATCATAAAGGAGTTTAAATAAAAAAAAAAGAAGGGGTAAGAACTTGTAATTGGTGTCTGGGAAAAGGGAAATGAAGAGGGGAGGGGAGTGGAGGTAGAATATAAATCACTAGTGCTCTGCATACTCCTAACTCATCATGCTCTCCTCTGTAAAGAGGAGAGAGGAGAGCAAAAAGAGGAGAAAATGTATGTGAACAGAGTATTGGGAGGAATATAAAACTGATTATAATAACTGTTAAAATGAGAAAAATGTACTCATCCGTAAGACAGAAGAGGATAGCAGAACAAATTAGAAAGCAGAATCCAACAATATGTTGTTTTTCAAGAAACAAACTTGATATATGAAGATTCATAGTTAAAGTAAGAGACTGAAACAAAATGTATTATGCTTCAGTTGAACTTAAAAAAAAGTAGGGATAGCAGTCATGTACTCATAAAAGGCAAAAGCAAAAATAGACTTGATTGAAAGAGATAAACAAGGAAACTAGATTATCCTTAAAGGTACTATAGAAAAGGAATTAATATCACTCTTTAACTTAGATGCACTAAATGATATAACATCTAAATCCTTCAAAGGAGGAGTTATATCACTTAGACATAGAAGGTCACATCATAAATAAAGGAGCAAGGAAGAAACTACCTTTCAGATCTGTGGCACAGGTTAGAGTTCATAACCAAAAAAGGGATAGAGAGGATTTCAGAATATAAAAAACAGTTTTTATTACATGAAATTTTTAAAATTTTGTATAACCAAAACCAATTCAGTTAAAATTAAGAGGAAAGCAGTTAGCTGGGGAAAATCTTTATAGTAAATTTCTCTAATAAAGGTCCCATATCCAAGCTATATGAGGAACAGATTCAAATTTATAAGAATAAGAGCAATTCCTCAATCAATAAATGATCAAAGCTTATAAAGACAGTTTCAAAGCTGTCAGCAACCAAATGAAAAATGCTCCAAAGCACTAACAGAGAAATGCAAAGTAAATCAGTTCTGCAGTTCTACCTCACACCCATCAGATTGGCAAAGCTGACAAAAAAAGAAAATTACATGTTTGAAGGACTGTGGGAAAACAGGCACATTAATGTATTATCGATGAAGCTGTAAATTGGTCCAAACATTCTGGAAAACAATTTGGAACTATGCCCAAAAATGTTGCCAAACTCTTCATATCCTTTGACTTAGTGGTACTAAGTCTAGACCTATATTCCAAAGAATAAAGAAAGATTAAAGAAAGAGGAAAAAGATCCATATATATAGAAAAATATGTATGGCTGCTCTTTTTTGTAGCAGCGGGAACTGGAAACTAGGTAGGTGCCCATCAGTTAAAGAGTGGCTGAGCAAATTATGGTACATAAAGGTGATGTAATACTGTATCCTGTAAGACATCTGAAATGGACAATTTCAGATAACTTGGTAAGGATTATAGGAAATGATAGAGAGTAAAATGAATAGAACAAAGAGAACAATTTATTCCAGAACAACATAATAAATTTTGAAACTCAGAAGAACTTTGTTCAGTCACGATTCCAGAGGACTAGCTATGATGCATGCTATTTATCTCTTTAGAGGTGATCGAATCAATGCAGAATGAGTCATGTTTTTGGACATATGACTGAGGTGGAAATTAGTTTTGTTTGACTATGCATATTTGATACAAGGGCTTTGTTATTGTTTTGTTTTTCAGTTTAGGGAGAGGGAAGATGGAAGGCAAAGAAAATAAATACTTGTTAACTGAAAAAAAGGAAAAATCTCTCTTATCACTAATATTCTTTCATTGATATATTAACTGAAAATAGTGAGTCATAGTAATTTTTTTCTCATTTAATTTAATTAATTTTTTCTTAATTACATATGAACAAAAATTTTTAACATCCTTTTAAAAAAATTTTTAAATTCCAAATTCTGTCCCAACCTCCCTCCTTTCTGCCTTCCTTGAAAAGGCAAGCAATTTGATATGGATTATACATGTAGAGTCATGCAAAACATTTCCCTATTAGCCATGTTGCAAAAGAAAACACAGACCAAAAGCCAGAAAATAATAAAGAAAGTGTTAAAAGTATGCTTCAATTTGCATTCAGGCTCCAGTTTGTGTTTATCTATTTCATATTCCAGTTCTTTCTTTGGAAGTAGATGGCATTTTTCATCATAAGTCCTTCAGAACTTTTTTGGACCATTGTATTGCTAAGTTCATTCATTCATTCATAGTTGATCATCATATAGTATTGTTATTACTATGTACAATGTTCTCCATATAAGTTTTCCCAGGTTTTTCTGAAAGTATCCTGTTTGTCATTTCTTATAGCACAATAGTATTCTGTCACAATCATATACCAAAACTTGTTTAGCCATTCCCCAATCAATGAACCTCCCCACAATTTCCATTTCTTCGCCACTACAAAGAGAGCTGCTATAAATGTTTTGTATGTACAGGTCATTTTCCTTTTATCTCTTTGGAGTATAAAACTAGTAGTGATATTGCTGGGTCAAAAGGTATATACAGTTTTATTGCTCTTTGGGCATGGTTCCAGATTGTGCTCTAGAATGGTTGGACATAATTCCAGCTGTGTGTTATTGTCCCAATTTTTCCACATACTTGCCAACATTTGTTATTTTTCTTTTCTATTAGCCAATCTAATAAATGTGAGATGGTACCTCAAAGTTGTTTTAATTTGAATTTTTCTAATCATTAATGGTTTAGAGCATTTTTTCATATGTCTATAGCTTTGATTTCTTTTTCTAAAAACTGTCTGTTCATATGCTTTGACTGTCACCTGGGGAATGACTCATATTTTTATAAACTTGATTCAGTTCTCTATATATTGAGAAATGAGGCCTTTATGAGAGAAACTTGTAAAAATATATATATTTCCCAGTTTCCTGCATTCCTTCTGATCTTAGCTGCATTGATTTTGTTTGTGCAAAACTTTTTAAATTTAATGTAATTAAAATTATACATTTTATATCCTGTAATGCTTTATCTCTTCTTTGGTCATAAGTTCTTCCCTTATGCATAAATCTGACAGGCAAAATATTCCATGCTCCCCTAATTTGCTTATGATATCACCTTTTATGTCTAAATCATGTACTCATTTTGACCTTATATATAGTAGATAGTGTGAGAAGTTGTGTGATACCTAGTATCTACCAAACTGCTTTCTAATTTTCCCGGCAATTGTCAAAGAGTGAATTCTTGTTCCAAAAGCTTGGATCTTTGGTTTGTCAAACACTAAATTACTAAGGTCCTTTACTTCTGTGTATGTTATGCCTAATCTATGTCACTGATCCACCAGTCTGTTTCTTAGCCAGTACCAGATGGTGTTGGTGATTACCACTTTGTAATATAGTTTGAGATCTGGTACTGCTAAGCCACCTTCACATTTTTTTAGTTGATACCCTTGAAATTCTTGTCCTTTTGTTCTTCCAGATGAATTTTGTTATTTTTTTCTAGTTCTGTCAAATAATTCTTTGGTAGTTTGATTTGTATGGCACTGAAGAAATTAATTAATTTAGGTAGAATTGTCATTTTTATGTTATTGGTTCAACCTACACATGAGGAATTAATATTTTTCGAATTGTTTAGATCTGATTTTATTTGTGTGAAAAGTGTTTTGTAATTGTGTTCATATAGTTCCTGGGTTTGTCCTGGCAGGTAGAAATCCCAGGTATTTTATTTTGTCTGCAGTAATTTTAAATGGAATTTTTTCTCTCTATCACTTCTTGCTGGATTTTTTTATAATATATAGAAGTGCTGATGATTTAAGTGGATTTATTTTCTATACTATAACTTTGCTGAAATTGTTCATTATTTCAACTAGTGTTTTAGTTGATTTTCTAGTATTCTCCAAGTATACCGTCATATCATCTGCAAAGAGTGATAGTTTTGTTTCTTCATTGTCTATTCTGATTCTTCAGTTTCTTTTTCCTATCTTATTTCTATAGCTAGCATTTATAGAACAATACTGAATGATAGCGGTGATAATGGGGCATCCTTGCTTAACACCTGATCTTATTGGAAAGGCTTCTAGCTTATCACCATTATAGATAATGCTTATTGATGGTTTTAGATAGATACTACTTCTCATTTTAAGGAAAGCTATAGGAATAAATATTGTTATTTTGTCAAAAGGTTTTTCTGGATCTATTTAGATAATTATATGATTTTTGTTGTTTTGGTTACTGATATGGTCAATTATGCTTATAATTTTCCTAATATTGAATTCCTGCTTTCTTCGTATAAAGCTCACCTGGTCATAGTATATGATCTTTGTGATATGTAACTGTAATCTCTTTGTGAATATTTTACTTAACAATTTTTGCATCAGTATTCATTAAGGAAATTTCTGTTTTTGCTCTTTCTGGTTTAGATATCAGCAATTTGTTTTATAAAAGGAATTTGGCAGTATTCCATCTTTGCTTATTTTTCCAGATAGTTTATATAGTATTAGCATTAATTGTTCTTAAAATGTTTGGTAAAATTCACTTGAGATTTTCTTCTCAGGGTTTATGGTTTGTTCAATTTCTTTTTCTAAGATAGAGTTTATTTAAGTATTCTATTTCCTCTTTTGTTAATCTAGGAAACATGTATTTTTAAATATCCATCCATTTTACTTAGGTTGTCAGATTTATTGGCATATAATTGGGCTAAATAGCTCCTAATAATTGCTTCAATTTTATCTTTATTGGTGGTAAATTTACCCTTTTCATTTTTGATACTGGCAATTTGGTTTTCTTCTTTTTTAAAAAGTTAAATTAACTGGGGGTTGATTTTATTGGGTTCCCCCCACCCCTAAAATCAGCTTCTAGTTTCATCTGTTCAATGATTTTCTTACTTTCAATTTTATTAATCTCACCTTTGATTTTCAGAATTTCCACTTTGGTGTTTAATTGGGGATTTTTTATTTTTCTTTTTCTAATTTTTTAAATTGCATGCCCAATCCATTGATCTGCTTTTTCTCTCTTTATTGATATAAGCATTTAGAGTTATAAATTTTTCCTTTGGTACTGCTTTGGCTGCATCCCATAAATTTTTGGCATGTCATCTTATTATTGTCATTCTCTTTAATGAAGTTATGATTTCTGTGATTTGTCCTTTGACCCACATGTTCACAGCCTTTATTTTGTGTGTGTGTCTTTCTATTTCAAAATGTGTTTCTTATAAACAATATATTATTGGATTCTGGTTTTTAATTCATTCTTCTTTCCTCTTCCTTTTTATGAGTGAGTTCGTCCCATTCACATTCACAGTTATGATGATTGTCTTTCTGTGTCTTTCCCTTCATCCTATTTTTTTCCCTGTTTATGCTTCTCTCTCTTTTTACCCTCAGAAGTCTGTTTTGCTTTTTGACCACAAACTTCCTTAATATGTCCTCCCTTTTATCAGACTTCCTCTCTACTTTTATCCCCTTCCCCACCTACTTCTCTGTAGATTAAGATAGATTTCTGTAGCCAGCTGTGTATATTATTCCCTCTTTGAGCCAATGCCAGGAAGAATAAGGTTCAAGTGTTGCCCACCATGCCCACCTCATTTTCCCCTCCATTGCATAAGCTCTTCCTTTCATGATTTTTTATGTGAAATAATTTCTCCCATTCTTTCTCTCCTTTTGCCCTTCCAGTGTATCCCTCTTTCACACACCTTAATTTTATTTTTTTTAAACATCCCATCATAGTCATACCTGTGCCTTCTTTTCTAACTGCCCTAATAATGATAAGAATTCTTAGGAGTTAGAAGTATCATCTTCCCATAAAGGAATATAAACATTTTAACCTTATTTACTTCTTTATGATTTCCCTTTCATATATAAATTTTTATGCTTCTCTCGAGGCTTGTATTTGAAAGTCATATTTTCTGTTTAGCTTTGGTCTTTTTCTCAGAAATGTTTGAAAGTCCACATCAAACACCCTTTTTTTTTTCTCCTGGAAGACTATACTAAGTTTTGCTGGATAGGTTATTCTTAATTGTAATCCTAGCTCCTTTGCCTTCTGGAATATTGTATTCCAAACCCTCCAATCTTTTAGTGTGGAAGCTACTAAATCTTGTGTGATCTAGACTATGGCTCCACAATATTTGAATTATTTCTTTTTTACTGCTCAAAATATTTTTTTCTTGACCTGGGAGGTATGGAATTTGGCTAGAACAGTGGTTCTTAACCTTCCTAATGCCGTGACCCTTTAATACAGTTCCTCATGTTGTGGTGACCCACAACCATAAAATTATTTTCATTGCTACTTCATAACTGTAATTTTGCTACTGTTATGAATCGTAATGTAAATATCTGATACGCAGGATGTATATTCATTGTTACAAATTGAACATAACCCACAGGTTGGGCTAGAATATTCCTGGAAATTTTCATTTTCACATCTCTTTCAGGAGTTGAGTGGTGGATTCTTTCAGTTTCTATTTTACTCACTGGTTCTAGAATATCAGGGTGTCTCAGAGTGGGAAGGAAGCTCAGAGATGTAGTCCATGTAATCTAACCCATACCTGGGCAGTGTAGGGCAGAGGTATCAAACTTTCTGCCTGCAGGCCCAAAACTCCTGAGTGCTGTCTGAACCTATTGGGAAATGTTTAACAAAATAAATAAAACATATGTAGTGTTAATTTGTGGTTTTTTAGGTCACTGACACCATAAGTGTAGGGGTTAGGGAGAGAGGTAGTTAGATTTTAGAGTTGTTTCTGCCTTGTAAAGGGATAGGAAAGATGGGATATTACTTTGTTCTTCCAGTCACAGACTTAACCTTCATCTGTACTTAGCCAGCTGTTCCCCTCCCTTCTGGCTCTGAAATCCTTCCCTATGAAGATGTGGAGTACCAGGGAGTGGGAGGGAATCAGCATTAGCACCTACTATGTGCCAGCACTGTGTGAAGCCCTTACTCATTTGATGCTCACAACAATAACTCTGTAATGCGAGGTGGCTACTGTTCTTATTCACGTTTTAGAATTGAGGAAACTGAAGCAAACAGAAGTGAAGAGACTTGCATAGTGTTACCCAGATAACAAGTGTCTCAGATCTTCCAGCTATCTAACCACGGTAACACCTAGCTGACTTCCTCCTGGTTTCCACTGCTTCACCTCAGAGAGGAAAGGATGGCAGAGGCTTTGTTGCTTTGTTTTCTGAATGCCTTCTATACCTTTCAAACACAAGGCACTGTGCTTACCTTATTTCATTCCTGATATTCACCTCCCTGAATTACCACCATGAGTGTCCCCTCTAGTCCATTCCAAGGCTTCACTGTTTTTATCTAATACATAGATTTTTCTTTTAATGCTTATCAAGTAAAAATTGACTCAGAACTAATGGGCACAAAAGAGACCCTTGATTCTCCCAGGGTCACTTAAAAAGGGTGATAGACCTGTCAGTTGTCTTATGCAAACTACTTTCTTGAGTAAGTTGTTCATAGTGAAAAGTTTTTATGTGGATGTCATGTTCTTGAAGGTAACAAATGGAATAAATTTTTGTACTCCTTAAAAAAAGGGTAATTGGCAGATAAAAAAATTAGAAATATTAAATGGATCTTGGGCAAGGTACGGTACATGAAGAAAATTACTTTCATCAAAGTATTCCTAAGCTGTTTAAGAAAGCCGTTAAGACTTTTTTTTTTAAACAAATAAGATCTTAAAGGGCGGGTATGAAGCTAGTTGATTTCATTCTGATCATCTCATTAGCATTAGGCATATCTATATCCCATTTATTCCTTTTATTACTCTCCTACAAGAATTTTAACTTAATGCTATTAACTGTGAAGATCAATTTGGTTAGACACAGGTTCCCAGAACAAGCATCTTTGTATGAGATCCGTTTGCAGCCTTGCTTTCCTTAATAGAAAGTACGTGACTACCTATGTATCCATTTTGAATATTGAATTAATAGCTTGGCAGAAACAGAAAGAAATATCTTATCTTCCTGAGGGTTTCCTCTTTTGACCTACTACAGTGTTTATTTCTAGTTATTTTTAAAGCAACGTTTTTATCTATTTTCCAGCATCTACAATTCAAATTGGATTGAGCTTCTGGCTTACAAAATAGATAATTGGGATGACTTTAAAACCATTTTCCTAAGGAACATATTCTCCCCAGAGCATTTCCTTGCTCCCTCTTTAAGTCATTGAAATAGCATACGATGTAGAAGTAGAAGAAAATTGTTCAGACTTGATCTGCCCATCTCCATTGGCTCTCCCTAGCCCCCAAATAGTTCTCTTAGTGACAAATCCTGTACTCCATTACCTATTCTTCGTGTACTCATGAATTTCTCATATTATATGAAGCAAATTACATTACTGAATTTAATGGGAGTTTGTTGTAGATATTATTGTCCCTGTTTTGCTAATGGAGTAACTGGTGGCAAAATAGATCCCCATTCAAGGGCTTTAAGGGACCATAATACTTATTTTATATGCAGCAAAATATTATGGTGTTTGAATATTATAATAAACTTTTGGCTAATGTAAATTTGGACAGAGGATTGTTTCCCAAGGGAGAAAATCTATTTAAGAATTAGGGAAAGGGAGTAGTATGGATGGTGATACAAAGACTGTATCAAAGAGATATGTTTATGTGGAGTTTTCTGTGTCTGGTTGCAAATCAAGACAGACTGGAGGAAACATGGAGTTCTGAAGGGATTTGGGGTAGAGGAGAAAAGGCCCCTAGGTCTGAGCAGATACCCATACCCAAAAGACTACTCAGGTTAGCCAGAGAATTTACCATGCTCCAAGTTAACTGAATTTGCTTTCAGGCTGTCCTTAAAAACCAGTGAATGTATGAGAAGGAACTTGGGGAGAGTGGGTCTCAGACAAATTGGGAAAATGACTATTTTCCCAAAAAGTCTATCTTTTTTTATGGGAACACTTCTCAAGGATGATGTTCAAGCCAGGAGCGTTGTACTAATCTGTTAAAGCCTTTTTCCTCTCAATCCTAATTAGTTTAACAGTTATCTGACCTTGATTATAGGCAGCCAGGCTTGATTGTATATTCTGTACAGGAAGAAGTTAAATTAAAGGATCTTAAAATTTTTTATAATTTTTTTTTCTTACTGAGTTATATACTTTCCTGTACATTTAAACTAAAAATGTTAACATAGTCTTGTATTCCTGTATGGTTTTCATTCTGGGATCAGCCTCGTAAAAGCAATCTTTTTGGCCACAGAAATTCATAAAGCCTATCCACTAAACAAGAGGGTTGGACTCCAAGTCAGGAAGACCCAGGTTCAAATACCTCTGTGACTCCAAGCAGATCACTTCACCTTTCTGTGCTTCAGTTTTATCTGTAAAATGTACTTGATGAACTCTGGGGTCCTTTCCAGTTCTAAAGCTATCATCCTGGGGGAGCATTGTTCTCCATCAGTGAAAGAGAATATTTATGCCAGTAAAATAAAAACAGAGTTTCTTAACTTTTTTTGAGTCCTGGACCCCTTTGGTAGTCTGATGAAACTTATGAATTCCTCAGAATAAAGTGGTTATATGCATAAAGTAAAATACATAGGATTACAAATTAAATACAGTTATCAGATTTTTTTTTCAAGTTCACAGACCCAATTTAAGAACTCCTAAAGTTCTGCAGAGATAGCTTATGTGTCCTACTCATATAAATAAAATTTATTTTATTTTCATAGAGTTTATGTCCTGAAAGTACAACTATAATAATGACATTTTTTAAATCAGGCATGGTTAGAAAATAATGAGCTGTTTAACTTAAATGAATTTTCCAGATAATTTGTTTGAAAGATACAGAATTTCAGTTATCTTGGAAAACTTGAATTAAAAAAATAATCAAAACTTTAAAAAAAAAATTCTAACTGGAGCAAAAGGCTTTATAAAATGTATTACACATGTTCCTATCTTCTTAAACAGAATATATGTCAATACATCAAGGATCTGTGATTTCATCAGTATAAGTGCTCCCTCCGCCAATATAGATCACAGCTTCTTTATGATTAGCACAGAGTAGTGATTAGGGGTGGTCTGCCAGTTTGGCATCCGCAAGTTTGTTCTTGTCCAGCTGATTCCCTTCCTTAATCAATATTAATCAATAAAAGTTTATTAAGCAGGCAGTAGTGAGGTACACAAGTATTTATTAAATGCCAACAGTATACCAGTTGTTATGCTAGGTGGTAGGTACACATATCCAAAGAATGAAACGATCCCTGTTCTCAAGGAGCTTATATTCTAACTCAGAAACAAGTACATGTAGAAGCGTTTGCAGAATAAATACGAATAAAAAGAAGCGAATCAGAGTTGTTCTCACATTGGTGGGGATACATTTACAATGAATAAAGCAGTCTCTACTCTTGAGTAACTTTTACTTCTGAGAAACAAGTACCTGCATTAGTTCATATACCATATAAAGAAGTCATATACAAGTAAGCACAAAGTGATTAGGGAGAGAGGACAGCAGAGGCTTCATGGAGAGGCTCATGTTTGAGCCACATCTGGGAGGAAGAGAAAAATTCCATGGAGTGGAGGGGAAGAGGAACAAGTACATCCCAGGCTTGGGTGAAGGGCGATGCAAAGGCCCCAAGACAGAGGAGGGTGCTTCTCCAGAGAGAAGGCTGAGTTCTATGAATCACAGTGTACAAGATGGGAAGTGATTACTGGTAAGTGAGAGGTAGGTCAGGTCAGATTCAATGGACAAACAGGAATTTCTCTTTTGTCCTAGAAACAACAGGAAGCCACTAGAGCGTGTTGACTGAGTAGGGAGGTAACCGGTTTTCACATAAGGAAAATGACAACATGTGACTCGTGGATTATGTTCCCTCTGCCAGAGCTAGGAAAGACACAGCAGTCTTGGAGAATCAGGTGGAGAAGTAAAGATAGTAATGGTGACCCAAGTAGTTATTCAACCAAGGATAGTGATTCATCTTTAGCACACATCTGTTACAGATGTTACATAGTGTGTTTGACCTGGTTTGAGGTAAATACACTTCTTCTGAAAGATACAATGTTAACTTCACTCTTGGCCTGGGGTAGACATCCTGATAGTAATGAAGAGAAGATACCAGTTATTATAGAAGTACCAGCAGAGGTAAGGGGTAGAAAAGATGTAGAGGATGAGTGAGAAGACACTTAGGTAGAAAGGAGCAATGATAGATTTCCCTGGCACAATGAACAGTCCAATAAATATGATGTCAAACTAGCAAGTCATACTGTCAGCCAGTAGACAGTCTTGAAAGTAAAGTCAGTGGCAATAGGGATAATAATAGCACTGACCTGCCCCGCAAAAAATGGTAGCATAGAGAATGCAGAAAATTTTTTAGACATCATCAGAGGCACAGGCATGCTGGTCCTAGCAAAAGGCTTTGATGGCTTTGCATGTCTTCCTGCTGCCTGCTGGGCAACTAGGCAATCAGGCCCTAAGACCTCCATGAGTAAATGCTGCTTTTACAATCTCTGCACTCTGGTCCGATGCTGACAGTGCTTCCTGGCCTACCATTCCCAATCTGTAATGGCAGTGACACCTGGACTTACTGGCTTTGGCCAAAAAATTATTACCCTCACCTAGTAACAAACCTCAGTCTACTTGGTCTGATTCTCAGAGAGCTAATATATAGTTCATAATGAGGCCAAGACAATACACTGACTATGTGTGTGCCACTGGCATAACCTTCAGGAACCAAAAGATTCTCAGGGCAACCCAGGAATCCACACCAGAATAAAGTGTCAGAGGAGGACTTCATTGGAAGAAACAATTACTGCACATAATTTAGCTTTCTGTTGATTTGAGGTTATCACAATGAATACTAAGTTAATGTACTCTGTTGTAATAGAGTAATGGATTTGGAAGCTATTCAGATGTTCAGCACAGTTAGCTGCTACAATATATGGATTTAGATTAATGTGCTTTTTTGAGTTCTTAAAAAAAAACCTACAAAAAACAAATCTATCTTTTCTATTACTCTTGTCTGTAATTTCTCACTGTTGTCAGTGTTCCTAATTCTAGTGTGCCCCTCATCCCCGTCTAATTTTCTGCTTCTTTTCTGCTGTGAGCTTAAAGACTAGGTAGACAGTAGATGGAGTGCTGGATCTGAACACAGGAAAACCTGAGTTCAAATGTAGCCATCGACACTTAGTAACTGTGATCTTGGCCAAATCACTTAACCTCTTTTTGCCTCAGTTTCCTCATCTGTAATAATAGCACCTATATCCCAGGGTGGTTGTGACAGTCAGATGAGAAAATACTGGAGTCTGGTGCATAAGCAGGTACTGTGTAAGTGCTGGCTGTCATCATTATCGTCATCAACGTTATTGTTATTTTTTTAGCTTATTATAAGAGTGTGTTAAGTGAGTAAGAGCCTTGAGTGAGGGTCCAAGGGACTCTTGCATGAGTGAAATATTTGAGCTTTAACCAGTGGGTGTTGTGGTATCTATTTGGCCTGCATAGGTGCTGTTTGGGGGTGGGGTTACTTTCAGGTTTCTTGCTGTTTTCAAAGCTAAAGCTGCTGAATTAGGGCCCATGGAAAGTGAAATGTTACTTTATGTTTTATGTTTTGTTGTAGAGTTGAGTATCACACTGTGAAACTTATGTTCAAATATTCTACTTAATTTATAATCCTTAGGTTGATTCTCATTTATGCTATTTAATATATAATCTTTACTTTGATTCCATTTGCTGATGAGAATTTTCAGGAGAATCTTTAGGAGAATTTCCAGTTAATTTTTGAAAATCAGCTTTTGTTGGTGGAAGTACATGTATGGAAGGAAAATCTAAAACACAGAGAAATCTAATGTATTCTTTCATTCATTTGAAAAATTAGTGCAACTATGCAGAGCTATTTCAAGTCATTTAATATATGATCATCCTTTAATAATAAAAATCAAGTGGCATAAAATCCCTAACATTTCTCCTTTCTAGTTATTAACTATCGTTCTAAAAATACTTTTATCCCACTATTTTTATTTTAGGTCTGTTTACAGCTAGGTCTTCCTGAAACATCAGAAATGGTCTTTTGTAAATAACAGTCTTTTAAAAATGTTTTTCCGTATCTCTTAACAGATGAGAAGCAGGATACTGGATATGAACATACACAAAGCCATAACTAGGAATTCTTTCATGTGAAGCTAAAATAATTGGGATAAGAAGAGAAGGAATTGCTCATAGGATATATGGGGAGAGGAGGTAATCTGTAACCCCCAAAGAGTCTGGTCCTCATCCCCTCAGGGGCTATGACAGGGAAAGGGGTTTAGGGGTGTGAAGGTGGGCCCAAGAGAAGGAGCTCACCTGGGCCAGGTAGGAGTGAAAGGTGAGGAACAGATGTGACAGTTGCTGTGGGAAGGAAATGTTTCCCCCTAGGGAGGAAGCATAATTTTCTAAATGTTAGGACCCTGTGGCAAAGCCTCATTCTCCCCACATTGGTTATAGTTCTGGATTTGACTACATCAAACTTCTTTATTTCACTTACAAGATTAGTATGTGAGGGGGAATTTTTTGTCTCTGGGGGGGGGGCAATGTGGAGAAATCATTTCATTTTTAAGGCCTATTTTATTGTAAATTAGTTTTTTATTGATATCTTCTGTCTCTTACAGCATCATGGCTCTCCCAAATATCTATCCCACTTCCCCTTCCAGAGAAGCACCCCACATAGTATATGGTATTTTTAGAGAGGGGAAAAAATCAGCACAACTGACCAACACGTTGAAAAAGTCCAAAAACGTGTGCAGTAGGTGACACCAGCGGACCTGCCACCTCCACAAAGGGGTGGGTTGGGAGTGTCCTCTTACCTCTTCATTGGAGTACTGTTTGATCTTTATAATTTTGTTATATTTGCTTTTCATTTTTTATTATTTTTGTTCTTTCCATTTACTTTACTGTAGTTACTGTGTGTATTATTTTCTTGGTTCTGCTTACTTTACTCTGCATCATTTCATATAGATCTTTCTTTTCATGCTTCTCTATATTCATCATATACATCATTTCTTACATCACATTAATATTCCATTTTGTTTCTTTAGCATACTTTGTTAAGCAGTCACCATTTGATGGGCATCTACTTAGTTGCCAATTCTTACCTATCACAAAAAGTGCTGCTATAAATATTTTATGTATACAATGCTTCCTTGGGGTATAAGTCTAATAATGTGTAATGTTAATGGGATGTAAGATCTTCCCCACTCATTAATAGGCCTCACATGGTGTACATTAAGGGAAGCTTGCTTAGGGAGGTTGTAGGAAGACTTTCACACCTTTTGCTAATTTGTAATTAGACACTCAGTCATGAGTGTAATGATGCCCTTTGGCTCTAAAAAGACGGGCAAGCATGTGGGAGCACACACACATACACACACTCTCTCTCTTTCTCTCTCTCTCTCACTCTCTCTCTGTCTCTGTCTGTCTGTCTCTCTCTCTCTCTCTCTCAAGGTTAGCATTTTGCTTTGGGGCTCACTCATTGTAAGAGTGTTCTTTTGATTTGACTTTGGGTAGGTTAAGAAGCAACACCTTCCCCCCCTTTGAAAAATCCAGATGTTGATACTTCTCTGTCTGGTAACTATGTATGTATTGCCTTGGTCCAACAGTTGGATCTGTCTGTTGATCTGTACTAATTTCTCAGGCATTAAGAAGCCTTGTCTCTTGGTCTTTATTTCTCTGCTTGGATTTTCTCTATTTTCTTTATTTGGATTTTCTCTGAAGTTCAGGGTGCTGATTTTTCCTCTGAACTAATGAATGTAATTTAAAAAGATTGTTGACCCCTTAAACAGCTATCTTTCCTAGTAAAGGAGATCTAAGAACCTGTGCTAACAGCCATACTTGGTATGCCAATGTGGTTTCCGCTACATAATGGTATCTCTGACTCAAAGCGTATATATATTTTAGTCACTTTACTTGCATAATTCCAAATTGCTTTGCAAAATTTTACATTTTACAGCTCCACCAACAATAAATTCAGTGCTTATCCTTCCACAATCCCTCTTAATACTGACTTTTGCTATATTTTTGCCAATTTGTAGGGTATGAGGTGAACCTTCAGGATTGTTTTGATTTGCATTTCTCTTATTATTAGTAATGTGGTGAATTCTTTCATGTTGTTGTGAATATTTTGCAATTCTTTTGACAACTATTTGTTCCTGTCCTTTGACATGATGGGAATGGATATTATTAGTCATATATATGTATATGCTTATACATACATATTTATTAATTGCTTCTATGTCATGACTACTAAGCCCTTATCAGAGAAATTTTTTCTCCTGTGACCACTCCCATTCATTTTCTCTGAGACTACTTTCTAGTTTTCTCAGCAGTTTATATCAAATAAAGAACTTTTCCACAGGTAATTTATGTTTTCCACTTTATTGAATACTGAAATATTGGGTTCCATTATTTCTGATTCTCCCTTGTCTCGTCTGTTCCATTGATATACCTATTTTTTAGCCAATACCAGATGGCTTTACTGACTGCTGTTTTATAATTTAGTTTGAAGTCTGGAAGTACTATTCCCCTTTGACCCCTGCATACTTTCATCATTTCCCTTAATATTCTAGATCTTTTGTTTTTCTAAATGAATTTTTTTAAATAAAGTATCACTGTGGCAATTTCATTGGCATAGCATTAAAAATATAGATTAATTTTGGGGGGCGGAGCCAAGATGGCAGCATAGCAGCAGCAACATATCGCAGCTCTCACATAGCCACCCCAAAATACCCATAAAACAGGACTCTAAACCAATCCTAGAACTCCAAAACGCACACAAAGATACTTCCCACTAAAGTCAGCTCAGCTACGAGGAACCATAGCAGCACTGCGAACCAAAACCAGCCTGGCCTGAAACTGCGGCTGTGCCCCGGGGGCGGCTGGACAGGAGGAGCTAAGGAGCCTCTCAGGTGAGCGGATTAGCAGCAGCTGCGAGTGGGGATTGTGAAAGACGGACATAAGCAGTCTGGCGAAAGGCCTCCAGAGCAGAAAAGTGAAAGGCAGACGTTTTGCACCTGCCTCTGCTTTGTAGCTTCCCGCCCGCGGCCTGCAGACAGCAGGGGGACTTAGCGATTGTTTTCAGGCCAGTGCTCTCGTGTTGAGCGGCCTGAATCCGGATCGCCACCTTGGGCCTCGGTCTTGGAGTCTTTATTATCTAGTCTGCCAGAAGTATTTAGGAAGACTCCCAGCATCTTCCTGAGAGCTATGGCAGCCGGGAGGACCCCAGCGATTT